>CM062297.1:472155164-472774430 GCA_031216915.1 Pictodentalium vernedei
GGTGTTGTGGCGGTGTTGGTGATGGTGTTGAGTAGTTATGTATGCTGAACATGAGCCATTTTGTAGGATCCCGGGGCAGGACCCCGGAAGTGACGTCATGTCACGTGACTGGGCGGTCACGTTGGGTTGCCATGATAGTACACGTGTGGGGGGGGGGGGGGGGGGGGCATGTTGTGATGTTATCATGAAAAAAGGTGGTAGGAGTGCGTATGCGCTGCGCGTGTTGTTATAGGGACACGTGCTCCGTCTCACCCTAAACAACCCGATAATAGATATCGAATTAATCCAAACGACCCGACAATCTTCAGGAAACTGTCCAAAACATTCCTCAAAACACTCCCGAATCCTGCCAGTACCGATTTAGTAACTCGCCAGAAACTCGAGGGACCGGGACTTCAGGAGCTCCAGGGGCAAGGGGCGGTAGGGATCCGGGGACAGAGACGGCGCCTCCCTCTCCCAATTTATCTCTCAGTCAAACAAGCACTATTGTAATAAACCAACCACCATTGTAATAAACCCATTTCTGTGATAAATTACGCATCCATTATATGGTCGGACATTAGGTAAGGATACTATCCTATATTTTAAGGATACTAAACTCACGGAATCCCCCTTTTCGTCATAAGAAGCAATGAAAGCTATGAAAATGAGCATGATGCGCGCAAAATCATACGTCTCAAAATGAAAGCTATGAAAATGAGCGCAATGAGTACCTCTTCAAATGTCTCATACCCTCATTAAGGATACTATCCTACCTTTATTTGGGAGTGTTTTCGTTAGTGTTTGGTCAATTTTCTGAAGATTGTCGGGTTGTTTGGATTAATTCGATATCTATTGTCGGGTTGTTAGTGGTGAGACGGAGCACGTGTCCACATAACAACACACGCTGCGCAAACGCACTCCTACCACCTATTATCATGATAATGACATCACAACATGGCCACCCACTATCATGACAACCCAACATGACCGCCCAATCACGTGACATGACGTCACTTCCGGGGTCCTGCCCCGGGGTCCTACAAAATGGCTCATTTTCAACATACATAACTACTCAACACCATCACCAACACCGCCTCAACACCAACATCAACACAACTCCTCCTCCACAATCTCCTCCTTCTCCCTATACTGCCTGTTCTAGTGATTCCGCCTTTTCCAGAACCTGTAATCACAAATTCATCACTTCTACTTCTTCCAACATCTCCACCATCTATATTATCATACCGTCTAACACTACTCTCTTACAGTATTTTCAGATAGCATTCTCTGCACAATCACCTTGATGTACTAATCCATGACCTCCTCTGTTTCTCGGCCCAATACCTGCCCACCCCTTTCAATCCTCCTAAACCCCATTCCTCTTCCTATCCAGCCTCGCATCTTATTCTTCGGCTTCCGTGCGACACTACCAACCTGCCACATCCACCGTATGCACCTCGCTCCATCCAACTTTGACCTCTTTTAACTCCACCTCATTTTTGTTCACTGTTAGTTGTTCAAATGTCAAATTAATGAACAATAAGATATTCTTATGACTAAACAATATGCGACAAATGAGTTTTAGATGCCCAAAACAAGCAGAAACAGGGGCATTTGCCTACCCCCAAAGGTGTCAGGGGACTATGGTACACTACATTTCTGGAAGCGGAGACTGGAAGCGCATGTTGGTAAACGTTCCAACCGGATAAAATAGCACCCCTCCCCAACCACCCCCGCCTTCACCATGTTGGGCATTGCACGATCATGGTAATGACGTCACGCGATTGAGTTACCAGGATAATCCGCGTCTATGTAACATGAATAGGTCATTCTATGATAAATCCCCGGGAGTTGTGTAGCGGGGGGGGGGGGGCGTCCTCGCCTTAAGCAGAGCAGAAACCTTTAGTATAAATTTTACATACCTTTATGCGCCAATAAATGGTAAGTGGTAAAGTCCATCTGCAATAGCTGTAAGTGGAATTAGTATACAGAAGTTATAACATTATCGGTTAATTTGTTGTAACATAACGGGTTGAAAAAAGTTATAACATTGTGCGTCGATTTTTATAACAAAACGGGTTGAAAAAAGTTATAACATTATGCGGAGTTTATAACATTATCGGTTGTTTACTACATTTTTTGTAACATTATGCGTTGGTGTAACATTATGCGGCGTTGTAACATTATCGGTTGTAACATGGCTTGCCTTCTACAACAGGTAATACCATCTACCTAAATGCAAATAGCTCCCTGAGCTTGTACTTCTTATTTCTGATCCTACACTCAGGTATGGCAACCGGCTTGGCCCGTGACTGTTCCTATTCTGAATATGAGCTCTGTGGCTCTGCTTACGTTACAACGTACCTATACTTTCGCACCGATGCGGCACCTCCTTTAACCTATAGCATTTGACATCCCCAGCTCCTTGCTCGCCTACGCCCACAATCTTACATGCCTTCAGACTGGAATGAAATTTTCGAGAAATCCCCCGATTTTTATTCCGATAGCCAGAGCATTAATTCTCATGTTAATTGCTTCTCTTGAACGTAGCCGCTTAGATCTATCTTAATTTGATATTCTCTTTCAAATTCTTTCAAGTTTGCTGTACTTCGACATTTCTGACAGTACCCTGTCAAAAATCGGGGAATGCATACTACACAGGCATTACACGTGCACTACGAAAGAATAGGAGATTATCGACACAATAGACCATATAATTAGATGACTGATTACCTTGGATGGCTAAACGATTGTCTTTTGTTTGAAGCTTCTAAGGCAAGATCATTGTTTCAGACCAGATAAACGCTAATTGGCGTGACAGGCTCCTATTGAGATTCCTCTCCATTAAAGTTATCATCTTAAATTTATTTCTATTAAGATACACTTAGTATGGCTTACTTGACAAATCGTTTTTTTTGGAGTCCGGCACATACCTATGACGCTTTTACCCCACGAGAGAAAACTTATATACACTTTTTGAACCACAAAATCATAAATTTAAGCTATCACCTTGAGAAGCATTTTTTTATTTATTATGAAGCTTGTTCTAAAATGATTGCACTTATCTATCAATCATAATTAATTAATAATTATTTAATCTTTGTCTAATGCTGGTATCATCAATGGGGAGAAACTGCGAGAGTACTTCATTATTTTAAATGGCAATTTGGGTAAACTGTAACTATTGTGGATAGATTACATTACCACCCCTTCAGTACATCAAATTTTGACTCGATATTGAATTGAGGAAGTTTTGTTCACATATATGTTGAGTAATACAATTTTCTCATCTTTTTCCAAGGTACTAGAAAAGACCACAATATGTCTATAGCTTGTTGATGAATCAAGCCATGGCGGCTTCACTTCAGCCACGACTTGATTCAACAATAAGCTGAGAAAGTTGTATCGACAGATAGGCGGAGTAACATACTTTTCTCATTTATCCGCAAGGTACTTATAAAGATCGTTGACAAATCAAGCCATTGCTTAACCTACTTTTCGTCACAACAGCCATGATTTGAATCAACAATAAATTGAGAGAGTTTTGTCCACAGATATTGCTGAATGTCGGGGCTTCGAAACAACCATAACTTGATTCGACAATAAACTGAGAAAGTTTTTATTCACAGATATAATGGTAACGTATTTTTCTCATGTGTCTACAAGGTACTTGCATAGATAACACTTTGTCTTGCTGCTTCACGGCAACCCTGACTTGACTCGACAATCAACTGATGGAGTTTTATCCATAGATATTTTGAGTAATACACGTTTCTCATATATTCACTTGGTACTTACAGAGGTTCAATGTGTTGTTAGCTTGTTGGCAAATCAAGCCGTGGCTGCTTCACAGCAGCCATTACTTGATTTGACAATAAACCGAGGAAGTCTTATCAACAGATATGCTACGTAACATACTTTCTCATCTATCTGCAAGATACTTGCAAGGATCACACTTTGTCCATCTCATTGAAAAATCAAGCCATGGCCGCTTTATAGCAGCCACGACCTGATTTGAGAATAAACGGAGAGTTTTATCCACAAATACGTGGAGTAATATACTTTTTCTCATGAATCTGCAAGGTAAGTGCAAAGTTCACACTTTGTCCAGCTCAATGAAAAATCAAGCCATGGCCGCTTTAGAGCAGCCATGGCTTGATTTGAGAATAAACGGGAGTTTTATCCGCAAATACGTGGAGTAATATACTTTTTCTCATATATCTGCAAGGTAAGTGTAAGTCAAAGATAACACTTTGTCCAGCTCGTTGACAAATCAAGCAATGGCTGCTTCACAGCAACCATGGCTTGATTCGATAATAAATTGTGAAAGTTTTGACCACAGATATGTTGAGGAATACAATTTTCTCGTATTTCCAAGTACTGGCAAAGGCCACGACATGTATTTAGCTTGTTGACAAATCAAGTCATGGATGCTGTGAATCGACAATATACTGAGAGAGTTGTATCCAAAGATAGGCTGAGTAACCTACTTTTCTCATGTGTCCGCAAGGTACTTGCAAAGATCGTTGACAAATCAAGGCATTACTTAACAAACGTTTCCTCGTAACAGCCATGATTTGAATCGACAATAAATTGTGGGAGTTTTATCCACAGATATTGTTGAGTGATATACTTTTCTCGTGCATTTCTAAGGCACCTGCATACGTCATAACATGTCTTTAGCTTGTCGACAAATCAAGCCATGGCTACTTTCCATCAGCCGTGACTTGATTCGAGAATAAATAGAAAGTTTTTATCCAAAAATACTTGGAGTTATATACTCGTTTCGTGTCCCTCCAAGATACTCGCAAAGGTCACTGTTAAAGTATTATCTCGTGTATCTGTAAGGTACTGGTCAGGGTTTGCAAAGTACCGTCGGTTCCACTGTTGTCGGTACCGGTACCGTACTGGGGTTCAGAACCGAGAACCGGGTCGGTACCTGTACTGCGAATGGCACATCTAATATTCCGATAATGCAAGTGAAAGGTCGATCGCAGTCCATCCGTGTAAACTCTAATCGGTAAAAAAGAGTGAGCAGTGTTTTGGGGGTAAATTCAGTCAATAAACACGTGTTATTTAGCCTGAAAAACTGAAAATCTGGCAAATTGTTATTACCAATGTAAATTTGAAAGCAGAAAAAAATACATTTTCAGTTTGTTGTTTGCAGCAATTTTCATCAATGTCTGCATTGTTCGTACTTGGAATCAATGGCATCCTAACAGTAAAGGCACAGTAATAATAGACTATATAGATTTCACCTATCCGACATCCTATAGTCCATCTCAAACAAGTCGTCCTTGAGTTCCAATGTGTTCTATGTGCCAGTAGGCACATAGAACACATTGGAACTCAGGGGACGGGGTGGCGAGACTCTAGTCTTTGAAGTTCCAACTTTATGGAAATATTCAATTAACTCTTTACTGCCCGTGTACATTACGTAGTATTACTCGTGTATCACATTCACATATAATAACTACGAGTACCGGAACCGTCGGTTCTGAAGGATGGGAATCGGTACCGATTGAAAGGACGAGTACCGGTATCGGTTCCAGTACCGATTGCCAACCCTGGAGTGATATACTTTACTCATATATTTCTAAGACACCTGCACCTGCACTTGATTCGACAGTAAATTGAGGTTTTATCCACAGATATACTGATTAACCCTTTACCTAACATGAAAAGCACTTGTAAACAACATTTTTGAATAAATCATTTTTTTCATTTTTGTCTCAAAAACATAGGTTATGACCCCTCATTGGAACGAGCTCGTTCCAAAGAGGGGTCATAACCTATGTTTTTGAGACAAAAAATGAAAAAATAATGAAAATTAATTGGCAGTTTTTGAGAATAGCGCTGGACGGTTTTTACCATTACGTTGGGTAAAGGGTTAACATACTTTTTCTCGTGTATCTGCAAGGTACTTGCCCAGATCACACTTTGTCCAGCTGCTTAACAATACCCAGGACTTGACTCGACAATCAATTGAGAAAGTTTTATCTATGGATATTTTGAGTAATACACCTTTCTTGTGTATTTCAAATATTTGCAAAGGTTAAACGTTTTTAGCTTGTTGACAAATCAAGCCGTGGCTGCTTCACAGCAACCATGACTTGATTTGGCAATAAACTGAGAAAGTTTTATTCAAAGATATGCTGAATAACATACTTTCTCATCTATCAGCAAGCTACTTGCAAAGATCACACTTTGCCAAGTTCGTTGACAAATCAAGCCATGGCTGCTTCACAGCTGCCATAACTTGATTGATTCAAGAATAAATAGGAAGTTTTACCCACAAATGCATGGAGTAATATACTTTTCTCATGTATCTTCAAGGTACTCGCAAATGCCACTATTAAAGTATTCTCTCAACAGACACGAATATGAAATTGGAACAGATGAAATTTAAACGCAATGGGATAAAAACAATGCACTGATTTTTCGATCGTATTGATTTGTATTCAACCGTGAGATTGTCAACTCCTTTGTGGTAACGATCTTTTAGACCGCTATCAAATGCACTAATCAATGTGCAGCTCCGTCAAACAGTGTCCAGTCAGATAATTATAGCCCCACACAATGACAATACAATATCAGAAGCATAGGTACTTTTCCGATTGGCTGGAGTTGTTTTCAACACTAGCCAATTAGAATAAAATGCCGTACTGTTCAAACTCTTTTTGTCAGTAGTTGCGTGAGAAATAGGGGCGGAGCAAATTAACACTTCCTCCATGACCGATTCATGAGGTGGTCAGAATAACCCCAAAGAACCCCGATTAATTCATAACTCTGGAAGCTAGACTGACATTATGTGGATTCCACACAGAGTTATCTCATTTCTTGTTGCACGAATGCTGCTTCTACAGCACTGTTCCAAACTTTGATTTATTCTTGCTTTTCTCTCCACACCTTGGCTTATAGTGCGACTTCGCTATTTCTGAAGTTTGTTTTGATTATCGTTGTCGTTTTGGAAGATCTTATTAACTTGTTGTAGGTGAAGCAGTTTGCAGAATTTAATTGGATTACCGTTCTTGATTTGCATTTGCACCAACTTTTATTCTGCTCGTTCAGAAGTCAGAGAATTGACATGAGCCATCGCTGTAAAAATATTATCGCATTATAAATTTTCAGATACGGTTCAAACGTTTAACAACGAGTTTTACACTCGTTAACCCGTTGGACCCTAGCGGCCGTTTTTTTCCGGCCAGCCGCATGATACGTCATAGCGTCATAAAATAGGATGGCTGTTCAGTAGATGTGTGGGTTGACCAATCAATATTTTCAACGTGCACCCCGAGGCTGCACGTTGAAAATATTGATTGGTCTACCCCAAATAATGAATATGGACTCTTCTAATTGTTGCCATTGAACTGGCATGGAAGATACCAGTAGAGTTCAAAAGGTTAATATTGATCATGTAATAAATTAGCCTGCAACTGTTGAAGAGCAAAAGTAGTACAAGCCAAGTTCCAGTCAATGGGCCCGGTGTTCAAACGTAACAACATTGGCTGAATATTGATTTAACTTATTAAGCTCTTGCTCAAGGTTTGAAAATTTATATCTAGGTGAAAATTTAATTCCACGGTTACTTCACAACAGCTCATTCTCGACGCATTTGAATACATTTTGATGTTCGGGAGGTGGGGGGCTTAATTGACGTAATGGACTATACATTATCTTATTGATTTCTGCCTCATATGAAGGTAACATTTACTCTCCTGATTTTCAACGTATTCATGAATTCATCTTCGGTGACCCTCTCGCCGAGAACGGGTTGTCAATAAGACCCCGTGGGGTGGAATTTCAAACCAGATAGAAAGTTTCAATTTTTGTGTCTGAGCTTAACTCTTGACCTGCTGAGTATTTTCAAGATAGTTTTCATCAAAACAAATCTAGTCATGGCTGCTTATCAGCAGTTATGACTAGATTTGATAAAAATATGCTTCCACATTTCATTCAAGAAATCATTGGGGAAAATACATTAAATTTACAGGTTGAAAATTTGATTAAATGTGCCCAAATTATACATATTTTAGAGACAAGAGAAATTCTGGTCTGGTCAGGAATATCCGACAGCAGCATCGAGTTAAGGTGAGCAATCAATATTCAATCAGCAGACTTTGCGATTGAACCCGGATATCCATTGGTTGAAATTGGCCGGTGCTTCTTATGCTCTCTAGCATTAAATAAGTTATTACTCAGGTGAAAATGCCATCCCGTATTTATGTATTTTCTGATAAGCCTCTCAATACGTACTGCCTCTCTTCTTGACTTTATCTCAACAAAAAAAGAAGGGAAGAAAAGAAGGAAATTAAATCATTATCCTGTGAGGTTGTTCTCATAATGTCTTTTTTGGCGCGGTTCACACCCAATACACTACCTTAAAAACCCAGAGAGTAAACGCAGGTGTTGGGCATTACAAATTTAGAAATTTCGTCAGCAAACGCAAATCAAGAACGATAATCCAATATACATTTTGTAAACTGCTAACCCATTACAAATTAATGAGTCCTTCCAAAACGACGACAATAAGAAAAACAAACTGCAGAAATTGCGAAGTCGCACTATACATTCACTCTTCTATATCTCTCCTTCTATCAGGGGCACTTTTCTTTTGTTTATGTTTACGCTTAGTGGATATACACATGTTGCGTCATGTTGTAATGATAAACTTAGGCTTCACAGATGGATACTGTAAAAATTATATCCATCAACTGTTAGGTGCTTGGTGATAGAAGGAATCGTAAAGACGTCTTTGATCATATTAGAAACACAGCTCTTTCGATATATTGTTTACATTATGAACATTTTACTCCAGCCCAAGAAAATAGTATCAGGACAGAGTGGGGTATAACTGTATCTTTAACCCACATACAAGCGCCTCCCATGGAGTAGCCATTTTTTAAATAACAATTTCTCCTATCAAATCTTCTCGGGTAAAAAAGACCAGTCTGGCAATTATTTAATTTTAGACATTGAAATAAAAGACACAGTTTTCGTCCTAGTCTCAATATATGTGGGTCGAACAAAGATAGTCCAGCCTTTTATGAGAAATTACTCACAGACCTAGAGAGTCTGCCTACATCTAATTATATTATTTGTGGGGACCCCAAAATTGATTATCATATCTGTCTAAACAGTAATAATACACGAGCTAGAAATATCGTACTCAACCCTTTACCTAACGCAGAAGATTTCAAAATTTATTATTTTAAATATTATTTTTTAATTTTTTTCAAAAAATTTCAACAAAACCATATCATGTGACCACTCTTGGGAACGAGCTCATCTAGCTCGTTCTCAAGAGGGGTTACATGATATGTTTTTTTTGAAATTTTTCGAAATAGAATATTTTTTCAGCTGCTGAATTTGCATATTACGCGGGCGGATACGGGCGATTCGTTGGGTAAAGGGTTGATATGAAAGAGCAGTTAGAACATGTAGACATTTGGCGCGTGAATAACCCTAATATAAAACGCTGTACATGGAGGCGCAAATCGACGAGGAAACAAGCTCGTTTTGAATCATTTCTTATATCCGAACACATTGCTAGTCCAGTTGATAAATGCTGCACCGAACCAGGATACAGAACCGATTACTTATCCATCTCCCTACTTTTACAGTTTGATCACTTTGTACTTGGAAACCCTTTTTGGAATTCAATAATTCTCTATTAAAAACACTTAAATATGTTGAAACAATAAAAGCAAAAATAAAAGAAATCTGTAATCAATATACGACTCTGAGGGATGGGAGTACAGATGGTGAAAACTGTAATCCTATAGTTAATATTAATGATCAGCTCTTCTTTGAAACTCTTTTCATGGAATTAAGGGTTACTACTATATCCTTTGCGTATAATCTGAAAAAAGAAAGAAATGAAACAGAACTTAAGTTCAGTTAATTGTACAAATAAGAGAAATAGAAGAGAGTCAAACAGTTGAGCTGATGACAGATTCGAAACTTTAAAAAAAGATTTGGAGGAAATTTGAAAACAAAATGTGGAGGGTAGTTTTATAAGGTCAAGAGCGCATGGTTAGAAGACGGTGTGAAACCCACAAAATATTTTCCAAATTTAGAAAAGAGAAATTTTGTTGATAAAACTGTACGTATGATACAGTAGGATAATGATAATGTTTTGACTGGACAAAAAGAAATATTAGAAGAAATGACAAGTTTTTACGAAAGACTATTCGAATATCAGGGAAGCAATTGTGGTGGTCTATGGGACTCCACCATCGGAACTGGAGGTGAAGGAATGGAAGAAGGCATTTGGCATTAGTGGGAATGGTAGTAGTAATAGCGGTAGTGAGAGTAACCGATTGCAAGGCTACTAAGAGAAACAGAATATTTTAAATAAACTTCCTAAACTGAATGAATATACATCACAACAAGTAGATGGCGAAATAACATATCATGAAGCACTCAGTTGTCTTAACCCTTTACCTAACCTGAAAAGCAGACGACACTTGTAAAAATAATTTTTGAATAACTTATTTTGTTTCATTTTTTGTCTCAAAAACATACGTTATGACCCCTCGTTGGAACGAGCTCGACGAGCTCGTTCCAACGAGGGGTCATAACCTATGTTTTTGAGACAAAAATGAAAAAAAAATAATGAAAATTAATTGGCGATTTTTGAGAATAGCGCTGGCCGGTTTTGGCCGTTACGTTAGGTAAAACAATGAAAAATAACAAAAGTCCTGATTCAGGGGGCTTTACAGTAGAATTTTTAATTTTCTTTTTTTTTTGGGGGGGGGGTGTCGATCTTGGACATTATCGTGAGCTATGGCCAAAACAATAAACACTTATCTTTAACACAGAGGCAAGGAGTAATAACTCTGCTTCCCCAAGGCGGCAAACCGAGACAATTTATAAAGAACTGGTGCCCTATTTCACTATTAAACGTTACGTATAAAATATTGTCGGGATGTCTGGCAGAAAGAATGAAACATGTTCTGCCAACAATTATTCACGAGGATCAAAATGGGTTTATGAAGGGGAGATTTATAGGCGAAAATATACATTTAGTGTCTGATGTCTTGCATATAACCCATGCGAAAAATATCCCGGATCTTCTTTTATTAATTGATTTTGAAAAAGCGTTCGATTCTGTATCCTAGACATTTATGAACGAGGTACTTGAAGTCTTCAACTTTGGACCACATTTCATCACTAACATCGGCACTAACATCGGCACATTGTCCGATGATATTACGTCGTGTCTACAAGTCAATTTGTGGTATTTCTAAATTTGTTGGGTTGTGGCGTGGCTAAAGACAAGACGATCCAATTTCATCGTACTTATTTCTAGTTTGTGAAGATATACTAGGAACAATGATACGGAGTTCACGTGATATAAAAGGAATCAATAGTGGTGGTATCGAGATAAAGATCTCCCATTATACGGACCACACTTCACTCTTCCTTGATGGCACTCACCAATCCCTTGGCAGTAATATGAAAATACTAAGTATTTTTTTAAGTATGTCAAGTCTAAAAATTAACTACGAAACGACAGATGTTGTGTGGATTGGAAGCAAGAGGGATTGTACTGACCAGGTATGCGATAAATGGAATCTCCATAGGATTCACACCAACTTAAAATTTTTAGGCATAGAATTTTACCGTAATATTAACGTTATAACTGAACAGAAATATAAGACTAAGTTAACGAAAATAAAAAGTTTATTAAATCTTTGGTCAAAGAGAAATCTAACTCCCTTGGGAAGAGTAACTATTGTCAAATCTCTGGCCATTCCAAGGCTGGTTTACTTATTTTTCACACTCTCAAATCCCTCGGATCAATTTATAAGAGATTTAACAACATTACTCTACAATTTTGTTTGGCAGGTGAAAGATAAAAAAAAAAAATTTATTCCAAATTATTTAAAATATGGGGTAAAAATGATTAATATAGACTCGTTTATTCATTATTTGAAAATTTCCTGGATACGTAGATGTCTAATGAAATCTTCAGTATAGCGAAAAATTGCAAGTACACAGTTTTTGGTCTTTAGTGAACGCTGGTATTTGGCAAACTATGAAAAAAATACAAACAAAAATCACATCCCCTTTCTTGGAAAAATGTTCTAAATTCATGGGCGAAGTTTTCGGACAAACTAACCAAGTTCCAAGGTGGATGCATATAAACCATCTCCATGAAACAATAAAAATATTTTTTGTGTTTTTATATTTTTTATTTCACATACTATATAAAACATAGTAGTACGAATTTAAAAAGCAGAAACATCTCTTTATCAAGATATGTAAAGTTGCTGTATCAGTATAATGAAAAATAGATTTAATTTTGTTCACTTTTTATCAACAAGAATATCTTGCATCCGTTGGGTCAGAAAAAAGGAAAAACTGGTATTGATTTTCTCATGACTGGAGAAGAGTATCCAATAAATTTCATCTGATTTCAATAGAATTTAATTGTTCTGGGAGTAACAGCGGAGTGACATAAGTTCAAGACTGCGATAAAATTTAGGTTCATCAAGGTATCTACCGAATGATGGCAGGCATTTTCTCACTTTGCAGGAATAAATATATTTTTTACATAGGAGTGTACAGAGATCGATGCATCGTTGTGTATGCTTTGGTCATCTGATTTCTCAGACCTAGCAGAATATATTTAGGTGTGGGCGTGAAAAGAATGCTGCGCCTTTCTTCCAATTTCTCTGGTAAATTCAGCAAAACTGTTTTTGAAAAAGAGCATTCGAAAAACAAGCGCAACATTGTTTCCTTGGCTTCATTACAAATTGTTCATAGCTCTGTTTGTGATAATTTACATTTGTCAAGTTTGGAGTTTGTATGGAGTATTCTTTGTAACATTTTGTACTGTATACTTTGCAAATATGTATCGTCTGTTACCTGGAAAGAAATTTTGTAAATCCACGCCCAGTCTTCCGGCTGTACATCGACATCCAAAATATCTTTCCACCTTGTCTTTGGGGGATGTTCTGCGAACAGTTCTAAAAAAACGGGTAAAAAGATTTGCATGTTTTCTGATTCATTATTAGCTTTTCGATATTATTGTTTGAAATTGATTGAAGTCTTTGGTGTTTTTTCACCATGTTTTTCCAATCTCTTGGAAGTGCGTCAAGTACACCCCGGTACACTATAAAGGTTGTGTTTATGTCATACTTTACAGAGAATGCCTCGTAACTCAAGAACGTTCTGCTTTCACTCAATAATTCGTTAACGAAGTAAACCCCCTTTCCTCACCAATTTCTTTCGAAAAATAATTTGTTTTGGATTTTTATGTTGTTGTTATAGAAGAGTGTTTGGGCGAAAACTTGTTGTGAGGTTGTGGCGATCTCATTATCTAAAACTGACCAGGCCCGCAATACGTTTTTCCAAAACGCATTTGTGTGCTTGCCTATTACTGTTAGGCCTTCTTTCCGCGTGTACCAGATTTTGTAACTACCGAACACTTCAAAGTCGTCTATGATGAGAGTTTTCCATAGCGCAGTAACATTGGGATCAAGAAGTTTTCTGATTGATCCTAGCTTTAGGGCACGGCTATAACTCTTTCTGTGAGAGTAATTAATGCCGCCGTTTTCTTTTGTGTTGATTATCACGTTTCCAGTTATTTTGTCAGTTTTACGGGACCACATGAATCTAAAAAATAGTAACTGAATTTTATTCAACACCTTCTCATCCTGACCTGGAAGAACCGACAAACAAGGTAACAAGTGGGGAAGGGCAAGTATTTGTATTGCAGTTATTTTACCTATAAGGGATAAATGTCTGAAGGACCAGTCGTTCAGCAGTTTTTCTATTTTCGTTTTCTTACCGAGAAAGTTATTTATGACATAATTCTCACTGAAAAGATTGAATTCAATTTCCAGCATTATAAAAGATTTTTCATGGTTGCACTTTCTTTTGTGCAGATTTCGCCAAAACCTCTTTTTGATCCAATCCATATCACTTGGGTTTTGTCAGTTTACTCTGCAACCAGGCATTTTCGCAAATGAGTCGATGCTGTTCAGAGCTTTGTTCAGAGAGCTTTCGTCGCCCTTTAGGAAAAGCGATGAGTCGTCTGCGTACTGAGTAATTAAGTATTCAGATTGGTTAACGTTTATCCCTCGAATGTCGGGGCTAAATTTCAACGCAGCACTTAAACTCTCGACACCCATTGGACAGGTAAGTCGACAAGGTGTCTCCTTACCTCACACCGCGACGCAAGTCATTTTTTTCGGAATAATGACCATTGTTTAGAATGAAGCCATGGATGTTTGTGTAAAAGGTTTTGAACCATCTTATAATGGAGGAGCCAATTTTTTTAAAAATTAACATTTTTTCTATAAAGAGCCATTCTAAAGAGTCAAAATCTTTTTCAAAATCCAATAAAACAATCATTCCTGGAAAATTTGGCTTTTTACACTTTTTAATCAAGACAAATGTATGACGAGTTGATTCATCAATATCGATAGATTTCAAAAACCCAAGTTGCGTCTCAGATATAAGTTTTGGCAGCACGGTTTTTATACGATTTACAATAGCTCTGGATCCTATCTTTACGTCAACATTATCTTGGCGATCAACGTTTCCGTAAAATATCTCTTTTCAAGATTACAAAAATAATTTTCGGCTTTTCGCCCTTGACTTTCCATTTGGATTTTGTTCTCAGAATCACATCTTCTATCTTCTGTTCTCTCTTTTCTGTTAACTTATTTTCACGAGTTTTAATATCTTGAACTATTGTAAAACCGTTATTGTCTAGTTTCGCGTTTAACTCTTCTAATTCATTTTCGATTTTTTGTTCTGCTTGTTTCCGATTTTTTTTGTATTTTATGGGTACAGTATGATTGCCACGTTTTATTAGTTTAAGTTCCCCAAAACAATTGATCGTTGATTGTTAGTATCGCATTATTATTATTATTATTATTATTATTATTATTATTATTATTATTGGCATGCTGTTGTATTGTTTCTGTTATGGTTGTTTTAACTAGGACTATGTATTCTGGATCACTCAGCAGACTATTGTTGAATTTCCAGAAACCTTTCCCTCTTTTCTGGTTAATGAAGGGGAAAGTTATGCTCACTGTTTGTTTTGAGATCTATATCTAAGATGTATATTTACCTTTTCTACGATCAGTTGCAGATCTGAAGATACAATGAAATAGTCTAGCCCAGCCATTTTATTTCCAGGTCCCTCCATGTGTAACGGCGTTGGTCTGTGTTTGCCTGTCTCCGGACATCAGATAAATACAAATGTTCCATGAAATGGGAGATCTTTTCATTAGATCTAGTATTATTTTTGTGTTTATAATTAACTGTGTCCATTTGATAGTTTCCAGGGACGTGCCAGTCTCCGAAAATATGGTACGGAAGTGGTACCCCAAAACCAAATGGCTGTAAAGAGCTTGGAAACCCTGCAGAACGATGCAGGCCGATGGATAACGGGGTCGAGTAATGCCACAGCACCGGAAGCAATCAGGGGTGAGCTTGGGTGGATGAGGATCAAGGACAGGATAGACTTATTGAAACTCTGTTATCTTAATTATTTGGTAAATCGATGGTGTAAAGTGAAAAAGTATACCCAGATAGGTTCGGTTGAATTTCTATAGTTTAACGTATCGACATTGCTTCTGTCCCTTCATTGCAACGAGCTCATTGAGCTCTTTGCGTTGAGGGGCCATAGGCTGTGTTGTGTCTCAAGAAGGTGGAATGGCAGAAAGTCTACCATTTATTAGCTTTTTGAACCAGTCTTCATCCATAATGGTGACTATTAGTATTAGTATTGAAAGGGTGGGGGTCCAGTTCTAGCCCCCTAAGTGGGGGATTAAATAATGTCATCTTGAATTGTTCGCTGCTCCTGGCTACGGGTTGGTGTTGCCTGGATTGGGCTGCGGATGGAAATGTCAGTATAAACCTGAAACTTATTATCTCGCCGGCCGCTGCCCGGCCCTGGTGTTGCCCACCGGTGGTCGTGTGTGGCGAGCTGTTCAAGTTGACATTTTCCCCAATTTTGTCTCATATCTTATCTCATATCTTAGCTCATATATCTTTCTCTATATCCAATAAAATATAAGGTTTTTTTCCAAAATGTAGAATTGCCCCACCATGTCAGTGTAATTAATTTACTTCGAAGAATGTGCATTGTAAACTCTTGTATCACTACGGTGATTTGAGTCAATAAAGAACTGAACTGAACTGAAGTATTTTCAACTCTAATGCGAAGACAGTGTGGATGGTCCAATTGAGGGAGGTAATAGAGAACTACTCATTGGAGATCTCGGTCCTAGACGTTGGGGCAACCCAGGGTAAATGCATTGTCAAAGAAAGAGACATGGAGCATGGTAACCTTAATTGGCGAGAGCAGGTCAAATCTAAGAGGTCTTTGGGTGGCCTGCGTGATAAAGAGAAGCTTCGTTTTGAGGAGTACTTTGATGGCACCTTTGGGGGTCACTGTTGTTCAAACTGAGGTCGCGGTTCCTGGAGCTGAGAGTACTAAATGAGGAAAACCGTGAAAAGGAGTGCCAATTGTGTAATGTAGGCGTGGTGAAGACCCTGGAACACATTCTTCTAGAATGCCCAAAATACCAGTCTAAAAGAATAAGATTCACTGGGAGTATAATGGGGAAGTGGGATGGGAGAATGATGTACACGTGGGTTGTGAGTGACTCTATGGAGCGGGTTAATATGCTAATCAGAGAGATTGGGGAAAATGGGGCAAAGGAAGTTATCAATCATTTCATCTCCGAGTGATGGGAGGAGAGAAGAAGCGTGGGAATAGGGGGGCAGTTGGGAGCACAGGGGTAACCAAGGCCTTCTCACCCGAGAACCGCGACAAATCAGCGGTCGGCCAAAGTGTTAATATTATTATTACGTGTTGCCAAGATTTCCCATATTGGTAAAGAAATCATTGTAAAATTCAGGATTATCTGCATTTGGCTCATACACAACTGCCAGTATAACCCTCTGATCTTGTATACTTATATCAGTTGTAATAACATTCCCCCGACTATCGTAGGAAGTGTTGTGTATTTTATACGAAAAGGAATTTTTAAGAGAATTGCTGTTCCGCGACTTGAACTTGAGTGAGAGCAGAACAGTGCTTCGTAACCCCATTCGTTTTTCCAAAGTTGCCCAACCTCTTTCCTGGACTGAGTGTCGACCATGAGAGAAATGTCAATTTTGTCCCTGTTATGTGAGAAAATGTCTCTGCGTTTTACTTTATCGGATGCATGAACGCGACAGTTTATACTTCATTTTATTATCTTTGCTTTTGTAAATCGTTTTGACATGGATGTTTTCTACAGCAAACTCAATTATGAAGATTGTAGATTGTTTTTACAAATTAATGTGAATTTACTTTTTTATCATAACAGAGGTTGTGTCTGAATTACATTTTTAAATAACAATAACAATATCAACTGACTCTTCCGGGACATTTTGTGTGTAAAAAGAGATCATCTGGGGTTTGTAAATTGCCTTAAATCCCCAACGACTAATACAAACGATTTGATGATAATTCTGGCATTTTCAAAGAGGAACGAACACTACGTTTCTGCTTCTTGATGTACATGTAGACAGTCGTCTGATTATTTGCACAATAAGTATTGATTGTTGCTCGGCAACAATAAAAATATCATAATAAACAGGAAAGAAGTGAGTTATAAAAGTTGAGAAAATTCGGGTGTATTGTTTTTTAATAATATGTTGGACTCGAACGGAAAATTATTAACGCTTGACATGTTCAGAAGAAAATTATGCACAGAAACTGATTTTATCACATTCACTGGCATTCAGAAATCTCTTTTCGACTATCTAAAAACAATCCCAGATATACACACTCCTCTTCAAAACCATATACTCCCCCACCAAATATCTGAGTTAATTCTCAATCCAAAAAAGGTATACAAAACTTTAATCGAAATAACGGAAGACCCAATTTTCAAAAACCGGTGGGAATCTAATTTGGGGCACCCACTAGCAATATCCAGATGGCAAGTGGCTTCGGTTATACCTTTTCAGTGCAGTATTGAGACGAAATATAAGTGGTTTCAGTACCGAATACTTGCCAGGATCTTAGGCACAAACAGTTTGCTAAAAAATAGGAAAACCAAAAAGCGATCTATGCAATTTCTGTAAGCTCCAGAAAGAAACAATATCCCACATTTTGGGGGATGTCCATTTATAAGGCCCGTTTTAGGTACTTTTAAGCAATTGATTTCAGAGTCATTAAACTACTCCTTAGACATTTCAAAGCAAATAATCACACCTGGTCTCCCAATGCAAAACAAAGAAACTGAACTTATAAATTTCCTCATAATTGTTACGAAATTTCACATGTACAGAGCTAAAATGAGAAACATTTTACCGCGTATAGCTTCACTACTCTCATTACTGCACTGAGAGGGCGGCCTTGCCGCGGAGAAAGTGGTGGTCCAATTGGAAAAGTACAAGAGAAGCCAATAGATAAGTTTATATATGAACTCATTAGTACTTTAACCCTTTACCCAACGTAGACGATATCAAAATTTATTTTTTCAAATATCATTTTTCAAATGTTTCAAAACATTTCAACAAAACCATATCATGTGACCCCTCGTTGGAACGAGCTCGTTCCAACGAGGGGTCACATGATATGGTTTTGTTGAATTTATTTGGAAAAATAAAAACATTTCAACTACTGAATTTGCATATTACGCGGGCGGATGCGGTCGATTCGTTGAGTAAAGGGTTAAATACTCTTCCCGTTGCTTCCAATCTTCAAATCAGCCCATACACCATTTGTATATATACATAAAAAAATGAAAATAGTTCAAATGAAAGAGAGTAACATAATAAACATATTTTAATGTGAAACGTTGCGTTTTTCAATGTTTTTTACATATCATCGGAGATCAAGTCAAAATTGTGTGCCTTTATGTATTACACAGTTTGTTGTGTTGTTAAGAAAACAACTTAATCTGCTGTTGTTAATAACATTCCATAATATGCGGGTATTAATAACATTCCGTAATATGCGGATATAAATAACATTCAAGAAACTTGTTATACATGTGTGAATTGTTGCATTTGGGTTACTTATCACATTGGGTGATACAATAACGATTAAGTTGTTTTCTTTACAACACAGAAACTGCGTAATACTTAAACACAGGCAAATTTGATTTAATCTTTGATGATGTAGAAACATTGAGAAACGCGGTGTTTCAGAGCAAAATATTATGTTACCCTCTGTCATTTGAACTGTTCACTTTAGACTGATTCATATTCCGTTACGTTAAGTGCCGTACACATGCCTACCGCGTCATGGAAACGTAAATCGAGGCTCCCATGCAGAAAGGTGCTATCTCCATTTTTCAACTTTTTGAGAAAACAGCAAAACAATGTTTAAATGAAAATAACAAAATCATGCATTTTACATACAGCCTAAGCTCTTACACATTATAGTCAAGTAGGATAATAGTTCTTCAAGTGAATTTTCTGAAACACCCAATTTATTATAAGTGGCAATTAATTAACAATTTAAAAGATGGCACCTTTCTGCATAAACAAATATCCGAAATATTTCTGTGCAGTAAGGTGACATCTTATAATTGCTCTTCTATTTCTGTGTATATGATGCAAAAAGTCCTCGAATACAAGACAATTGTCCCTCTTTGTACAGAGGAATGTGCTGTTAACCTTTTTTGTTTGATTGGACCGGACAGTCAAAGACAGCAGTTGTAATACTCCAATACATACCGAATGCTTTATAATCCAAATTTACAGAACTGATCCTTCGTCCAGAGAATAAAAAGTTAAATTCAGTTTACTAGAAAAATGTAAAGAATAGTTTGCACACTTCACCTGCAAACACATGAGTTATATAAAATATGCGATTTCAATTAATCACTGTCTGTGTCAAGCTCTTCTTCATCTTCATTGGGTTCTGGCAAGTAATCCTTTACTCCTTTCTTTGTAGGTATATTTATTTATTTATGTATGTTTTGGTGCTTAAGGGCACATACTTATGTACAAGCGGTTGAAGACATGTGCACCATGGACATGCAGTATGCCTTAGTACACGACGGCATCGTGGCCCCATGTAGGCAGCCAGGATAAAGTGCCTTGCCCAAGGCCACAACACGCGTCGTCCTGGACAGCGATCGAACTCGGGACCTCTAGCTTAGGGGCCCAACAGTCTACCACTGAGCCACTGCGCTCCCTTTCTTTGTAGGTAAAGATTCGCAAAAAGCATGGTGGTCTCTGTGTATTTGGCCACTTTCACAAAGCGAAAGGAAGTCTTTCTTCTTTGCTGCTGAAATTGGCAATTTTTCTTTATGAATACCCTGGAAAGAGTCATGTGCAGGGCGACCTCTAGAACCGAGACGCTTCACACATATTTTACGAAAACTATCTGGACTGTACCCATAATTGGTGAATATGCTTCCTGGTGTATGTTTTCTTAATTGTATTCATTTGATTTCAAGCCAGTTAACGCGGTCGCTAGCTTTATCCACTTTCAGTTTATTACACACCTCTTTTTGTAAAGCTTTTAGATCCGTCCCATCGTCATATCTGATTGGTATAACAATATATGGGTTCTTAGTACTCGCCATTCCAATAACTGTGTCCCACTGAGATGGAATATCGACTTTCATACTTTTTTTCAATAGCTGAATGAATAGAGACAGCTTCCATTTCCGAATGGCCTCTTTCAAAAAAATTGTAACTCAGGGTTTTAAGATTGATGTTGTTAATTACAGTATAAAGGAGGGCGCTAGCCACAAACTTGTTCCGATAGTGACCGCCACAGGTATCTGAGTAACAGACAATTTCTGAAATGTTTATGTTTGCCTTTGTAAGAGAGTTTATGTGCATGAGTAAACAAGTCCCTATTTCACATGAACCCCTCTTCCCGTGAGTTTCGTCCCATAAGTAGCATATTCCCTGTTTACTCCCTAAATTATAAAATGATACATTGTAGACACACAGTTTTCTTTTGTAATAAAGTTCTCCAACCATGGTGCATAGAGTTGTGGAAACATTTTCTAAATCAAAGGTACATGCAGTAAATGAGTTGTCATTTTGAGCGCGGCATTTATCTTCTTCCTTTTGATTTTCTTGAAGGTTCTTTCATTTCCTGGTGCTCCTTGTATAGTACCTCATCGTCATCTGTCACGCAGTCTGTTTCCATTTTCTGTTGATGTTACATGCACGGAAAACACTGGCCATTTTTTGGTTTAAAAAAGGATATATTGTAATTCTTACAGATCTTCCTGTACAAGCTTGAACTTACTTGTGGTATATTTCTTTCTGCGAATTTTTCTTTATATTGACTGTACATTTTATTAATGCTAAGGTCATATGCAATGTATTTGCATTGTGAATCATTACGAGTGTGATGTGATGAAACAGTCAGGAAAGATTTTATATGTTCATGTACAGAGTCCATTGTAAGGGCTGCCTTTTTATTGCCTCATGGTTGTTTTCCCCTTCGATCATGATCAACGAAAACACTATGTAAAGATCCTTTAAGGGCATAGTTCACAGTTTTCTTTCCCAAGTCCAACGTATCCAAAAAGAACTGTTTGCACATTCTGATTTTTGGTTCCTTATTTTCCATGTCACCTGGTAAATAAAAAGCATTACCCACCTGCCTTGAAGTTCCAGCTTTGGTCGGCCTTTCTTCAACATGCTCTGCAATAAAACTCCTTTGTCTTTCAAAACTGCCTAAACCCCAATAAAGATCAAAGATTTGCTGCCTTTTATTTTTCAGCAATTTTCAGACTGAAGTTAAATTTGCAATTATCACATTTATGTGGGCGTACTTCCCCCATTCTCCAATTTTTACCTTTCTCTGTAGTATATTCTTGCCCAGTATTTCCCGGCTGTTTTCTTTTGTTCCTTTTCCATATTTATAGAGTCGCTACCCTATTTCGAAATAATGTTGTTTTCCATTCCAAGAGGTTTACAGCAGTTTTTCTTGGGGTGAAGCATATTCTCTCTCCACTAGTTGCATCTCGTGAACGCTTTCGTGGCGTTTGCATGAAAAGCTGTGTAGTTCTTGCCTACATTGTTTGCTGATCACCGAGTCAAAATGCTCCTCTCCTTTAGTTGTTAAATATGATAGGTATTATTGACTTTTGAATTATAACCGTGTCTGGAACAATATCAAAAGCTTGATTGTTTACTAAACTAGAGTACACATGTACATTAGTTTCAAACACATCAGCCACAGAGCGAAATAATGCATCTCTAATCTGGTACTCCAATATCCTGAATTACTGAATGTTGGAATGGGAATAATGCCCATTATCTCCATTCGGAAAGTACTTGTCTTCGTGAACATTAAGATTATTAGAAACGTTTTATCGAACGTTTTTCCAATGGACAAGTCACCATCAAGCTGGTCGCATACTGCCGCAAAAAATTGTCCAAATCATGAGGTATTTTCTTTCGAATCAGCCATTACTGTACACAGGTGGTCAGTCATAAAATACAATATCTGAAGTTAGCTAGATTCTGTATGACACTTTGATATATTTGAACTGTTGGAATGGTGATACACATGACATATATCACCTTACTGCCTTGTAATTGTTTAACAGATGGCTGTAAATTCAATGCAATAAGGTACCATTTCCAAGATAGCACCTTACTGCATAACAAAAATGGGATATAGACCCCTTCTGCATAACACATTTTCTTCGTATCAGAGATGGCACCTTAATGCACTAATTAAAAATGATAGTTTTAATTATTTTATAAAGATAATTTTTTCCAGAGATTATTCTTTGTCATTTTCTTAACCCTTTGGTATAAAAAAAACATTTTTGCCAAAAAACCTATTTAGCACCTTTCTGCATGGGGGCCTCGAAATATTATGCGTCACGCTCATCCTCAAACTGTTCGAGATGGGCGTACGTCTTAAAGGTCGATTAATTACCTGGCAAGTGACTACATAGCTCCTAATCACGAACCCAGTTCGAAAATCATCGTTTCATATCTTCCTTGGCTTGCATCAAGTAAATAAAGATATGTTCCGCGTTTTACGTTGTTCTCTGTATTCATGTCAAATTATGCACAAAAATACCGTATCATATCTTCCTTGGGTGGCAACAAGTAAAGATATAGTCCACGTTATTACACCTAATTTTTTTTCTCAGTTTTAGAGTTACGAGCCATCTATAATTTATCTCAGCCCCGCGCTGGTAACTGAGACAGAGGCAAGTTCACGTACAGTATTCACACATCCAACCACTCACTGACCCGAATCATTCAAAAACGTTGTTCTTCATATTTAAATGTATTGCGTGCAAAATCACTGTATCATATCTCCCTTTGGTGGCAACAAGTAAAGATCTGTTCCCCGTTTCACACTGTTCCCCGTATCCGAGTGTTTTATGCACAAAATAACAGTATCATATCTTCCTTCACGTTGTTCTGTGTATTCAAGATGAAATTATGCAAAACAAATACCGTATCATATCTTTCTTGGGTGGCAACAAGTAATGATATATTCTGAGTTATTACGCAACAAGCAAAGATGAATTACCCACTATTGTTAAAACCTCGCCTTGGTAACAGAGTAAGAGGCCAGTTCGCATACAGTATTCACACATCCAAACACTCCGTGACACGAATCATTCAAACGCACGCCTCCATGCCCCGCCCCCGAAACCCCATTCACGTAAAAAAGACATGATCGCTAATGAAAAATATACTCTTTTTACACTTTCCTTGCGTGGTAACAAGCCCCCCCCCCCCCCCCCCCCCCATCCACCCCATCCTTCCAGTGTGTGTAAATGTTTATTTTTTATATCTATGCTTTACACACAATAGTCGTCAAAAATACTTTATATATGTGTGTATGTTTGTGTTCTTATGTGTTTGTGTGTCGTGCATGTGTAACATATTGGCCTTACATCAAGGCACCATGAGCGTTGTCATGTGTTTGGGTCCATTGTTTCGTCATACATCTGCTATATTCGAAAATCTACCCCGAAATCCTTCTCTTTTTCTTTCTCTTCTGTTTTCTTCTTTTCTCCTTGTCTTTTCCTCTCTTCTTACATATATGTTTTTTTGTACATTAAATTTGAGTATTCGGTTATTGTATATTTGCATGTATATATATAATATACCCATAGTAGCTTGGTATACCAAATGTTCACCACGAGTGGTGAAGTGGTGTTAACCGCGAGCCTTTGGTACACCAAGCTACTTTGGGTATATTTTATTTATACCATGATCGCCAGATTATTTAGAGTCGCTATTATTTTTTCTCGATTTTACTGAGCAGCAGACGTACAAACATGCGACTCTGTTTTTGTTTACACAAGCATCGGTGGGCGGCACTTCCGCTGTCAATTTTATCGCCGAAATGAAATGAAACGGGACCTTTTTCATTTTAATGGCATAATAACATACCATTTCGAGTTATGGATGTTTTTTTTAACACGAGACAATGCATGTTTGTTACGTTTTGATGTCTTATGGAGTAAACTCATTTAAAAACGTAATAAATAACTGGCGCTTTCATTTCACTCTTCGCGAGGCGACGTGCGATAAATTTAGACAAGTTTGCATTCAGGTCTACGTCACCAAAGGTCAACATGCATGCAGTTCTACTGTAGGTGTAAATTTTAACTATTGAAATCCCATTGCTGGCGTGTTCACCACGGTTGGTGTGTAAAGCTAAAATTTATGTCATATGCTTTTCATATATTGTAGAATAGGTAATCATGGTATAAATACACGTATATATATACATGTATTCTATCTTCTCTTTTATTATTAAAAATAAAATTGTCAGACTGGTTACATTACTGGGGTCTGTGGACGTATAGCGTCACGAATCCCGTAATAGCGCCGCCATGTAGTGGCTTGAGTGCTAGTATGTTCTATGTCCCCTATGGGACATAGAACATTCTAGCACTCAGGCGACGATGTGCAGTAATGTGCATTGACACTCGTGCTTTCATTAACAACAGCATGACGGCATATTGCTTCCAACGGGGGCATTAATATAGGTAAATAATGACATTTTCTAAAGATCACAAAACAAAAAGCCCAATACTCTCATGGGCCTGGTCCCCTTGGGGCCCTGCGAATCGGAATTTCTATCCTCGAATTGAGTCGACAGTGTCATCGAATCCGAATCGAGTCGACAGCAGTGCATAACAATTTTCGTTAAATCACTTGTTATTTTACCAAATTACCATGTATATCCTTGCATTCTGTACGTGTTGCAGGTAGCGTGAGTACCATAGTGCAGATGTCAGAAGTTACATTGCTACCGCAGTACTCCACTGTTGTACCAATGTAACTCGTAAGACCGACAAGCACGTCGATAAGCCGATTGACCCGACACTGCAGCGGGAAACTATTCTTTCACTTTTACGGCATGAATCCGCCGACAGTAGATATTTATTTGCCATCGTCCTTTCCTGAAAAACACAAGTTACTAGACTTGAAAATATTCTAATCAGGAAGCCGGTTGGATGTAGATCCCGAATTAGGACATCGAAATCAGCTTCGAATCGAATCTTCAAAACTTTTATGTTGACAAATATACATGAGGTGAGCAACAAGAACGTCGTTTGGACAGGAGTTATCTCTATATCCTCATCTCCTTCTGTCTGAGAATGTGTGTCTTTCGGCTTCTTGTCTTTTCGATACTTATGATTTCATAAAAATTGTGGTGCCCTTCCACCTCCACCCAGATAATATTGGGTCACCTAATAACGTGCATGTTTTATGTGTATCGTAAGTATGAGAGGAAGGCGGAGATCTACGTGAGTAAAACGGAAATGGGACGTGGCCTTAACCCATGTTTTTAAATTCGCTAACTTCTCTAATTCCAGACAGCGCATTGGGTAATTCTTTTACTAGGAAACCTTGATAAGTTTTACTTTCATATTGACAACATTCGCTTTCAGATTAGCTAAATTTAAATTAACACCTTTAAATAAGAGCACATCGATTAATGGCTGAATTTTGACAGAACCTGTTGTGAAATATGTTTCGACATTTGAATTAAACGTTTTAATAGTCATTATTTAAAGTTCTTACCACGCGGACTACTTTCCGAAAGTTGTCTACTTCCTGAACTTTCTCATTTGTAGCTTCCCCGTGGTGTGAATAATTGTTTTTCCCATACTCTCACCGTTTTACACTGGCTTTTCTTGTACTTTTCCTCGACTGTTCTTTTCCAGTTTAAAATTTTCCGTCAGTACTTATGACCTAGTAACGTACTAAAATGTAACGAACTCAAACTGACAAATTTGATGTCAATTGTTTTACACTGGAAGGACTGTCAGTTCAGTCTTGAAAGAGTCACCCTGGTGCTATTCATTATTTATGAAGTGGGGTTTAATGACACTTTCGACAGCCAGGGTCACCTCGTGTCACCTGACGTTAATTAAGGTGCAGTACTGTATTCACAAATGCGCGCCAACAATTTCGCCCGGATAGCGACTGCATCACTGATTAATTAACTTTCGGGTTTTCTTCCCCTAGCCCTGTAGAATCACCCCCTTCGGAAAAGAAATACGAGAACATTAAACCCGAGAGGCTATTTTCGTTTGTTTTTCTTGATTCGGTTCTCGTTTCGCAATATTTTATTTAGGAAATCTTAATCCACTGTCTTCAAGTCGTCGCCTGAGTGCTAGAATGTTCTATGTCCCATAGGGGACATAGAACATACTAGCTCTCAAGCCACGAAGTGTGACAAGACCGATCCTGATCTGGTCGAGCAGAATACCACTTTTATAGTCACAATACTATATTACGATATACCCACTATAATCGGTATCGTATTTAGTAGCTCTAGCTAAAATGCTGAAATTGTGAAAAAACGGAACATGTTTGTGCGGTATACATGACGGTCGAACGAGCAAGGGTATTACATACCATTAGTCTCGGTACGACTCCACTGTACTCATGTCTACCTGGACTCGAGTATAACCAAGGTGTTGTAGGGATGACACCCCACCACCCATTCCACAATAATGTTTCCGTCGGTACACTTTCGTCTGGGTTGGAGTCTTAGATATCGGCTTCCCTTGGATACTAACCAAGTACTTGTTATCTCATAAATTGCCGTTTATTTGAACAATAAAGGCCTTGGGTAAATTTTTGCTTTATTCACCTAGTAGGGTGACAAATTTTCCCCATAGGTTTAACACTGAAAGAATTTATTCTCCTAGTAGCGACAGACTTGTTGATCTCTGGCCTCTACCACATTTGTCTAGCATAATTAATAGTTCGATTGCTGATTTCTTTAAATCTTTTTGAAGGTATTACACAATTCCAGTAGAAAACACCACCCACTGCTCATGTAATACAGTATTTTTGCAAGCTTAGCTCAAGTTTGTAGGGAAATTATTTTTAGACAGAAATGTATAATTGCGCCTTGTTTATTTTTACCAATTGTGCTGGTCGATCGAATTGGACCAATGTGCTCCTCACTTCTCGCTGTGTTTTGTAGCGAATTATAGCCCGATTTTGCCACGACTGCCCTGTAGAAGATTTATGGGATACACGAAATAAACGTGAAGTGTTTACAAGTAAAAAAAATATTCAACTCGTGCAATTAAGCATGAAACCGACTCGCCAAAGGCTCGTCGGTTTCATTCTTAATCCTACTCGTAGAATATTTTTTTACTTGAAAACACTATACGTTTATTCTGTATATAACACATACCGCCGGTCCTACAGATGGAGGTTAGAGTACCCTAATCTTTGGTCATCGTAATCGGAATATCTCAGGTTTGCATCCCCTAGATATCGATCATCTTCGCGATCCCTCGGTCTGGCTTAGAGGAAAATGCACTCTAAAATCAGTTGGGTTAAAAGATAGCCCATATGAACCCATATTCACTCAACCCAGTTGATTTGGGCTGATTTTTAACACACCCGTATTCAGAATGTTTGATGTGACATGGCCTTCCAGGCTTAATAAAACAGCCCAACGTGTTAAGCTGCTCATTATAGTAACAAACTCTTTCACGACTGGCACTTTTCGACATTGGAGGCGATTTACGGAACAGTTGGATCCCCTTAATTTTCTAAAGCTGGCCCTAAATTTAACATTAAGACATTGGGAATTTCATATCAACATTGAAATTTCAAAATATTAGCTAATTTGTATAGTCGATGCGCGCATCATTTCACAAACTTCAGGCTATTTCCCGTTGAGTAGTTTGTATAAAAATACAGAAGCTGTTTTTTACACCCTTTTCCCTAATCCGTTTGAAGGTTTGACTATTATTCGCTGTTGAAACCAATTTAAAATTAAGAAAACGGCGTTTTGACAATCAGTTGATGTTCTATAACTTGTTAGTTAATTGTATGAATAGTGTGCGCTTCGTGGCATATAATATAGACACTGTCGTCTCCATTAATAGAAAAGTCTAGGATTTAAGATTTGCTAATTTTTGTCATGTGAAGAACAAACGCTATTCTTTATGAACTAGTTGCTTCTAATTGGCGTGTCATTAACCCTTTGTCCTAACGTAACGGCCAAAACCGGCCAGCGCTATTCTCAAAAATCGCCAATTAATTTTCATTATTTTTTTCATTTTTGTCTCAAAAACATAGGTTATGACCCTTCGTTGGAACGAGGTCGTCGAGCTCGTTCCAACGAGGGGTCATAACCTATGTTTTTGAGACAAAAAATGAAAAAAATTAGTTATTCAAGAATTATTTTTGCAAGTGTCGTCTGCTTTTCAGGTTAGGTAAAGGGTTAAAAGCCAAGTACCTTTTTTAACTTTTAATAAATGAAATCATCAGACAGCTGCGAGAGCTGTCGATTGATTTCCTTTATTAAAAGTAACAAAAGGAAACTTGGATTTATTTTCAGCTGATGTTATAGCTGTTTTCTCAACCGTTACTTGTTTTTTACTTGGACCTTCCTCACTCATCTCATACTTTCAATTACTTAGGCTGAAAACACAATCAAGAGAATGTGTATTTATTTATAAAATTGATCAAACATAAAACGTCTAACATGTGCCATTAATATGTACAAATGGTCGTGGCATGTCGTGTCAATAGCACGGTATATCTGCCGGACACCATTGATTATCGCATGGCCCAAACTGAAAGGCCAGCTTTCATCTTCAAATTAGTGGAAAACGGTCTGGTTTTTTCCCCTAAAATTGCGGTTTTGGGTATTGGAAATTAGCATTGTGGAGATGGGAAAGTTTTACATGTCCTAAAGATTAAATAAAATGTTCAGAAGTTTATTATGGAAGTGCATGTCATCTGAAAGTTCAATATATTTTTTTAATTATGATTGTTGAATGTTGCCAGTTTACCATCTGAATTTTGTTCCCCCGTCATTCATAAAATGTACTGTTTTCTCCAGTGATTACTTTTCTCACACCTTGCCGATTATCTGTGAAGCAATCAGCTGATGGGTTGTGATAGTCGATAAGGGGAGATAACCGCCCACTTGAACCAGTCAGCTGAAGTGGAAAGCTGGATATGCGTGCTTGATACATTTACTTCAGACCAGTAATTCAAGCTGTATTGTTTCTAACCATTTGCGTTAAAATACAATTTTAGTCATCCCATTGAACTTTATTTAACCCTTTACCCAACGCAGACGTTTTCAAAATTTATTATTTTAAATATAATTTTTTTTACTTTTTCAAGAAATTTTAACAAAACCATATCATGTGACCCCCTCATTGGAACGAGCTCAATGAGCTCGTTCCAATGAGGGGTCACATTATATGGTTTTGTTGAAATATTTTGAAAAATTTAATTTTTTCAACTGCTCAATTTGCATATTACGCGTGTGGATGCGGCGATTCGTTAGGTAAAGGGTTAAAAGAGTTAACTATGAACAAACAAATATGAAAATACAATACTACATCAGACATTAACTGTTTTTAACCTTGACACTCTGAATGGTATAGGCCTTATGTACTACTGTATAGTGTAAAATGAGCGAGTCTGTATTGAATTTTGAGGGGGGGGGGGGGTCAGAAATAAGTTAATCCTACAGAACAATAGGTCTGTAGGATTAAATCATCGCTGATCTGCCTGTTCGGTTTCATGTTTGGTGTGTTGTGTACTTGCAGACTTCCAACTTTTGCTCTACATAAACACTTATACTTGTGCCGAAATGGTTGAATTAGGGAGAAAATTGGTAAATTCTCTGCCCACAGTCGGATTTCTAATCTGCGTAATTTCTTCTTCAGCACAAGATATTTATTCTACACGTCTGAACGCAAACTCGGTATATATCCATGTCATTTTCGTTCGCTAGCTTGGCTGCGTACTTGGCTGTTTAAACATTTAAAACCACATTTTTTCCTTGGCAAGTCCCTTAGGAATATAAACATTAAGTCCACTGTTCACTTGAAATTGCCATCGTTCCTTCATTAACGTCGCATATGCTTTTTAATGGTGCACATTGTAGAATGCCACATTGTAAGATTTCCGACTCACAAATTTCGTTCTTTGAAGAGTAGCGCCATCATCAGAATGCATGAAGTGGTTCGATAACATAAGAAATAATATGAATGCTAAATTTACTGGAAGAACAATTGTGAAAGCAACCAGTGTCGCACATTTTGGGAGGGTCAGTCACCAAACCACATCAGCAAGGTTTATTATAGGAAGCATAGTTACTTCCACGCTGATTGGGTGCTACTAAAATTACTGTTAGTTGTCGAATACGCCTTGCAGGAATCCATTCTTCGAAAAGAAACTTCTGAGTTACGAGAGGGGCACCACGTTTAAATATGGTGACTCAACAATGGAAGCTCCTAAGTAGAGGGGGAGATGTAATACATCACTGCGTGAGACGTGCTCACTTTGTTACTCTGTTGATTTTCTTTCCGAAATTAAAGTCTCACCTCACTCTCCCGCGAGAGACAAAACTGTAATCAATAAGCAGCGCAAGGTAACCCGAATTGTTCATTTGTATAGCTTACAGCCCCTCGTTGGAGCGAGCTTAGCATTTTCTCTTTAATGAAGGGTCATAAGCTATGTTTTTCTGGCAAATAAAAATAAAAAAATGAATGGCGATTTTTGTGGTTCGCGCTGTCTGGTTCCGATTGTTTCGTGAGGGGAAAAGTGTAAAGTGTTAAGCCTTTGAACCCTGGTGGTATCTTCCATGTCAATCCAATGGCAGCAATTGGAAGAGTCCATTTTCATTACTCGGAGGAAGACCAATTTATTTTGATTGGTCCACCCCACACATTCACTTAGCAGTCATTCTACGTAACGAAATTCAGACGTATCGTGTTACTGGATCACAGGCTCAAAGGGCTGACTATCCTCTGACTTCTGAAATAATATAATGGCTTAGTAAAGTAGTGCAAACAATATGTATCGTTTCCATGTCATGTTATTTTTCAACAACACTCTAATTTTCGGTTATTTTCACACTATATGGGTCCAAACAGTTTTCTGCTCGGCGAAAGAGACAAACTGAAAAAAACAGTTACTCAACAGGTGAGAAGCAACATCAGTTTTGGTAGTTCATTGATCCTTGGTCAAGGCATTCAATCCCCTACGGCACGATGACACGGTGTAGTAAGGCGTACTGCACGTCGAAGGTGCACTTGCCTTCAACCAATTCTAACCCTGCCTGTGCGGAGTTAGTACGTTGGGAGGTCTGACAGTTGCTCGCTGTTGCTCGGTGGTTCCCTCCAGGTACTTTCCTCCTCCATCCGTCCGACACGAGGTGACCCTGGCTGTCTAAAGTGTCGTTAAACTCCAATAAATAAATGGGAAAAACTTGTAAATCGCTGATTAATGAGATAATTTTAACAGTGAAGGGGTTTGTGTCACATTTGGTAATCATTGGAGGGGATTTTGACGGGGTGGATTTTGCCTGGTGAGATTTTGTCGTGGAGGGTTTTTGTCATAGTTTGTGTGAGTGTGTGAGTGTGTTGTACAGAAAGGCTCACATCAGAGAGTCATCATACCATGTATGAATTGCAAAAGCAGATCTCAATTGAATGTTTGTTACTTTATTGGAACGCTCGCGTCGTATTCAGTGTGTAAATATAGAATATACCCATAGTAGCTTGGTGTACCAAATGAGCGCAGTCATGTGTTTGGGTCCATTTTTTTCGTCATACATCTGCTATATTCGAAAATCTACCCCGAAATCCTTCTCTTTTTCTTTCTCTTCTGTTTTCTTCTTTTCTCCTTGTCTTTACCTCTCTTCTTACATATACGTTTTTTTGCACATTAAATTTTAGTATTCGGTTATTGTATATTTGCATGTATATATAGAATATACCCATGGTAGCTTGGTGTACCAAATGTTCACCACGAGTGGTGAAGTGGTGTTAACCGCGGGCCTTCGGCGCGCGGTTAACACTACTTCACCACGAGTGGTGAACATTTGGTACACCAAGCTACTTTGGGTATACTTTATTTATACCGTGGTCGTCAGATTATTAAGAGTCGCTATTATTTTTTCTCGATTTTACTGAGCACCAGACGTACATACGAGCGAATCTGTTTTTGTTTACACGAGCATCGGTGGGCGGTACTTCCGCTGTCAATTTTGTCCCCGAAACGAATTGACAAAAAGAAACTGAGCCTTTTTCGTTTTAATAACATAATAACATACTATTTCGAGTTATGCATGCTTTATTAACATGAGACAATGCATGTTTGTTAATTTTTGGCATCGTATGAGGTAAACCCATTTACTTTTTCGTTTTAATAACATAATAACATACTATTTCGAGTTATGCATGCTTTATTAACATGAGACAATGCATGTTTGTTAATTTTTGGCATCGTATGAGGTAAACCCATTTAAAAACGTAATAAATAATTGCCACTTCCATTTCACTCTTCGCGAGGCGACGTGCGATAAATTTAGACAAGTTTGCATTCAGGTCGACGTCGCCAAAGGTCATCGGGGATGTAGTTCTACTGTAGGTGTAAAATTTTACTACTGAAATCCCATTGCTGGCGTGTCCATCACGGTTGGTGTGTAAAGCTAAAATTTATGTCATAGGCTTTTCATATATAGTAGAAGAGGTAATCATTGTATAAATGCCATAACGTCTCTCGTGGGTTATTTTCTGTGTGAATCGAAACACTGATGCTTCCCTTTTTTATAAAATGGTTGCAGGCCTGGCATTCTCGGGAGAGCGATGTATTGGCTCGCCTACTGCTCGCCTTAAAATATTGAGGAGGGCGAAAACTAGCTCTCCTGGCTTTAGAAAATAATGATTACCATAACCGCCTATTCCAAAGAATCCACATCTTTTCAGATCTCTGCTATGTTAGTGGTCTCAGTAAGACGGCCACATTACCTCTCCTACCCCTCCCATCCTGTGAGATGGGCAGTGTAAGTGTCTCACAGACACTACTTTGTTAGCAGCACCAAATAAAATGTACAAAGCCCACAAGGCAGAATTCATCAATAGTAAAGCTTCATTTTGCCACGTTTAGATTTTGTAAGCTTGAGGGGAGCCAATTGCTCGCCTTGGCAATGCGAGGAGAGCGATTTTTAGCCCTCCTGCTTTTTTAAGAATGCCAGGCCTGTGGTTGTATCCTTCCGTTATCCAATGTTTATGAGAAGTGACACGTTTCAAGAACAAAATTTCATACGAATGTACATATTTTGTACATTTTATGTAAATTCCTGAGATTCATCAGGTTTTAGTTTTTTGTTGCCTTATATATTTCATCTTCATTCATATTTGCACTGAGGATGTTACCGGCGGATTCTACGTAAAACTTATGAGGAAGAATTTGTGAGTATGTCATCATTTTCATGGGCTTTTTAATCAGCTTTTCGGAATTGTGAAACATTTCAAGAGACTTGTGACATTTGTCATTTCCTCTGTTAAATATCTTAACATTTTCCAGAAAGCGTCAGATGATTTGCGAAGGAATCTTAAAATTCAGGAATGTATTGCATTATTCGACTTCTCTCTTTATTTATTAACCCTAGGCGTAATTTCGCTGTTTCCTTTCCCCCATTAATATGAATATTTGTTGTTCCTATCGTGGCTTTACAGCTGTTGTGGCGAACATAGAAATAATTTTATCGCATTCTGATTTAATCTCTTTCCAGGAACATAAATATTTCGAGTGATTCAAGTTGTACCAATATGCCCTCTATCTTTGTTAGAACAAGACATTGGTACTTTATTTCTCGCCCGCGGTTTTACCTTTAGAGGGAGATAACTCAGCTAAAGGACGCTTTATCATTTAATTAATAGTTATCAATTCAGTGTGAATTTCACGTTGCGTATCTGATCAAAGGCCTGCGAAATCAGGAGTGAAAATATTATTTTGTAAACTCTGAAGTGATGTAAAAAAGTCAAACTGGCTATAAATCGAAAAACAAAAATACAGATATCTTTTAATTTTTAAGACCTATAATATACTAACATCTAAGAAAATTCCGATGCAATTTAATTTTAACTCTTAGGCCACGAGTGGGGAAATTGGAAATAAAAATATAAAGTCGCACAATTCCAAATAACCAAAAAACATTTCATAGCTGTACCATGCATAAATACGGAGCTAGATGAACCACAAGCTGGCGTTTTTAAGGAAATATATCAAATGGGCAATACTTTGTAGTGACGCAAAAACGTCAGAATAGCGGATAATCGAAAAACAAAACCAAAAAACAAAAAAAAACCTACCCCCTTGATTTTTTGAGCTGTACAAATATTTCCAATAAAGCCGACGCATTTTACTGTTTCTGCTACAACCCTCTTTGAGCCTCGGTCATAACGGTTAGAATTTTGTTGGAGAGCAGAACATTTCAAGATATGTTTTTTTGTGGAGATTGTATTCCAAAAAAGTCGAAAGAATGAAAGTAGTAGGAGAGCGATGGATCGTCCCCCATTGGCAGGATCTCGTGTGACGTCATAGTCACGTGGCCTGGTGGCGCCAGGTTTGGTTGTCATGGTAACCCGAGTGAGCGGGAAACTTGTGACGTCTTCCCCATAGTGATACATGTGCAGCGCGTGTTAGGGTGATACGTATTTCCGTCGTCCATTTTGTATACTGGGGGATGCCATCTTGGTTTCTATGGTAGCACATGGTTGCTATGTTACCCAAGGCTTCTTATAGGACAGGGGTATGTTCGGAGGGTGTGTTCTTTGAACGGGAGTAATTTCCCGATTCGTAGAATTACCACAAACAACCCGATAATCTCTCCAAATTACCAAAAACGACTTCATTTGATACGGATTCCCTATTTTATCAGCTTAGCACATAGTGCTATAGTACATATGGGGCCGCTAGGGGTAAGTTCGATTGAACTAGAGTAGTTTTTCTTGTTAGGACCCCCCCCCCCCTCCCAGAATGCCTTTTTAGGATCGCCATACCATGGCTTATAATAGTAGCACTTAGTATTATAGTATTGAGGGACCCCTTTAAATTATAGCCAACTGATAGACAACCTCCATGAAAGCCTATATCATTCCTAATGCCAAGAATCTATCGAGAAGTTACTGATAAGTCATTCCGACGGAAATACGTATCACCCTAACAACACGCGCACTAACACCACGTATCACTATGGGAATGACGTCACAAGATGGCCGCTCACGCGGGTTACCATGACAACCAAACATGACGCCACCATGGAAATCTGCCCATAGAATATCTCGGCCAGGTGTTCTCGGACGGTTTTCCATATTTTATTATCTTTTACGCAAAATGTAAATAAATAGTCCGGCCTCTGTCGCGTATTGATACGCGGAAGTGATTTGATCGATACTCGGAACATGTAGCGTCTTGTGATCTGATTCAGCTGGCAGGTATCATGGATCAGTTCAAGGTGAATACGTGTTGAATTATTGCTGGAAATGATAGATATCCACTAGATTCTCTTTTTATTATACGTTTTTGGAACATATTGATTATTTCCAGTGATAATTTGGCTCGATTTCGCATTGAAGTGATGTTTTGAAAGTCGCCATTTTGATTGATGCCGTGATAGTGAAAATGTCTACATCTTCACAGTGGGGGATACAATTTCTATCTTTTCGCATTTGTTTCGATAATCTATCGTTTAGCGTATAATAAAGTAGTCTAAGTAGCGGTTTTAATGAAAATAGATTAAATTTTAAGCGACGAAAAAAAGTTAAAAATGGCGATATATCGAAAGTCCAAAAAACAGCTATCCCCCATTTTTATGTGCACTACCACATATGAAGATTTCATGAATATAGGTCGACATTTAATTTTTGTTACGTTGACGTGAATTACGTCACCTGGAAATTCGTCTATAACCTTTTGATAATTTGCCAAGTCAGTACCACATTTTTACCTAACATATGAAAGGCAGAGGCTTGATACTTCACTTGATACTAAAAGATATAGAGAAAACGTTAAAAATAACGTTATTTTGGATAAAGGTCGGAAGTCAGAATACCAATTGCTGATTTTTTTACAAGCTAGTTCTATAAAATCCCCATCTATAGTAACACTAAACCATGCGGAAAATGAAAATCCGTTTCGTACAAATGTGCCGAACGGAAATCGATGACGGTCTATTTTTAAATAAAGGCGACATTTCACTGGAATTTTCTACAAATCGTGCACTGCAGTTACAATTTGAATCGCTTGCGATAGCTAAACACAGTAACACGGGTACCCCTAACAAATTTGTCTGGCGATAAAATGCGTTCTTTTTTGTTAACTGTTCGTCCCCTGAGTTCCAATGTGTTCTATGTGCCCATACATTGGAACTCAGGGGACGAGTTTTCAAATGAATTGCTGGGTGTTTTTTCTAATAATTGCTTTCATAGACGCGGAGGCGTGTAATAAAGACAGAACGACACACTCGTGTGAATGGGTTAATCGATATGGCACTTGTGCCAAAGCGGAAGGATAAATCTCGAAGCCTGTGACCTCTCCTTTTATCCTTCTACGCTGACGCTCGTGCCATATCGATTAGCCCATTCACACGCGTGTGCCGTTCTCCGTACGTATCACTAGAAGTCACCCTTCACAAGTATACAGAATTTGGCCACTGTAGCTTTAAACATTTACCCAACGTGACGGCCAAAACCGGCCAGCGCTATTCTCAAAAATCGCCGATTAATATTCATTATTTTTTGTCTCAAAAACATAGGTTATGACCCCTCGTTGGAACAAGCTCGTCGCGCTCGTTCCAACGAGGGGTCACAACCTATGTTTTTGAGACAAAAAAATGAAAAAAATAGTTATTCAAGAATTTTTTTGGCAAGTGTCGTCTGCTTTTCATGTTAGTTAAAGGGTTAAAGATGTGTCTGTAGTGTGCCGAGCAAAAAAAGAAAGAGAAAAAGACCAACAATTACAATAAGTCAATGCAACTTAGTTAAATGACGTGATAACTTATTCTATCAATACTATGTGGTTGTCAAGTATAGTATGCTTCCGGTTCGATCAGCAAACTTAACCAGTGCTAAACATTTCTAATTGCCGCGACTGAACCAACACTGACGCCTATAATTTTGATATTATAACAAGCAGTGGGCAGTTAATTGAATCTGGTCTGCAGTGTGAACAGAAATGACCCGTGTCACTGGTAATACCTATGGGCGGTAGGGGAGATGTGTCCAGGAGTTTGAGAGTGGGCAGGTTTTCTATTGGCAAAGGGGAAAGCAAGGATATAACATTGTGTGAAACGGGAGAATACGAATACTTAGGGCGAACCTACGTGCCACAAGTAGAGAAAAACAGAAACCATGCCAACTGACTTAATACAAAAGGGAAAAGAATACTTAGTCAGTTAAAACCTCTTGGAAGGAATAACTTTAACAAGGTTTCGTTGGAAACGCTAATTGAGAGAGGCTGAGATAAGCAAGTGTAGCCTATGAAACGGGTGTAATCCCTTTGAACCAAACGGTAGTTAGGAACTTGGAGATTCAGCAAAATTATGAGGGTCTGTCGATAACCAAGTCAAGTAATGCAGACGATCTGTAAGCGGTCGGGTAACTTGGTTGAATGCCGTTTGAAGATAGACTAAATATAGGAAAACTGTGTTATTTGAAATACCTGTTAAACCTCTTACCGTAGGTGTTGTAAGACGACATTTAAGACATTTAACTAGTGTATGGGATTCCAATATTCAGACAGGATGGATAAGACAGGTTAATGAGTTAATGTAGAATTTGTCCATTGAAACTGGAGATCTTGAAGGAGGAGTGGGTCAGGGAACAGTTTTATTCCGGGGTGGGGGGGGGGGGGTCGAGAGATGTAATAGAAACTGTCAAGATGAAGTTAGGGTCAAAGGCTCTTTGGACGGGTTATATAAGAGAGATGTACCAATGGTGCTGTTTGTGGTAGTCATATAATAAAAATACAGATTATCATGATAATGTGCATGTCCTATGATTTGTATCAGATTCGAGGTGGTGTCCAGAATGGGATCTCAACGAGCCGGCTTTGCCGGCGAGTTGTGATCCCATTTTTGGACACCACCGAGAATCTGATGCAAATCACAGGACATGCACATTATTATGATAATTCATCTATCGAATAATTCTGTCACATAAACAGATTAAATCTTAACCCTTTTACCCAACGTAACGGCCAAAACCAGCCAACGCTATTCTCAAAAATCGACAGTTAATTTTCATTATTTTTTCATTTTTTGTCTCAAAAACATAGGTTATGACCCCTCTTTGGAACGAGCTCGTTCCAACGAGTGGTCATAACCTATGTTTTTGAGACAAAAAATGAACAAAATTAGTTATTCAAGACTTATATTGCAAGTGTCGTCTGCTTTTCATGTAGGAAAAGGGTTAAGTTATTTTTAAACATTTTTGGGACATAATGTTCGGTCGATCACTGAAACGCACATAGAATGTATCCATGCGCCTGTTATGATAGCCCGTACCGCAACCGGAAACGAGTCGTCTATATGATACGGAATCAGAATGAGTCGGAATCGGAACACATTATGTGATACGTACGTTTCTCGTGGTTTTCAGGCCAAAATCTATATGATTGTTAGATAAAACTTATAACTGAACGTTTGTATAAATGCTGAATGGATTCGTTCACTTTGACAGTGGTGTTGGAGACAATACCATCCAGCTAGCCAGCGCTGAAAGGGTTAATCGACACTTCCCAATTTGCTGCTTAGTGGCGTATTGCGTTAAAGTATGTTGATGGTAAACTTGTTTTCTAACCATGCTTGTCTCAAGGGAGTAAGTTGGTGAGACCGACTGTTACCTATAGCAGCTAGGTAGTTCTACCCTGATGTTCTATACACTCCACTAATTAAATCTCTCACACGATATGACCATAACTCTGAAAAGGTGTCTTTAAATACCCCAAAACGAACTTCAGTACTGAGGCATTGCATTATATATCATTCAAAAAAAGTAGGGGATATCCAAACTGATGTTGATATTTTCGGAAAATAGTATTGGATATTCGTGATTGGACACATCAATATGTTACCAAGTTTAGTGTGGAACATGAATGTCACCGGTCCACGAAAACTTCGTGCAGGTGTTCCGCACGAGCGCCGAGGTAATGTCTGTAGGGTACGTTTTGAAATGTTCATTTGTACTGGACGGGCTTTTTCGGAGGTTTCGTCGTTCTTTTCTTGATACAAACTCGTTCATCAATAGTTTCTGGTCGAAACGTAACTTTTGAGGTATGCGAAGGCTGACACGTGGCGAACGTTTATGTGGCGTTGGCATGTTGGAAGTTGGCAACAGACAGACTGCAGTGGCTCAAATTCTCAACGTTACTCAATCGGTGATTAGTAGGTTGTGTCACGCTACCGTCAGAAAGGCAATGTTGATGACAGACGTCGATCAGGTTGTCCAAGGGCGACAACTGCTAACCTGGATCGTTTCATCCGAACCACGGCATTACGTAACCGCCATCAAAGTGCCTCAGAAATTGGACAGCAGTTGCACCGAGCGACAGATGTGCGAGTCAGTGGTCAGACTATCTGAAATAGCCTACACCTGGAATTTGTACGTTCGACGACCTCGAATAATTCCACGTTTGACTGAACGTCACATCGCAGCAAGGCGTGGGGCACGACAGCGCTGGGACAATCGCCAGTGGAGCAACGTCATGTTTTCTTCCACAACAGGTGAAACAGAGTGTGGCAGCGGCGGAACGAACGATACCATGACGTAACAGTTAGGCAGTACGATCGTTATGATGATGGATCGGTTATGGTGTGGGAAGGCATAACAATGACAAGTTGACCTGCATTTCATGTCATCCAAGAGCGTGTCACGGGGAAGTACTACCGTGACAACATGTTAACACTTCATGTGGTGCCATTTGCGAGATGTCACGGCCGTCGTCGATTCATTTTCCAAGATGACAGTGTAAGAGCACACAGGGCCGTGTCGCTACAGAGTTCCTCCAGGAACAGAACATTACTACAATGCCTTGGTCCGCACTAAGTCCAGACCTTTCAACAAATCGAACACGTCTGGGATATGCTTGGCAGGCGCCTACGACAACGCCAACAGCCCCCTACCAGTTTCCAGGAACTCATCGCTGCACTGCAGGAAGAATGGAATAACACCAGTCAAGCTGATATTGGCCGTTTGGTGAGGAGTATGCCACGTCGGATCCGCGCTTGTCTCGCGAACCGAGGAGGATTTACAAAGCATTGAGGTCTTGCGACGAATGTGCTAACTTCTCTGACTGACAGTCCATGTCTTCTACTGCTCAGTGCGTGGAATGTGTGCTTGTCAGACCCCCAACTATCGCTGAAATCGTTCACCAGATGTCACAGTGCAATGCCTCAACTGTCTTGTTGATGAAAAATTATATATATTTCTTCATATATCTCACTTTTTTTCAAATATCCCCAACTTTTTTTTAATAGTATATATATGTGACATCATTTTGAAGAGTGAGTCATGAAAACAGAAGTGCTTGTTCGGTGCTTATTTCAAACACCACAACGATGCAATTTGTAAGCACTCGAATCCACCTCCAAATTTGCTCTCAAAGGTTTATCTCAGTGGAATCTCAACGGTATAATCATAGAATTTATGTTGAATCGTTGGCAGTGCTGTCACTGAAATATTATCTACTGGCAGCGGCGATGTCAAGGGGTGGGAGTTGAGAGACTCATCTTCCCACATTTCCCGAAGAATGTCAACTTTATATACATGTACATTCATTGGTAAAATCCCTCAAACCGATTCATGTACTCTCAGCCATGTATTTCTTGGGTCAGTTTCTGTAATTATATTGATGGGTACTATTTAAGTCTTGCAAAAGTACTCAGGGATGTACCAAATGGCATGAAAAGTTTGGATTGTTTTACATATAGAACAGCCCGGCCCTTCGCTTGTGGGGTATACACATTCTTCTTAACTCATCACGGGATAATATGAAGTGGGTGATATCTCTGCTGCAATTTACTGTGGTTATTCCTCCACTTTCTGGATACTAAAGCCTTTAAAAGTACCCAGGCTGCTAGAGCGCCCAATTGATATGAGAAGTTAATTTCTTTCAATGGGAAAACCCTGGCAATTCACTTATAAGGAATGTATAATCTTAACCCGGACGATGTGAAATAAGGAGCAGGAGGATAACATATTTTTCCTGTTGCCACTGTCAGCAGAAAAATATTTCGCCCCCCCCCCCCCCCCCCCACCCCCTTCCCCACTACAATTCATTTGGCCTACCCATGTCACTGTCTACTGTACTATTATAGATTTGCAATTTGGCTTGATATGTCAGCATGGAAAAGTGTCCGCTTGTAAAGAATGTCTGGAAACTTCGATATGTCCAGAAATGACTTACGGTATGTCCTATCTTTCTGAAATTGGTGATCGACATTTGGCATGCCGTATTGTGTTTGCAACTTACTGGGGGCGCGGTGGTGGCGTTGCGGTAACCGGTTCTCGTCAGATCACCGAAGTTAAGCAACGTTGAGCCCGGTTGGTCCTTGGATGGGTGACCGTCTGTGCGATCGATTCGGACTGCCGCGTTGTGTCCTTGGGCAAGGCACTTAACCCCGATTGTCCACACGGGGGCACGATGACGCCGTGTACTAAGGCGTACTGGATGTCGATGGTGCGCATGTCTTCAACCAATCTAACCCTGCCTGTGCTGCAGTGCGGAGTTACAATGTTGGGGAGCTGGCAGCTGCTCGTCGTTGCTCGGAGGTTCTCTCCGGGTACTCCGGCTTCCTCCACCCGTAAAACTGATATGACCTTGGCTGTTAAAGTGTCGTTAAACCCTAATAAATAAATTAATAAATAAATAAATAATAAATAGTTTGAAATTTATTAGACTTCTTGGGCGTTACCATCGCTGAACATTTTCGTCAGTGGAAGAGAATTACAGGAAAGTTAATCCCTCTTAATTTTCTAAAGTTGTCAGTAAATTTAACCCTTTACCTAACACGAAAACAAGACGACACTTGCAAATAAAATACATTAATAACTATTTTTTTCATTTTTATCACAAAAACATAGCGTATGACCTCTCATTGGAACGATCTCAGCAAGCTCGTTCCAGTGAGGGGTTATAAGCTATTTTTTGTGATAAAAAGTGATAAAAATAATGAAAATTGGATAGTATTTTTTGTGAACAGCGATGGCCGGATTTGGCCGTTACTTTAGGCAAAGGGTTAACACTAAATGTACGGGAATTGCATATAAAATTGGACATTTCGAAATCTTAGCGACGTTGCATGATCGATGTGCGTATCATTTCACAAACTCCAGGCATTTTCTTGCAGAGTAGTATAAAAATACAGAAGCTGGCTTTTTACAACTTTTTTCTCCAACCAGTTTTAACGTTGGACTGTTATTTTCCGTTCAAAGAAAACTAGGCTTTCACCATCTTTTGATGTTCTATCGCGTTTTATCCGTACATTTCATCAACAGTGTCGCATCATGACATATAATACAGACTCTATCCTTTCCATTAATATAAAAGTCTAGAAGGTAAGATTTGCTATTTTTTTCTTGGGAAGAATAAATCTTGCAAATTACTGTAAAAACACATTCGCTAAACAAGGAGCCAAAGTGGACAGTCAGTCAGTTGCTTTTAATTAGCTTTCGATGGAAAGCCAAGTTTCAGTTTGTGCCTTCAATAATCGAAAACAACAGACAGCTCCGGGAGCTGTCTGTTATTTTCGTTTATTGATAGTAATAAAAGGAAACGTCACTTTATTTTTTACTGATGTCAGTGGTGTTTTCTAAACAATTACATTCGATTTTCCAACTATAGGAAAGTTTTACCATGATTGATCACCTTCAATTCTGTTTGTGTGTTGTTGTTTATTTCTTTTGTAACAAAGTTGACTGTAAATCGCCGTCACATTTGCCAATAATGTGAAATATATTAATTGTGTGGAAACAGCTTAACATAAGCTTTTAGCTTTCTGATGAATCCACAAATATGTATTCTATGTTCTATTTTATAATAATGCAACTTGTAAATAAATAATGTTTAAACTAAACAATTACACGTTTTCAACAGGAGCATCCTCATCCGTTGAAAAATTCAAGGGAGATTACTTTATCGAAAATCAATTTTCATGACGATATAAGTGAGGGATGTTTTTTCAAATTATTTAACAGATTTTTCAAATGGATTTTTGTACCAAGAGGGTATATACAGCAGCACTTGTTCAGTTTTTTTGTTATCCAATAACCAAACGTTTTTGAGAGACGCATGATTTTTTTTCAAGAATGAAGAAGAAATAACAAAATTTATTTTGTGAAGGGGTGGGTGGGTCGAAGATAGCACTTTATAGTTTTTTCTGCATGTGTGTTGGTGAATAGAGGGCTAATTCTTCTGTAACGGATTTTGTAACAGCAGTTAAAAAAATACAACTCGGCGCTGGTGAGAATCAACGTTTCGGACAGTGGTTCTCTCCAGGTCCGAATTCTGCGGGAACCATCCACAGTCTTTAAACATCTCTTAGGTGTAAATTAAACCTCTTTTGGGTGGATTGTGTAGTGGGCCCGTGGTTTTTGACCCATCATTCATACTCATGTCTATTTCATATCATACTATTTTTTTGCTTCTTAATAAACCAGGAATAAACTGTTCTTCCTATTTTCTTGTGTATTCATCCGGACCACAACATATAACGTAATGCTTATTCAACTTCCCGCGTTGAGTTATATTATATGTGCATGCGTTCATATTGTGAAAGTTCACCCAGATCCTCACGAATCTGCACACCAACAGGGAAATTCCAACCAGGCGTCTAGCTCCGGGGAGTCATTCACCCCATCCCCTGTTACACTTCAAAGAAGAAATTTTCGGCTCAGGAAGCTGGGTGTTTTTCACGTGATCTGTCATCTTGATTGGGGAAGACATTTCAATTTTTAGTTCAACACCACTCGAAATTTCTTCGACGAGGATGTTGTGTGTTATTGGTACAGAAGCAATCTGATTTGGTAATTTTAAGAATGCGTCTTTACCTAAGGAATTGTTTGTTACTCATCTTCTCACCTCCCTCCCCCAGAGGGACACAAATAAAACAAAGTGATTTCTCACCCATTCTGTTTTCTTCGGGAATTCTGACATTTTTGTGGACAGAGTCCCCAGACTCTGGAAAATCTATTGATTTGATAAAGTGCTTTTCGCAAGTATTTAAAGTCGTGTTAAGCGAAAATAATAAAGCAATGCTCTAGTTGTCAGTCATAGGTGACAGGCTAATGTTTCATCGTTGAAAAGAAGGTCGTATTCGAAATCGTTTCTGTGAAGTATAATACACGTGACTCGTGGTATTTGGCTAGATATTGGTTGTGGGCGCAGTCCTAGATCATTTCCTGGCCGAGTGCATTATTTGACGTAAAACTCACATTAAATTAAATACTTGTTTTTAATGCAAAAAGAACGAAGTACATGAAGAAATTGCTCTATTAAAAGCTTTCGGTCAAAGGCCTTCGTCAGTTTTGCTAGCTTCAGAAAACACGACATACTCGGTTGGAGCTAAATTTCATAATGAAGGCAGAGAAAGGACGTTAGACGTCCTTTCTCTGCCTTCACCCTGGTGATTCGACGTCTAACGCCCTTTCTCTGCCTTCGTTGTGAAATTTGCATCCAACCGAGTATGTAGTGTTTTCTGAAACTAGCAAAACTGATGAAGGCCTTTGGCCGAAAGCTTTTAATAGAGCAATTTCTTCATTTATTACTTTGGTCCCTTTATCTGGACCCTATGGAACGGAATGAAATACGTTTATTACTTTGGGGAGAATAAAAATGGAAAATGTGAGCAGTTTTTTATCTGTGAATTATCGTTCGTTGGGGAGCACGGTGGCTCTGTGGTTACGGAATTTGACTTCGAACCGAATGTCCAGGGTTCGATCCCCGACAAGGGTAACTGTGTTGTGTCCTTGAGTAAGGCACTCATCCCGATTGGCCACATGGGGGCACGATGGCGCTGTGCACTAAGACGTACTGCGCGTCAATGGTGCACTTGTCTTCAACCGACGCTAACCATGTTTGTGTGGAGTTAGTACGTTGGGGGTGGGGGGGGGGTCTGGCAGTTCATCGCCGTTGATCGGTGGTTCTTCCGGGTACTCCGGCTTCCTCCACCCGAAAATCTCTCCGACACAAAGTGACCCCCGGATGTCGAAAGTGTTGTTAAACCCAATAAGTAAATTTAATAAATAAATAGCGTTCGCCGTGCAGGGATGTTTCAGTAGAAAGTCATGGTAAAAACCCAGACTGGTTGAATGTTTGTATTAGAACAAAAACTGTGTATTATTAAAAGGAATACTCGGTGATTGTTTTAAGAAACCCCGGTAATTGTTAAATATAATGCACACTTATTGTTTGCGGTCGTTATTCTTTCGGATAACAGCGAAGACGAAACAAAGTGAGTTGTCGGCAGTGGGTTTTACTTTTATTGAACGTCCGTGTTTTACCACCGTGTACCATCGAAGTAGTGTGTGAAAATATATGAGCTGTGAGCTGCGTTCACAGATTGATCCAAAAGTTCATTTTACAGTGTTTAGTTGAGAGTATTCAAGATTCTCAGACTGGCTCTTCATGCAAATTTGTGTTTAGCTTTTTTTCATGTCCCTGTCATTGCCAGTTTGATTCCAAGTGACTTATAATTCAACAAAGAATTGATATTGGTTACTGAGTAGATTTAATATGCCAATAAGACAGCTAAATTTTCTTCGATCGGAATCCCACACTCTAAATAAGAATGTCTTAGCTCATTCATTTTGTCCCCGTTTCGTTGGAAACGTTTACGTTTGTTGGCCCTCATAATGCATACCTGGCCATTTTTATCAACGCGGCCCATTACGTTTGCAAAGTAATAAAGGACACTAACATTTTGCAGCCTATTATATAATAATACTGCTTTACTCGTGCTGATGTGTCGCGGCCCTCTCATCAAATCCCCACCGGGTGTCATTCCTTCCAAAATCACCCTCATAATCTCCCTGTATCCGGCCACAAAGTGATTGATATTATTTCCTCATTGGGGCTTCATCATTAACCACACCCAGAATATTGGCCCTTTCTCCGTTGCCCTCTCTCACGCACTTATACCTCATCTTTTCATTCCTAATCTCAAATATAAATATTCACTTTTGCGAGAGGGTTTCTTGGGTCGGTTTAATCCTGTTTGTCCCACTTCTTGATTTTCACACCTCGTGATAGATTTCCTGGTTGTCCCACATTGCTTGAAACAACATGTTATAGTCGTTATCATTATCTGACTGTAGGTTCACCTGAGATGGTACTCATTTTATAGAGAGTAATCGCTTGACTGGACTGGTTACGTGAAATAATTCATGAGAGGTGAGGGACATTGTACAAACACGATTGCGCGAATGCGCACGAGTTTTTTACAATATAGTCCCTCGCCTCGAATGAATTATTTCACGTAACCAGTCCAGTCAAGCGATTACTCTGTTTATTACTTTGCATTATTAACGATAATTATATTATTTAACCCTTTACCTATCGTAACGGCCAAAACCGGTCAGCGCTATTCTCAAATTAATTTTCATTATTTTTTCATTTTTTGTCTATAAAACATAGGTTATGGCCCCTCATTGGAACGAGCTCGTCGAGCTCGTTCCAACGAGGGGTCATAACTTATGTTTTTAAGACAAAAAATGAAAATAATAGTTATTCAAGAATTTTATTTGCATGTGTAGTCTGCTTTTCATGTTAGGTAAAGGGTTAAAAAAAACAAAAACAATGAAGTCCCCATTACACCCTCGGCAAAGCGTCTTCGTTTGCGCGCACGGATACATGGCCCAATTGTTGATTGCATAATTCACTTGTGAAGTTATCGTTTATAATCAAACCCAAAATCCCAGTAAATCACACTTTGGAAAGTAATAATCAACAGTTATCACCCGTTTGTTATTAAAAATGAATAATTTTCTTTAGTGAAATATACACAGCATTCGGTATATCGTTTCAACCTTTTAGTATAAGTACTTGGCATTCAGCACAGCAGAAACATTTCATTCATTCATATGTTTCATTTTTCAATCATATCCTCAACATGGCAAGTGCACAGACCCAAACTGAATTCATTGAGGACAAACATGGTGGCCAGAACCTTGTGTTTAACAAGTACTGTTACATGGTAAAGAATCGAAGACAACAAAATGTATATTGGCGATGTGTTGTAAGAACATGTCCGGCAACATTGCGTACACATAATAAAATAATAGTTGGCTTCAACCATCAGCATAACCATGAAGTGAACAACACAGACATCAGTGTGCGAAAGACTCTAAATAATATTATAAAACGATGTAGGGAAGAATCAATATCCGTGCCTCAAGTGTATAGGCAAGAACTTTCAAAGCTTCGTACAACTGACTGGAATGACGACGTTCAAAATTTGGTAAAAAACGTACCCACGTTACAGTCGTGTCATAGTGCGCAATATCGCCAGGGTCAAAGCTGATTCCAAAAATAGCCAAAAGCAGCGTCAGAAATGGACTTTAACACTGAATGGACTGAAACATCAACAGGGGACCGATTTCTACTTGTGAATGCCACTGATGACAAGATATTGGGTGTCTTCCCATTTCATCAATTCCCGTTTCATCAACTGCCTCTAAAATTATATTTTCCCATTTCATCAATTCCCACTTCATCAACAGGTTTTTTTTCATGTGTGTTTTATAATTACATATTATACATTTTAAAAATACAATTAGCCAGTTGATGAAAAATCAATATTTTGAGGGTTTTTTGTATAACCACTTTCCAGACATTTCTCAGACGAACACACTTTAAATATTTTATTCAGAGCAACGGGATTACTACACATAATAAGTGGGGAAAAGTAACATATAACATTTACATATCTATCAGAATGTAACATTTAAAGCACAATACTCTATTAACATACTCACTATTACTTCAGAATGCCTGTTGGCTTTCTAAATTTATTTGTCTCTTTTGAATAATAAATTAGTTTAGAATGCCAAGTGGCATTCTAAACTAATTTGTTACTCAAAAGAGACAAATTACTTGAGAATAGGCATTCTAAACTAATTTGTTTCTAAATTAATTTGTCTCTTGTAAGTAACAAATTAGTTTAGAATGCCTAGTTGCATTCTAAACTAATTTGTTACTCAAAAGAGACAAATTACTTGAGAAGTACAACAGGTTTAATTTCTGTTTAATTTAATATTTTTTTATAATTGGTAAAAAAATGCACTTACATAAGATTAAAACATATTTTCATTCTCTTGATGAAGTGGGAATTGATGAAATGGGAAAATATAATTTTAGGGGCAGTTGATGAAATGGGAATTGATGAAATGGCAATAAACCAGATATTGATATTTGCGACAGATGAAAATTTCCAGCAAATAGTAGCTGCGGACTCTGTCTACGGTGATGGAATATTCTATACGTACCCAGCCTTATTCTCAGAGTTGTACATATTGCATGGTTTTGTTGATGGGCATATGTATCCACTTGTTTTTGCCCTTCTTCCTGGAAAAAGTGAGATCATTTACAGAAAGTTTTTTCAACTCCTAAAAGAAGCTTGTGTCGCCATGGAGCTTAACTTACACCCTTCAGTGATGTTTTGTGACTTTGAAACAGCGGTACGAAATGTAGCTAGACATGAATTCCCTGGGGTGAGCATCAAAGGATGTTTTTTTCATTATACCCAGTGTCTATGGCGCAGGGTACAAAGCACTGGGTTACAAACTGAGTATAAAGAAGATGAGGAAGTTCGGAGACTTGTGCGCAGAGCTGCTGTTTTTCCGTTAGTGCCAGAGGGACTAGTTGAAGATGTGTGGTTTTTTGCGCTTGACGAGTTTGAAATGTCGGATTCCAGTGTTAATACCACACCATTCGCTGACTACGTAACTACGTAGTGGGTTGAAGGCGAAATAGCATCATGGAATCATTTCAACACCGAAGGCCCCAGGACAACAAACCACTTAGAAGGTTGGCATAGCAGAATGAAAAAGCAGACCCAAACTGCTCATCCGAATATATTCGGCCTTATAGAACACCTAAAATCTATCCAATCATTCAATGAAGTTTCTTGGATTCAGCTTTCAGCAGGTGGTCTTCCTGCGCTAAAAAAACGGAAATATAGAAATATTAGTAGTATAGCACGCACGTTTGGGGCCTCAGTTGGATGACCCCGGTGGATGACCCCGGAAATGACGTCAAGTCACGTGACCTAGTGGCGCCATGTTGTATTGTCATGGTAACCCGCGTGGGCGGCCATGTTGTGACGTCATCTCCATAGTGATACGTGGTGTGAGTGCGCATGCGCAGCGCATGTTGTTAGGGTGATACGTGTTTCCGTCGTCCATTTTGTATACTGGAGGCTGCCATCTTGGTTTTTATGGTAGCACGTGATTGCTATGTTACCCAATTTTTCTGCAATAGGACAGGGGTATGTTTGGAGGGTGTGTTCGATTGAATCGGAATATTTTCCCGATTTGTAGAATTACCACAAACAACCAGACAAATTTTACTATTTCGAATTCTTTGAGAACCCTATTTAGGATCGCAAAACTTTTGGCTAATAATAGTTGCACGTAGTACTATAGTACCAAGGGATCCCCTGGGGGTGTGTTCGTTTAAACTAGAGTATTTTTCTGACTTACAATTCTCTCAGAATTCTCGAAGAATTACCCAAATAGACCCGACAACCCTTACAGACCACCAAAATTCACCCAAAATCACCGAAATTGACTTTATTTGATATGGATTCCCCATTTTATCGGCTTAGCACGTAGTGCTATAGTACTAGGGGGGTACAAGGGATGCGTTCGATTGAACAGGAGTACAGGGCTTGATTTTCCCAGAATCCCATTTTTAATGCCTATTGCATATGTTTTTCTATCACTAACAGTCTATCCAGTCCAAACTATCTCTGGTTCTCTCGTCCAAGTCTTATAATTACCAGTGCTTGATTTCCCATAATGCAGTTATCTCCCTTGTGTATATCAAAAGCATTCCCAAACCCAATAAGCAATCGAGCAGTTACTGATTAACCATTGCTCGAATGACTCGAATCCCATCGAGCAAATGAGCTTTAGAGTAATTGCTCGATCGAGTGACTCGGCATATTGATCGAACGACTCAAATCCCAGCGAGCAAATGAGCCAACGAGCAATTGCTCGTTCGAGTGACTCCTCGAACGACTCTTAGACTCATTTCAGTATTTGAGGATACCTATGGCCCAGGTATTGTATTATTTGAGGATACCTATCGAGGATACCTTATATAGGATACTTATCTGAGGATACTATTACCTGTATCACAAGGCATACCTATCCCAAATATCCCTTATAAGCTAAAGAGTCGAGAGAGAAATTGCTCCATTAGCAATTGCTCGAACGATTCGAAGCTCATCGAGCAAATGAGCCTTAGAGCAATTGCTCGATCGAGTGACTCGACATACTGATCCAACGACTCGAAGCTCATCGAGCAAATGAGCCTTAGAGCAATTGCCCGATCGAGTGACTCCTCGAACCACTCTTAGACTCATTTCAGTATTTGAGGATACCTATGGCCCGGTATTGTATTATTTGAGGATACCTATCGAGGATATCTTTTATAGGATACTTATCTGAGGATACTATTACTTATTTGGCTCAACCTTCTAGGCCACCCGAAGACATACCTATTCTGGATTTTTAGATTAGATTAGATTCTTTATTTACAGTATACTTACAAGAAAAAAAATTACATTTATATAGTACAAGTAGTGTTGATGTGTATTCTGAGGGAGATGTCATAACCAGATTGGATGTCTTCCTGTCACCCCCCCCCCCCCCCCCCTTGGAATTGCAGACAGACTGTGACCAAAAATTATCTATATGTAACAGATTACATGCACTGATATAAGATGGACAGAGCACAGGTAAATTCATTGCTGGGGGCCGTGCTATACAGGTTCCGTCCTGTACCTACACCTATACCGGCTGGAGACTGGTGGTTGCAAATTGAAAGAGGGCAGCCTGCTTATCGTGTCCATTCTCCATCACTCCGTGCAACTCCAAGTCCCAGCGAAAACTCTTTGCGAAACCGGCGTCGAGAGTACTATTGGTATGTTTTGTGCATAAAGTCCACGTCGGTCAGCACACCCACTGAGCCCATATTTAAATGTGCTCAGCATGTGTGCCGATCGATGAGTCTTGTATCACAGCAGGGAGTACATGTATGCGTTATGGTACATCTAAATGCGGGAGTATAAGCCTGTTGGGTTTGCTTAGGTTCACAATTGCTGAATGTTGGTGGGGCTACGCGGAGCGTGCAGGCGCGGACACGAGCAGCAAGTTTAGATCAGACGAGGGTTCCAGATTTATGTGCAGAGTATGTCAGTTAACTGTAACTAGATCGAGAGTTGCCAAACACTATATAGTTGAATAATCCTAAAGAATTACAAATTTAAAATGTGCAGTCTGGACAATAGGGATTATTACAGTGGACATCGGTTGAATATGATGATAGAAATGTTGAAGTCAGTTTTCTCTTTAGTGTGTTTCTATCATTGATATGACGAGTTGTATTGTCTAGGGAGTTCCATATTTTAGGAAACGCATACAGAGGAAGTTTGTCTAGAGATTGGTTCGCGTTTTTTCTATGTATAAGAGACCCGACTCTCTGGTGGCCCTACCAGACGAATTGTCTACGATGCTAAAGATATCGCTAAAGGATGGGGGTAGTCTTCCATTTTTCCAGTCAAAGACAAACAAGGAAGCATGAAGTTTAAACAGGTCGTCAACCTTTAGTATTTTATCTTTTTTGAATAAAGGGTCTGTATGGGCGTTATATCCTTTATTGTTGATTATACGTAAAGATCGCTTTTACAAGATCACTAGTTTTTTTTTTACTTCCTTAGCGTTACCCCAAGTCTGTATTCCGTACAGCAGATGGCTATGTATTAAGGCGTAGTAGAGTGTTTTCATGGACCCATGTGGAAGGATTGTCTTGATTTTGTTGAGACTGTAATTAGCTCGAGCTATTTTCGAACATAACTGGGATATGTGGGCTTTGTACGACAAATGTTCATCAATATTTATTCCCAGAAATTTTGCTGATTTGTCTGTTTCGGTTGCTCCAACACCATTCAAATACTTTATGAAGTTCCTCATTAAAATACGTTGTTAGTAAGTTATTGTTGGGGCCTGAACCGTGTGCTGTTGTATCAACAGCAAATGATAAAAGATTCAGTGAGGTTGAATTACCAATGTCATTGATATACAATAAAAAGAGGACTGGTCCTAATATGGAGCCCTGTGGAACACCACAGGTCTGTATTGCAGGGTCCGACGTATGATCCTGGTAAGTTACATACTGAGACCTGTTGGTCAAGTAGCTTCTGAACCAGTTATTGACAAGCCCTCTGATTTCATATTTCTCCATCTTATGTAATAATATATCGTGATTTATTGAATCAAATGCCTTGGATAAATCCAGGAACACAGCTAGGGTACTATCTTTCCCTTGTTTATTATTTTCTATTGCCGTGCTTTTTAGGAGCTGTAGAATAGGGTGGATTGTAGCATGTTGCTTTCTGAATCCATATTGGTTGGGAGAAAGAATATCAAATCTATTTAAGAAGCTCGTGAGTCTTTTCTCCATTAGCTTCTCCATAACTTTTGAAAACACCGGGAGTATACTAATAGGTCTATAGTTGGTGAAACTGTGTTCATCACCTGCTTTGAAGATGGGTATTACCTTTGCAACTTTCATCTTATCTGGCACTATGCCGCTGGTGAAGGAGTTATTAATGATATGTGCAACAGGATCTATAACTTCATTGATCGTTTGTTTAAGAAGACGTGTAGATATATTATCGGAATCATTTGATGTTTTAGGCTTCATTTTGTTTACTACGTAGCCGACTTCTAGAGGATTAGTGGGAGTTAAGTAAAAGTTATTCGTAACGTTACTGTTTATGTAATCTAAATAGGACTTGTTGGTGTGCTGAATCTGTTCGGACGTTATCTTCCCAATATTGACAAAGAAGTTATTGAATTCTTTAGCTATGTCTTGCCCTTCGTTTATTTCTTTATTGTCCTGGATAAAAAACGAGGGTAGTTTTGATTCTCGTTTATCTTTTTGAATTGCTTGGTTCAAAATTTGCCATGTTCGGCGCATATTATTCTTATTTTCATTAAGGATATCTCTATAATAAATTGCCTTGCATTGTTTTTTAACCTTGTCAAAGATTCTGCAATAGTTTTTGTAGTTTAGTTTATTCTGTTCATTCGGTAGTTTAAGCTTTTTATTATAGAATTTTTGTTTGTTATTAGAAGATATGATCAGTCCCCTGGTCATCCACGGTTGTTTTTTGATAAGTTTGTTGTTCTGGCGCATGTTTTTAAGTGGAAATGCTTTTTCGTAGTCTTCCTTATAAATGTCTAAAAAGGTTTCATATGAGGAGTTTGGACAATTGGACTGCATTACTGTTGAAAAGTCACTTCGGGAGAGGAGTATTTTGAATTTGGCAATACTTTCGGCATTTATAGTTCTCTTCAGGGTGAATCGCGGTGTGTTATTTGACCTTGGCGCTGATTCAATATAGAAGACACCAAAGTGGTCTGAAACATCCGAAATAATTATTCCGGACAGGGTATTTCTTGACAGATTATTAGTGAATATATGATCTATTAGACTGGCAGAGTGACTCGTTACTCTTGTCGGTCTTGTAATGTAGGGTAAGAATCCTTGACTGAACATGAGGTCAATATATTCCCCTGTCTTTGAGTGCGTGGTTGCTTTTAGCAGATCTAGGTTAAAGTCGCCCATAATATAAACCTTTTTACTTTCGGCACTCAGAAGATCAGTTAATTCATTTAATTTGGATAAGAACAGATTAATATCGGCTTTTGGTGGTGTATTTGGTCTATAAATGACACCAATAATTTTGGAATTTGGTTTTTCAGTGATCTCAATAAAAAGCGATTCGAAAACATGGGGAATAAAGACCGAGAGATCACTTCGCACTTTGTATTGAATTTCTCCTTTTATGTAAAATCCCACTCCCCCTCGACCGTCATCATTCTCGGGTCTCATGTTTTTAATAATTGGGGCATAGCCCTCCAGAGTGTACGAGCTATTTGATGGGATTTGAAATATTTCCGTTAGTCCAATTATGTCAAAGATATTTTCTTTCGTTTGCATGTTGCACAACAAGTGTTGAAGAGAATCCCAGTGAGCTTTTAAACTTTGGCAGTTGATATGGAATAAAGAAAATCCGATATCTAATGTATTTACTGTGCATCGAATGTCGCTCGGCGAGAAATACTTACACTCATTTGCATTTTGTTTGAATGGTGAATCGTCATTTTCAGGTAAAGAACACACTTTATCATTATAGAGCTCTATAAAGTCGCACTCTGCATTAGTCTGCACCTCGTCGAGTGAAATGCTACCCGCCATTTAATACCACAGTACCAACATGATCTCCAACCGGATATTTGTGTAAAACCGAGCGTAGCATACTCGAAAAATAGTTCCCCCAAGGACAATAGAAATCGCTCAACTTGCGTAAACCGTTACGATTTTGATCTTCGGTCACAGTCTGTTGCAATAACAACATGAAAAGAAGTAAAAATAAACTAGATTTTGAAATCAAAAGCATCAATGGGCTATTAGAGGCAATGGCACGGCAAGCAGGCGGTGGGTCTAGAAAATGGTGGGAAAATAAATAAATAAAGATAAGGTAAGGTTAAGTTTAGACTGTCACAATCTACCGGAGAGTTCCAACTGGAAATAGCTATTATTATAAACATCTGTCACATAGGAACTCTCCAACAGATTGTAACAAACAACTGCTGTTATAAACCTCTCTAACATGAAGTGAACAGTAGGAGTATCTCACACTGGAGTAACAGTAATATAGTAGTAGTAATACTAGTAGTAGTATGTCACTCTGGAATAGCCTAAAGTAGTCTGTTACATTGGCCCCTCGTCCAATTATAAAGATCATGATCTTTCTAGTTGGAACGATATTATCCACTCGATTTGACTAATTGTGTCTCTTGAACTTAATGCGGAGCAATGATGGTAATTTAGCAAGCAGGTTGCTCTCTGCGGACTCTGCCTAAACAGAAACACCACCCTCCCGCTGGCTTCTTATCCTAGCCTCTCACACTTGAACGTAATTTCGACCCAAGGAACGGAAGAACCAGCATCCCTATCATAGACCGGATAAATCGCCCTATGTTTACTCATCTAGTCACAGTCTGTTCGCGAGTTATGTTTCCTTTAGAGGGTGGCAGGTAGACAGCCAATCTGGCTATGCCACTTCCCACGGTATGCTATTTGTTACTCATGCATGATCTTTATTTTTGTTTACATCATACATATATGTATATCGTGAATAAAGAATCTCAATCTGAATCTGACAATTTGTTGGAAAGTCCCAACAGGAACGATCCAACAAATTGCAACAAACAGCTATTGTCGTATACATCTCTCACATGAAGTGAATGGTAGTAGTGTGACACTCTGGAGTAGCGTAAAGTAGTCTGCTACAATTTGTTTTCTATAGCACCAACGGAACTCTCCAACAAATTGCAACAAACAGCTATTGTTGTACACATCTCTCACATAAAGTGAAGAGTAGTAGTGTGTCCAAAGTGAAGAGTAGTAGTGTGTCCAAACAGGAACTCTCCAACAAGTTGTAACAAATGGCTATTGTTATGAACAACTCTCACATGAAGTGAATAGTAATAGTATGTCGCTCTGGAGTGAGCTGGGGTAATCTGTCACAAATTTGTTGGAAAGTCCCAACAGAAACTCCCCAACAAACTGTAACAAACTGCTCGCTATTGTTGTCAACATCTCTCACAGGAAGTGAATAGTAGTGATGTGTTACTCTGGAGTAGCCTGGAAATATATGTCACAATTTGTTGGAAAGTCCCAACAGGAACTCTCCAACAAACTGTAACAAATAGCATTATTGTAAACATCTCTCACGTGAAGTGAGTAGTAGTAATATGTCATTCTGGAGTAGCCTGGAGTAGTCTGTCACAATTTGTTGTAATGTCCCAACAGGAACTCTCCAACAAATTGTAACAAACACCCATTGTTGTAAACATCTCTCACATGAAGTGAGAAGCAGTAGTGTGTCCCAACAGGAACTCTCCAACAGGAACTCTCCAACAGATTGTATAATCCAGCTATTCTTATAAACATCGCTCACATGAAGTGAATAGTAATAGTATGTTGTTCTGGAGTGGCCTGGAGTAGCCTAGAGTAGTCTGTCACAATTCGTTGGAAAGTCCCCACAGGAACTCTCCAACAAATTGTAACAGACAGCTATTGTTGTAAATATCTCTCACATGAAGTGAATAGTATTAGTATGTAACTCTGGAGTGGCCTGGAGATCTCCGTCACAATTTGTTGTAAAGTCCCAACAGGAACTCTCCAAAAAATTGTAACAAACACCCAACAAACACATTGTTGTAAACATCTCTCACATGAAGTGAATAGTATTAGTATGTAACTCTGGAGTGGCCTGGAGATCTCCGTCACAATTTGTTGTAAAGTACCAACAGGAATTCTCCAACAAATTGTTACAAACACCCATTGTTGTAGACATCTCTCACATGAAGTGAATAGCAGTAGTGTGTCCCAACAGGAACTCTCCAACAAATTGTAAAAACCAGCTATTGTTATAAACATCGCTCACATGAAGTGAATAGTAGTAGTATGTTGTTCTGGAGTGGCTTGGAGTAGCCTAGATTAGTCTGTCACAATTCGTTGTAAAGTCCCCACAGGAACTCTCCAACAAATAGTAACAGACAGCTATTGTTGTGAACATCTCTCACCTGAAGTGAATAGTATCAATATGTCACTCTGGAGTGGCCTGGAGATGTCTGTCACAATTTGTTGGAAAGTCCCAACAGGAACTCTCCAACAAATTGTAACAAACATCATTGTTTTAAACATCCTCTCACATGAAGTGAGCAGTAGTTGTGTGTCATCTCTGGAGTAGCTGGAGTTGTCCGTCACAATTTGTTGGAAAGTCCCAACAGAAACTCTCCAACAAACTGTAACAGGAAGTAAACATCTCTCACGTGAAGTGAATAGTAGTAGTATGTCATTCAGGAGTAGCCTGGAGTAGCCTGTCACAATTTGTTGTAAAGTCCCAACAGGAACTCTCCAACAAATTGCAACAAACACCCATTGTTGTAAACATCTCTCACAGGAAGTGAGTAGCAGTAGTGTGTCCCAACAGGAACTCTCCAACAAATCGTAACAAACACCCATCATTGTAAACATCGCTCACATGAAGTGAATATTAGTAGTATGTTGTTCTGGAGTGGCCTGGAGTAGCCTAGAGTAGTCTGTCACAATTCGTTGGAAAGTCCCAACAGGAACTCCCCAACAAATTGTAACAGACAGCTATTGTTGTAAACATCTCTCACGTGAAGTGAATAGTATTAGTATGTTACTCTGGAGTGGCCTGGAGATGTCTGTCACAATTTGTTGTAAAGTCCCAACAGGAACTCTCCAACAAATTGTAACAAACACCCATTGTTGTAAACATCTCTCACATGAAGTGAGAAGCAGTAGTGTGTCCCATCAGGAACTCTCCAACAGATTATATAAACCAGCTATTGTTATAAACCACATGAAGTGAATAGTAGTAGTATGTTGTTCTGGAGTGGCCTGGAGTAGCCTAGAGTAGTCTGTCACAATTCGTTGGAAAGTCCCAACAGGAACTCTCCATCAAATTGTAACAGACAGGTATTGTTGTAAACATCTTTCACATGAAATGAATAGTATTAATATGTCACTTTGGAGTGGCCTGGAGAATTCCGTCACGATTTGTTGGAAAGTCCCAACAGGAACTCTCCATCAAATTGTAACAGACAGCTATTGTTGTAAACATCTCTCACGTGAAGTGAATAGTATTAGTATGTCATGTTACTCTGGAGTGTCCGTCACAATTTGTTGGAAAGTCCCAACAGGAACTCTCCAAAAAATTGTAACAAACACCCATTGTTGTAAACATCTCTCACATGTAGTGAGTATAAACATCTCTCACATGAAGTGAGTAGCAGTAGTGTGTCCCAACAGGAACTCTCCAACAGATTGTATAAACCAGCTATTGTTATAAACATCGCTCACATGAAGTGAATAGTAGTAGTATGTTGTTCTGGCGTGGCCTGGAGTAGCCTAGAGTAGTCTGTCACAATTCGTTGGAAAGTCCCAACAGGAACTCTCCAACAAATTGTAACAGACAGCTATTGTTGTAAACATCTCTCACATGAAGTGAATAGTATTAGTATGTCATGTCACTCTGGAGTAGCTGGAGATGTCCGTCACAATTCGATGGAAAGTCCCAACAGGAACTCTCCAACAAATTGTAACAGACAGCTATTGTTGTAAACATCTCTCACATGAAGTGAATAGTATTAGTATTTCATGTCACTCTGCAGTGGCTGGAGAAGTCCGTCACAATTCGTTGGAAAGTCCCAACAGGAACTCTCCAACAAATTGTAACAGTGGAGTGGCCTGAAGGTGTCTGTCACATTTTGTTGGAAAGTCCCCACATGAACTCTCCAACAAACTGTAGCAGACAGCTGTTGTTGTAAACATCTCTCACATGAAATCAACAAATTGTAACAGTAGAGTGGCCTGGAGGTGTCTGTCACATTTTGTTGGAAAGTCCCCACAGGAACTCTCCAACAAACTGTATCAGACAGCTATTGTTGTAAACATCTCTCACATGAAGTGAATAGTATTAGTATATCATGTCACTCTGGAGTGGCTGGAGATGTCCGTCACAATTCGTTGGAAAGGCCCAACAGGAACTCTCCAACAAATTCTAACAGTGGAGTGGCCTGGAGGTGTCTGTCACATTTTGTTGGAAAATCCCCACAGGAACTCTCCAACAAACTGCAACAGACAGCTATTGTTGTAAACATCTCTCACATGAAGTGAATAGTATTAGTATGTCATGTCACTCTGGAGTGGCCTAGAGGTGTCTGTCACAATTTGTTGGAAAGTCCCGCAGGAACTCTCCAACAAATTGTAACAGACAGCTATTGTTGTAAACATCTCTCACATGAAATGAATAGTATTAGTATGTCATGTCGCTCTGGAGTGGCTGGAGATGTCTGTCACAATTTGTTGGAAAGTCCCCACAGGAACTCTCCAACAAATTGTAACAGACAGCTATTGTTGTAAACATCTCTCACATGAAGTGGATAGTATTAATATGTCATGTCACTCTGGAGTGGCTGGAGATGTCTGTCACAACTCGTTGGAAAGTCCCCACAGGAACTCTCCAACAAATTGTAAAAGACAACTATTGTTGTAAACATCTCTCACATGAAGTGAATAGTATTAGTATGTCATGTCACTCTGGAGTGGCTGGAGATGTCTGTCACAATTCGTTGGAAAGTCCCCACAGGAACTCTCCAACGAATTGTAACAGACAGCTATTGTTGTAAACATCTCTCACGTGAAGTGAATAGTATTAGTATGTCATGTCACTCGGGGGTGGCCTGGAGACGTCTGTCACAATTTGTTGGAAAGTCCCCACAGGAACTCTCCAACAAATTGTAACAGACAGCTATTGTTGCAAACATCTCTCACATGAAGTGAATAGTATTAGTATGTCATGTCACTCTGGAGTGGCTGGAGATGTCTGTCACAGCTTGTTGGAAAGTCCCCAGAGGAACTCTCCAACAAATTGTAACAGACAGCTATTGTTGTAAACATCTCTCACATGAAGTGAATAGTATTAGTATGTCATGTTACTCTGGAGTGGCTGGAGATGTCTGTCACAATTTGTTGGAAAGTCCCCACAGGAACTCTCCAACAAATTGTAACAGACAGCTATTGTTGTAAACATCTCTCACATGAAGTGAATAGTATTAGTAGATCATGTCACTCTGGAGTGGCTGGAGATGTCTGTCACAATCTGTTGGAAAGTCCCCACAGGAACTCTCCAACAAACTGTAACAGACAGCTTTTGTTGTAAGCATCTCTCACATGAAGTGAATAGTATTAGTATGTCATGTCACTCTGGAGTGGCTGGAGATGTCTGTCACAATTTGTTGGAAAGTCCCCACAGGAACTCTCCAACAAACCGTAACAGACAGCTTTTGATGTAAACATCTCTCACATGAAGTGAATAGTATTAGTTTGTCATGTCACTCTGGAGTGGCTGGAGATGTCTGTCACAATTTGTTGGAAAGTCCCCACAGGAACTCGCCAACAAATTGTAACAGACAGCTATTGTTGTAAACATCTCTCACATCAAGTGAATAGTATTAGTATGTCATGTCACTCTGGAGTGGCTGGAGATGTCTGTCACAATTTGTTGGAAAGTCCCCACAGGAACTCTCCAACAAATTGTAACAGATAGCTATTGTTGAAAACATCTCTCACATGAAGTGAATAGTATTAATATGTCATGTCACTCTGGAGTGGCTGGAGATGGCTGGAGATGTCTGTCACAATTTGTTGGAAAGTCCCCACAGGAACTCTCCAACAAATTGTAACAGACAGCTATTGTTGTAAACATCTCTCACATGAAGTGAATAGTATTAGTATGTCATGTCACTCTGGAGTGGCTGGAGATGTCTGTCACAATTTGTTGGAAAGTCCCCACAGGAACTCTCCAACAAATTGTAACAGACAGCTTTTGTTGAAAACATCTCTCACTGGAAGTGATTAGTATTAGTATGTCATGTCACTCTGGAGTGGCTGGAGATGTCTGTCACAACTTGTTGGAAAGTCCCAACAGGAACTCTCCAACAAATTGTAACAGACAGCTATTGTTGTAAACAAGTCATGTTACTCTGGAGTGGCCTGGAGGTGACTGTCACAATTTGTTGGAAAGTCCCCACAAAAAACTCTCCAACAAATTGTAACAGACAGCTATTGTTGTAAACATCTCTCACATGAAGTGAATAGTATTAGTATGTCATGTCACTCTGGAGTGGCCTGGAGGTGTCTGTCACAATTTGTTGGAATGTCCCCACAGAAACTCTCCAACAAATTGTAACAGACAGCTATTGTTGTAAACATCTCTCACATGAAGTGAATAGTATTAGTATGTCATGTCACTCTGGAGTGGCTGGAGATGTCTGTCACAATTTGTTGGAAAGTCCCCACAGGAACTCTCCAACAAACTGTAACAGACAGCTATTGTTGTAAACATCTCTCACATGAAGTGAATAGTATTAGTATGTCATGTCACGCTGGAGTGGCTGGAGATGTCCGTCACAATTCGTTGGAAAGTCCCAACAGGAACTCTCCAACAAATTGTAACAGACAGCTATTGTTGTAAACATCTCTCACATGAAGTAAATAGTATTAGTATGTCATATCGCTATGGAGTGGCCTGGAGGTGTCTGTCACAATCTGTTGGAAAGTCCCCCCATGGACTCTCCAACAAATTGTAACAGACAGCTATTGTTGTAAACATCCCTCACATGAAGTGAATAGTATTAGTATGTCATGTCGCTATGGAGTGGCCTGGAGGTGTCTGTCACAATTTGTTGGAAAGTCCCCAGAGGAACTCTCCAACAAATTGTAACAGACAGCTATTGTTGTAAACATCTCTCACATGAAGTGAATAGTATTAGTGTGCCATGTCACTCTGGAGTGGCCTGGAGATGTATGTCACAACCTGTTGGAAAGTACCCACAGGAACATTCCAACAAATTGTAACAGACAACTATTGTTGTAAACATCTCTCACATGAAGTGAATAGTATCAGTATGGAGGTGACTGTCACAATCTGATGGAAAGTCCCCACAGGAACTCTATTAGAATAGAGTTAGTATGTCATGTCACTCTGGAGTGGCTGGAGATGTCTGTCACAACTTGTTGGAAAGTACCCACAGGAACTCTTCAACAAATTGTAACAGACAGCTATTGTTGTAAACATCTCTCACATGAAGTGAATAGTATTAGTATGTCACTCTGGAGTGGCTGGAGATGTCTGTCACAATTTGTTGGAAAGTCCCAACAGGAACTCTCCAACAAATTGTAACAGACAGCTATTGTTGTAAACATCTCTCGCATGAAGTGAGCAGTAGTTGTGTGTCATCTCTGGAGTAGCCTGGAGTAGTCTGTCACAACTTGTTAGAAAGTCCCAACAGGAACTCTCCAACAAATTTTAACAAACACCCATTGTTGTAAACATCTCTCACATGAAGTGAATAGCAGTAGTGTGTCCCAACAGGAACTCTCCAACAAATTGTAACAAATAGCTTTATTGTAAACATCTCTCACCTGAAGTAAGCAGTAGTTGTGTGACACTCTGGAGTAGCCTGGACTCGTCTGTCACAATTTGTTTTTTGATTAATGAGTAATTTATTATTTCTGGAGCGGTTTTGCTATTCTGTTACGTTTATGTGAAGAAAGTGTGTAATATCTGTATGAGGAAATTGGATTGTGCTGTCGTTTTTGGGCAAGTATTAATTATTCGAATGGAGGTGTGGTGATATGGAAGGGGTTTATTCGTTGACAGATTTGTATTGCTTTAATGAATAATTTATTTTCCTGGAGTGGTTTGCTTTTCTTTTACATTACATTATGAGAAGAAAGTGTGTAATTTCTGTGTGCGGTCGAATCTTGGCTGCTGTGAGACAGCCAAGACCAAGTCAGTTTGTAGTCTTTTACCCTTCCAGTTGGAATAATTTTTGATCACTGTTGTCTTGGCTGAATTAATACGTCCAGTTACTGTGGCCGAGAGTTATTTTAGGATCTGATGGGCGTTACTATAACTTACTGTAGCTTCACTAACTCCGATTCACTGGTTATCAATGTGGGAATACTTCCAAGGGTTTTGGTTGCGAAAATCCGACCATCGTTTGTCCAGAATGATGCTATCACTTTGTCTCTTCTCATAGAAGACAGCTTTGAAATAATGCGAAATCTGAAAGCGGTCAACGACTTTGTTATAAACATCCTCTCGCGTTGTTTTTTCAAATAACGTTTGGATGAGTACACGGCTTGCTTTTGTCTGTACGATATGAATCTGCAAATAATGTTGCACTTACTTTTACCATTTCCTTGGCCTTGGCGAACTTTACCAAGCACGTGTGACCTGCTTATGTCACTTTGAGAAACGTTAACATTAAGTGTCGAATTACAAATATCCAGGACCAATCTGTCTGTCAATTTGTTCACTTCCTTGATATTGGTAGAGTCAACTGGAACGTTTCGAAAAACCAGACAGTTCCTACGACTGTATTGTTCTTGCTCCTCCAATTTGGATTCCAATTCGGCTGATCTATCAATTCCTGGTCGCAGAGATTTAAGTTTGTCTGAAAGCTCTTGATTTTCTGTTCGCAGTTTCTTCACCTCCTCCTGCAATGGTATGATGTGTTGCGTCATTATTTCCTTCACAGCTTCAGGTAAAACAGTGTCCGATATACTGGTCAGCTGACTCTGGAGCTCATCTTTGAATCCTTGTAATTCCTCCTTGAATTCATCTTTGAAACGACTAAACAGAGAGCAGAGTTTATTTTCAAGATTAGAATCGTCCATTGTTGAAGGAAAGGTGATTGACAGGTTCTCTCGTATTTTCTCTAAGAAAGGTTTTTGTGTTACAGTTGATAGTATCATATCCGACATATTGCATGCAATTATATTTTTCGATTTGGTCGAACTAGAAATAAAATCTGGAACAAAACCTGCCCCATGCTCAATCTCGGTTGGCGTAATATCACTTAAGTCACTCAACGAACTGGTTGTGCGAAAACTCTTTGTCCTACAATCAATCGGTGACAACTTTTCAGATGTTCTCTTCTTTGACCTCTCAAGTATAGGCTGGCTTGCTGACAATGGTTTGTCAGATATCTTCACCAATGTTTTCTTTTTAGGTTGAACAAGTGAAGTCTGATTGGTTGGTTTTGATTTATCTGAGCTTCTTCTGTTATTCATCATGTTGTGGTGAGCTCAACTCAGTACAATATCAATATAATAATCAATAATATGCCAATAATATGCCTCGAATTAATGGAAATACCAACAGAATTAACGCGCAATTCTCCCAGGAAATTAAATTACAAAATCCACAACTACCATAGTCCTTTTCAAGAGTTTAACATGCAGTCATGATATCCACCACTTGAACGAGAAACTTTCACTATAATGTTTAACCACCCGTTTTGTCAGGAGCTCGAATCTACGTGTCAGCACCTCCAATCGCCATTGTGTCTTTTTGATATGGATTCCCCATTTTATCGGCTTAGCACGTAGCGCTATAGTACTAGGGGGTACAATGGATGCGTTCGATTGAACAGGAGTACAGGGCTTGATTTTCCCAGAATCCCATTTTTAATGCCTATTGCATATGTTTTTCTATCACTAACAGTCTATCCAGTCCAAACTATCTCTGGTTCTCTCGTGCAAGTCTTATAATTACCAGTGCTTGATTTCCCATAATGCAGTTATCTCCCTTGTGTATATCAAAAGCATTCCCAAACCCAATAAGCAATCGAGAGGCCATTGGTATCCTCAAATACTGAAATGAGTCTAAGAGTCGTTCGAGGAGTCACTCGATCGAGCAATTGCTCTAAGGCTCATTTGCTCGATGAGCTTCGAGTCGTTCAAGCAGTATGTCGAGTCACTCGATCGAGCAGTTGCTCTAAGGCTCATTTGCTCGATGAGCTTCGAATCGTTCGAGCAATTGCTCATGGAGCAATTACTCTCTCGACCCTTTAGCTTATAAGGGATATTTGGGATAAGTATGCCTTGTGATACAGGTAATAGTATCCTCAGATAAGTATCCTATAAAAGGTATCCTCGATAGGTATCCTCAGATAATACAATACCTGGGCCATAGGTATCCTCAAATACTGAAATGAGTCTAAGAGTCGTTCGAGGAGTCACTCGAACGAACAATTGCTCGTTGGCTCATTTGCTCGCTGGGATTTGAGTCGTTCGATCAATATGCCGAGTCACTCGATCGAGCAATTACTCTAAAGCTCATTTGCTCGATGGGATTCGAGTCATTCGAGCAATGGTTAATCAGTAACTGCTCGATTGCTTATTGGGTTTGGGAATGCTTTTGATATACACAAGGGAGATAACTGCATCATGGGAAATCAAGCACTGGTAATTATAAGACTTGGACGAGAGAACCAGAGATAGTTTGGACTGGATAGACTGTTAGTGATAGAGAAACATATGCAACAGGCATTAAAAATGGGATTCTGGGAAAATCAGGCCCTGTACTCCTGTTCAATCGAACGCATCCCTTGTACCCCCCTAGTACTATAGCACTACGTGCTAAGCCGATAAAATGGGGAATCCATATCAAATAAAGTCAATTTCAGTGATTTTGGGTGGATCTTGGTGGTCTGTAAGGGTTGTCGGGTCTATTTGGGTAATTCTTCGAGAATTCTGAGAGAACTGTAAGTCAGAAAAATACCCTAGTTTAATCGAACACAACCCCAGAGGACCCCTTGGTACTATAGCACTACGTGCTACTATTATTAGCCAAAAGTTTTGCGATCCTAAATAGGGTTCTGAAAGAATTCGAAATAGTAAAACTTGTCGGGTTGTTTGTGGTAATTCTGCAAATCGGGAAAATACTCCGATTCAATCGAACACACCCTCCGAACATACCCCTGTCCTATTGCAGAAAAATTGGGTAACACAGCAATCACGTGCTACCATAAAAACCAAGATGGCGGCCTTCAGTATACAAGATGGACGACGGAAACACGTATCACCCTAACAACACGCGCTGCGCATGCACACTCACACCACGTATCACTATGGAGATGACGTCACAACATGGCCGTTCACACGGGTTACCATGACAACACAACATGGCGCCACTAGGTCACGTGACATGACGTCACTTCCGGCGTCATCCACCGGGGTCATCCAACTGAGGCCCCAAACGTGCGAGCTATACTACTAATATTGACAGTAGGCAAAATATTCTCAAACCAAGACTGTTGAATCAAGAGATAGAAATTTTTGAATATGCAGACAGTGCTTCAGAAATGTTACACTTAGAAGGTTAAATATTAATATTCCATATTACAGCTAAAACTGTATTACTCGAGGTATTTTGAAGTAGGATGTCTCAAGATGTTGTTCTATTGTGAAATAATGTGAAACAAACTATAAATCCAAATGCTTCATTTTTGTAATTAATACCTCCCGATTGTCCCACTATTTTAGAACTTTTTTATTACCCTAATTGAGGAAGTGGGACAAACGGGGTGTCATCCTTGCCCCACCCCCCATTTTATTCCTGTTGAATTGTACAGTTAGTTAAACTCAATCACGTCCAGTAGTGCGATAATCCGTATATATATTATCAGTATGATAACCTAAAACACATCTGTAAAATGACTCAGCGCAGCGGAGGAAAGTGAAATGGAAGTAGGAAGATAAACGTTTATATTTTCCTTTCATTTTAATTTGAAAAGCTCAGTCTTTGCTCCTTTTGAAACGACATCAGGCTAGGTTTTTACTTCGACATCAACTATAATAATTTGACCTTTTGAACACCGGTGGTATATTCCATGCCAATTCAATGACAGTAACTGGAGGAGTCCATATTCATTATTTACTGGTAGACCGATTAATATTTTCAACATGCAGCCTTGGGGCTGCGCATTGAAAATATTGATGGGGCTGCTCACACATTCGCTTAGAAGCAATCTTACTTAATGGAATTATGGCGTATTATGTTCCTTGGTCGTGAAAACGGTCTCTCATGTCAAAGGGTTAACATTTAACAAGGCTAGGTAAACCGTGTCTAACCATTTTACTCAGAGTTCTACAGGAACAAAAGTGCTCAACTTCAATTGAAATTGAAAATACAAAAACATCACCCATATAATATATCATTGAAAAACATCTGGCATGCACTTCCTGAATAATTATTGATGTCCGGTGATTCCCAAATTCAGTCAGTGTATTTTTTAAATCCCAACTTTAATTATTTTCTACCGAGAGTTCCTAGTAAGTTTTGAGATTCGCACAACTAGGACTTTCACGCATACGTAGCAAGGGGGAAGGGCAGAGTTTCTCATGTCTTTCATTAGTTTCTCAAGAAGTCTTATTCTATACATATGCCATACTTCTGAGTAACGCGTGTGCGAAGAAAGCTGGCAGTCACTTGACTTCATACATAGTATACACATAATTTCATTAAATCTTTACCCAAAGTAACGCCAAAGCTGACCGGTGATCTTCGCAAAAATCGCAATTCAAATGTTATTATTTTCTCATTTTTGTCTCAAGAGATGAGCTTTTGAAACTCGCTAGAACGAGCTCCCACGACGAGATTGATAACCTCTATTTTAGTCCAAATATTACAATTTTCGGGCATTCAAGAAATTATTTTGCAGGTCTCCTTTTCTATTCCCGTTCGGTAAAGGGTTAAATGGGACTCTTAACATGCGAACACTGGAATTGCAATACTGTTATCATAAACGAGTAGGTGATTGCGACTTAGCCGCAACCATTCGAAATTATTTTCCCAATTTTCTCCCCACAGTATTAACCCTTTACCTAACTTAATGACCATAACCGGGCAGCGCTATTCTCAAAAATCGCCAATTAATTTTCATTATTTTTTTCATGTTTTGACTCAAAAACATAGGTTATGACCTCTCGTTGGAACGAGCTCGTCGAGCTCGTTCCAACGAAGGGTCATAACCTATGTTTTTGACAGAAAAAATGAAAAAAAATAGTTATTCAAGAATTATTTTTGCAAGTGTCGTCTGCTTTTCAGGTTAGGTAAAGGGTTAAAGAACATTGATTCTGGAATGCTATTTTCGTTTGGTTGTCTTGATACGGTCTTGATTTGGCTGTATCTCGACGGATGGAGTGCAAGTGCTTCACGATCAGATCGGGAAAAATACCACTTTTGTGATCACACCACCGTATGTAGAAAGGAAAGGGAATGGGCTGAGAGTGGAAGTTGTAACATAAGTACTTTCCTTCTGAAATGTTAGTTGTAAAGAACTGAATTGTTTGTTATTTTCCAATTACAATTTGAAAAGCTTGTTGAACATGTACTTGAACCCCCCGCCCTGTCAGCTGGGTATTTGGAAACAAATGTAAAAAGGAATATGTGTGCAAAGGGCTAATGAAGAAATGAAAACCCAACTTTTCTACTGTTAACTGGTAAGGAAAATGATGTCAGTATAAAATGTTAGAGCAGCTAACAGTCTAATTAGTTTTCAATGGCAACATAATAGGTTACTTTCAGAAAAGGATTACTTACTAAGCACTAAATGGTAACCACAGATATGTACTTTAAAATCAATAGCTTTTAGAAATAATCGTTTGGATGGCAGTCTGTCTCATATTACTTATATTCGGAGATGATTTAAGAGACAACTATTGATTGACAACTATTTCTGCTGGCTTTCCAATTTTTATGGCTGTTATGTGGGAATACTGACGAACCCTCATTGAATTCCTTTGACACCACATTTTTCCAAACATATAAATATGCTACCAATAGAGACACTAATTGGACATAAATTATGACTTGGAAAATTAGATCTGCCACAAGCTGAAGCTTATGTAAGCTGTTTCAAGAAAAATTGCATTTAAGTTAACCCTTTACCCAACGTAACGGCCAAAACCGGCCTGCGCTATTCACAAAAATCGCCAATTAATTTTCATTAAAATGAAAAAAAGTAATTATTCAAGAATTTTGTTCGCAAGTGTCGTCTGCTTTTCATGTTAGGTAAAGGGTTAATACGACGGAAGATCACAATTTGCCACCAAAACAGCCAGATGGTAATCTATAGAATAAGGTATCATCGAGTGAAGCATATAACAGAATTTGAGAAATGTTGAATGGCGAATGTTGTTGTGAGAAGAGGGGGGTGGGGTAGTTTAACTGGGCGAATGATAGCAACCGTCATGGCCCACATGGAATGCGCAGGGTGGAAGCCATTTTAACAGCTCAGTTACCATCAAACTTATGTTTTCTCATATGAAAAATGAAGTATATATCAACCATTGGGTGCAACAAGGCCCCGTCTGCAATGGTCAAGCATTGCAGTCGACGCCCTGTAACACTCAAGGGACGATATATAATTACCTTCTTTGACAAAAGGAGTTTCAGAACGCACTCCAAGGTACATCCGGACACCACAGTTATCGATCTTCGGCAAATTCATGCATACCTGTGCCTCTCTGTGCCGGCAGCACGGAACCTAGGAAAAATATACTCGTGTTACAAATCATCATCAAAGAGAATGATTAGCGCTTCATCAGTTGAGGCGAGGAGTGGTAGAACGTTTGACGAGAAACTCATACAGAGATTACTCTTAAATTTATGAAGTTGAGCGATGAGCATATTGATTAGATGTTCACCAAGATGGAACTGGTAAAGCATACAGGTGAGGTCTATTTATCAGCTTTGGTCGTTACGACCAAAGCTGATAAATAAACCTCACCTGTATGCTTTACCAGACGGGCTAATGAAGAAATGAAAACCCAACTTTTCTACTGTGAACTGGTAAGGAAAATTATGTCAGTATAAAATCTTAGAGCTTAGAGGCCACGGAACCGGGGGAGGGGGTGGTGGCTGCGGGTGGGGGGGGGGGCGCTTCAACCCCACCACTTTTTTTGCCAGGCCATGTTTTTTGTATGCATATATTTCAACACATCTAATGACTGGTGAAACAGGGGGCGGATCCAGAGCCTCCCCCATATTTTTGCCAGCTATGTTTCTCTCGTACAGGTTCAGTTTCGATGGATTTTGGATAATTTTTTTGCAGTAAGTGACAGCAAACGCTAAAATGTATACAGTCTGTTAAATCATCGGTTAACTTTAATAAATCGTAATCTTACAGACATACAAGTACCAAATCCACCCCAGACAAGATAATCCACAGACGGTATAATTGTTGTTAACGTCTGGTAAAGCATACAGGTGAGGTCTGTTTATCAGCTTTGGTCGTTACGACTAACGCTGATAAATAGACCTCACCTGTATGCTTTACCGACGTTTTTTTAACGGCTCTCAAATTGTGAAATCTTTCAAATACATCTCCTGAAAAATCTCAAATTATCCGCTCAGATGCATGGAAATGGGGGTTTCGGTACCCTGGTATTTAAAATTTTCGTACAACGGGAGCTCATCGGTTAATGTATTGGACCTCAGATGGAAAGGCCATAGATTCAACCCTGATCAGCATCATCTACGTTGTCTTCGTTGACAAGACACTTAATCCCATCTTCTCGGGTTGGAGCGCAGTGATACAGTGTGTTTGAACGTTCTGCATTTCGATGACACACATGTCTCCATCCGATGCTAGCCCTGATTGTGTGGAGTTAGAAAGGTGGAGAGTCTGAACTTGCCGCAGTTCGGTGGTTCTCTAAACGTAAAACTACTCGGTACGACATGACATTGGCTGTTTAAGTTGTCGATAAACCCCAATAAATAAATAAACAAATAAACAAGGTAGAATTTTCGATACTTACATTTCGTTAGCGACACATAATTGCATACCTGTTGTATTTGATTCAATGCGTTACGATTACTGTAGGTATTGCGAAAATAGGTATGTTTGTTGCACGTCGTAGATGACATTATCCAATTTCAGTTTAACCCTTTAGCTAACATGAAAAGCAGACGACACTTGCAAAAAAAATTCTTGAATAACTATTTTTTTTCATTTTTTGTCTCAAAAACATAGGTTATGACCCCTCGTTGGAACGAGCTCGACGAGCTCGTTCCAACGAGGGGTCATAACCTATGTTTTTGAGACAAAAAACGAAAATATTTTGAAAATTAATTGGCGATTTTTGAGAATAGCGCTGGCCGGTTTTGACCGTTACGTTGGGTAAAGGGTTAAAATAGGAAAGGGGTGGCATTTATTACTAAAGATAAGATCGCGTTATATATGGAATACAGTCTGAGTTGTAGCTTGGCAATACGGTACTGTGAAATAAACAAGAGGCCCCAGGGGCATTAGGGCGCTCACCTGACTTGATAGCCTAAATATCAACCCAGGGAACTGATTTGAACAAGTTGCACCTGCCCCTCCTAAAAAGTTTATACCAAATATCCAAAGATTGTGAAAAAAAGAAGATTTTTAAAGAATATTCCCACAGGGAGCCCAGATATAAACACAGGGACTTGGCTTGAACAAATTTGAATCTCACCCCCCTAAGGATGCTGCATACCAAATATCCAAACCCTCCAACTGCTGGATCTGAAGAAGATTTTTAAACAAAATTCATCATTTTGAACTAAGTTATAATTCGGGCTCCCGCATTGAGCTCAAATATGAACCCAGGGACTTGGCTTGAACACATCTGAATTCCTCCTCCTCCCGCCCCATCTTAGCACGCTGCATACCAAATATCAAAAGATTCTGATTGGTGGATCCCAAGAAGAACATTTGTAAAGAATATTCCCCATACTGTACTAATTTAAACATTTGGGCTCCCATAGAGAGCCCAAATATGGACTCAGGGATTTGATTTCAATAAACCTGTGAAACAATCTTCCAAAGTAGTTTTATGTGAAATTTGAAAGCTTTTGGAGCCGTGGTTTGGGAGAAGAGCAGTCTTAAATGTTTTTTCCATCACCCACAGTGTTAAAATATGCTGACTCAGCACTTTTTCCAAGTCCAGAAAAAGTACCCTATGATAAAACCGACAGCAATTTTTTGGACCATTCCATTCTGATGGTCCTAAGGAAGTTTCACATCCAATAAGAATTCTCAGTGCCGTGTAGTTTTGGAGATATGGGCGTTTTAATTTTTTTCTATTTTTTGCTCCTGCCGTTCCCATGGGGCGAGGGGAAATTGTTTTGGCATAAATTAAGTACTTATGACCCAATAAGCCCTCATATCAAATTTGGTTCAAATCAGCCTCTTGGTTTGGAAAATAGAAATTCTGGGCGGGGCGAAAATTCTTGCCCCTCTCATAACGACGGAAAATATAACCCCTCAGACTTTTCTTGAACAAATCTGAGTCTACACCTCAAAGGGAAGCTGCACACCAAATATCAAGTTTCTGCTACTGCTGGTTCATGAGAAGAACATTTTTTAAGATTTAAGCCAATTTGTGGGAGTGGCCCTATCGAGGGGTGGGGCAACTTGATTTGAACAAAATCAAAATGCGATGTCACAACAAACAATTATCTCAAATTTCCCATAAATCGGGGTAGCGGTTTTGGAGGAGAAGACGCAAGCACCATTTTCAAGGACGACGGACGGACGGCGGACGGTGAGTGATCACTTTAGTTCATCTGACTAAAAGTCAGGCGAGCTAAAAAAAAACGATCTCTTTCTCTCTCAGCTGGAGGCACACTATATGTAGCTGGTTATGATTCTTCATTAAAAAGTATTCCAAAATCAAATCGAATTAAGAAATATTAACGATAATAGCTTCTGAAATTAAATGTTTTCACACTTCTTATATAGAGCATGAATGGCAAGAAGATTCGTGGCCGCCACCCCCGTATCCCACAGTTTTGTGACAGGGAGAGCGGAAGGTAATTTCGAAATCCACTGCTCGCTTCTTTAAGCACAGTATTGAATTACCTCGTGATAGTTCGAAAACAGAAATGAAAATTTCAGCTTGGTGAAAACTTCGAAAACACATTTTATGCTGAATTTATTTTAAATTATAAAATACGTGAGAACTGAACAGGGATGGGTTTTGTACTAAGTGCGTCAAGCTCTCATATATCGTAATTATATCCTTGCATCATACAACGAATTGAAATGGAGACCATCATTGTGAGCATTTTCAACACTGCGTTTCTTTGTGAAATCGTGTTATGCGGTCCTTTTTTTCTTTTTCCTTTTCATTGTTTTGTTGGTGGGCCGACGTAAATTTGTTTTTGCGCGATTTGTACATACCAGGTTGAAGGATTATTCTCGGCGTCGTGTTTGTTCAACATGGCTTCTTTCACAAAGCCGTAGCCTAAATAGCTCAACGTAATACATTTAAGAGGTATGCCACTAACTTACAAGAAAAGGTTGCGAAAAACGCAGATGTCTTGCGACCACATGCTTAGCCCCCAACAATATGATTTAACAGCGCTTAGGAATCCAGTCAGCTTTTGTGGTGAGCCTTTACCCAACAAAAAAACATCAGTGCTATTCACAAAATTGTCATTTAAATTTGGTTATTTTTTCAAATCGTGTCTCTAAAACATAGCATATGGTCCTCATTGGAACGGGATCGTTGAGCCCGTTCCAGCCAGAACTCACATGGAATAATTTAGAAACAAACATTTCTGCAAGGGAAAATTTCCCATAATGCATCTAGAAATTTAACCAATTCAATCTCGTTTGACAGAGCTCAATGAGCTCTGTCAGACGAGATTGAATTGGTTAAATTTCTAGTCGACGTAAATTGGTTAAATTTCTAGATGCATTATGGGAAAAAACAGCTTCCTGAAATTTTGGTATTTTGACATCAGAGTGAAGGGGGTTAAACTCGCACAGTAAGCTAACTCTTCTTTAAGTTGCCATAAATGAACGCTATTCATTACGGCTAAAAATAAAGTGAACACCCGCACCTGCTATGTGCGGCTTATTTGCGTAAAACATTTCGTCACATTTTGACTTGAATATCGTGTTATTTTCATCGCAATAACTCGTCAGTCGGTCGTAATCTCGCCAAACGACCGCTTCAGTCGGTCGTAATTCGCACACTGAACCCATTAATATGACACTCTTCAGAAACATATTACATCCAATATGTTGTGTATGATAATAATAACACTTTGGTCAGCCGCTGATTTGTCGTGGTTCTCGGGTGAGAGGCCTTGGTTACCCCTGTTCTCCCAATTTCCTCCCTGTCCACACGCTTCTTCTCTCCTCCCAACACTCGGAGACGAACTGCTTGATCATCCCTTCTTCCCAATCTCCCCGATTAGCATATTAACTCTCTCCTTTGAGTCACTCACTTACCACATGCCCTTCATTCTCCCATCCCACTTCCCCATTATACTCCCAATGAATCTTATTCTTTTAGACTGGTATTTTGGCATTCTAGTAGAAAGTGTTCCAGGTCTCCAGCACACCAAAATTACACATCTGGCACTCCTTTTCGCTGTTTTCCCCAATTTTTCTCCTCTGCTCCAGGGACCGCGACCTCAGCTTGAACAACAGTGACCCCCAAAGGTGCCATCAAGGTACTCTTCAAAACCAAGCTTCTCTTTATCACGCAGGCCACCCAGAGACCTATTTGAATAAGTCTACCCTGTCCTTGATCCTCATCCTCCCAATCTTCCCCCTGATTGCTTCTAGTGCCGCGGCATTACTCGACCCAATTATCCATCGCCCTGCATCGTTCTGCAGGGTTTCCAAACTCTTTACAGCCGTTTGGTTTAAGGGTACAACTTCTGTACCATATGTTATACTTGGCAGACCCACCATTTCCCAAATTGTTTTCCCCGCGAATACCTTATTGAAACTGTTTGTCCCTATAAGCTTCATTTGGTTAAGGATTTGCCTCCCCTTCGGAATCAATTTATTTGTGTGGTTTCGGTAGATGCCTCTTCCTGTGATGTTTATATTTATCCCCAAATACTCGTAGTCACCTGTCTCTCCTACACTAAAACGTTTGCTGCTACCTTCCCCACTCTCCACATTCGAGTGGGGTCCACTTTGCGGCCCACTGGCAGGGCCGGCGGAAGAAGGGGGGCGACGGGGGCGGTCGCCCCCCTTGCCCTCGCCCACGGGGGCGAAAGTGTCCGAAAATAAAAAATTAGCATTGTTATTGATCAACCATCAGAAAAAAACAGGATCATACTGATCAGCCTATTATTCAGTTGTATCTTTGAAGAATCAATTCTCCGGCATGGATGTATATGTATACATTAACCCTTTACCCAACGTAACGGCCAAAACCGGCCAGCGCTATTCTCAAAAATAGCCAATTAATTTTTAAAATATTTTCATTTTTTGTCTCAAAAACATAGGTTATGACCCCTCGTTGGAACGAGCTCGTCGAGCTCGTTCCAACGAGGGGTCATAACCTATGTTTTTGAGACAAAAAATGAAAAAAATTAGTTATTCAAGAATTTTTTTTGCAAGTGTCGTCTGCTTTTCATGTTAGGTAAAGGGTTAATTGCCCATGGGCATGGCATTCAATGGATAGTAGGCCTATGAATCAGCAAATGTTGCCAACCTGCTCAGCCTGACTGTTTTATTAGTTAGATGGCCAAAAGCCGAGTTTGTCGACAACAAAACTGGTTCGAAGCCTATGGCACTAGATAATCCGAGACTTATACTAGCACCGAGAGGGGGTAGGTAAACAGGGCAACTGCTCCAGGGTCCGGCCTCCGGCTGTAAAAAAATCATTTTCTTTCTATTATAAAAATACAAGAGGAATTTCAGGCCAAAGGCCACCAGAATGCACAATTTGAGAGCTCCATTAAAAATTTCCTGGGGGAAAACCCCTCCACCCCCCCCCCCCCCCCTCTAATACCTCGTGTCTTCGGCACTCGGTGCAGATGCCTTCAGCATCTGAGGCGTCCCCTCCCAATTTTTAGGCAATATACGTGCACTTGCCCTCATCCGAAAGTTTCGCCCCCCTTGCTCTTTGCTGCTTCCGCCGGCCCTGCCCACTGGTATAACTTTGCTCTTGATTTTATTTAGTTCGAGTCTCCATTTGTTCTCATATTTCCATTATGATTGTGATACGATAGCTACACAACTTATAAGCCGATGTTGAAAGTTGAAATGTAAGGAAAACGATCACCACAGTTATTTTCATCGTTATTATATGAGATGGAATTTGCAATAAAATTTCGATTGTAAAAGTTACATTTCATGCACAGCAACTTAACTCCCCTCAACAAAGTTGATAACACAAATCGATGAGTGATCAAGGGGTTAGGTGAGGGTGTACGGAAGATCGTTTCAAATGGTACGGAAGTTTTGTGCTGTTTCAGGTGAATTGACGCAATATGGTACGAGGGACTTTCGAACACATAGTCGTCGACTGAAATAGAAACAAAACTCAATTTTGTTTTCGAAGTTTATTACCAATAAATTCAACAATCCCCCCCCCCCCCCCACACACACACACACTACCACCACACCATCCCACAACAATGTATGACAGATGGCGAGTGCAAATGATGATCAGTTGGAAACACGCAGTTTTATATTGCACGAACAAGTGTAATAGTGTTATTAAACCATGAGTCATGACACCGTTAGAAGTTCACTTTTTTTTAATTTTTTATATAGAATATGTAGGTACTAGGGCCGGTAATCAGATTTAAACCACGAGTAGGTTAAGGGTTTTAACCACGAGGCTCTGCCAAGTAGTTAAAACCCTTATTCTACGAGTGGTTCAAATCTGATTACCGGCCCAAGTGCGTATTTGTTTTATTTGTACCACGCACCTAATAAATAATCGACTTTGTCAATTACAATGGAGAGAAAACCCCGATGTTTTATATCGCAAACACATGGGTTTCTTTTGTTTACATCTGCGCCGATGGGCAGTACTTCCGGCTGCACGTGGATGCTTGATTGACAGCTAGACACATCGTCAAAGTTAATTGAATTTACCGTGCCTTTTCAGTCAAATTATTATTAACAATTCTTACATTTATTTTAAATATTTAATTGTAGGTATACTTAATAAGTTAGTGCACGTTGTGGACTGTACCGCAAAACGTCGTATGTGTCGCAGGATTACGGGGTTGAAATTGATGAAGGAAAATTTTTGTTCTTATCAGTGCTCAACCGACAGCCAGTGACTGTCGTCTAAACCCCAGTTCGAACGTAAACACTGCCACCTTATCAATGCCCTATCCGCTTGGGACTTTTAGGATACCTGAAGGTGCCTGTGGCTTACAACGCCAAAGGGTGATCAACGATAATTCACTTAAAAGATTATTTATTTACATGTAAGAAGAAATATAATATGAAACAAATTACTCACAAAATTATTCATAAGAATACACTAAATTACGCAGATAAAAGTTTATTCTTTCGGGCCCTCGACGTTTCCCACAGCTAGCTGTGTCCGCTGGATCAACTTCACATCATCTTCATTTCCTCACGGTTTTTGATGCATATAAAGTGTCTATTCACTCCTCGTTGCTTCTTCCTCGCAGGGTTACTTCACAGTCATCCGTGCTTAACACATATAATTTTCTGCTTGTGTGACTCTATCAGCGTACTCACAGTTCTATCACAATTCAATCGGCGTCTACCACTGTTCACGATCACTTTGCGCCTTGCCTGGCTCTCACGGGATTAAGTTATTCTTCGCCTTCAGATATATACTTAACAAAGCTTACATAATAATAATCTGCAAAGTGTTCTCAACATCTCCAATTCTCTCACCGCCTAAAACTATTTTAACTCGCGAGCTATTCAAGCGCTTACTCGTTCTCTTAAAACGGTCTCTAGACCTCAACGTCACAGCTTTTACTTCTTTGGCTACTATGCCACTACGGTTCGCAACCGTTAACAAACTACTATCGGTTCCTTACAACCCTCACAGGGTTACGACAATACGCGGACTTTCAGTCTCGGTGCCTATGACCCTCGACGGCCAAGGCTAAATTCGGACCTTCTCTGAGTGCCCTCAGGCCAACTGCCTCTCAGAATTCTGCTTCACTCTTTATACAATCGGAACGCAAAGTTTAAACATATTAATTCTGATTTTACAAGTGCTTTGTAATTCTATATGAATAGAGATATAAATGTGAATTTCGTTTGAGATGAAAACTTTCGACATTTCGGAGACAGGATAGATGCGTAATATGGGTGTGTGTCCAGAACATGTGTGATGCACTGGTTCCAACAATTTGATCTTAATTGGCTTTAATTACCCAGATAATTATTACAGAAGAGAATATTGTCTCTCTTACTATTGATCTGTTATAGATAGCCCATCTGGCGTTCATCACGTGCGCCATAATGGACATTACATTTTATGCCTAATTAGCAGAGTATGAATTATTGTTAGTTTGACAAATCTCAGGGTCCGTCATATACCTATCTTTACGTTCTACATTTAATCCAGGCAGAAATATTATCGAAAATATTTACACTTATAAACAAACAAATCCCAACTTTTAGCTATCACCTTGACAGTATGTTTGAAAGAAACATCGCGAAATGTGAATGTAAAATGGCAAATTGGGTCATGCCAAAGGTCAAGTCGGATGTAGTTCCTACTATAGATGTATTTTTTGTAATGGAATTCCCATTGAAAACGTTTTAACTGCAGGAGAAACTTCACACCGGTAGTGGGGTTAAACGCTAAAATTTAACATTCGGGCTTTTCATATGTGAGCATGGTAAAAAAATAACATATTCATCAAAGCATGTCGGGAGAAATAAGCTCTTGATATCATCAAACAGTTCCTTGGTGGGGTTCGATTGACTTGAGGGCGGGGCGGGGCGGGGCGGGGCGGAGCATTTGAGAATACAGGTTAACCTAGGACTTTCTAAGAATTAACGTCTAGTCGAAGTGCTGTTATCATCCTTATATGATAAAAAAAAAATTTCCTCCAGGTCGGCAAAAAGCTGTCACATTTAGTTCTTCTCGTCTTCAAAACGAATGAACGAGAATTGCCAAAACATCGCGTCACGAGCGCATTCGTCTTGCGATATGCGCAATAACATTTCGAAAATATTGCCCAGTTGCTTGAGGAATATCGCCATAATAAGGCGTAAATATGGCGTTATTAACAAACTAATATCTCTTAACGGTACAGTTTTTTTAGGGGTTGGAAAGTACTTGATAACATTGTATATGCTTCATAATGGGGGCGTAATGGCGTTGCGGTAACCGGTTCTCGCCAGATCACCGAAGTTAAGTAACGTCCAGCCCGGTTAATCATTGGATGGGTGGCCGTCTGAGCGATCAGTTCGGACTCTCGCGTTGTGTCCTTGAGCAAGGCACTTAACCCCGATTTTCCACATGTGGGCACGATGACGCCGTGTACCAAGGCGTACTGCACGTCGATGGTACGCATGTATTCAACCAATCTAACCCTGCCTGTGCTGCAGTGCGGAGTTACGATGTTGGGAGCTGGCAGCTGCTCGTCGTTGCTCGGTGGTTCTCTCACGGTCAAAACTGTCACGGGCATGATTCGACATTGTGCACAAGTATATGACCTTAAACACCAATAAATAAATATATATAAATATGCTTCATAAATAAATTAGTTAATGTTGTCGGGTGCTTACAGAGCATTTTCTTCTCGGTGGCGCTGACCATGACCTTTCCATCCGAAATTAACAACGTACTCCATGACCACATGCCAGGTGTGGAACGCATCGATGCAATGCATTCGAAATGTCTGTACAAACTTCCATGTTCGTATTGAATGATGGTGCATCCTCGCCAAACAATTTACATTTTTGGTGAATAGACTTCTAAAGGGGGCACATTCTCGTCGCTTCTAACTGGCAACTGACAACATTTCTAATAATTATCTTCGTCCGTTACAGTTCCAGTAATATATTCAAAACATTACAGGCCTGGCAAAACTTCCGATAAACCTGTAAAACGACCGGCTCCTCTATTCCTGACACGATGAGATGGATTGGATTTTCTCAGCACCTTATCAACCAGATTGGCCGGTCCACACAACGAAAGGCCTTGTCTATGGTTTATCGTGGCTTTTTGCATATTTGTGTGGGTAGAAAATAAGCTCAGTTTCCCGAGTTTGTTTTCAGTAAGAAACGACGAGAACACAAGGGGAGAATATTTCACAGTGAGCGTTTTCGATTGAATTTCCCTTCTTTTTGACAATATAAGCCGAGCTTAAGCCCGATCAATAACTGCTTTGAAAATGAAATGTTGAGGTTCCAACTATACACTGCACAAGACAATTTTACAATCTGAATCAGGACGGCGGAACGATTTTCAAAGTGAGGGGGCTGGATCGGGCGATGGATGGTCGTCGGTATGAAAATATTAAATTCCTAGGTCCCCCATTTCCATGCATCTGAGTGGATAATTTGAGATTTTTCAGGAGATGTATTTGAAAGATTTCATACTTTGAGAGCCATTAAAAACACGTCGGTAAAGCATACAGGTGAGGTCTGCTTATCATCTTTGGTCTTGACGACCAAAGCTGATAAATAGACTTCACCTGTATGCTTTACCAGACGTTGACAGCAATTATACTGTCTGTGGATTATCTTGTGTGGGGATGAATTTGGTACTTGTATGTCTGTATGATTACGATTTATTATTTATTTATTTATTGGTGTTTAAGGTCACATACCTATGCACAATGGCTAATCATGACCGTGACAGTTTTACGGGTGGAGGAAGCCGGAGTACCCGAAGAGAACCACCGAGCAACGACGAGCAGCTGCCAGCTCCCCAACATCGTAACTCCGCACTGCAGCACCGGCAGGGTTAGATTGGCTGAAGACATGCGCCCCATTGACGTGCAGTACGCCTTAGTACACGGCGTCATCGTGCCCCCTTGTGGACAATCGGGGTCAAGTGCCTTGCTCAAGGACATAACGCGGGAGTCCGAATCGATCGCTCAGACGGTCACCCATCCGAGGATTAACCGGGCTCGACGTTGCTTAACTTCGGTGATCTGACGAGAACCGGTTACCGCAACGCCAACGCGCCCCCCTATTACAATTTATTAGGTTAACAGATGTTTTAACAGACTATATACATTTAGCGTTTGCTTCCATCAATAGTCACACTCTTGATGCCGTTACTGCAAAAAATTTTCCGAAATCCATCGAAACTGAACCAGTACGGGAGAAACATAGCTGGCGAAAATATGGGGGAGGCTCTGGATTCGCCCCTTGTTTCACCAGTCATTGGTTGTGTTAAAATATATGCATACAAAAAAACATGGTGCGGTAAAAAAAAGTGGTGAGGCTGAAGAACCCCCATCCCCCAACCCCTCCAGCCCCATCCCCGGTTCCCCGGCCCCATTGAACGCACCATGAAAGACTGTTATCATCGAAATGAACTCACGAGTGAAAATATACAGGCACTTCGTGAAGATCATGCCCAACTTCAAATTACAAAGCGATAACGATAGCATATGTACGCCCACCAGTGGCTGATAACAAAAAGTAGGAAATAGGAGGGAATCTCCTCTGGCAACAGGTTGCCCGCCGTACCGTCAACGAGTCCGCAGCGCAAAGCGGTAATCTACATTAAGTACCAAATGACATACATATACACTTGAACGACAGACGTTGTTTTTACTTGAAACACCATAGAAGAAAAATTTAGCAGGGGGGTGGGGTGTAACGGCTAACTTTGTATCTGATACTTCGAGACCATAACTTTCCAAAAAAGATAATTAGATCAACAACACTTTATAGCATACATGACGTCGGTCTTTAGTTTCGGAGCTGGGCGATGTATGGAAAATTATGAACTTTACCCAACGTATCGGCCGCATCCGCCCGCGTAATATGCAAATGCAGCAGTTGAAAAAGTATTATTTTTCAAAAAATTTTAACAAAACCATATCATGTGACCCCCTCGCTGGAACGAGCTCGTCGAGCTTGTTCCAAAGAGGGGTCACATGATATGGTTTTGTTGAAATTTTTTGAAAAATTTGAAAAATGATATTTGAAATAATAAATTTTGATATCGTCTGCGTTGGGTAAAGGGTTAAAAGGCATCAACGGACAGGTTTAACTGACAGCTACAACTGTTTACAAGGATGTTGGTGATCGCAAAGTTCAGTGAGGTAGTTTCAAACTACGAATTTAATGCAGTCGGGAAACAAAACACCGCATCACACGCTACCAGCAGACAAGGTTCTTCAAGTTAATATTTAGATTGTTTCAGTGCTCAGCAACAAGCATGATCTGCACCAACCACGGGTGTCAAATTTACATGATTACGCTGACTCAGACACGATCTTAAAGGTCGCTGACACATGTGACACACGATAAGAAGTACGTTTTACTACACGCATGTTCTGTGAAATCGTCATCTACAACACTAAACCATGCGGAAAAAATCTGTTGACGGACTATTTTTAAACAAAAGCAAAATTTCACCGGAATTTTCAACAAATCGTGCACCGCAATTATAATTTGAACCCCTAGCAATAGCCCAAAATCGTCCGCTGAGTTCCAATGTGTTCTATGTGCCAGTAGGCACTGAGAACACATTAGAACTCAGGGAACGAAATAGTAACACTTGTTTCCCTCGAAAATTTGGTTGGCGATAAAATGTGTTTTCTGTGCTGATAGTTGCCAAATGAATTGCTGAGTGTCCATCTAATAATTGCTTTTATTGACGTGAAGGTGTGTAATAAACACAGAACGACCACCTGTGTGGATGGGTTAATCGATATGACACTTGTGCCATCGCGGGTGGATAAGAGGCCTGCGGCCTCTCGTTCAATCCTTTCGCGCTGGCACTCGATTAACCCACTCATACACGCGTATCGTTCTGTGTATTTGTGACACATTTAGAAACCGCAGAACCTCACGGGAACGCATGTTGAAACAAACCTATGATAATATAGCACCATAAAAAAGCAGCATCCCTACCCTGATTTCACTGTCTAAGAGCTTGTGACATATGTCGACATATAAGAAGGGGAAGTCAAAAATACTGCCTTCAAGGTCTATTCTTTAGCAAGCAAAGTTGTGTTTACGACGTTAACCAGACTCAGAACTAAGGCCCCATACCCCAATACATCCCAGGGCGTGAGCGGTTTCTCTGTCCCCCGGAGAGTACAAAAAGCTGTTCAGCAACCTCAGCTAGTAAACTCAAGATGAAACATTCCAATGCCAGTCAAGATGTCGAATACCCCCCATTTCCCACTTGAGTATGGCATCCGCATATGCTTTGTGATCATGTGAAAGCTTTGATTTGGAATCAAGATTTTGTCCTGAAAATATTTACCCCAGACTCTTGCAACTTGGTTTTGACAACTCAAGCAAATCACACATCTGTCCTAGTGCTGTCTACAGAACCAATATGACTTGCATCTGCAGCACATGTTGTCAATTGTGCTTTTGGTGTCATATTATCATCCGGACCATACACAGTCATTTCTACAGAAAAATCTTAAAACCTTATGTAGCCGTGTGGTTGAGGCAGGCTGAAGACTGTCCCGCCATTGCATTTGTATGACCACTCTGATGAAAATGTCAAACGTGTGTAGGTATTTCCATAGATAAGATAATATAGTATCCTTAACTCTTTCAGCCACGAAGCTCTGAATAGCGAAGTCTTATACACTACTGTAGAGAGTTTTTTGTTGGCGTACAGTAATAATTTAATCCCACAACCCTATTTGGCCTTAGGATTAAATTACCACTGACCCTCCTGTCCATTTATGAGTTTATTGTTTTCTACTCTCGGATTAACAACTTTTGATCCACGCAAAAATTTATGCATACCGTGTTGAAAGGTTTGAGAAATAGGAAATGTTATAGATTTGGAGTGTTAGTTAGTGATGTAATTGTAGTAGTCTTACAGCATACAGCATTGTCGAAATTCAACACAGTCGATAAAATAAACATTCTTATATAATTCAATTTTTTTTAATGATATCCGATATGCTTGCTAAAGGTTGGCCGAGGTGAGTTTTTCTTAATTCCATTAATAATTTTCTAACTGTATGAATGTTTCAATTTTGTCCAACCCATTTGTCAAATAAAGAGGCGTGGGCGTGTCCAACTTTGCAATTATACTGTTGAACATAAGTTCCCAGCCGTAAACATCAATCCATGTTGCCGTTAACTCCAAATAGTAAAACTGCCATGTGTACAAAAGTTGATAACACTACAATGATATACTTGACGGAGATTCTGTGCGTAAAGATACATTTTAATACGAGCAACCGATCTGAATTGAATGATAACAATTGAAATGAATTATCTGTCGATTTATCGGAATATGAACACCACCATGCGATATTCATACTCCGATAAAGCGACAGATAATTCATTTTATTATACGTTAAACGATAGATTATCGAAGAAATTGTGGAAAGATAGAAATCGTATCCCCCACTGTGAAGATATAGAAATTTTCACTTTCACGATGTCATTCAAAATGGCGGCTTTCAAAGCATCACTTCAAGGTGAATACGAGTCAAATTATCACTGGAAATGATCAATTTGTTCTAAAAACGTATAATGAAAAGAAAATCTAGTGTTTTTGAGTGGATATCGATCATTTCCCCAATAATTCAACACGTATTCATCTTGAATTGATGCATGAAATCTGCTAGTCCAAACATGGCCTGAAAGTCCGTAATATAAGTTTTTGGTTTGGTACGTCCTTTCAAAGGACGTACCAATCCAAAAACTTATATTACGGACTTTCAGGCCATGTTTGGACTAAAAACCTGCCAGATGAAATAGATTGCAAAACGCTATCTGATCCGAGTATCAAACAAATCACTTCTTTGTTTCAGTGATTCAATGATTCAATGCGCTGTTCACTGTCATGGATCAATTCTAGATTGGAACGAGTGAAATTATCAGATTCTTTTAAAAAGCGTGTAATAAAAAGAAAATCTAGTGTTTTTGAATGGATACCAAAACTTATCTCACTTGTGCCCGAGAGAAATGGAGCATCTTCGCTCGCGCAAACGTTCACGAAAAATAAACATTTGTCTTGGTCACTCTGAGATAATTTTCGGAATCCACTTAAAAACACTGGATATCCTTTATTTCGTTCTTACATGTATATCAATACTGAAAAATACAAGATTTAACAGAGCAAACAGGGAAATATTCATTCTGCCGAAATACCGGTTTATCTGCTTGGAAAAGTGCACTTACAGCACATTGTGATGTAAAAACTGGAAAAGATGTTGATAATAAATGTTTGGTTAGTTATTCGCAATTTTAAACTTTGTTAAAAACTTCGGTGCGGAATTGCCATACCGAGTGTTCTTAGCAGTGGTATTTGAGTATATACTCGATTAAATATGCTGAATTTTGATAATATGGCAAGTGTCAGTGTCGGATGATAAACCTGGTGTTTGGTTTTCGGACCATTTGAACACAATCTCATTCATTTTGGAAGGTATTTTGTATCTTAAATATTAACAAACTTGACATCGGTTTGACTATAAGTTTTGTTCACAACTGACTATAAGTTTTGTTCACAACCATTGTGCATTCTGGATGGAATATTATTAGTTACACAGTTTGTTGGTGACCTAATATGGTATATATGGTGTCAGTTAATTCCATATTGGACTAGAGCGAAGAGCTCTCGTCCAATATGGAATTAACTGACACCATATATACCATATTAGGCCACCAACAAACTGTGTAACGAATATATCTTACCGACTGCTGCATCGATGCACAGAACTAATAACAACAGCGATCACAATTAAACTCGAGAATTCTCACAATGTGTTCACGTGTCTTTGCCTTGTTACAATTTGTGGGAGAGTGCAGGCACTCAAATAAATTGTAACAAGGCAAATTCATACATACCAAACAGTTTCATGTCGAAGGCAACATGACACACATCACAGAATATGAAGCCTTTTAAGTTGCCTAACCTGCACTTCAGACCAAATATGGGCTTCCAACACTCAATTTTTCAACTTGAAGCGTTTATTGACTGCCGCCATTTTGAATAATCAATGAACAAAGAGGAGATTACCCATAGCTTTCAGCGTATATTGATGTTGACAAGCAGTATATGTTTTTATATGCAGTCTGCATGTGACGTCTTTGATTCAATGAAATTCCCAGATACTTGTAGGAGGTAAGATATTTTCATTTTATAACCCAAACTAGGGAGGCATGTGCATATAAAATAAATACCTCTGGGTTTCAGTGGGTCTGCACGTTTTGCATAAATTGTTTTACGATGGCGTTCATTTTTAAATGGTAATGCCAGTTATCGATATCCTATATTTTTATTCATAGCTTGACAACAATCTGGATCACATATTTACTTTTCTTTGCCAAAACGGTGCACTTGATACTTGTAAAGTATATAGTCATGTTTATTGTAACAGTGGGTATATTGCACAATTTGTTGCAAAATGACGACTATTTGGACAGTCTGCGATTGTTTATTAATTTCTCGCGACAAAATTTATTTGATGAGTTTCAATGAGCTAATATCATTGAGGAACTCTCGCCACAGAATGCACTAGAATGCGCCATTTCGAAATTAGATTATTGAAAGGAGGTATCCATTTCCAAAGATGACTCTACGCGCCTCAGCACAGCGGTAACACGGTGCCCATAATCCTTTTGGGAGTTTGCTTCGTATCAATTTTAACAAGCTCAGCTGCATCCCTTAGCTTCAGCGACGTGAAAGTGAAATAACTCGAAACCAAATAAGTGATACAATTTTGACCATGCTACTGTTTAAATCAAAGAAGCTGAATTTTTTTCTGAGGTGATAATGGAATTACTAACTTTAGGTCTGTAAAGCAGTTGAGCCTTATAATAGGAAATCGTGTTGTGGACAAAAATAAGACTGAAGAGGTAACTAAAGCTTTCCTGTGAGAGCTCTACAGGTGCACGGACTCAAAAATTGGATCAAAAGATAAGAGGATGATATGCGCCAAGAACCATGGTTACCCAGTGCAGCAATTGTGCCTGGAATCCTTCTTGTTCTCAGCAAGTTAATGGCCTGGTCTGTTGTAACTTCAGTTCTGTTTTTGGATTTCAGTTGAGGCATTTCTAATTAGCTCGAGCACCAAAGGAGTTTGTCTTGGTATTCATTTGCAGCAAATGCCTCTTTTACATGTACATATCCGAGCGAAATCATTCTATGTTACCAAGGACACGACAGAAACTGGCTACGATCGTTTCAAAATGGGTTTCATCAAGAAAATGGAAAACAAAACTATAAACTTATCTGGAGCAATATGAGCGGAGCGGCATAAGGCGATAAAGGTTTATCAATTACTGTTTGTTTCATAATTGCGGCTATAGACAAGATACGAGATGTCAAATGAAGCATGATGGTACAGCCTGTAATACTTTAATGAAAGCCCGTTACGATATGCTGATAGCAGTGATCGTGTGGTCGGTGATAAAACATAAAAAGTATGTATTCGACAGACAATGACCAAACTACTAACTGTCTGAAGTATTGGATGTTGTTGTTTCAAAGGAAAAGTAGACATATTCAGCCGTGACGTGCTATCTATCACTTGGCAAGGATAATGGTAATATTAGCGCGCTACAAGATATCGACATCATTAAAGTGCCGCGACGGATTGGCAGACAGAATAACAGATCGAATCCTCTATCCATGTATTATTCCAGAAAACGGTATTTTTTCACACCGGCAACACGGCAGTCTGGTTTTGGATAATCATTTCGCACTTTACAAGGCTAAAAGACAGCACTGTCCTACTTTTCACGAAACTTTGCTGAGACAAAGTCTGTCATATTCCAAATAAGCCGAACCTTTCGCACTTGTTTGTAAAGTCACTACCATGAAATGAATGCTTGTTAGCGTTCATCGCACAGTTATATAACAAGGTTTTGCAATGGCGGTTTACAACGCATTGCAGCTTTGCAGTTAGTTTCAAGAATGAGAAATGGATGCGTGATTGATTTGTGAGGATATCTCTTTGCTCCACAATCGTACTCAATACGCACACTATTGATGCCTTTACGGTGCATATGTAACATAAACTCATTGCAGCTTAGTCCTTTCATCGAAGTACGCATATTTTCACGCAAATAGCACGTACTGCCAACTCCAATGTTTGTCCGAAGAAATGCAGGTGGACATCCCCCCAAAACTGTGTATGGAATTGAAGATATTTCACTATAAAAACAGTACCACCTTTTTCCGTTTCCAAAATTATTTTCCACGTTGAAAGAAAGTGGCATTCTAGTAATGTGAATTTCTTTTGAGCTCGACAATATTCAATGTCTCCCTCCGTCACATATGCCCAGAGACTTTGGAAATTTTCTGGACCTACAACTGACATTCGATTTAGTAGTTTATAATGGTTGTGCAATCAAAATATGTCACGCCGATAAAACCAATAGTACGATTACACGACTTCTATCCTCACCTCATAGAGATTATATCCAACGCTAACATTTAACAAATTTATAGGTTTGTGTATTTCTCAGCTAACTTACCTAATATTATCTTTGATTATTCATCAGATAGTTGCATCTAAGTACTTAATTCTACGAACTGCACCCCAGAAGAAATCAGCGACACTTGTTTTTTTCAAATTTCTCGGAAGCCATAGAATTAAGAAAGGACGCTGGTTTTTGTTTACATTGGTATGGCGGGGGTTCGAACCCACGCCGAGAGAGTTTCCTTCGGTACCAACCGCCAAGCGAAACTATGCTAAACCACGCACACCACTCGGCCACCGACCGACCTGTCGGTCTGTCGGTGGCAGAGTGGTGTGCGAGGGTCTGTCGATGGCCGAGTGGTGTGCGTGGTTCAGTATAGTTTCACTAGGCGGTTGGTGCCGAAGGAAACTCTCACCCCGCCATGCCAACATTATCTTTGACGTTTGCAACAGTTTGTAACTTGTGCAAATTCAGATATTTTTGCACATATGTGAATAGTCTCGTTTGTTTTTTCTTGTCAGTTTCGTGCACAGGTACCTACGATGTCTCATCCGTTTTCAGCAGCAATGGTGTTTGCTGTCTTATTCATACAACCAGTATTCAAACCGGTCTGTACGTTAATTCCCAAGTACAGTTGACCGAGTCATAAAATAAAAACATTTTATATGCTAGGATATGGTGTACTTTATTTTGATTTAAGACAAATTGTTTCCTGCATTAGCAAAATATGTGCTTTTTGTGAATAATCACATCTGTTGATTGATATTACACGGACGTTCTTGATATTTCCAGCCACGCTCTCGGGCCACCAGTCTAATTCTCTGTTTACGCACTTTTAGGAAATTTGCTCACAGACGACCGTTGATGAATTGTGATGTGCTCTTACTTACAAAGATATGCAGGTATTCTTTCCTGTCCCAGTTATAGCTATTCTAATTAATAAGTATTTAATTTCCCTTGGAGACATCGGTTTGTTAACATACTTTATGGAACTACCCCTTGTAATCACAACACTGCGGCTGTGGTGAGTTTTCATGCCTGATTGTAAAGTCATCAAAATGTCGATCAAATTAAGTCTCAGTTGAACAACATTTGTAACTTTGAGTCACAGAAAATGAATCTTTATGAAACGTGTCGGATTCAATCGTCCAGAATATATCAGTTGGTGGGGAACGCGAAACGCGAAAGAATCTAAACATAGGCTATGACCTATTCAAGGGCTAGCTGGTTTCAAGCCACAGCAACGTTGTAATTCTTACAAAATTAGACAGCCTGCATGAGAGCACGACCTTCAGCACGAGAGAATTGCTGATTAAATATTCTTTCTTATTTATTTTCTAAAAATGTAATGTACTACAATGAAGTAATGCGATGAGAATTTATTTATTTATTTTTTTTTTTTTTTAATTTATTTATTTATTTATTTATTTATTTATTTATTAAGGCTTAACGACACTTTAACAGCCAAGGTCATATCGTGTCGGTGACAGATGACGACCATCAGCAAACGGAATGGACAAAGGAAACACCTATTTCCCTAACAACACGTTTTATGCATGCTCTCTGACATCACGTATCACATTATGTAACAAAATGGCCTTTTACGCTCACTGCCACGACAGTACTCGTGATACCAATATTGTCCAATATACAATGTCATTTCCTAGGCCTATATGTGAGGTCCTTACGGATTGGACAGATCTGAACGTGATATATACTACTAAAAAAATTTGTCTATAGCGGCTCCCCAAATCCGCGAATGCATAGGGTTTCCCGATTCGTCTCCATATTACTAATGAGCTGAAGACGAGGAGCAACTGTCACCGACATATGACAACAGTATTGGGGAAACAGTTACGTAATCTTCATTCTGCTTTTGGTATTTTGGAATAGTAAATGTTTTATTAACACTATTTTGTAATAGTTATCGTGAATGAGAAGTAGATGCATGTTCACTTAAAATTACAGTACGTTTGCGGTATCGGTCATTCTATGAAAAGTACATGTACATAATCAAAGCTGCGTTATGGCCAGGAGAATCCGAAATGCCTTGCTCATTCGTGTACCAAAATGAATTTCTCTACTCAGTCGTTAACTGTATCGAACGTCTGTTTTGCCAAGAATACTTCTGCAAATCGATGCGTCAAAATTTATCAAGTCATTATATGTGATTGTATAATATGTTTCACTTTGGACTTTGGACCTCCGTTTTTTTTTTTTTTTTCTGTTTGCTGTCTTCGTTCGATAGCAAGGTTCAAATTAGAGGTGCCACACAGCGTGGAGATCCCAAACTGAGAAGATACATAGCCAACCAACACTTTATTACATTGCATCGCGCCCAGTGTTCTTCTACCTCTACACTTGTCATTGAACGACACTTTGAAACACGGAATATTTTTTTGATAATATTATATTTGCTTGTATGTCAAAGTGAAAATTTAAATATTAACTAATAGATTACCTCTGCCGCGCTGTCGTTAGTTCAGTTTAAACATATTTTAGTTGCCAAAATTTCCCCAAAATGATTGGAGAACAAGTTATTGCATTTATACAAATTATTCTCTCTGAAATTATTGCAGAATTTAAAATATATTCATTGCGGATGAAAATAGTGGAAACATTGGATATGGGTATTGTAAACAAAATAAAGTTAAAAAAAAAATATGCAAATTAAAAATAGAATAGGAACAAAACAAAAACCCTGCACATTACCATTTATCGGGTCTGCAATTAATATTAGTTTATCGTGCGATGAGTGCAACAATGCCCCATCTGCAATGCCAAAGCATTGCAGATGTCGCCTTGTTGCACTACATTGGCCATGTTACTGATATTGTCGCAGGAGTATAATTATATGATTCTTCTTTGTTATAAGCTTCTTGTTTTCATTTTAATTTTAAGTACGACCCCTGCCGAAAGGCTCAGCTGCCACAATAAATTCAACCGGACTCGCAGTTGAATTTTCAGATTCTTTCCGTTGGCCAATCGATTATATTGCAGCGGTAGTCAACAACTGAGGGTATATTACACGTACTGTCGCCTCATAGGTTGGGTGTTGGCCATATTGTGACGATACAGGGACGACGAACGCTACAATAAGACCCATGATCGCTTCTAGTTGGCGATGTTCCAAATAATGTAAGAAACCGCAATGCGCGAAATGATGAACACATCTGGAACACGAAAATCAAATTCTAGGGATTTATCACCTTTTTCATTTAATCTTATTTGTTTTAGAACACATCTGGGACAAGAAAATCAAACTCTAGGGATTTATCACCTTTTTCATTTAATCTTATTTGTTTTACAGGGATTGGCGAACAAGTTATGCAACTTATATTAACGCCTCTCCTTGGCCCAATGGTGCAGATGTGTGGAATGACCTTCGTAGCGGCAACTTCGTGGCCTAGCTTTTCTCGAATATTACGAAGGGATCTTTAGCCTGCACGGAGTGTGTCTCTCTCCGATCAGAGGGCAGCCATTTTACGCCCCCACCCGACAGGACGTTACGCTGTGATAGCATCAACCCACATTCAGTGAGGCCTTCAACACAGATATGACGGAAACATACGAACATATTTGTGTCGGATCAGTACGAATAGAAGAAAGAAACTTGATTATAAGGTTGTAATTACAAAACGACTTCATTTGACTTGTGAATTAACATTAGGGCTAACGAGTCAAAAATATTTTTGCAACAAATGTGTAATAAAATCAACAATAGTATTTATTATATGCTAAACGATAGGTTATCGAAGAAATTGCGGAAAGATGGAAATCGTATCCCCCACTGTGAGGATATAGAAATTTTCTCTTTCACGGTATCAATCAAAATGGCGGCTTTCAAAGTATCACTTCAAGGTGAATATGAGTCAAATTATCACTGGAAATGATCAGTATGTTCTAGAAACGTATAATGAAAAGAGACTCTAGTGTTTTTTTAGTGGATATCGATCATTTTAAGCAATAATTCAACACGTATTCACCTTGAATTGATGTATGAAACCTGATAGTGCAGACATGGCATGAAAGTCCGTAATATACGTTTTTAGGTTGGTATGTCCTTTCAAAGAACATACCAAATCAAAAACTTATATTACGGACTTTCAGGTTATGTTTGGACTAGAAACCCGCCAACTGAATTAGATCGCAAGACGCTCTGTTCCGGGTAACGATCAAATCACTTCCGAGTATCAATGATTCGATGCGCTGTTTACTTTCATGCATCAATTCAAGGTTGAAACGAGTGGAATTATCATATTCTTATAAAAAGCGTATAATAAAAGGAAAATATAGTGTTTTTGGGTGGATACCGAAAATTATTTCACTTGTGACCGAGATATATGGCTATTTTCGATCGCGCAAGCGCTCGCGAAAAATAAACATTTGCCTCGGTCACTCATGAGATAATTTTCGGTTTCCACTCAAAAACACTAAATATTCTCTATGTATCACTGGCATGTTGAGTTATATCTACCTAACTCACCCCAAGGTTACATCTACAGTAATACAGATTTCAGCTGTGCCACTTGTGATATTTTGTTTGTGATATTATCAGTGTGTGTTAAACAGAAGAGTATGTCAGTTAGTTGACCTCGTTAGTTTTCATATATTTACTGTGATGAAGCTTTTTTTCGGGGGTATGTACGAATTCATAAATAAATTAGCATCCACTGTGTGTAAACGGAAGTGAACGGAAGACCCCGGTAAACGTTTTCTTAGGCGTAGAAGGATTTTTTGAAATAAACCGTGTGTGTATTTTCGCTTCATAGTTTTTATCTAACAATTAAATAGATTTTGGCCTGCAGACCACGAGAAACGGTACGTATCACATAATGTGTTCCGATTCCGTATCATATAAACGACTTATTCTGATTCCGTATCATATTGATGACTCGTTTCCGGGAACGCGACGGGCTATTATAACAGGCGTATGAATGCATTCTCTATGCGTATCAGTGATCGACCCATTCAGCTAATCGCTTACAAAACCAAACACAATTCCTTATAAATAGCGAGAGAACTATTAATAGCAAATGATCCCCCCACCTCCACAATAAATAGAAACTGCACAATTAAATATTGAACACTTGTAAATTCAAGCGTATCATCATAGGAAGTGACATTTAGAGTGAATAAATTTACAACGCGAGTTTGCAAATTTGCGGGGACCGCGTTACTCATTGTTTGTTAAGGTGCACAACAATATTGTTTCATAAAATATGTTTTTTTTTACTTTTTCTCGCCCAACATTATGTCCCAAAACTGTATTCATAATTTAAGATTTGATATGTTTATGTGACAGAATTGTTAAATAAATGAATTATCATGATAATGTGCATGCCCTGTGATTTGCATCTGATTCTCGGTGGTGTCCAGAATGGGAACACAACTCGTCGGCAAAGCCGGCTCGTTGAGATCCCATTCTGGACACCAGTTCGAATCTGATACAAATCACAGGACATGCACATTATCATGATAATTTATATGTCTACGTCATTAGATCGTATGCATCATTGCATTATCCCGACTCATCATACACGAATGGGTCATTTCTATCCATTTTTGTGGCAAAATGTTTACTTTTTCATGATGAATCGCATCGCTTCCAAAATGCAACGAAATTAGGAAAAAATGCTATTTTTCTGTTCTTAAAATACCGAATTGAACTTTTAGAGATGGTTTATGATTGGCCCATACAGTCCTAAGAATTGATCTGTTACTTAAATCCATGTTTCCTAAATTTCATTTTGAACGGACGGTAGGCCCAGCTCCGAAATCTGTTGAACGGCCGGCCCCTATTTCAGGTTGACACGTTGAACGGACAATATAGGCATCGAGTGCCCCATTTTGTGTTGAAATGAAGCAATTCTGAACAGCATATCTGTTTTCCCTGGTATATCTTGTTTCGAGAGACTCATTCATTGTGCCATGTAACATTTATTTGAGCACTATGTAATCTCATTTTTTCTGAAATCCTGATCCCCAAAATGACAATCGGGCTGTAATAAAAACAACCTAAAAAAACTGTGTATTGTAATATCAATTCCCCGCGCTTTGTGAGTGCACCAGGGTAGGGTATTCTCTTTCTCAAAATTATCACACACACACACATACACACACACACACACACACACAGTCTTGTTTTCCCTACATACCGAGGTACCCCATTGTCTGTCCTTTGTGTGGACTAACGGTTTCAACCTCGTTTTGCCGGTACAGTTCTGGGAAAACAACCGAGGTAAAGGGTTTCTTTTGTCTTTTGTACCTCGGTAAGGCGAAACACGCAAACTCTTTTGTCTAGTTACCTCGTCAAGTTGGTAAGACAAACGCACACACACACACGCAGTCTTGTCTACCCTACATACCGAGGTGCCCCATTGTTTGTCCTTTGTGTGGACTAACGGTTTCTACCTCGTTTTGCCGGTACAGTTCTGGGAAAACAACCGAGGTAAAGGGTTTCTTTTGTCTTTTGTACCTCGGTAAGGCGAAACACACAAACTCTTTTGTCTAGTTACCTCGTCAAGTTGGTAAGACAAACCCACACACACACACACACACACACACACACACAGACACACACACACACACATAGACACATACGTCCTCCCCCCCCCCCCCCCCCTCACCTACACATACGCCGTCTGTCTCGCACGGAAGCACGCACAATTTAAGAAGTACATCCCACTTGAAAATGGATTAAACCCCGATGATGGATGGATATAAACAGTTATCAAGTGGGCTTTTTGGGTTTTTTTTTTTAAAATTTGACACGGGCATTCTATGAACTATGAACGAAAATATAATCATTATGAACTTTTCTGTACCCTATTATGAATTTTACTGATTCGTATTTAGCAGAGAATGGATAAGAATGGATAAGTGTACGAGTGTCCATCATGCGAACAAGTTCCGACAGTTTCATCTCAGTACTTGTGAATACGGTTGAAGGACATAAAGATGCTGAAGTAAAAGTGAGGGTTCGCGGGAAAAATCCGGACTCCACATTGTCTACACGCGAGAGAAACTTCAAAGAGATTTCAAACATTGCACTATCCAAGGCAAAGAAATCATTCCACTGGAAGACGGCAAGAAAATAAAACTGTGAATGATGAAGAAAGGGGATCTGCTTGAGCAAATCAGCTCGCCTCCATTTCACCCGCAAAAGCGATTAATCGATATTAAGCCCCTGTCCTCTTTTTTAATTACAAAGATGATGTCGGTGGCATAGTTATAGTAAAAGACAGACGACGTAGACAAATCCAACTTACTCAACAAAACCTGTTTATCAAATAGTAAGATAAAAGATGTTGGATATAGCTAACCTGATTTCAGACCTATGTGTTGGGTTCCTGTCTGAGATCGAATTCTCTGAAGACGAAGTAATCAGGATCCTCAGCAACCTACAAATCCCCCAGAAAACAAAAAAAAAACAACTGGCCACGACGGTACCAGCAGCCGCATGCTCAACCCTATGCTCCAAGAAACAAAAACCACAATATGCAAGTCATTGATTCAATTATTTCCGCTCGTTTTCACCCCACGTGTCTACCCATCATAATGGAAGATGGCAACCTCCGTACCAGTTCATAAAAGGGGAGTTCCACACGATCCCAATAACTGCAGACCAATTTCTCTTCTCAACTGTGCTCAGCAAAGTAATCGAGAGGACTGTATTTAACCAAATGTATAAACTTTGCTATGTTAATAGTTTATTTTTTTTTAAATATCAGTCCGGCTTCCTACCCTAACATAGCACCGTTTATCAGCTCACTGAAATATGCAATAATCTTTGCTTAGCTTTTGATAGGAACCAATTTTCTCTTGTGGTATTCTGTGACATATCAAAAGCATTTGCCAGGGTTTGGCCCAAACTTTTAATTTATAAACTGAGGCAATATAGTGTATCTGGAGTGGACTATTAGCTACTTGACCGATCATAAGCAAAGGGTAACTGTTAACTCTGCTCTCTCAGAGTGCCTATTAATTATGGTGTCCCTCGGGGATCCGCATGGGGATCTTTTCTTCGAATATTCATCAATGACATTTCTGAAAGTTAGCCTCGCCGGATGTGCGTAGGTTATTTCCAGATGATATCAGTGAAATAGGAAATGGATATGAACTAGATGGCATTGAGGCAAAATCTAATGAAAACAATAGGGCCGTCTCCGAATGGGCAAATACGTAGCTTGTCCCATTTAACCTCTCAAAAACTGAAATAGTTTTATTTACCGAGAAAAATATTAACCTAGGTAATGTTGTAATCTTCGATGAGACACCACTTGGACTCACAATGTCACACACCCATCTCGGTCTGTCTTTTGGGGGGACTTCAACTGGCATGCCCAAATTAATAGATTATGTAGAAAGGCTGACTCGAGGGTTTATCTTGGTAGAAAAAAACATGGAAACTTTGTACAAGTCATTCATACTCCCTACCTTTGAATATGCTGATGCTGTATGGGCCGGTGCAATGAGTTACTTACTTTCTAAATTTGATAGAATCCACATGGATTCAGCCAGAATAGTACCCAGTTTCACGAGATATACTCAAATATCTGCTATACTTGCAACACTTGGTTGGGAAATTCCTCGACAGAGACGCCATCTACACAAAATGGTTACGTTGTTCAAAATTGTGAACAACCATGCCCCCACATATCTCTCTGACTTATTACCTAGAACGTTTGAAAATATTTTCCCGCTCCAACGTCCAGTTGCCACATACATGTACCCATATGGAAGGATTTAAGCGCTCATTTATACCCTCGAGTATCTCTTAATCGAATGCACTATCCATAGAAGTTAGCTCGTCGAGTTCACTAAATAATTTTGATAAATATTTCTACAGAGGCGTGTCTATACCACACAAGTACTTTAACAGCGGCTATAGGACGGTCATTTTAATACATCGTAGGCTGTGGAACTCTTTGCAGCGATCTAAATTTTGATAAGTACACTGAGCTGAACTGTCTATGTGGTTAAGAATCGGAAGACGCTGACCACCAGTTATTCGACTGAAGTGACTATGCAGATGAAAGACACGTCCTATGAAGAAAGCAGGCTCACCTGACGATAAGATCGACCAATGACCTTTATGGTATCCCCAACCTACCAGAACCCTTCAACATCCACCTTTTCGGACTTTACAAAAATTCAGCAAAGCAACCACGCGTTTTAAAGACTGAACCGCTAGTCAAGCGGGCAGGCCCCAATCCTCTGTCTATCGCGGATAATAGATAACACTGGAAGGAATTATTGAATAACGAGACTTTTTCAACTTTTGCCTCGAGAAAATAATCTGTGACCCCTCGTAGATGTGAGCTCATCGAGGACTGTGTTTTTGAGACAAGAAACTGAAAACATAAAATTTGAAATGCAATTCCAGTGAACAGCGCCAACCGCTTTGGTCACGGCAGTGTTGGAATGTGGTATTTTAATTCTCGTCTTTACCCCCTCTCACTCTTCTATTCTGACTTTTTCAATGTTGATCATCCAGCTTTGTTCCGAGCGCCGTGTAAATAAACAACATTGTTTCGAAATATGTATATCCGTTTTCTGCGCCATTACACACACATTCAAGTAACTGCTTCTAAACATTATGTAAACATACTTTGTAATTTCCAACTGTATTTTAAGGAAATTATAAGATCTCAGTGCTGGGCGTTTGTCATCCAATCCTTTTGTTAATTATAACATATAAAATAAGTTTAATTTAATCTACTTCTTAAAGCGTGCGTGCTTCCTTGCGAGAGGGGGTGTGTTTGTGTATGTGAGAGAAGGTGGGTGTGTGTGTGGGAGGGGGTGACCATGTTGAGAAAGAGAATACCTTGGTGCACTCGCAAAGCACAAGAAATTAATGTTACGATATACATTTTTTTTACTTATGATAGCCGGGTGTCATTTTTGAGGTTCGGATTTAAGAAAAAATGAAATTACATACTACGGATTTAAATGTTACATTGTACAATGAAAGCGCCACTAGAGTTTGAAACAACACATAGCGAGAAAACTGATACGCTGTTCAGAAGTGCTTAATTTCAACACAAAAAGTGGAAATCGATGCATCTGCCGTCCGTCCGTTCAACGTGTCAACTTGAAACGGTTGCCGGTCGTTGAACAGTTTACGGAAATGAAAATTAGGAAACCGGGGTTTTTCTACCAGATGCAAGTGTACCGCAATTTAAGTAATGGATGAATTCTTACGTATGTATGGGTCAATCATAAACCACCTTTACAAGTTCGATTCGGTATTTTAAGAACAGAAAAATAAGCATTTTGTCCTAATTTCGTTATAATTCGGAAGCGACCTATGTCGATTATCTTGAAAAAATAAACATTTTCCGAAAACGGTTGGGGAGGAATGACACATTAGTGTATGCTGAGGCGGGATAATACGATGATACATTCGATCTAAGGACGAAGACAACCCAGGAAGCGGAAATACACACACCGTGTATTTCAGAAGATCCTTCTCCGCCTCAAAACACGTTAACCGGGTTCTTCCGTTCACTTCCGTTTATACACAGTGGTCTCTGTGTATACAAAAATACCAAACGAACGAAACCTCCGCCAAAGGTTCTAAATCCCAATAAAGCATGATCTGAGACAACCAAAACCTATCCTACATTACTTTCTCCACAAAATAATCTAGGAGTAGCCCAGAATCTCGAAAGAATGTGCGAATGCAGAAGGAACAAAAGCAGAGAGACAGACATACTTGCAATTATATATAATAATGCATCGTTCGAAAGCTTCTGTTGATGTATCGGATACGAGGAGTGCTAAAAGTATTTTTAGGATTTCTGGGTATCCATAAGATGTTCCACACTCGCGGTAGATAGTTGAAATGTTAAAAATGAACTACAAACTCCTTAACCCATTTTAAGCGTTATTCTGTGAAAACCCTAGGGTAAGATTAGTTCTAGGCTTTCTGATTACCCGTAAGATGATAACAGTTATTTATGCAGGTTGTTTACTCAGGTAAGATACGCGAAAGGAAGCTGCAATCGGATATCATTATACTCCATTTGAAAACAAATTTTAAAGGTGAGAAGACTACAGTCTCCAAGATACTAAAGTTTACATTAGAAAAGTGTGTTCTGTGATGAAGCTTAGGGAAGCATTTCTCTAATATCCCAGAGTTCATTCACGATCTGCTCACCCCTCGAGTGCTGTCAATGAACAGACTATAAATAAAGTCGACGGAGTAACGGTTTATGCCAGCGCACTTCTGTTTCATTATACGATGTTTGTAGCAGTTGAGACACATGATTGCCAGTCTGATCCAATCGACGGTCCATGGATAAGACATGGAGTTTCAGAATGTTAAAAAAAATATTTTTCAAAAGGGGGAGATGGTCGTCTCCCAAAGAATCTTGGACGAATGGAAGCATTTGGATAGTGACCATGAACATCGACTGTGGGACCTATTTGTTTGTATGGGTCCGAGTTTCGAGTCAAAACTATGCTTTATAGTACAGAGGCTACACAACACCAACTTCTCATTCAGAAATAACACAGTGGGGGAGGGGGGGAGGGGGAGGGGGAGGGGGTCTAAAATCAGACATTGTGGTATATCACGGATTTTTTGCCTGACTTGCGGCATTCCGTCGGTAAGAACGATGGTCATTACTATGTCTTGTCGGTGCATTCTGGTGGAAGCCGTAGTATTGGATGAGAACCACCAAGGAGCGGCAAGTAACTGTCAAACCACCTAAAATCCTAACTGTACACAAGCAGTGTTAGCAGTGTTGAAGGCGAGTGCAACATCGATGTGCAATACGCCTTTGTACACAGCGCCACATTGTCCCCATGTGGGAAATCGGGATTAAATGTCTTCCCAAAGATACAATGCAGTGACCGCTGGTCAGGATCGAATTGCCAACTTTTCTGTTTAACCCTTTCAATACTGGCGCCCTAGAAGGTATCATTTCAGTCAATACTGTCAACGGCGAAATGACCGAAACCATACTGGTTTGTTGGGAGGTTCAGTAATAATTTAATCCAACAGCTCTGACGAGCTGTTGGATTAAATTATTACCGAGCCTCGCTTCAGACGTTTTGCTCTTTATATCGTCTGCTCGTCCACTACTAATTTTTTCTTAAAAATCATGTACACCGGGTTGAAAGGGTTAAAGAACAATACTTTAACCACTAAGGCACCACACTCTTTGCAAGAGCAGTGAATCGCTGGTGCACCTTTACCCAGCTTACTCTCAGTACTGTGCATCGATAATTGTCAACATTTTTTATTTTCTTCTTGTTTCTTTTTCCTGGAGGAGTATTAACTTGTGACCACAGAGATCCTGAGCGAGATTGAATTAAATATGTCCCATCGGTCTCGGGTAGCTTCTACCAGATTACGCGTATCGAAAGCTAAAGAGGAGATATTACAAGTGGCCAGCCAACTAGAGATCTACTTTAGATCGCGAGCGGACCTACAGTACCATCCAACGAAGCACTTCCACCGCCAAGTTTTATCAGTAACGAGTCTGTCAGTAGTAAAATTAGACTTTTTATGAAAACTGTCTAAAATGGCGAAAACATGAAGTGATACGGCTGGCTTTATTTTCGTTATATCTCTGCTATTTGACGCCAGATTTCAAGTTTTTTCAGCTCTGAATTGCAAATTAAACATACTAAAATCTCAATTGATCTAAAATCAATTGAAATGTCACTTGGTTCCAACTTTGTCCAGAGAAATTTAATGTTGAGCAACTTTTCGGTGTTTTGACGTTTTTTCATGGCTATGACTTCGAGCGTTTTGGATGTAGCGAGGTCAAACAGCAACACTTTTCTCCATCGGTATCGCTGCGTATATCCACGAAATTTGTTGTCACTGTCTTTTATAGTTATGTCTGCGAGCGTTTCTTCGACTCATGCCTGTCAAAAAACACGAAAGTGACGTAAAGACGTCGGAAATGGAGGTAAATCTAAAAAGAAAAACAACAAGTAGCTATCTGCTACGTTTTCAAGTTCTACAACCTACTGAAACTTCGTTAAAATTGGACAAACTTTAATTTTTGCGAGATAGACGTCAAAATGTCTCTACAAAGGATTGTTTTCCGACGGATAAAAAACCGATTGTATTTTTAGATATGCTTTTTATGGGAAATATTATTTCCAATACTTCAGAAGTGAATTCCTTTGGTATATATGAGAAATCGAAAATGCTCAAAAATTACGTTTTATGTCAAAACATCTGTGACGCCACAAACGCAGAAATTATAACCATTTATTATGGAGGTAATGTAGCAAATAGCATGTAACATTTTATTCCTGTAGCGTAATTAAGCATTTAAGCTCAGTTTGGCGTTTCGCATTAAAAAGTGCAAAAATGCTGAAAAACGTCGTGATGTAAAAACGTCAAAATGTGGGGATCGAAAAATCAAAAAATTTTGTCTGCTATTTTGTTAGCTCTACAACATACAAAAATGTTGGACAAAACCAACCCCCCTCCCCCCCCCCCCCACCCCATGATGGCTTCAAGGTCAGTTTGATCATAACCCTGAAAATTTACCAGTTAGAAACATATTTTGGGATATGGGCTTTATTGGTGAATAAATTCCTAACATTTCAAGGATGAGATCTCAATAGACAAGTTGATATTATACGTTCATGAAAAAGATGTTAATTCGAAGATGTTTTGGGTGAAGGTAGAATTACGAAAATCCCAAAATGCCCTGCATTAGTTATATTCTTTAAAAAAGTGTGTGTCTGTGTGTGTGAAGTTTCATAATTGTCGGTTAAATGAGTACGGACTAATCGGTGTCATATTTTTAACACTCAGTGGCTGAAAATGCCCAAATTTGCTAAACTTCAAGTAACTCAAAAACTTCAAAAATGGCGAGAAATAAAAAAAACCAAACAAGGTATTTCCTGATTATTTGAACTGTACAATATGCAAAGATTTCTTGAAGATCGGACGAATTTGAATGAGAACCACCAAGGTTCGGCCAAAGCTATTGAGAATTTCCCTATACAATTGAGGTTTTTATTGGAAATTATATTCCCATTATTCCAGAAGGATGAGGCTCCAAATGGTGCTGAAATAAAAGATAAAGACAAAAACGACACATTAACGTTGTTTTTGGATAAAGGTCGTAAATTGCAAATCTAAAAAGAGCCCATAATATAGAACCAATAAGACATGGGGGCAAATATCATGAATGTAGGTCAATCGGAAGAACTCGAAAAAGTGACGCTTATGAAAAAAGAAAAATAGGCTAACGATTTCAATAATTTCCACTTTGTTGAATGGTGTTATTAGACAGATGAAAGTGAGCCTAAAATTGTCTTATACTTCATTAACATGTTCAGGCAATTATTTTGAAGGAAGATTGAAGAAATACTTTTTACTTTCTACTAATACGGATCTTATCAGTCAACTCTACTATATTTATTTATTTATTGGTGTTTAGGGTCACATACTTATGCACAATGGTTAATCGTGGCCGGGACAGTTTTACGGGTGGAGGAAGCCCGAGTACCCGGAGAGAACCACCAAGCATCGACGAGCAACTGTCAGCTCCCCAACATTCTAACTCTGTTCAAGCTCCGCTCAAGCAGGGTTACAGCGGTTGAAGACATGTGCACCATCGATGTGCAGTACGCCTTGGTACACGGCGTCATCGTGCCCCCATGTAGGCAACCGGGATAAAGTGCCTTGCCCAAGACACAACGCGGGTCGTCCCGGACGGGGATCGAACTCATGACCTCTACCATAGAAGTCCAACAGTCTACCACGGAGCCACCGCGCTCCCATTCAACTCTACTGGAATATTTGAAAAGAACAGCCAAGAACATCGTAAGAGCCCCTACCGGCACATCGAGGATGCTAATATCATCATGGCCGTCATGTTTGTGGTAGCTGTTGAAGTAGAAAGCCCTTGATCTTGTCCCCTTCTGCGGGAAGACGTGATTTTGTATTATCATTATCATCCTTGCCGTCGTCATGTGGTCATTATCATCCTCATCATCGCCTGACTGAAGAAACATTTTCTGATCGGGCCTTGTCTCTAATTGATCTCGAGATATTCTTCGGGCTATGGGTGAAAATGTTTCCAGATGACAACTCATTGTGTATTCTCTGCATGTTTAATCACGTCCATCAATTCCCATTTAGTACTTCCTAAATGGCGAATCGATAGATAACGATCTTGATTATAGCTTTCGGTGTTCCTGATATTTTCTTTTTATGGCAAAACCTGACTGTGTGATAAATTGTAACATTATTTACGGTGCTATTGAATTCAAAGACTTGATTAACAGTCGGGTTGCATTCTGTGTGCAACACTTTGTTATCGACATAGAATATTCATACACAGTTTTAAGCATTCACATCATGTGCGCCATTACACATCATCTTACATTGTCACCTGTCAAACACTCATTAATCATGTCTGCCAAGTATGCAGAAATTGACAAATATGGACAATTTGGTCATCCATGACTAGATGACACAGAAATATCCTGAGTGAGAATACCAAGTAACACATTAAACATTTATCTAATGTTGTAGCCCCAAAAATCACCATTCCAATTTGGTTATTGTTTTATTTTTTGTCTCAAAATAATGCTTATGATCCTTCGTTAGAACGAGCTCGTTGAGCTCTTCCACTGTGAGGCCAGAAGCTATGTTTAATTGAGTGTATGACCTTATACACCCACAAATTAAACTAAATGGTGCCATTTGTGTGTACAGCATACTATAGTATATCCCCACATTTGCATTCTTGATTATTGGTTAATGCTTGATACAGACGGGAATGAAAAGGTAGTATATGGCAGATTAAATTGATTGATAAACAACAATATTATTAACAATATTATTTAACAATATTACAATCTCCTAGGATCTATTCGCAAGAAACTGATTGTCTAATGACAAATGTGTCGCTACAGGTGCCACGTGGTGCCGAATCAAAAATCCGAAACCTTTATGCACATCTAGAGACCCTACATGGACATAAGAACTCACTTTCAACATTTCGTATTGAAACCCCCAGGAGCCTTTTTGACGCAAAAGGATTATCTAACGACAAAAGTGACACGACGGGAGCCACGTGGAACCGGATCAAACATTCAAAACCTTTATGCACATCTAGAGACCTTACCTGAACATATGAACACAGTTTAAGCGTTTAGACTTAATACCCCTAGGGACCTTTTGACGGAAATTGATTCTCTAACGACAAGAGCTGTGCTATGGTTGTCACATGGAGCCGAATCAAAAATCTGGAACCTTTGTGCACATCTAGATACCTTACCGGAACATATGAACAACATTTCAGCATTTCGAATTTAAACCCCTTGGAGCTTTCGCCGGAAACCGATTCTCTAACGACAAAAGTAGCGCTTCGGACATTACATGAGGCCAAATTAAAAATTCCAAACGCCTGGACATCCTACTGGAACGTTTGAACACACATTCAACGTTTCGAATTAATGTATTAAATTTGTCCCAATATACATTAATGGGATAAATTTTAAATCAAAGGGATTAACCACTACTCGGAAGGATTATAGCCAAGCAACTTTACAAGTGGATTTTAACTTTGGAAAACGTGGATCCATATCCCACTAACTGCAGACAGCGACACCCATCCCAGAATTGGCCATGGTAGTTCATTTCTCGGAAGGAGCGAAATTCAGTCCTTGCCGTTCACTTAGCTGTTCACCTTAGGGACACGGTTTTGTTTAGACGCCAAGCAGAGCGCGAAGGAGATTTAGAGAATGTTATCGAGATCTAGTTATGCCTAAGCCTGTTTAACCCTTTACCTAACATGAAAAGCAGACGACACTTGCAAAAAAAATCCTTGAATAACTAAATTTTTTCATTTTTTGTCTCAAAAACATAGGTTATGACCCCTCGTTGGAACGAGCTCGACGAGCTCGTTCCAACGAGGGGTCATAACCTATGTTTTTGAGACAAAAAATGAAAATATTTTGAAAATTAATTGGCGATTTTTGAGAATAGCGCTGGCCGGTTTTGGCCGTTACGTTGGGTAAAGGGTTAATAAACGATCGATACTAAAACTTGGGGGAATGAGTAAGACGTGTTCAAATACCGAAGTGATAAATTTACGATAACTGACCAAGTGTTGACGTTTACGCGAGGCTGATATCCGGTACCACACGAAAAGATTATAGTTTTGTGGATGATTACGTTACACACTGTGCATGAGTCTTAATGCATTATCTTATTCGAGGACGGTGCTCTGTGCATTCTCAGTGCCAGACGTGTAGCTTGTGGTGAACGGAGGCAGCGGAAGCAATTCTTTTTTGACATTGCGAGAATTAGTTTTGCGTTTTTTCTACTAAAGCTAGGCGGGAGGTAGAATATTCTTAATCTTTAACACTGCGTGAATTATATTCACGCACAGTATCAACTGTTCCGAATATCGCACTTCATTTTATAATGCTGAACAAACTTCGAACCTCCTTAAACACTGAATGTGAATTGTTACCGTCTGCAGTGGCATAAGCATGAGTGGTGCGTACAATACCTCATCCCAGAAGGATTATTTCCGCAATTCTGTACTTCATCTGCGGTTTATTTTACATTTTTACCCGATGTACAGTTCACGCTAGACAGGGAATCTCGAATGAGTCGCTATTTCATGTAAAATTTCGGTACCCAGTTCACCAAAAATTATCTGATTCGAGGTTTACCGAGGATCAGATCTATTTTAGTGAACGAGGTTCGAAAATTTCATGTCAAATTGTCACGAATTTGAGATTATCACATAATGTGTAATTTAACTCTTTGCATGCTGCTGGCGGATATTCCGGTCCAGCACTGGGTTTCTCTTGTTGCTGATATAAGTATAATTTGGGCATATTTAAACATATTTTCCCCTGAAAATTGAATGGATTTTTTCACCAATGATTTCTTGTTATATTTAGATTAATTTTTCATCAACTCTAGTCATGGCTGCTTCACTGCAGTCATGACTAGATTTGATGAAAAAATATCTTGAAAATACTCAGCGGGTTAAGAGTTAACCCTTTACCTAACGTAACGTCTACCCTCAAGTAATTATGAATTCTGCTAAATGCTGCCATTGAACTGATATGGATCACACCACCAGGGTTCAAAGGGCTAAAGAATGGTCATCTAAAATAAATAATATATACAACATAATGAAACAAAATAAAAAACAAAAGAAAATTACATAATACAACTGGGAATTTAGCCAACTCAGTTTGTTTAAAAGATCTCGATGAGCTCTGTCAAACACGCCTGGGTTGCTTAAATTCCTACAGTTAAAACTAGAAGTCCTGTCACGAAATGCGCACAAATAGCACGTCGATCTGTGCGTTAATCAACGCGTTATGACCATAGTAAGGCTATCAAATTCTGTACTTTCGGCATGTGCACAAGCAATATTTCAGCCAAAGGACCATAGGCAGAAACATATCCTGTGTTTGCTATGAGTAAACAGGAGAACCTGCCGTGCTTTGGATGCCATTCGATATGGCAATTGCGCGAAATTCCTACACGCAATTAAGCTTAGATGAGCGCACAGTTCGTGGCCGGACTTCCAGTTTTAACTGTAGGTGCATGGTGATCAAAATTTTGAAAATTCTCTATTTCGACATCAGTATACACGAGGTTGAAGGCAGCTCATCGGTGATATTGCTTTAAGACGAGACATTCTATATGATTTAAATCCATGAACAAACATCGAGTGGTGATAATTTATGTATAATAGCTTTACATTGTTGTTGATAATCACTGACTCTTACATGTTTTCGATATTCAGATTTGATAATAATAATAATACTTGTTCATATTATCTTTGTTTGTAGCTCACGTATGGTGCATGGTACGAGGATTTCCAATATTTTGCCTATTTCCTAGCCTACACGAACAGTGCACTCAATCCAATGATTTATGCGGGCTTCAATGAAAATTTCAGATCAGGTATGTGTTCAATGTTAATTGATAGTGAATCTGGAATGGAAATGATATTATTATTATCCCTGGTGGGTGAGGGTGTGAAATGTGGGAAATCTCACCCGAGGGCAAGACAGTTGGGCCAGACACGAGGCTTGCAAAACACCCTGAGGTCATCAAAAGTAATTCAGGGGCAAGTACTGCTGTATCGAACAATTGTCCACTTTTGAAAAACACTGATTTGCTTATCGGAAAGGGCACACAGAAGTTCTGTAAATACTACGAAATTGATTCTCTACACCGACAAGACAGGGGTTAAAGATTTGTAGCGAATTGAGCAATGACACTTTGCGATGACGTCATATTATGAATTCTGTAATGTATTCGCATAACTTTTCGACGGAATTTCGTGGAACTCACTCAGCTCATAACGGCGTTCACCTAAAAAAATTTCTTAAAGAGGCAAGTGTCATTTGGTTTCGCGGTCTGTGTTTATATTTCTGTTTTCTTCGACAAACATTCGTCTGCTAATATTTCCGAAATGTGACACCATGTTTGTTTACAGAAGAACGTGTGGTGATTGAATAGTCTTGCGCTCATTATAAATGCTAATAAGCCGGTCACGTGGAATAGATATTTATCTCACATGGCCTTCTCACATGGGACACGCATATCTTGCATAGGAAGAGGGGGGGGGGATAGAGCGTCAGTATTTGAACCGTTTTCTCGCCATATTTATTTGCATACTGTTTCTTCGTAAAATAGAGCCAACTTTTCGGAAAGCCACCCATAAAAAGGAAATGTCGGGTCAAAAGTGGCGGTATGATGATTATACGAAATTTATAATTTAGAAATCAGGTAATGCAAGCAATACGTTCAATGCAGCGAGTGTAAGCTCTGCCTCTAGTTCCAAACAAAGCATGTGCATGACATTGAGGTCCGTACATGTGTTCCATTCACAAATTCGCATCAACCTGCCACGAGGCATTCGAAAATTCCAAGTTTTATTTATTCCGTATAATACAAGCTGCGTTATTTTCTTTTTTTTTCGTTGCACATTTCAGTGAATATAGTGGACGTCGTTCAGAGAGATTTGAACTGATTTGTTCAATCCGTGAAGGCTTTTTACCTTTTTCTTTTTTTCTTTCGACGATTTGAAATAAAATTTGAATAGACATCTCTTATCTCTATTCTGCTGAAGTGCCTGAGCGTCAACGGAAATGTTGCAATCCCCACCCCCCCCCCCCTCCTCTCATCCCAAGATGGTGACAGGTCAATCAGCACGATAACATATCGTTTGTCGATTGATGCCTGTAGTAATAGCATAGTAGTTTTAACCCTTTTGCTGTCACGCGCATTTTAGTCATATATGGAGAACCTCTTTGTACGCCTGTATGCGAGGACGTTTAATAAAATTTCTGACATACCTGATACTCTATCATCTAATAAATTGCTGGAAAGGGCTCTCTGAGCCCTTTCCAACAATTAATCAGATGGTAAGTTAGATATGCGCATGCCAGAACGTACAGGTGATCATCATAATATAGGTGACAATAATTTCTTTTGGAAGCGGAAGTGTTAACATCACCAAGCATCAATGAAATCCTAACGTAAAAACTAGTAACACAGTATCAATTTTCCAATTTTAAAACCTGTTTTTTGTCAATAATGATAAAACATTTTGTAAATATTCAATTTGCATTGCTTCGAAAATTGTGCATACCATCAATATATTCATTTTTCTCAGATATCAAAGTATAAGCTTCAAAAAGCCAACTGCTATTGGAAGGTCACGGAAAACACAAAACTTTTCAAGAAAAATTTATGTAAGCAATGTCTATTTATAGCAACAATCATCCCCTCACTCAAAATGACGGCAGGTGAGACTTTTTCGATATGTGAGAAATAAGCATTCCATCAATTCAGTTGTGTAAAGGTCAGAATTCAACGCGCAATCAGGGAACTTAATCATCTTGCGAAAGGTGAAGAAATTTCTAAGTTCGCGAAGTTGTGATATCACAAAAAGTAACACGCTCTATTCAATGGCCATCACTCTTAAAATGAACAGACGAGCGTTATAACACTATTTGGAGTATTTCGTTTCAGTATACTACCCGACACAACAGTAAAAGACGTTACAATAAGTGCGAGAGCGCCTGAGGCTTTAAATACAATATGATGTTCCTGTTTTGCCAAACAAGTGCGGGAAATTGACTCCCATTTTTTTTTATATTAGTCTGATTTTTAATGGACAAGTGCTAACTTCCATAAATGGTTAGGCAACTATGTCCGCTACAAGGAAAACCATGATAGCATGGTATATTTTGTAGGTAACATTAAGAAAATCAACATTTTATACACCCACATAAAATAAAAATTGCATCTAATTATGCAAATTAGTAAATGTGTGTTTGCAATTTAAAAGAAAATCATGACATTGAGTTTGTAATGTACATATCGCGTTCGTATCTTATAAGATGCGATTGAAAGAAAAGATATGGGTAAGGAATCAAATTCAGCACCACCTTTTCTGTGTGGTGACTTATCACATGAATTAATCATGTTTCATTTAACCCTTCAAATAAGAGGGGCCGCATGTCCGGCCCAAGAACACGGTACTCCATAATATCATTAAATGAGATGGCTGCTAATTGAATGTGTAGAGTAGACCAATCAATATTTTCAGCATGAAGCCCTAAGGCTGCACGTTGAAAATATTACTTGGTCAACCCCCACATAATGAATAAGTACTCTTCCAATTGCTGCCATTGACCTGACATGGAAAATACCACCAGTCTTCAAAGGGTTAAAAACACTGTGGTAACACAATTCATCATATGCTACTTAATAAGATAGTGTTAAATATTACTTAAATGTTTTTCGATATCTAGGATAGACGAAATTAATATATGCTAGCCTGTAAATATCGCCAATAATCTAAAAGATATTTCTCGATATTTATCGACTCGATAGATATCGAGAAAACGGAGAAATAGTCTTCAGTGGCTTCCTAAATGGCGTCATGCTACGCCGCATCACGTCTCGTTGAATAAACGATCAGCTGATGTTTGTTATTGTTTTGACAGGTACGCATTTGGGGTCGAATTGGGCTGAATATTGTGCAATAAAATGTCGCGTAGCATATAATAAAAAAGAAATTTTCTCTATTTTAGTCAGAATGTGGAATTATCTCATGAGTGTGGACCTGAAAGTTTTATTTTTCATGAGCGCTTGCGGGAGTGAAAAATAATATTTTCAGGTCCACACGTTGATTTTTTCAGTAGCTTCCTAAATTATGAAACTGTTTACAATCGACTTGGGCAGAATATTGCGCAGTAAAATGTCCCGTAGCATATAATAAAACAAAAATCTACGCTATTTAGTGAATATCGGGAATTATTTCATTCGTGTGGACCTGAACGTTTTATTTTTCACGAGCGCTTATACGCTATTTTAATGAATATTGGGAATTATCTCATTCGTGTGGACCTAAAGGTATTATTTTGTTCACTCGCGCAAGCGCTCGCGAAAAATAAAACGTTCAGGCCCAAACGAATGAGATACTTCCCGATATTCACTAAAATAGCGTAAATATCCTCTATTTATTTATTAGATACTTTCCCAGTATTGCCCATTATCGAGCTCGACTGATATTACTTCAGACTCGGCTGATAAGACGCTAATCTCGGCCGATATTAAGCAAGCTAGAGCTGTCTATCGTTGATGCGTTACTTGGCGCAGCCATTTTGTTAACAGCGAAATCGTTCAGTTATTCGTCGATAGCTATCAATTAATAAAATTGGCGTTACCAGGCAAAAGGAGTAGTTTTTGATTGGTAAGGAATTAATGATGACAATTATTAACCCCTTGAACCCGAGCGGACGCTTTACCGGCCCCAAAGCAGAAACATATCCTGTGTTTGTTATGAGTAAACAGGAGAACCTGCCGTGCTTTGGATGCCATTCGATATGGCAATTGCGCGAAATTCCTACACGCAATTAAGCTTAGATGAGCGCACAGTTCGTGGCCGGACTTCCAGTTTTAACTGTAGGTGCATGGTGATCAAAATTTTGAAAATTCTCTATTTCGACATCAGTATACACGAGGTTGAAGGCAGCTCGTCGGTGATATTGCTTTAAGACGAGACATTCTATAAGATTTAAATCCATGAACAAACATCCAGTGGTGATAATTTATGTATAATAGCTTTACATTGTTGTTGATAATCACTGAGTCTTACATGTTTTCGATATTCAGATTTGATAATAATAATAATACTTGTTCAATCTATTGAATCTTGCAGCAGCACATTCGATTAGCACATTAATTATTATGTTAAAGTTCCTGTATCAATGGAGAATATAATGAGGCTGCACGTTGAAAATTTTAATTGGTCTACCCCCAAATAATGAATATGGACTCTTCCAATTGCTTTCATTGAACTGAAATGGAAGATACCACCAGGATTCAAAGGGTTAAGTATTAGGTGGATGAAGAGACGAAAGAAGAAAGTTGTACAAAAAAAAATCACCCGAAACTAAAATTCAGAGCCGTGAGCGGAGATTCGTAGAAGTGGGAAAAGAGGTAGTTCAGCTATCCGAACGTGTCAACTTACCCAGTAGGAAAGCCGAGGCTTTCGGATAGCTGAATTAGGAGTAAGAGAAGAGGAAACTTCGAACTTTGTGAAAAAAATGAGAAACAATAAAACTGTTAGAAAAATGTAACAGCTCTGAGAATTTGTTTAATTAATTGTTTCGGTCCAGTGAATAAGGAGGTTATTAGTTGGTTAGTTTCATATCGGCCAAGATATCAGCCCCCGGGAACTTCACCTCATACATCTGTAGCAGGCTGATATGAAGTTACCTCGGGCTGATATCTCGGCTGAAATGAAACTAACCAACTAATAACCTCTAAATATTTTTACAGAAGTGACGAACATTAACTAATGAATTTTTATTTATATCACTTTTCTACGCTTTGTGGTTTTCAGTTGCTCTTAAGACAAGGCAACTCATGTGATAAAAAGACCGTAGGGGTACCAGAATTATCTCATTTATAGGAATTTCAGTTTTCACTCGCGGTGTCGGCGGCTCGAAAACTTACATTTCCTTGCAGGCACTCGCGAGATAATTCTGGAAGCTAATCAAAAGCAGCAGATATCCTCTAATTTTTGTTATTGATTGTAATATTCCAATGTCATTTTGAAGAGCAACCCAACAAATATACTACAGTTCCTAAATCTATTGAATCTTGCAGTAGCACATTCGATTAGCACATTAATTATTATGTTAAAGCTCCTGTATCAATGGAGAATATAATGAGGCATAATATGGCAATACGAAACATGTGTTCCCTTTTATTATCACACACCTATTAATGTTAAACACGGGATTTCCATTGTTCCACCTGTACTATAAAAATAAAGTTGTATCACACATGTGGTGATACAAAACACGTGTTATTTCGTTTCCAACGTAAACAGAGAAGGAACCCGTCTACATAGATCACGTTATTCATTGGATATTTAAAGAGTTAGATTCGAGGCAAAAATTTACAAAATAAAAATAATCTGACTGCTTGTTCCTTGAAGAATACTTCACACAACTGGTCATATAATAATGGAGTGTGCTAAACTTATCAGCTATTTGAAAACTTTTTGTTGTGTTATTCCCCGCAGTTTAGTCAATATTTGAAGTTCGATCATCGTTACTGTGACCCTCATCAGTGTCAATTGGTTTTGACCAATTGAATGCCGTAAAAATTAAAAAGCAAATTAGGGTTGGTACCCGGCCAACTAAAAGTGATGTCTTGTTGGTAATAAGAAAACTCGGCAATTATCCAATTAAAAGATGCTTTTAGATTGTCACGAGATTCTGGTGATAAATATGCATAACACTGATGATTATAATGACTTTATTTTACACAATGAACATTTCACTTCCAACGTTGTACATTTGTAGAATCACTATGAGCCACTTCTTTCTACACCTGTGATATTTGATAAATTGAACTACACTCCAGTAATAGCACTGAGCCAATAAGCACTAAGCAAATACGCACTAAGCGGTTAAGCACTAAGCAGATAAGCACTAAGCTAATAAGCACTAAGCAGATATGCACACAGCATACAAACACTAAGACGGCACTAAGCCAAGCACACAACTGACTTTCAGCATTAAAGCCACGGTTCTCCAACATTTTTATCAAAGACACCCATCTAATGAAAGTTTTGCTCGGAGATATTCTCTGATAGAAGTGAAATAACTGCACAAAGTGTCCAGTAACATTTAATGATCTGTGTGGTACGAAATTACTATGGTACGAATATGGATGGTACGGAATATGGATGGTACGAAATATTTGGTACACCAAAAAGTGGTCACCTGAAATATTTAAACCCATAATAAATATTTGAATTATTAAAATAATATTAAGCTATAAATAAACCCACGACTATGATATTCTGTAACCCTGGCAGCCAAATCCTTTTACACGTTAAGAAATTTCCATTCCCTTCTAAATGTTATTTCCTCAATTTAAACTTTACAAACTCTATTTTATTCATTTTTTCTTTGCAGTTTACTCGTCGATAAATGATATAAATTATAATTTACAGGAAGCATTTTCAACTGACTGCAGAAACAGTTATTTATTTTGCTAATTCGAGCTGAGCATTTCAAAATCTTCCCTCAGATCGAGAAAATCAACCTTCCACTGTTTACATATTAATTGTACTTACATAAAGACTTCATTTACAGCTCCATTCAGTATTATAAAACTTATAACATATATTTCGCTCCGCTTTCACCGATATTTACATTCTGCATACATCACAATCAAAGATCAATCCTTCATTCTCGAGTCCACTCAAGATCGCACAACACTGACCACAGCGCATTTGTTCACTTCAATTGCACGGATTTTTTCTCACAAGTTCACAATTGCCCATCATTTCTATACAAGTACTTCACACTCCTAGTACGGAGTTATGTAATATTTATCATATCATAAGTTGTGGAAACTAACCCGTATAACTAAAACAAGATCACCTTAACCCTTCAATGGAAAAAACTCTTGTAATTCTAATGTACAATCTTACCTTGGCATAGCCATGGAAAATCCGTTTTAAATTCATATTACAAACCTACCTTGATCCTTCAATGGATAACAAGCTCCATATATTTTACATATATTTTTACAAACCTTCTTTAACCATTTATGGCACACAACTCTAACCCTCCATATTACATTTGACCACACTTGTCACACTGATTTTGTGACAATATCCCCCATTTCACCAGAAAAAAAATATATCTATATATATATATATATTTTTTTTTTTTAAAGTCTGCTCAAATAATCTGCACCAATATTCTCTGTTCCTCTGATAGCTTTTATGGTAAATTTATATGACTGTAAAGCCAGAACCCATCTCATAATTCTACTGTTTGACAACTTGGCCCTATTCATATATATTAAAGGATGATGGTCAGTTTCAACTTCAAACTTTCTCCCATAAAGATAAATATGAAATTTTGTTATTCCCCACACCAATGCAAGACATTCTCGCTCAATGACAGAATACCTGGTTTCTCTGGATAATAGTTTTTTGCTAGCATAGGCAACAGGGAATTTTACACCATCTACTTCTTGCAATAAAACAGCACCAATTCCATTATTTGAAGCATCAGTTCTTAATATTAATGTCTTATTGATATCTGGTAATTTCAAAATGGGACTTTTCACTAAATACCCCTTTAAAGCTTGAAATGCCAAATCCTGAGATTTGCCCCATATTAACTTGTTTGGCATACCTTTCTTTGTTAAGTCTGTTAAGGATATTGCAACTTCTGAAAAATTGGGAATAAATTTTCTATAAAACCCAACCGTACCTAAAAATGCCCTTAATTGTTTCTTCGTTTCTGGTCTTTTTGATTCCAAAATAACTTCTACTTTGTCCGGATTGGGCCTAAGTTCTCCTTCTCCCACAACATATCCCAAAAATTTTAACCTGGTGAAACCCAGCATACACTTACCTAGTCGAGCTGTTAAATTAGCTGTTCTTAAACGTTTGAATAATTCGTCCAAGACAAGTAAATGTTCACTCCACATTTTAGTGTGAACCAGTATGTCGTCAATGAAATTATCAACATTTTCCATTCCAACTAAAAGTTTTCTCATCATTCGTGTGAACGCGGCAGGCGCCGTTACGACCCCAAATGGGAGTTTCCTAAACTGAAATAAACCAAGTGGAGTTTGAAAAGCTGTTTTCTCCTTGCTGTTTTCTGACAATCTGATTTGCCAATAACCTTTGCTTAAGTCTATTTTTGAAAAAATTTTACTTTCTGACAATTTTGAAAAGATTTCATCTGGATTTGGAATTGGCTCGGCATCAAATGTTGTGATTTTATTTATGTTTCTAAAATCAATACAAAATCGTACAGTATCATCAGGTTTTCTCACCAACACAATTGGAGAACAATATGGAGACTTTGATGGTTCAATAATATTCATGTCCAACATGATTGTTACTTCATCTTTTATAGTTTGAGTCATTGACAGTGGTAAAGGGTATTGTTTAGTTCGTATTGGTTCCGAAGACAACAGTTTTATTTCATGTTGAATAAGATTGGTTTCTCCCGGTACATCAGTTAACACATCATAAAACTGTTTTACTAAATGTTTAAGTTCAGATCTATGCAATGGAGGAATATTATCACCATACTGTATATCATGTATATTTTCCTTACCTTTTATATTTGGAATTAAAAGTAATTCATCCTCCTTTTTTCCATCACCTTCCCATTCTGATAAATCATCCTCTATCTCATTATCTATAACCCCTATACAAACTATTTCTATCAGCCCCGCTCCACAATTCTCACTGGTTTTATTTGTGGTGGCATCCCTATTTACTAATGGGTTTTGTGGATCTCTATGAATGTACTTTTTCAACAAATTGGCATGGTATGTTTTAACTTTACCGTTGATGTTTAATTGATAATCACATGCACCAATCTTCCCTACAACCTGATAGGGACCTTGCCACTGCATGACCAATTTATTATTATCAGTTGGTAATAAAACTAGAGCACTATCGTTAATTTCAAATTTTCTATCTCGGCTTTTCCTATTATAATATTTCTTATACCGTTTACTTGCTGATTGCAATTCCCTTTGAGCTAACTTTAACGTATCATCCAGTCTTTCCCTGAGGTCTAACACATATTGGTAAGTAGTTCTTACATCTGGTTCTGCTACTTCACCTGTCCACAAATCTTTTAGTATTGCCATGGGACCCCTAACTGTCCTGCCAAATAATAATTCAAATGGACTAAATCCCAAGCTCTCCTGTGGTGCTTCTCGATATGCAAAGAGTAAAGCTGGAATGTACCGATCCCAATCCTGCGGACGTTCTGCGCACATTTTTCTCAACATACTTTTTAGTGTTCCGTTAAACTTTTCTACCAACCCATTACAACTAGGATGATATGGTGTTGTTGTTAACATACTAATTGATAATAGTCTACTTACCTCTTGCATAACTTTTGAGGTGAATTGACTGCCCATGTCAGTCAAAATCTCCTCGGGAAACCCAAGTCTGGTGAAAATATTAAAGAGAGCTTCAGCAACTCGTTCAGCTTCTATACTTGGTAATGGGACGGCTTCGGGGTAACGGGTGGCATAATCCACCATAGTGAGAATATATCTATTTTTACTTTCTGATACCGGTTTAATGGGCCCAACAATGTCAACAGCCACTCTTTGAAATGGCGTTTCAATCAATGGCATTTGTTCTAATGGAACCCGAGTGACTTTGCCCTTGGGATACGTTCTCTGACAAATGTCACATGAAAGGCAAAAAAGTTTTACATCTCTTTGTATTCCTGGCCAATAAAACTGGGTTAAAATTTTATCAGAGGATTTTTTCATTCCTAAATGACCACCCAACACCGATTCGTGTGCCAATTTTAAAACCATCTGCCTAAAATTCTTGGGAACAATGACTTGTTTTTGGATTTTTCCATGTTCAAATTTTGGGTTCTGATAAAACCTGTACAAAATATCATTGATGTTTTCAAACCAAGACACTCCTCCATTACCTGCCAACCTTTTCTCCCTAGTCTTGACCTTGTCTCGTACCCAGATTAGTGTTTCGTCAGTTTTCTGCTCATTCTTAAACTCAAGTGGGTTTACATTTAGGCTATCTAAGACCTGTATTTGTCGGTGGGGTCTGTTTTTTAACAATTTCTGATTTCGTGTCATTACTGATTGCACAACATTCGACTTACATTTTGTTAACCCTTTCTCTAATTCGCCATTCTGACTCTCACTAGCCAAATATGGAGAAGGATTCACCTTTACCGTTTGGTCCCTGTCATTTTCCACCATTGACTTACCTTTACATACCCAACTCCTATCAGGGTTATTAGGAGGTCTAACTCCTTCTATGTTACCCAAAATTAGATCATAAAGTGGGTTACTCATGCACAGAGCCTCGACTTGCCCTGTAAAATATGGGCTGTCAACAGTAATGCACGCAACAGGAGCATCTCTCACTGTGCCGTCAATAAGGATACATTTTTGACTTTCACCTGTCAACTGCCTTTGGTCAACTAGTTCTTTACGAATAACCACCCCACTACACCCACTATCACGAAGCACAGTTATTTTCTTACCATCTAGATAACCAAATTCTGTTGGCATACACTTCAATTTGCATCTACTCTCACACACAGCACTGATCAATGGGAGCTTATGGCCACACGACAATTCAACTTCATTACCATTTGTGCAGCAAGTATGCTTCCATTTGTGGTCAGATAAACAAGCATTGATTGTTTCAATATTTTGGCCTTTACTTGACCCACAACATTCGCAACCATCATGCAGTGGAGTACTCGACCCTTTCTGAATCATTGCTCCAAATTTCTGAATTCCCTGTCTCCTTTGCCGCTGTCTCTCAAAACAATCCTTAATGACATGCCCTGTCTTTCTACAAAAATAACACCTTTTCATTACGCCATCATTTGTCCCTTTCACACCTCTTTCAAAGCCTTTATTCTTAGAATTTGAATTTGGTTTTACCGAATTCAAATTCCCTTTATCGTGTAAACCAGATTGAATATCAGACTTATTCAAACTACCCCCATGGGCTTCGATATACTGCTCTGACAAAATTGCCATCTTATCTAGATTCTCTGGTTTTCTTTCTTTAAGAAACACAGCCAAATATTTGGGGCACACATTCAAAAATTGTTCTCTAAGTAGCAAATCTTTTAAACCGTCATAAGTATTTTCAATTCCAGACAAATCTATCCATCTATTCAAATAATGCTCCAAACGAGCAGCAAATTGAGGAGCCGATTCCTCTCTATCTGACACAGCTGTCCTAAATTTCTGTTTAAAACCTTCCTCGGTTAGCTGATATCGCTTTAACAGTGATTCCTTTACCTTACTATAATTACCTGCATCTGAGGGTGGTAACCTAGAATAAACATCAAGAGCCTTACCTTTTAACAAAGCACTCAAGTGCAATGCCCAGTCTTTACGTGACCACTTCAGACATGTTGCATAATTTTCAAAACGGTGTAAGTAAGCATCCATGTCATCGCGACTTTCATCAAAGGGAGACAACTTTGGCCCTTTTACATACTGTTTACTCTCTGACTCCTCACTATTTTCACTTTTGACTTTTTCTAACTCAATTTGCTTTTCTAAAATATCAAGTTTAGACTTAGATTCAATTTCTTGTAATTTTATTTTCATCTCCCGTTCCTTTACTCTTTCTTCCCTATCCAATCTATCCTTTTCTTTTCTCTCCTCTCGTTCTCTTTCATCAAACTCTCGTTCCTTTCTTTCCACAAAGTCCACCAATTCCTTCCCACTCAAACCAAGGTCTTTCCCTAAACTCATAACCGATTTAACATCCATTTCCGAGTAACCCGAATGAACCGCTGTGTGAAACCTGCCAAGCAGTATGATGTAAATGCCCAGAACCAATAGCCCAAACACCCCCATGAAAAGTATACTTGATTTAAACTTATTTCTTCTTTGAGGATATGGAACATTTAACATGAAACAGCTGGTGCTAAAAATAATAACATGCGTGATATCCCAGTTATCACTTTAGCACCAGATATTTCACTCCATTTACAACCTAAAAAGAAAATGTCTGAAACAATTTGCTCGAATAACCAAGCACCCCAATTCTGTAAACACTGGTTTCTTTAATGCTTGTATCTTCTAACTTCTATTGCACATGTGACGAAAACACTGTTACTCATAAGTCGATTCCACTTCTGGAAACAAATTGTGCACAGTACAAATCCGATTTCTTGACACCTCCAGAATGACGAGTCAATTGTTGTCTTTGTGTGTAGCAGCACAAATTATTCTGAAAACTGTTACAAATTTCTTTTATTTTTTTTTTTTTTTTAGAGTAAGTACAATGCCAAGCAATCGCATTGACAAATATTGCAGCTCAGAACCATCTTATTGACGAAATATTCCATCACCGAACAATCCCACCTCTGCCACCATTTGTCACGAGATTCTGGTGATAAATATGCATAACACTTATGATTATAATGACTTTATTTTACACAATGAACATTTCACTTCCAACGTTGTACATTTGTAGAATCACTATGAGCCACTTCTTTCTACACCTGTGATATTTGATAAATTGAACTACACTCCAGTAATAGCACTGAGCCAATAAGCACTAAGCAAATACGCACTAAGCGGTTAAGCACTAAGCAGATAAGCACTAAGCTAATAAGCACTAAGCAGATATGCACACAGCATACAAACACTAAGACGGCACTAAGCCAAGCACACAACTGACTTTCAGCATTAAAGCCACGGTTCTCCAACATTTTTATCAAAGACACCCATCTAATGAAAGTTTTGCTCGGAGATATTCTCTGATAGAAGTGAAATAACTGCACAAAGTGTCCAGTAACATTTAATGATCTGTGTGGTACGAAATTACTATGGTACGAATATGGATGGTACGGAATATGGATGGTACGAAATATTTGGTACACCAAAAAGTGGTCACCTGAAATATTTAAACCCATAATAAATATTTGAATTATTAAAATAATATTAAGCTATAAATAAACCCACGACTATGATATTCTGTAACCCTGGCAGCCAAATCCTTTTACACGTTAAGAAATTTCCATTCCCTTCTAAATGTTATTTCCTCAATTTAAACTTTACAAACTCTATTTTATTCATTTTTTCTTTGCAGTTTACTCGTCGATAAATGATATAAATTATAATTTACAGGAAGCATTTTCAACTGACTGCAGAAACAGTTATTTATTTTGCTAATTCGAGCTGAGCATTTCAAAATCTTCCCTCAGATCGAGAAAATCAACCTTCCACTGTTTACATATTAATTGTACTTACATAAAGACTTCATCTACAGCTCCCTTCAGTATTATAAAACTTATAACATATATTTCGCTCCGCTTTCACCGATATTTACATTCTGCATACATCACAATCAAAGATCAATCCTTCATTCTCGAGTCCACTCAAGATCGCACAACACTGACCACAGCGCATTTGTTCACTTCAATTGCACGGATTTTTTCTCACAAGTTCACAATTGCCCATCATTTCTATACAAGTACTTCACACTCCTAGTACGGAGTTATGTAATATTTATCATATCATAAGTTGTGGAAACTAACCCGTATAACTAAAACAAGATCACCTTAACCCTTCAATGGAAAAAACTCTTGTAATTCTAATGTACAATCTTACCTTGGCATAGCCATGGAAAATCCGTTTTAAATTCATATTACAAACCTACCTTGATCCTTCAATGGATAACAAGCTCCATATATTTTACATATATTTTTACAAACCTTCTTTAACCATTTATGGCACACAACTCTAACCCTCCATATTACATTTGACCACACTTGTCACACTGATTTTGTGACATAGATCACTTTTCGTGTAGACTGGTTGTTACATGGGAGGTGTGTGATTATTATGATCCCCGATGAGTCTGGAGGTGGGATGGGGAAATCTCACCCTCGGGGCAAGATATTTGAACCAGACCCGAGGCTTGCCGAGGGTCTGGTTCAAATATCTTGCCCCGAGGGTGAGATTTTCCCATTCCCACCTTCAGACTCATCGAGGATGATTTTTCTCCCCCCACACGAGGATAACTTCATTATAGATAATTGGCGGTCACGTGCTGACATACCCAATTTATCAAGCCGTAGTCCTTTCGAAAAACGAACAATTGCATTGAAAAGATCGTACAAAAGTTAGGTATATATACTAAAAAATTGATTTGTAACACTGTCCGTTAAGGGGTTAATGAATTTGCGCGTGTCAAACTCTAATGTAAAGGGCATTGTGAGATTATTGATCGATCGATAAATTCGCGCAGTGATATTATTAAATCTGCAGAGAAATATGGGGTTGAAACAAATTAACATTGTTGATTTTCAATGGCACGTGGATTACAAGCGGGAAATCGTGAAGCCATTTTGTTTATTCACAATTGTGCAGACGATGATGAAATAGTTCCGGTGACCTAATAAAATATGCAAATGAGTATGTCACGTGGGGTGGGTGGGATAGACATATCCCACCCTGCTGTCTCACCCGGGACACGCGTATGTTTCACGTATAGAAGGGGGGAGAAAAATACAGAACCGCACTTACGTTTGAATGGGTTAAGAATTATCGCACTCGATTGCTTTGGCCCAGGATATCACTCGAGGATTCGGCTCTCGAGATATCATGGGTCAAAGCAATCTCGTGAGATAATTCTTAACCCATTCAAACATATGTGCGGTTATGTATATTTTTAATCCCAAGTCCAAAGCTGTTGGAGAGAAATTACCTGCCTTGATCATTACCGTAGGGCAGAGAAAGGATCACGGGTAGCTGAAGGGTTGGAGCAGAGGTGGAAATGACCTATCAAAATCTTAAAAAACTAATCACATGCACAAAACTGGGATGTTTATTATTTTAAAGTTATAATGGGGAATTAGTACATAGGTTTGGTAAGCATGATTGTAGTTGGGGCATAATATTTATGTTATCTATGTCGAATACCCCCACCCCCACCCCAGAAACCCGGGGTGTGGAGCGGTGCCTGTTTACGGTGATAAACAATCTACTGCATTAGTTTTAAAATAGGGGCCCGGTAACGAACGGCTGGGGCGGAAGTCCTCTAATGTGGGCAGCATAGATATGAACGATTGGCTAAACTTGACGGAATGGCTATGTTGCCGTCACGATATAGCCATAAACGATTAAGGTGACCTTACACGCCAATAAATAGGTATGATGAATTTTCAGTCCGATTAAAGCATTGGATAAAGAAAGCTTAAAGAAACAAGCTTGTCCGTGTCATTTTATCATCTGTTTCAGTCATTATTCTTACCACAAAACGAGACAATACTTGAAATATTCAGGAACGATATACACTCCCCTGTACCTCCCCAAACTTTTTGTTAACGGCTCTCTTCCAGAATACCCTGTTGTTGTAGTCTGGTGGATGCAGTTGGTAAACAAAATATGTTTGTACCTCCTAACGCCTGTATTTTAACCCGATTTTAATATGAAAAGAAATGATCTGAATACTGAAAATACTTATTCTTGTTCACTGTTTTGAAAAGACATCTCGTGGGCTCCGTCCATTGGACCATACTTTCTCTACATTCTCACTCGACAAAATATTCCAGTATTTAAACATTGCCCGCGGTTGAGCTGCAAGCGATTGCAGACAACGTCGATGCAGGGTATAAGAATCAATTCCAGAACGACCCAGTTTGTCGGTCCGCTCTGCAGTCGGTGCGCGGTTCTTTCAAAAAACAAATGCATGATATCACAACGGGTTTTTCAAAGAGTGTTAACTTCACGCTCCGAAATCAGACCGGTCCTATGAGTGAATAAAGTGCGTAAACCACATAATGAACATACTAGAATTATTAACTCCCGTCGGAAATAATACCTGATTATTAGAACTTTTCAAAATTGTTACCTGAATATTTGAATAAATGACGTGGTACTTTCCACGGGGCTGTAGGTTCAACTGCAGTTTCCAGAATGAATTACTGCTATATGTCTCCCCGACAGACCATTGTGAACGTTTAATAGACACACGTAGTCAATTGTGGTATAGCTTTTCTTACAGTTAAGTTACAGCTGTGTGGCAAAAATCATATAAGTTGGAAGTTTGTGGTACAGTTAAACCTCGAAATCCTGTCATGAATTCCACGCAAATAGCACATCACTCTGTGTGTTGATCGGAGTACTATGTCGATATTAATGCTATCACATTCTGTACATATTCCCTATGCACAAGCAATATTTTAGCTAATGGACGTCCGGGTTTCATCCAAAGATTCACTGGCTGCAACATTGCGTGTGCTTTCTATTGATGACAAGGAAAACCTGTCTTGCTTTGGATGCCATTCAATGGGGAATTTCGTGCAATTCTTACTCGAAATTAAGCTAAAATAAGCCCTTAGTTGGTGACAGGATTTCTAGTTTTAACTGTATATTCAGGTTACTGTTTTTTTGGGTAATTCTACCTGACAAATTTATTGTCCTCCATCCATTACTAATTCGAATTTCTTCACAGTCATTTTCGGCCATTGTCAAGCAACGAGCCTAACAGAGTATAATTTACTAAATTTTCACGCTTGCCAGTAAATCATCTAATACTAAGTTGGCGATTACTGATACGTTCAGTATTTGTAGGATGATTTGTTGCGGGTGATTAAAAACTGTGTGCACAACAAAAATCAGCTGTAACATCCAATCCAGGGGTGTGCCATTGATGACCTTTTACTGAGGGTGGGAGCCTCATTTTCCCCGACGTTGGTTGATGTCACATATCCCGATAGAAAATATTCCAGCTACATCTTCAAGGCAACCCTTCGTTGAAGGCATGCGTTGATGATATAGACGGTATATCCAGTTGTGTTCTAGAAGATTTATTTGTGCGTAATGCATGGGCTTCCCAACTTATTATTTAACCCTTTACCTAACATGAAAAGCAGATGACACTTGCAAACAAAATTCTTGAATAACTAATTTTTTTTAAATAATTTTTGTCTCAAAAACATAGGTTATGACCCCTCTTTCGAACGAGCTCGACGAGCTCGTTCCAAAGAGGGGTCATAACCTATGTTTTGGAGACAAAACACGAAACAATAATGAAAATTAATTACGATTTTTGTGAATAGCGCTGGCCGATTTTGACCGTTACGGTGGGTAAAGGGTTAATTAGCACATACCGTACTCCAACTTATTATTTAATTGGCGCGTCTCGTACTTCAAATTGGTCATTCTCAACAGCTCGAATCGGGTAACATATACCTCAAACTGTATGACCGATTTTGTGTGCGTGAGACATAAGTCCAAGTATCAAATCTAGTCCTATAAGAAAGGACATTATTACTAACAAGAGCGAACCAATATCTAAGACTTCAAGCCAGACGGAAATATCCGTTCGAATTAGGAGATGAACGTCTAAAGCTGAGTTAGACATTGGGGAATTTGACTATGGAAAGCCATTTGTTAACGAACCGCGAAGGCGCGAGTTAATAAATGATTTCCATAGTCAAATTTTCGAATGTCTCATGAAACAAGTCTCGTTTATCTCCATTGTAATTCCTGTCATCGTTAGAAGTGAAAAAATTCTCCAAACCCCCGTTTTATTTGAAGAAAAATAATAAAAAAAATGTCATTTTCGATCTTGGTCTATTTGCTATGATCGAATTTACAGAATGTGTTCGATTCGTGACTGGGGTGACGTAAGAGTTCATAAGAGAGAAGGGAGATCGCGCGTAGCTTGGACACAGACATGTTTTAATTGACCCGCTTCCGACAACTAGAGCACGGTAAGAGTGAATTTACCTAAGATTAGATCACGGGGCCAACCGGCTCTCAGCCAATCAAAATTACGCGTTCAGAAAGAACAACGGGGTGAAATTTAACTGGTGAATTGCAATCACTATTATCCTTTAACAAACCAATGCAGGAAATCTTTTTTGAGTTACTACAATAAGGAATGACTAGAAGGGAAAATTAATTTAATTGGTCTCCCTTTGGACGTTTCTGAATATGCGTCTTCCAAGTCACTGATTCTATATTTTTATGTTTAACACATTCGTTTTTGTCCCCGAAGGCACCAAAAAAACAGGGGAGGCAAAGCTCTACTTTGCGGAAAAGGCTGTTGTTTTTTTTTAATCATAGGCACAAGGCAAAGTGCAATTTGCAGTAAGGTGATTTTTTTACAAAGCCATCGTACAAATGTCCATAAAACTACTGACAAGGACCAATTAAAACAACCAGCACATTATTTATGAATGATGACGGGTATCATTAAACAGTGGTTTGTACACTGGACACAATTATCTACAAACAAAGTGAAAATACAGAGATTTTCTGCAAGATTTGCGACATTGTGCAGAGATAATGATTTACTTAGGACTTGAAGCAATAGTTATTTGGTTTTTCAAACTGTATTGGAAAAATATCATCACGGATTTCGAGACAGGCTTCATAGCCAAATAGTGGCTTATGGAAAGGCTTGTTCCGAAATCGTCAAGGTTAGTTCCCATTATGCAGTGGAAACATAGCTATTATTTCTTTTAATTTAATTAATCCTTTGAACCCAAGCGGCTGCTTTTCCGGCCAGGAACATGATACGCAATAACGTTATTAAATAGGATGGCTGTTCAGTAAACATGTGAGGTAGACAATCAATATTTTCAACGTGCAGCCCAGAGGCTGCACGTTGAAAATATTGAATCGTCTACCCCAAATAATGAATATGGACTCTTCTAACTGTTGCAATTGAACTGGCATGAATGATACCACCAGAGTATAAAGGGTTAAACACTATCCTGCTGAGAATTATGTTCGAATTTGTTAAAAAAAATTCAGTCATGACTGGTTTGAAGCATCCCTCAATGGAGTTGATGAGAAATATTCAAACAACTGAAGCCCAGAAATTGACCATCCCGTTTTAAAAAGGCAGGAATTATATCGTTGCTGGAGACCCGAAAATTCCTGTCCTGGAAGGAAGGGGGTGATCTGTCAGTAGCATGTGAAGTGTTAAATTCAACATATTACGAAAACTAGATTAAAGTTTGATGCACCTTAAAATGTCAAAATGTCAACTAACGTATCAACTCAATCGTTGATCATCCAGATAAATAACAACACTTGGGAAGATAATGACGCCATGTGTCAGTAATTTACGCAAGAGTTAACCTACTATAAACATCCGGTTTGCAGTTTACAGTTTTTGAGGAGGCTGCGTTTGTGGGTCTATATATTCGACGAGCCAAAGGCGGTTTTGACAGGATGTATATTGGTGAATGACTTCATGAATTGTTCCACGCTGCTACATGTCTTGGTATCACTGCGCGTGTATGGACTTCTACTTTTTCATGAAATGCGAGTGACTTGTTAGGGTACTGAAGACCTAAGTGTAGCCTGACAAGAAAACAACCAGTGCATCCTCGAACGACCGTATATATTCATTTTCTTGAAGTATTCGTTCATGGAAGATTTAAAAGAGAGTGCGATGCATGCCATGTGCTTAAGTAACACCCATTGAATTAATAAACCGACTTTTGTTCATGCACTCCGGTTATACAGCGACGTGATCACAAACGTGTTTTTTCGATCGAATCCTGGTCTGGGCACAACACATTTACACGAGTGAGCCGAGATTTCGTGAATGAAATATTGAGAAATCAAGAATGAAACAATCGAATAAGAATATGCGTTTTACTTATCTCGAATTTGTTTTTTGACGGGCCAGGCCTAGCATATTCAGGAGAGCGATTTATTCGCTCGCCTACTCCTCGTCTTAAAAAAATTAAGGAGGGCGAAAATTAGCCCTCCTGGCCTTAGAAAATAATGACTACCATAACCTCCTATGCCCAAAACCCACATCTTTTAAGATCTCTGCTACATGTATGTTAGTGATCTCTGTAAGACGGCCACACTGCCCCTCCTACGTCTCCGGGCCTTGCCAAGACCCGGAGGTGTGGAAGGGGCAGTATAGCCGTCTCAAAGAGACTACCTTGTTAGCAGCACCAAATAAAATGTACAAAGCCAACATGGCAGAATTCATTAACAGTAAAACTTCATTTTGCAATTTTAGCTTGTGTAAGCTTGAGGAGAGCTAACCGCTCGCCAAGGCCATGCCACGGGTGCGATTTTTAGCCCTCCTGCATTTTTAAGAATGCCAGGCCTGACGGGCAAGCATAAGCAGTATTGCGGGGATAGAAACGTGCTGAGAAATTCGACCAGATCGTGACCCAGTTGGGATTCAGCCGAAAGTCTCTTCCCGCTTTTGTAATCAGAGTTTTGTATGATATAGATATACCCGCCAGACTGGAGTAGACCGATCCGCGTGAACAAATGATACATAGAAGGTCAGTCAGCATAACTTAATCAAACCACTGCGCTTTCAAAACATGTCAAAAAGAGATGGTCTGAAACTCTCTTTTTGTCTGGAAGATGTGATGTTAACGAAGAACAAATGCTACCAGCTACAGCGATTATTAACAAGCATGAATCACATAACAATGTGAACTTCAAACTATTGGGATGAAAATTAAAAGTTGAATAATTTGGTTTTCTTTGAGTTTAGCCCATTCGAAATTTTTATGCCGTTAATGAGTAAAAATACAGTCTAACATTCCCTCGAGTTACTCTTGTTATTTCGACTATTTTGCAATATCCCGTGTCATTTGTTATGAGTTGTATTTGTCATTTTAGTCTCTTGATTGAAGTTTAACAGATTCGAGAAGCAATTAAATTCCAAACTCACAAGTAAATCACTCTTGTGCAGCTCATCTAACATTGGACTTTAGGCTGGATGATGTCTCGTACAAACGACAAACGAATTTGAATGTGCTGCATAACAAATGTACCAAATAGAATAGCCGTTGAGTAAATGCAACAGAACACTTTTTTGTTAACACTGCTTCACTCACAGCGTCAGAATTGCAAGGAAAATGCCAGAATGCTGAAGTTTTAGACACTTGCAGTAGGTCGTTTGCTGGTATGTACAAATCTTACGCAAGCCAGATCCAGTTTCTGTTCCTGTGCACGCCACATCTTGCATTCTTCAAACTCGCCACTTCTTCAGTAACAAGCAACAGCGTTGTGGACAAGGGCGCACATCATGAGATGTTGCAAAGGACGCTTATAATCAGCAGCCGATTAACTATACAACCAGATGGTACTTTCTAAAACATTTCTTGATTAACTGAAACTTTCATTTTTTCTTACTTAAACAAACATAGCTTCAGAACCCCCCCCCCCCCCCCCCCCCCACCTTCCGCAATAGACCGGGTTCGACGACCGCCTTCCAATTAGGGATTATCAGCTTCATTTTAGGACAAAAATGGAACAAAACAGTATTAAAAAGTAACAAGCGATTTTTGGTTGCATGTGCCGGTTATTGAACGTTAAAGATTTAACAAATCATCCCCATTGCCCACTTGAGGGCACGGTGGCGTTGTGGACTAAGGCGTACTGCACGTCGATAGTGCACCTGTCTTCAACCAGTGCTAACCCTGCTTGTATGGTGTTATTATGTTGGGGAGCTGACAGTTGCTCTGTGGTTCTCTCCGGGTACTCCGGCTTCCTCCACCCGTAAAACTGTTGTGGTCATGATTAGCCATTGTGCAGAAATATGTGACCTTAAACACCAATAAATAAATAAATAACAAATCGTCACATATCTGTGTTCATTACAAGCAACAGAACTCCTGATAAGACGTGTATACAGTGACGGATCTGGATTCTACTTTTGTGTTGCGTGTGCCACATTTTAATTGGTTGAGGACCAGATTATTTTGGTGGTCGCAATTTGTACTCAGACTTTGTTTTATTAAAGCTCATCGGAGAGTGCTCATCGGCACTCTCCAATAGGTTGTGATAAAACAAATGTATGTGAACAAAATATTAGTTGCGTTTGGCTGAAAATGAAACTTGAGCAAGAAATATAACGGTTTTTCCTCTGATACCCTTAATTTTTTGAAGGCTTTGAGAGTGGCTTCTAGCATTGGACCAGTTAATCGTGGGTTATATTATGCAAGGCATCTTCTGACCCGTGCAGCGGCGAATTGTGAGCAAACAGATAGGGTATCCCACTACTGTCGACAGGGACTGCGTGCCTTCCCCAGGGTAATTTTCGAAAATGAAATGACAGCGTGGCCCTATTGCAGCTTCTTTGCACACGATTACAATGTTTTCTAGACAAAATATCCCCTCTGTTTTATAGACTCATTCAAATTTCGAGAAAGAGAAGCGAATTTATAACAGCTCACATGAGCATCAGTTGATCTTATATCACATCGCCGCAAACGAATGGGTAAACGGACCTTTGAAAATATATTTATCACATATCAATTTACCATCAAATAGCTCATTACCGAATATATCGTTCACAACATGTCTAATACGGGAATGACGTCAAAAGTCAACATCGACATCGTAACGTTGTGGTCGAGCTGTTTTTGGAAGTAGACCTGAATTAATCCTCTCTCCCTTTTCATTAACTGTGTACCTAATACAAATAGCGGACGACATTTGCAGAAAACATTTCCTGAATACTTAAACATTCTCATTATTTGTCTCGAAAACATATCTTGTTAAACGCCATTGGAACGAGCTCGACGATATCATCCAGTGAGGGTCCATATGCTATGTTTTTGGGGTAAAAACTGAAAAAATATTAACCCTTTACCCAACGTAACGGCCAAAACCGCCAGCGCTATTCTCAAAAATCGCCAATTAATTTTCACTATTTTTTTCATTTTTTGTCTCAAAAACATAGGTTATGACCCATCGTTGGAACGAGCTTTTTTTTTCGGACGAGGTGCAAATTATGCCCATCATTAGAGGTCGGCATGTAGCGTTTACCCAGGACCTCCCACTCTTGCAGGGCACACCCTACGAAAGTTGCAAGGGGGTATCCTCTTGCATCGAAAAATCTAGGTGTGCGTAAGCTTGCAAGAGAGGGAGCCTGGGAACGCTAGATGTTGTTATTTATTTATTTATTGGGGTTTTACGACAGTTTCAACAGCCAGGGTCATATCGTATCGAGCAGACCCACGGGTGGAGGAAGCCGGAGTACCCGAAGAGAACTACCGAGCAGCGGCGGGCATCCGCCAGACTCTCCGCCAGAGAACTAATTAACCAGAGAACGCTAGATGTTGGAAAGTATATCTAATATTACTGGATTTGCGCAACCCAGGCTGTGTGAGTAAACCTTTATGGGGTGCAGCCCGATGACACCGACTATGCGAACCTTGAGCTTACGTAGGGATCTGTTGCCTGTGTTGAGTGTTCGTCTCTCCTCCATTCAATGTTTGTTATTCGTAATTGGCAGTCGGGCGTCATTAACATGTCTTAATAGTCTTAATAATCTTAAATGTCAGTCATTAGAACACAGTACAACAGACTCAATGTAAATTTGTCGACAAACCGACTCATATCTTGAACTTTATTTCTTTAAAACACACATCCACTTGCTGATATAACCGAGTAATGTATACATATACATAAATATATGTTTCTTTCAAATTTACAGTTACAGTACGGCCTCGAGGTCACCTTCCACGGATGGGCAACATTTCCTCGGACGCAATAATATCAGAATCTAAACATTAATTATAGGAATAATCATCAAAAATTTAAATATAATGCTTCATTAATTAAAATTTTGCTGATGATGATATTTATTACCTGGTAATTGCATGCGTGGGCATCACTGTCCACGCGTGGATTACGATCAATCCACGATGACTGTATTGTTCCACCATTCATTGTCGATAAAAGTTCGCCCAGGAAAAATAGAGATTCAACTTTTCGAACCCATTTCAAAGTGAAAAACTGGAAAAGGGTGTCCCTATGTTAAAGAATTGTCAAGTACGGGTACGGTGACGTACACCAGCTATACCTTTCATCGACAGAAATGAATACATATAAATATTTGCTGCTGAGTCTTAGTTGAACTCAAAACGAAGACTTGACTTGATCTGAAATCTTCACTTCGGAAAACTGAAAGCACTGCGGCCTTCACGATGTTCACACACCAGCTCAAAAATACCCGAGTTTTAGCGGCACCTCGAAGGCAAGAGTATTCTGTTGTTCTACCGAAAGGCAGAAAAATGTTAGTCATCGATATATTTCGGACATATTACAAAAGACACAATTTCAGTTTTTCCAACAAGCCGACTCGTGCCTTGAACACACACAAAAGATTAGCTGTTATATATTTACCATGGATGTTGAGAGATGGAACTGCTGAGAAAAAACTTCTAAACGTTTGTACATTGCATGTATGACGTAACTGTGTTTGCTAGTATCTGTTTATCATCTTCCTTTCCTTTCAGGTATCGTCTGTTAACATCACATTTTGCTACTGATGTTATGCTCTCAGATATAAGATATACACAGAACGTCACGATGTGTGAATGCGTTTGTCAATACAACACGAGTGCCAGCACGGAAAGGGAGAATAAGAGGCATAGCCTCGAGTTCTGTACTTCGGCGACGGTACGAGTGTCATATTGACGAACGTATTCACAGAATCCATTAACTTAAAAAATCAAACACCATACACAGCAACTTTCAAACATTAAAACTCTTTGTTTTTTTCCAGCTGGCATTCTATTAATTGGATGTCACAACAGCTTCCAAGTTCATCTGGGCCGGAATGCTATGTTTCGATTGGCCAATTATGAAAATGGGCGGAGTTTAGTTTTTTTGATGGATCCACGGCGCCAGGTGGAAAAATAGTCCGTCAATGGAAGTCCGTATGGACACGTGCTTCGTATAGGCCTGCAAATATGGAACTGGAGGACAAGTAATAGGCGTGTAATAAAATTCAATCCTACGTTAAGATCAGCAGTTTACTACCTCAACAATTCATTCTCCAGCGCTTGAAAAACTAGGCGTTTTTTTTTAATTTTTCTCAATTGTTTTCAGTTCTTTGCATTTCCGAAATGCAAGTGCTATTGAAAGGTTTACATATTTTATTGTAATCGAACGCTAGTCTATCCACCGAATTTGAATCTCATTTTTAGCACAACTTTGACGAAGTCAAATTAGAGGTTTTGTCATGGCCCGTCGTCCGTCTGTCCGTCCGTCAACAATTCAATACGGCTCGGGCTAGAGGTCGTATTTATGAACCGATCTTTACGAAACTTCTTGGGTACCTTTGTTATCACCTTGGGACGAGAACGAGTGTTTTTGGGTGCGGCCCGAAATTCAAGATGGCTGCCGGCCGCCATTTTATACCTAAATTAGGCGCAATCCGTTTTTTGTACAGTACTTCTATATGAAGGTTCTGATTTGAATAAATTTTTGTATGAATGTTTAGTAACATGGAATACATCACATATAATACGGGTTTTTTCTCGTGCATAAATTATGCAAATTAGATGAAAATTGATTCATTCAGTGCTATTTATACACAGTTAGTACACATGTCAATACGACTCGGGCTAGAGGCTGTATTTATGAACCGATTTTCACGAAACTTCTTGGGTACCTTTGTAATCACCTTGGGGCGAGAATGAGTGTTTTGGGATGCGGTCCGAAATTTCAAGATGGCCGCCGGCGGCCAATTATACAAGTTTGGATTTATTCAGTGCTGCTTGTACACAGTAAGTGCGCCTTTCAATACGGCTCTGCCTAGAAACATCTAACTGTCACCCACCTTTAAAGTACTTTACCTGTACATTTGTTACAGGTTACGGTCAGTATTTATGTACAGATCTTTACAATACTTTACATGTACCTTTGTTATCAGGTCATTACCTATATGTGTGTCACTGCTGTGTCACATACTATACATGTACATGTCTTACAGGGGTTACGCTACAGCGTCATTGACACTTTCATTTACCAAGCGCATCGAAGATATGTGTGGCCATTCCTAATCATCACCATCAGAACATCGGCTTAACACATCTGCCTTTCTGTTTCTATCCCTGAGGATCCACGTGGGTAATAATAAGACATCCTTATCATGCTCTTGCCGTATACCCTTGCTATGTGCTATATTTATTTTCATTCGAATTACTATTTCCAAAACTGTGAACAACATTTTGATTATCAGAAGAAAATCTTTACATTGTTCGGAACAACTACTTAACCCTTTGAACCTCAGAGGCCCATTTTCCGACCGGGTCACAAGCTACGTCACAATGTCATTAAATGGGATGGCTACAAGGTAAATGTGCGGTGTAGCCAAATCAATATTTTCAACATGCAGCCAGAGAGCTGCACGTTGAAAATGAGCTGCACGTTGAAAATAATAATTGATCTACCCCCAAATAATAAACATGGACTTTCCAACAGCTGTCATTGAACTGACATGGAAGATGCCACCAGAGTTCAAAGGGTTAAAACAGAATAGGCTGCTTTTATTTTTCTACAAGTATAGCTTCCAAACGTTCGTGGGTTTCCTATCACCCAACTATGTCACCGTGAGACTGCTGTAGCTCAGAATCAGCTTTTTCCATCGAGGAACAAAATACTGTGAGACAGTTTAAGCCCTCGGATGGAGTCCGTGTCCCCATATCCTCACCACGAGATCTTACTCTTCGCTGACTTTCATTCTGTCACTGAAACATATCCACCGCAATCGCTGCCCGAAGCGTCACGACACAATGCCTACTAACAATCTTTGTACACTTTCGTCAACGCCGAACCATTGTCGTTGATAGAAGAACAGTTATCCAAAATAAAAAAGTTTTCAACAACCCCGCCTGTGATAACCACCCATGCTCACCATACAATACGACAGATCGCACGCCTGTACAACTCCCGTGTCATTAATCTTAAAATTTAACACACAAGCTGGCTGAGAAGAAATTGCTTGCCCAATAACGGTCGCTGCAAATCTGGCGTGTCGAATGGGCCCGGTTGTCCTGAAATTTGCAACAGAAACGACCCCACCATAGCCCTCAGTTTATTCATCCTTTGGAGGGTAATTTGGAACTTATCCTGCATGGGATCCCAAATGAAACCAACTGATGTTATAATTTGTGCGGGCTGCTGAACGCATTTTTCTTTATCGACAATAGAGCTAAATGCAACCAACTCCTAATGTAATGGATGCCTGGATTCACTGGCATTTTACATAGAACCCTCTCCGACAATAGCAGTATCTACAAACATAATAAGTCAGAAACCTTTTGATTTCAAAAACGTCACTCGCATCAGCATGGTAAAACTATTTCCAGCCGTTGCTTTGTTGAATGGTAGAAAAACAGAGTGTAACTTTATACCTTTATTTGTTATTTATTGGTGTTTAATGTCACATACTTATGCACACTGGCTAATCGTGACCGTGACAGTTTTACGGGTGGAGGAAGCCGGAGTACCCGGAGAGAACCACCGTGCAACGACGATCAGCTGTCAGCTCTCCGACATCGTAACTCTGAACTCTGCAACGCAGCACAGGCAGGGTTAGATTGGGTGAAGACATGCGCACCATCGACGTGCAGTACGCCTCGGTACACTGCGTCATCGTGCCCCCATGTATGCAATCGGGGTTAAGTGCCTTGCCCAAAGACGCAACGCGGGATCGCGAATTAGTCAGTGAATATACCTTTATAATTAGTCCACGAGATTCCCAGAACTCATCTGTGATTCGAAAAAATCAAATGTTCTGATAAGCCGACATGCAATTGAAAGTAAAACCAATCACCACAATGAAATATTTACCGCGCAACATAAAAATCTCCATATTTAAATTTTTGTTTCAGTAATGGTCTTTAATGTCCCTGCAGTCCAAAATTAATCTGACTTTACTGATTTTGTTGCCTGCAGCTATCAGTGGAGTGACAACACCTGGTTTTGTATCAACATTTCATATATATTTCATGTAACTAACTCCTGTATTTCATGTTGCACAATGCAACTTTCAAACAACCCACTGTCGAAGTTATTTATTTATTTTTTTATTTATTTATTGGGGTTTAACGACACTTTCGACAGCCATGGTCATCTCGTATTGGACAGTATTTCGAGTGGATGAAGCCGGAGTACCCGGGGGAACCTCCAAGCAACGACTAGTAACTGTCAGACTCCCCAACGTCGTAACTCCGCGCAAGCAGAGTTGGCATTAGTTGAAGACAAGCGCATCGTCGACGTGCAGAATGCCTTAGTACACAGCGCCATCGCGCCCCCACGTGGACAATCGAGATGAAGTGGCTTACCCAAAGACACAACGCAGTTACCTCTGGCGGGGATCGGACCGTGGACCTTTCGATTTGATGTTCAATGCCGTAGCCACTGAGCCATCACGCTTCTACTGGCGAATTGAATTAATGTGCCCAACGCAGACGATATCAAAATTTATTATTTTAAATATAATTTTTTCAAATTTTTCAAAATATTTCAACAAAACCATATCATGTAACCCCTCGTTGGAACGAGCTCGACGAGCTCGTTCCAACGAGGGGTCACATGATATGGTTTTGTTGAAATTTTTTGAAAAATAATATTTTTTCAACTGCTGAATTTGCATATTACGCTGGTGGATGCGGCCGATTCGTTGGGTAAAGGGTTAATGTGCCCAACGTCCTCATCTTTACCATCTACTCTCGATGCCATCTCGATACTTTCATCAACAAGACAATTATTAGGACTTCGCAAAAAATTCCTTATCTTATCATACTTCTCGGCTTCAAATGTACTGCACTGTGCCTTCCGTTGCCCCGGCTTCCACGTCGAAAAAATTTGATTTGAATTGCTTTTTTATCACGGGGTCACAAAATAAGAGTACTGTTGGTACTGGTTGAGTGACAGATGTCCATACTGTCGCTGACAGGGAATAAAACGACTTTTACGGCTTCTTTTGGACTTTTCTTGCTTTGTTTTCTGAGTGCCCGTTTTTCTGCCTTATAAATTCATTTCTCGTCCTTCGAATCGTCTGCTAAAAGGTTAGATTGGTATTCATTAACACCTCAACAACCAGTCTATGAACTGTCTGCTAATTTTAACATCTTCTCCCAGTAAGACATAATGCTGATGTCTTCTGATATTTTGCTTGGCATTTAACCCGCATCCGCCCGCGTAGTATGCAAATTCAGCAGCTGAAAAAATATTATTTTTCAAAAAGTTCAACAAAACCATATCATGTGACCCCTCGTTGGAACGAGCTCGTCGAGCTCGTTCCAACGAGGGGTCACATAATATGGTTTTGTTGAACTGTTTTGAAAAATTTGAAAAAAATATATTTAAAATAATAAATTTTGATTTCATCTGCGTTGGGTAAAGTGTTAAAGGTAGTTTCGTGCGTCACTGATCTCTTGTCTAATAACTGAGGGAAGTCTCTAAGTTTGCTGGAAGCACCGGCATCGAATTTAGTCTGCATCTCGAATTCTTTCTTTTAGAATTTATAAGAGTCTGTGGTATGTACATTGTCTTCAATTATTGGAAATTGGAGGTTCGCTATTTGATTCTGGTTACTTTTATTGTCGGCCACGAAAATTGTTTAACTTCAATGTTAGCAAAATTGCAAGATTTCTAGAACGATGTTATGACTTCCTACATCTTATCCTCGATCAACGAATTCATCCGTAATGCGTCCATTGTTAACTGATGACTTTCCGTTGAAACTTATGTGTGTTCAAGACAAAGACTTGTCTTGAAGCGAAGTAACCTTATATTTAGAAAACTGGAGCTCCGTGGCTTTCACGACATTAACAAACCTGCTCAAAATACCCGTGTTATAGCGGTTTATTTATTAGATTCAATTTTCTTTCTCAGAATTTCCCATTATCAAGTTCGGTCGATGTGACTTGAAACTCGGCTCATGTTATTCCGTCCTCTGCCGATATGAACCAACCCCGAGTTGTTTCCCTTGATGAGTCATTACTAGGCGCCGGCATTTTTTTACGAAACCGTTCATAGTTTCTTGTCGAACGCAATCACGAAACCTGGGGACACCGGCACCGGACATAATGGTGTGGCTTGAAGAAGAGTATTTGAATGAGGAGAAGTTATTGATGGAATGAGTGAGGATTGGGTGGAGGAAGAGAAACGTGTAGCTCAAACTGAAATTCAGAGTCTTTAGAAGAGATCCGTCGAAGTGGAAGAAGAGATAGTTCAGCTGTCCAACGTCGTGGCATCCCCCAATGAGGGAGTCGAGACGTCCAGATAGCTGAATTAGCAGAAGCGAACTTCGGACTCAGTGAAAACAATGAGAAACAATAACAGTGTCAGAAAACTGAGACAGATCAGAGAACTTTTTGTAATTATTTGCTTTCGTTTGATAAATAAAGAGGTTACTACCTCGTTAGTTTTATATCGGCCGAGATATCATCAGGCCTGGCAATCTAGAAAATCCAGGAGTGCAAAACAATTACCCTCCTCAGATTGCTTAGGAGTGCAATGGCACCTGACATTTTCAATGCAAAAACTTGTATGCTATTTTGGTTATATTCACTTCGAGGTATTAAAATTGTGACTGCAAAATTGTGCTACATTCAGCTACATAGTGGAAATATTGGCACGCACATCTTCTCATTATTCCAAATGTAGCATTCAATTCTTATGTGACTGTCTTCTACACTCAAAATGTATCGAAATGCGACACAGAATGGGTCATGAGTTATTGCGAATCAATGCAACATTGACAAATCGTCCCCTGAGTTCCAATGTGTTCTCTGTGCCAGTAGGCACAGAGAATACATTGGAGCTCACGGGACGAAATGATAATAGATTTTAAAGGCAGTCCCAAGCCGTTCCAAAAAATCAAGGGGTGCAAAAAATTGCCCTCCTCTATTTTTTCTAGGCGTTCAGTAGGCGTGCAGCACTCCTGCGCTCCTAAAGAATGCCAGGCCTGTATCAGCCTTTGGTAACTTCTCATCCGCCTTCAACCTTCGGCATGTAGTTATCTTGTGCTGATATCTCAACCGACATGAAACTAACCAAGTAATAACCAGTAAACATCGAAGACAACGTTTTCCCAGTATTCTACCGAAACGCGGGAAAATATTATTCTCAACATGACAGTTGACCCATACGTAAATGATTTGGATGGACGATGCCTTGCTTTTAGCAGAGGAAAACATCCTTGCAGAGTCTATGTGATGGTTGTGCCAGACTGTGAAAGGGCGTGGTGAAAATCACGGTTCTTTCGTAACAACCTTCTTATAAAATAAGGCACGAGGCAGTTGAGAACGTACTTTTTAAGAACGTTTGTCTAAAGCTCCGCGTACTGGAGCTACGCTTAAATGACGACACGGCTCATTCACGTTGACAGTTTTAAATATACAGAGGGTGAGGCAATTTACGTTTGATTTTGTTTAGTTTGTATTTCGAATGTGGATAGTGTAGAATATGAAAATATGATGTGAGATGTTGTATTAGTGTTTAACCCTTTACCAACGTAACGGCCTAAACCGGCCAGCGCTATTCTCAAAAATCGCCAGTTAATTTTCATTTTTTGTCTCAAAAACATAGGTTATGAACTCGTTCCAATGGGGGTGATAACCTATGTTTTTGAGACAAAAAATGAAAAAACAATTAGTTAAGAATATTTTTGCAAGTGTCGTCTGCTTTTCATGTTAGGTAAAGCGTTAAACTTAGATGGGTTATGAACACTTATTCCAATACACAGAAATTCATCTATAAAACGACAAGACAATCAACATTATATAAAGCTTAGTCATAGAAATAAACTGACTACTTTATTATTTTTTTTTTTTATAGATCGACAATTTAATATTTTTGATATCAGTACAGGTTAATAATTAGTGTTTGAACTGTAATTTCGTTTAGTGCTAATGCTCCATTGAAGAGATCTGTTATGGTATTCTAAGTAGTGTTCGCGACAGGATGAATTAAAAGACATCAATTAAAATTGCCTATTTTGTTCATAACAGATATCGCTGCGGGCAAAACGTGATATTTTCTTGAAATCATATGTTATTGACATGATTCATTCTTCGCTTGGGGAGATTGTTTCAAACAACATGGAGCTGAGAGTTAATCTGGAGTCATATTTCTCCCTGTTTAGTGTGAACATTGACTAGACAGACCACTTAAAAACCACTTGAGGAAAAATAATTTGCTCGGAAAGTTTGTTGACCTAAGCTGACCTTAACTAATACATGTTTCATCACAAAATGTTGTTCTACTTTCAGGAATGTTGTCCTTGTTGTGGTGCCGGAAAAAAGACAAAAGAACTTCTGTTCCCCTACATCACGACGATCCAAGTACAACAGTAACGCGAGTAACTATCATCATTTTTTATATCTATAGTTGCTGTATTTTTTAGACTGGACTCAAGAGTGTCTTATTGTTCCTCGCCTTTTATGCAAGGCGTATTTTTCTCTCTCACGAGATAAATAGAAAAAACACACGCTAAAAACTAAAGTGTTAAAAACTACACTTCAAGTGCTGTATTTAACACTTACTAAGTGCTGAACTAGCACTTTGTTCAAGTGTAGATATCCCAGAACTTGACAGGTGTTACAATAATACCACTTGACAAGTGTAATGTCGCGACACTTAAAAGGAAACAACGCAGATGACGCCGATCAGGCTCGAACTCTCGAGCCTGATCCGCGTCATCTGCGTTGTGTCCATTTAATTATGTACCCACCAAGCGCAAATCAAATTATGGACGATTCTGGAAGAACCACCAATGCTAGGCACATGGGAAGTGCCATCCATTCAAGTTTCAGATGTCTGACGATTGTAATGTCTAAGTGCTTAAAGCATTGCACTTTGAGTGTTAAAATCAAACCCTAAGAGTTAGAATGGGTTTAACACCTTGAAAGTGTCAGTTTTAACACTTTAGTTTTTAGTGTGCAACACAAACGTTTGATTTGGTTGATGTTTAACGCACGAGTTTGATTGGACGCAAGAATACTACAAGAAGCGAAGTTTCTAGTTGTATTCTACGACAAACCATACGAGTGCGATAAACTTTCACCTCAACCATTTAAACGATTGTGCTGTTCTCCATTTTTTTTTTCTCGCGTTTGCACCTTTCAACCCTTTACCCAACGAATCGGCCACATTCACCCTCGTAATATGCAAATTCAGAAGCTGAAAAAATATTATTTTTCAAACAATTTCACCAAAACCATATCATGTGACCCCTCTTATTCAATGGGGTCGCATGATATGGTTTTGGTGAAATTTTTCGAAAAATTAAAAAAAAATGATATTTAAAATAATAAATTTTGATACCGTCTGCGTTGGGTAAAGGGTTAAAGCATATAAATACACAAACTGACATCACTACAGTGGAATACTTTGTGAGTTGCAGGTGCGTTTGTTTTGCTTTGCAACTCAAACATGTCTCACCAGAGCGACATTTCTATGTTCTAATAAAACAGGGGTGGGGGAGGGGAAGAATTGTCTTGATTACATATTGCTATCAGAGAAAGAAATTCATTGAGATAAAACGAAAATGCGATTCTTCTGTAATAAATTTCAAAATTTTCCCGAGAAGACTCCCGGTAATCGTCGATGATTGCTGAAATAACGAGGCCCCGTTCACCAATTTCAGAAAGCATCACTGGTAAGCATTTAATCCACTAAGCAGGGGTTAATGAAATACAATAGTAGAATAGGTAAAAAATAAGTTCACAAACAGGGACCAGTCTTGAACATTTCTTCCAACACTGTTTCGTTGCGATACCGTTTGTTATGTCATTTGAGGTTGAGCTGCAATAATGTGTTCAGCCAAATATTTGAGTGCAGTTGTGAGCGTGAAGTTACTGGTAACACATTCTAAATATTTCAACTAGTAAATCCCCGAATTTTTTGACATGTATACTAACCTGCGGTGAATTCTACTAACGGGGGGGGGGGGGGGGGGGCGGTATCTCAGTGGTTAGAGTATTGGACTTTAAACCAAAAGATCGACGGTTTCATTCTGACCAGCGATAACAGCGTCGTGGCCTTGGACATGACACTTAATCCCCGTTGCTCACGTGGCGGTACGGTGACACTGTATACTAAGACGTATTGCACGTTGATGGTGCACTTTTCTGCTTGTGCAAAGTTAGAAGTTTAGAGAGCCTCCTGTTTGTCCACCTCTGCTCTGTGGATCTCTCCAGGTACTGAGGCATGTTACACTCGAAAAACCAATATGATGTGCCCCTGGCTTTTGAAATTGTCGTTGAATCCTAATAAACAAACAGACAATTGAAAAACTTAACCCTTTACCCAACGTTACGGCAAAACCAGCCAGCGCTCAAAAATCGCCATTTAATTTTCATTATGTTTTCATTTTTTGTCTCAAAAACATAGGTTATGACCCCTCGTTGGAACGAGCTCGTCGAGCTCGTTCCAACGAGGGGTCATAACCAATGTTTTTGAGACAAAAAATAAAACAAATTAGTTATTCAAGAATTTTTTTTTTTGCAAGTGTCGTCTGCTTTTCATGTTAGGTAAAGGGTTAAAGGTAAAGCATTCACGGTGACCTTTTGTTCTCGCAATTATTGAGTTTATTACATGGTGAAAATAAGATAACACCACGGATTATAATACTGAAAAATGACGTCAACATGTCATGACCTTCTCACTCATTGGCATGTACGGTGGCTAAGGGAAACATCTGAATGAGCTCATTTAAAATTCGATGAAAGTTTAATGCTTTTTCTCTCTTTCTTTTTGTAGTTCAATGACACTTTTATCACCTGAGTTTATGTTGAGTTGGGGAGGTTTTTGGAACTAGGAGCCTTGAATATAAACTGATAACCACCGTTCAATTGCAAACAACTGTCAGACACATCAACTTGCCAACCTGGGGTGGGTTTCTAAACCGAGTTTCAGTTTTGGTTTAATATATTCTTCGTGAAAATTAATTAAGTTTTTCACATTTGTTTAATCACATTTTATAGATTTTCATACAAAATATATCATGTGACCCATCTGTCGGTCTAGTTCAGCCCACTTCAAATATGTGTATTGAATCAGAGTTTTCTTCAACCTTACTTAATAATTGATGTATATGGCTTAACTGGGGAAATATTTGAAGAACTGTCATCTACTTTCTATAGTTAAGTTATTTTTTCCTCCACATGAGCTAATGATATACTAACATAACTGTTTTTCTTATTACTGGAGTATAACGACACCTTCGACATTCAGGGTCATCTCGTGTCGGGCTGTTTTACGGTGGGTGAAGTAGGAGTACCCTGAGAGAACCACTGAGTAGCGACGAGCAACTGCGAGGCTTCCCAGCGTACTAATTCCGCACAAGCGGAATTAGCATTAGTTGGAAGAAAGTGCACCATCGACGTGCAGTGCGTTTTAGCGCGCAGCGCCACCGTGGCCAGCATTAGGTAATGTGAATTATGGGAACATGGATGTTGAAAGCGATTTTAAACACCAATAAACAAACACACAAACTAATATACTTGCCTGGCACGTCTTCATTAAAACTAGTGAGTGTACATTTTAACCTCAGCCATATCAGGCATGTTACAGTAATGTATTGGCTCGTTGAGTGTTAAAAGTCACTATAAACCCACTATCATGGCGCTCTCTCCAGAAATGGTTGAAAGCCATTTCAGTTGCTTTAGACTGCATGCATTAGCTTGTCTGCTCAGCGGAAACAAATATGAATATTATTGTTCGGCTACAATTTATTGCATAGCTCCAAGAAAATAATTATACAACAAGATCTTGCCCAACTTTTTCTGGCAGGATATTTTTGATAAAATTCAAATTTGAAATCTTCACTATTTATCTCTTTTCACACTTTCCGCTGCATGTGAAATATTTGACAAACACGTAGATTTCCTCATTGAAATCTCACATTATAATCCAGACTTGAACAAAAAGAACTCCGTAATTTATCATTATTATTATACAACTAAAACTAAAATGCTAATTGTAAATGGTAACTTTCATTAACTCTACGTTCAGTGCTAGAAGTTGTTTTTTGTTATAACTGTTCGACCTATGGGATGCATTTTAATTGATGTCGTCTGTGACGTTATATTAACTCTTAGGCCGGGGAATCAAAATGGATTTATTGAACATGACATACCGCTAAAAACTTACAGTAAAGCAGGTGCTTCTAGTAAAGTGTCGTCTGCCTATTCAGGCAGACGGCACTGGACTAGAAGCACCTGCTCAGTGTTTAATTCTCCCCCAGCCCAAAGATAGCCGAACCGGCACAGCCAGGTTACCTACCGTATTACATCACAGGCAAGAAAACTTGACTCCCGGCTTCTGAGAGTTAAAATAATTAATATTTACAGAACAAAATAATCTATCTGCTAAATTTTCACGTCTGGCCGCCGTTGGGTCGTGCTCACTGTGTGTAACGGGCACATGGTTCTCGTACGACACACATAGCGGCTGTCGTTGATACGTATGGGTCACTTCTTTTTTTCCGTGAGCCTGGGTAATGTTTACACTGAGATGTCTCCTGGAAAACAGTGCTCATTTCTTTCCATTGCGTTAGAAAGACTGTTGGATAATTGTTTATACTTTTGACATTTTTGTGACCTTTCGTTCGAGAGTTGCATAAGTGTTGCGGAATAGTACTAACCGTATAGGACGTGACTAAGTATCTAGCACTAAACGCTATCACATTTAGAACGTTTCAGAAGTAGCCTGGATAGGAAGAAAAAGAAGATTCAGCAAACATCCAAGCCCACAAATGTACTCCTAGTCAATCTCACATATCCCCATTTTGTACCAGGTCAACCACTTTTCAACGTAAAAATACGACATTGCTGCCTCCGAGTACGAGAAAAATCTTTATTACCTTTAATAATAGTTGACGTGTATGCGCTCTAATGCCGCATAATAACGCCATTGACTATCATGACAACCCACCTGATATCTTTATCATGGATTGCAGTATGACTTAACTACCGATATCGTCCGCAAAATCATTCAGATCTGGCGAGAACCATAATTGATATACTTCATGTACCATTCATTATTTGTTGATTTACAATTAATTCTATACGAAATAAAGTTCTTTTTGATAACTATTTGTTCCTTGCAGCATGCATCGAATGACACCAAACATGATTTTGTTTCAATGATTTTCCACAGATGCGTCGCATTTTCGAAGGTTTTGGAGAAAATGCGCGTTAATCGTGGTTTTTCATCTTTCCGAAACTTTATGGGCATTTTCTTAAGAATCTCACCGCCAGTGTGTTTAGATTTTGTATGTGGTTGACAAAAATGCATTAAACATCCTGTTACTTGATTTGTAGTAACGGATCTCTGTTATCTCTACACGACGATTGGATTTCAGAAAACTGTTTTCCCAATTATCTTTGATGGTCTGAGGTATTTTTATAGATTCTCTCTGACAATAGTCACATTTATGCAAATATGAAATAAAATTTAAAAGGAAAAAAAGAGAAATGAAGTCATTGAGTATTTTTCTTGATAAACCATATGACAAGAAACAAGCAGAGGTAGAATTGATTTTCGTATTTTATAGAATGATATAGTTCATTTTCAGTGCAGATGATTATGTCTCCGATTGCCATGTTAAGCCTGTAAAGGTTATCTAGAAATGTGGCGCCCAGAGCATATACATACAATATGCATGTGAGTACAATGAAGTTTTCTGAATAGATATATTGATATATATGTGTTATGTTTACATGGTGCTGATGCAAACTCTTTTAGCGCGACGAGACTCGTTTTGCGGGACTTATAGTTGCGAGTCGAGTTGCTCTACCTCCCCGAAAACGAGTCGAGTCGTAATAAAATATTGCATACAAGCACAATGAGCACACAACACAGTTATCTACCATTAATTTAACAAAATTCACCACCATGACTATGCCTGTTAACAAACAAACATCCATACTCTACTGATCAAACTTACGGACTCCGTTTTCAATTCTCGCAACCCAGCGATTTGTGAGGAAATTATGTCAACATGAATGAAATTGTACGTGGCGATAACTAATGGTCTAAAAACAGTCCATTTCTGAAAAAGAACTATTACAAAAACGGGAGATAGCGAATATGTTAAAATGTCCGAAGCAAAAAGGGATATCTGTTATATTAGTGCAATCGTCCATAAGCTTCATTGAAGTATCATTTCATTTTTAAACACCTGTCATGCCAAGGCAAACGTACCTGATATCTCTCAGCTGATGAAATTAACCTTCCCGTCCAAATTTCCCTCATTTCGTACTCAAGCTTTCAGTTCCGCCTTCCGTCCGGCTGTCCATTCGTCGGTCCGTCCGTCCGCCCGTCCGCCTGACTGTCTATCCATCGAACCGTCCTTTGATCAAGCCGTCATTCCGTTAGTCCGTCCGTCCTTCCGTCTGCCATTCCATTCATTGGTTCGTCGTCCGTCCTTCCATATTTCTTATTATCACATTTGAAAATAAACCGTTCCAAATATTTTTCCGAATTAGTTGTACAGCCTTTTGTGTGATAATAGTATGAATGAGATGGCGAACCGGATGTGTCGAATATTTTTGTTAGAGTTATAGCCCTTGTTAGGATTACACTGTCTTGTTATCACAGTACCATTTCCTGCCATCACATTTAATTGAAAACTATTGAGGAATTTCTTTCAAAATGTATTGTATAAACTGGAAGTTTGCAATTTTATCCAACTAGAAATTCCAGCTTTGTTATCTCCCTTGATATGCAATGAGTTACTGTTCCCTTTTGCGTCCTTTCCCGTGCGTGCGTGCGTGCGTGCGTGCGTCCGTGCGTGCGTCTTCTCTTTTTTCTAAGTTCTTCTGTTTCTTCTAATGTATCTTCAACTGGTGGTTGTTCAGTCAAATGCATTTCAAAATTGCCCAAAGAATGGCTAAAAATATTGTGCCACCAGAACGTCAGGATTATGTTTTATATCCTGTTAGTCTTGAGCAGCACACGTTCGAAACTGTTTTGAGTTTAACTCACATACTGGTTCCCTTATCGTCTACAAGTGATGAGGTATATGGCATTGGATGAATCACAATGGAAGGAGTTTCGGATGTGTTTCTTCAGAGGAAAATTCTCCTTTCTGATTAGGCATAAACTTATGCAATCTACAACGGGGCTTTTGCAATTCAAGACTGCGTCGCCTACAATTCTGTAACGGAATGCTGTGTTTAATATTTTGAAATCGTTAATTCTTGATGGAGTTTCCAGATTTTTCAGCGTCTGAGTTTTCATGCTATTCAAAAAACGCAATGCGTATCTCCTCGATCTGAAGGCGCCAATCAGGGTAGAACATGTCTCGTTAAAATTGTTATGGCAACGAGTGACACCTTCAAATGTATGTGGTGGATGAAATGATTTTGATTTTTATATGTAAGAGTTGATGTGTATGTGATGAGTTGGTTTACAATACAGTTTATAATCTAAATGACCGAGTCCCTGGAATCGTTTTTCTTTATAAACGGCCACATTGAGAAAATCGACAGAATCTTGATTGATGGGTGCGTTCAGTTTCATGTTTGGATATTAATCAAACTCTTCTTTTGAATGTTCCGAAATGACAAAAAATGTCATCTAAATATCGGAGCGAATGTATTCAAGACGATGTTTTGCACATTAGCTTAAGGCCTTTCCCTCCCATTCCGCTACATAAATGCTTGAAAAATTTAGACTGAATATCTTTGCCCAAAGGACAACCCATTATTTGTAAATAATTTTCTCCATTGAATTTAAAGTCACACCTTTTTAAGCTCTGCCTTAAAAGATGCAATATTTGTTCATCCAGGCTCTTTGCATCAGGATATTTTTCGAAAGCATTTTTACAGATTTAACTCCTTTATCAATATAAATGTTGGTATACATGTTGTCAATATCCATGGTAACCAAGTTGGAATTCTTAAATATTTTCAATACAGAAATTTTGACCAAGAAAGCCTGTGTATTTTTATACGCCCGTTTTGAAAAAAAACGGTCGTATTATGGTATACCGCTGTCCGTCCGTCCGTCCGTCCGTCCGTCCGTCCGTCCGTCCGTCCGTCCTTCCACGCGTCGTACAATAACTCGAAAACGCTTCAAGCAATTTTCTTGATTTTTCGCTAGCCGGTATATGTTGATAGAAGGAATCTCCCTTTCGATTTGTGTCGCTGTCCGATTTGTCATTCCAGAGTTATGGGACTTTATTCGTCAAGATATAGGCAATTTTCCACATGTCGGACTTTGAGCAATTTTCATGATTTTTTGGTGGCAAGTACATGTTGATGAAAGAACTCTCCCTTTCCATTTGTGTCGATGTCCGATATGTCATTCCAGAGTTATGGGACTTTATTCGTCAAAATCTAAGCAATTTTCCACATGTCGAACAATAACTTGAAAATGATTAGAGCAATTTTCACGATTTTTTAGTTGCAAGTATATGTTGATAGAAGGAATCTTCCTTTCGATTTGTGTCGCTGCCTGATTTGTCATTCCAGAGTTATGGGACTTTATTCATCAAAATATAGGCAATTTTCCACATGTCGGACAATAACTTGAGAATGCTGAGAGCAATTTTCATGATTTTTCGGTTACAAGTATATATTGATAGAAGGAATCTCCCTTTTGATTTGTGTCGCAATTGGAATTGTCATTCCAGAGTTATGGGACTTTATTCGTCAAAACATAGGCATGTCGGACAATAACTTGAAAATGCTTTGAGCAATTTTCATGATGTTTTGGTTTCAAGTATATGTTGATAACTGATATTTCCCTCTCGATTTATTTCTAAATTAATGAACACAGTATGTTGTTGGCTATGATTATTGTACAAGAATATAAAAAAAAAACTGACAAGTACACATGTATACTCATAGTGTGTGCTTCCCTCTTGTAATTAATAACGGGCGTATCATGCGCTCATGGCGCAGCTGTTTTTGTAGATAGCTCTGATGTCTGTTAGCTTTTGGTTTCAGATGATAGGCAAACATTCCGAGTTACAATCAGAGACAATTGACCAATCACCCGTCCATGAAGAACTGTCCTTGTGTGTCTTTAGTAGGATGAAAAGTTCTCTTGTTTGAGCACTGAGAGCAGCTGTTCAATATTTCATTTGTTTTCTGTTTATTTGACCATCGTCGATGAAAAATTGTAAGATCGTGTTGAATTTTTCAATATTGCTGTGCCAAATGGGTGAATCTGTTTTCTTATAATGTTGGATATTGCTGAGTTGTGTTATGGCTTCCTTTATATAATTAACCCCAAATAGCACGACAACAGACCAACCTTTCCCGGCTCGTTTGATAACTAATTTCTTATTTTTTCAACGTTTCGTGGGAGCTTTCCATTCCCTTGAATATAAATTGTTTTTATCAGAGAGTCTGTTCATGCTGAACACTCTTTTAGGGATTCGTGTGTGGCCTCAGTAATTTCGTAATCCACTTCGTTATCAATAGGTGATCAACCAGATGATTCTGTAGAAGGACGTTTCCTATCGCTGGAGTTTCTAAAGAGGTCTGCTAATTTAATTTGCCTCAGGAAATATCACGTATATGCTGGTATATCTTAGTTTAGTTTTAGGCTTCGGTGCCAGTAAGAAAGTTAAACCGCGATCTAAAACATATTTTTCTTGGGGCGTTAGGTCATCGGTGCCAGACAGAGTAACCACGTGTGTTCCCATTCGGACATCTGTTAGGCGGTTTTTATACTGACGGAAAAAGGAAACGCAAGTTCAGTTTTGGTAATATAAATGTTTTATCCGTAGACCAAATGTACTAAAATTTGACACATAGCTACCTCAGTGTACTGTCTGAAGAGTCTTTCGTTAACATTTAGTCAACCATGTCCACGTGCGACGCAGCATGCTTTCAACAGATTTTTCGTGTACCCGGGCCACTCCCACGTACTATGAGCTTGAAAACCATATCAGATCGCAGCTGTGAACAGTACACATCGATTGCACAATATTTCATTTCAACTCGATTGAAAAGTAAAATGCCACAAATGTCCGAAGTTGATACGTGTAGGGCTATTGTTCTAATTCTGCAGTGTCAATCGCATCGTCTCGTCGCCCAATAATTTGAGATCCATGAGTCAACGATAACTCATTTAGTTGGGCGTCTCAGAGCCACAGGAAGATTAGCTGACCGTATCAGGAGCGGACGTTCGCGGGTTACGTCGCCACGTCACGATAGAGGCATACGTCTCTCACACCTCCATAACCCATTTCTGACGGCGACGGAGACGACAAGCTAGGTTGTAGGCACTCATGGTCGCCGAGTGTGTCCACGAACTGTTAGGAATCGGTTGTGGGAGTTCAATTGAAGACCACGGCGCCCCTACGTTGGTCCGCAAATTACACCAAGGCGACGTCAACGTCGATTGCAATGTCTGCAGGCACATGCACCAAATCGGTTTCATTTGGCCCACTGGGGATGTGTGTTACTCACTGACGAGTCTAGGTTCATGCTGTACAGGTCAGATGGACGACAAGGCTGCTATCGACGTCGAGGTGAGAGATATTCTGATGCGTGCGTTCAGGAAAACGACAGCTTCGGGGAGAGTCTGTTGTGGTTTCGGGGGTGTTCTCATGGCGTGAAAACACCTCTCGTGGTCATCCAGGGCAACCTTACATATCAGGTCCTCAGGTCTCACGTCCTTCCACATTTCTATTCGCGTAACCTAACCGTGCAGCGGGATAATACGAGGCGGCACGTTACTAGGGTTTGTCAATCAAAACAATGTCCCAGTTCTCGATTGGCCGCCCTACAGTCCACACTTGTCCCCGATCGTGCATTTGAGGGACGAACTGGACAGCAGGGTCAGGAAGCGCGCCAACGTCCCAAACAATGTCGCTCAGCTCACGCTTTTCAGGAGTGGAATAACAACCCACAAAGGACCATAAACAACTTGATGGGGTCATTTGTAAGGAGAGTTAGAGCAGCGACTGAAGACCGGGGTGGGCATACCCGCTACTGATTTTGATCAGGAAATGGTGTAGGGTACTCACGTTTGAACGTTTTCCGTGCAAACGCCTCTGTGTGTGTCAAAACAACAAAACTCGTCAAAATTTAATCAGTAATGAAGAAATAACATCAAAATCCAAACAATGAAATAATCACCCATAATACATTAGAAATATTTATCACAGAAAAAACCTTGCATTTCTTTTTTCGGCTAGATTACTTTTACGTTTACTTAGTTTAAATCGAGATGATTCAACCATTGATCGTGGCTTCACACACGGATTGTTTTTGTTTTCTCCTTCTCCCCGCAAAGTTAACAAAGGGTTATGGTCCGTTCTCCCGATTTTGTGGGGACTTGTTTGTCCTTTATGTTTTGTTTGTCACCGAGCACAAAACAAAAAACAGCAATTATCCACAAAGGCTGCTAAACAAGACTGGGGTGCATGAATGTGTTTACAGAGAAACAGGGTGTACCTAAACTTATATCATCAGATTATTACTGACTTACCTTTCCACCAAGCCAATATTTTTTTTTTATTTTTATTGAAACTTAATGGCATGATTCACATCCTGCCGGACATTTTTATGGGCGGAAGAAGCCGGAGTACCCGGAGAGAAGCACCATGCAGCGGCGACCGGCTGTCAGACTCCCCAACGTACTAACTTTGCACACTCGGGGTTAGCATTGGTTAAAGACAAGTGCACCAACCGCGAGCAGTACGCCTTAGTACACAGCGCAACCGTGCTTCCGCTTGGGCAATCAGGATTAAGTGCCATGCCCAGGGACACAATGCAGTTAGCCCTGGTTGGGATCGAACCGCGAAGCTATCGGTTTGAAATCCAATGCCATAAGCACTGAGCCACGGTGCCCCTATTCTCCCAAACTTTCTAAAAACTCTTTTTATTTTTTCCAGTAAGCACTGAGAAACAGTTGCAGATTTTTTAATGTCTTTGCATTATTTATATTTCATAAGAAATCTACGTCATGTTTAACTCTTTGAACCCCAGAGGCCGCTTTTCCGGCCCTGTTACATTATACCTCATAATTTCATTAAGTATGTTGACATTTGAGTGAAGGTGTGGTGTAGACCAATCAATATTTTCAACGTGCGGCCCCAAGGCTGCACGTTGAAAATATTAATTGGTCTTCCCCCAAATAAAGAATAAGGACTCTTCCCGTTGGTGCCATTGAACTGATATGGAAGATACCACAAGGCTTTAAAGGGTTAAATGAGCTTAGAAATGTTTTTTTCTGTAGGTATTCTTAATTTCAGTAATAATACATTACGAGCACCAACTATTGTTTCTCTTAAAGCTTTGAAAGTGACGTGTAATTTGCAGGAAAAGGGTATCTTGAATTTCAATTTCAGAGGCATTCACAAATAAGCAAACAGACACATTGACACAATTCGGATCTTTGTGCCATGCAAGGGCTTACGTCACAGCCTTACAAGTTGCAACGCTCGGGCCGATAGAAGGAACACTGCCCGACAGCCAGACCGACCACCCGAGACCCACCTGCTCGCCAGACAGCCCGCCCGCCAGTAGGATGAAAAAAGGGGATAAGAACGCATTTCCTTTTTTGTCTCGATCGCACCTCACCAAAAAACTTAGTTTTTTTCGAGCAAATTGCGTTCATCACGATCGAAATCCATCGATTTGTACGATGCGACACGTTCACGTTCACATCGTCACTTTTCCTTGGTTTTACAGTGTTTGTGGTAGATGAGGTATCGTGGGTTTAACGTTCAAATCTCTAACGATCAGCGTGGGTCAACGTGCGCTGGCGACGGAATTTTGACAAACTCTAAAAAAATCCTCTCTTAAAAAAATCACTTTTTGGTGCGACAGTAAAATTTGACAACGACTGTTCTCGGGAAAACACTCACCTTTTCACAGAGGTAACACGGACCCGCCATTTTAGGTGAATTTTTTCAACAGAATACCGTCAAAAAGACACCACCGGTGCGGCTGGAAGACCAGCGATCCAACGTCGATTCCCGCGGAAAAACGGAGTTCCAATCGAGAGGGTGAATTTATCGGTGCGCCCGAACCCTCCGGCGATGACGTGGTTGGATTTTTGGCAAGGAGAGAGAGATAGCGCGCAGAGTCTAAAACGTGCGAGGTGCACCAGCTCTGATTTGCGATTAATGTGGATATTGTGAGACAGACGATAAAAAAATGGGTTTTTTTAAATATATATATAAACAACATTCAAAAAATAAGAATACAAAAGATATATATATAAAACAACATTCAAAAAAATAATAAGAATACAAAAAAATAACTATTTTTTATTAAAAAAAAAAGAAAGAAAGAAATAATAAATAAAAAACAATGTTTCTACACATCGGAGATTCGAAGCGAAGGGACGAGCAGGTTCGCGAATTAATACGGAGTAAGGAGTATATTCAAGCGCAGGATAGGGTCAGACGATTGGGAGAGATGGGATTGAGACGAGAGGCTACCAAGTTGTTCAAACCCGTCACCGAGGTTCAGGAAAGAGATCGTGGAGGAATTGAGACCCATAAAAGAAGGTTCTCTGAGGATGGGTTTGCATCCTAGTACTTTAGCACCGAGAACTTTCTCCGATTTCGTTAATCGAGACCGATCCGAGTAGCGTCGGTAGTGTTACGCCGAGAAATTTGTCCGAATACACTCCAGAGACCGATGCGAGTAGCGTGATATCTGACGACGGTAGAGAAAAAGATGAGATTTACGGATTTCGTCAGGAAGGTGATGACGATTTCGTTGGTGACATGCAAATATGGTTTGAAGGCGACTATTTGATCTTCGGTCCGAACATGTACGAAATGACCGATGGATTGCACACTCTGCTTTCTCACAAGAGACCCGGCGATTACACCGAGGAGGATTACAAAAATTACAGAGACATTCTGGTTCGGACTCACGCCATGAAGAAGAACGACGATCCCCACAAGACGAGACCGAAGGATAGGAGAGGTTACAAGTGGAAGCACGTGGTGGAACCATATGGAAGGCGAACGAGTATTTCGTGAAATCGACGACTGGGAAGGGAATGACCGACACGATATTTCTTTTGCGCGATCCCGATGCCTTGTTGGGGAGATTGAATTTGTTGATGGCAAGCAGAGAGGCTGGTAACACCGGAGTGAATAACGAGATAGTGAAAGTGTGCGACGAAGTGTTGAGGCAGAAGGTCTTGACTAAGAAGGATTATCAAAAGATGATGAATCGTTTGAAATAATAAAATAGTAAGAGAAAAGAAAAAAAACAAAAAAAAATATTAAGTAAATAAAAAAAATATATATTAAAAAATAATAAATAACAATAATTAAAAAAAATGGTAGTGATAAATAACAGAGGATACGCTAGATCTTACGTCTACGGCGGATCGGGCATCGTCGATTCAATGATGCGATTTATAACTCGTAAATTCACCGGCGATGCCGCGAAACAGATCGCGTCGAGCGTTCTCAAAATCAGAAAGAAAACGGTAATCGATGCGGGTAAGAAAGCTGCGAGCGGTAGAATGGCTTCAGAAGCTGGTAAGAGAGGAGCCGACGCTTTGATTAATAAATTGATAACTCCACAACCTGCCAAAAGATCGAGAATCGAACCAAAAAGTTGGAGAGATTTCTATGATGATGTCGTACAAGACTTGGCTAAAATGACTAAAGGATCGGGATTGAAAGTGATTTATAAATAATAAAAAACAGCTGGAATATAGATTGCTTCGAGAGTGCATGATACGTAAATTACCCAAGGATGTTATGTTGAGAATCTTTGACAATCCAGACGAATTCGAAGGACGCGAGACTTCCAATATATTGGAATGAACGACGAGAGAACTGACCAAGAGAAACTTGGAGTGTTCGAACATGGAATGTCAGTTTTATGAGAATGCCAACAACGTTCCCGATCCTAAACAGTTGAAGTCGGAGAATAAGAATCTCATGATCTTCTACGATCTACTGTTGGAGAGACAGAATCAATGCAGATCGTATTACGTTCGAGGACGTCACAGACACGTGGATTGTTTCTATTTGTCTCAGAATTATTTTTGACTGCCCAGACAGACGATAAGGGAGAATGCTAATTTTCTGTGTCTCTTTCATCAGGATCTCAAGAATCTCAATCACATCTATGGAGATCACGTGGCCAATGACATGAGTAGGGAAGAATTCAGGAGATTTTGTAAGAAGGTGTGGGACAAAGGATTTGACTCGCGAATTTAACAACAGAAAATATCGAAGTGGATTCGACGATTTTTTTTATATTCCTAATAATAATAATGGAGAAAAAAAAAATATCGATAAAATAAAAAAATATATATATATAATAATAATAATAAAAAATGTCAGAATATCATCTATTAGAACAGATAGTCGAGAATATGGATGCGAAACAATCCTTTCAAATCATAGTGAGTCACGACACGACTCGATTCACGACTAAATTCGAACCTTCCATCGAATTGAAGAAGGAAAAAAGATACGAGATGGCATTGGTTAATCTCGAGACTTCCTATTCGTTTCCCAACATCACCGAAAAGAATAACGCATTCAAGTATTCCAACAGAGCGGATTGGTTCGAGATACGAATTCCCAAAGGAAGTTATGACATAGACGATCCGACCCATCACATCCAGATGAGACTGAAGACCGACAGTCACGGAGGCAATATGATAAGAATTGCACCCAATACGAGTACCCTACAGACGACATTAGACTTGGGAGATAATTTTCGAGTGGATTTTAGTGCAGAAGATTCGACATGTTGGGATTCGATCGAAAGATGTATTGAGGTCATGCATCGTCCGAAAATATGGTCGACATTCTCGCAATCAATAGCATTTTAGTGAATGTCAATGTGATCTCAGGAAGTTACGTCGATGATAGCGCTCAGCCTATGATCTACTCGTTTTTTCCAGATGTTTCTCCAGATTTTAAGATCCGAAATCTCGTCTATCTACCCATGATCCTGGACACGTTGTATAGCATCGAAATCATGTTGACAGATCAGAATGGAGATTTCTTAGATCTTCGCGGAGAGAGAGTCACTATACGATTTCACATCAGAGAGATATGCAAAAAAGTAAATAAAAAAAAAATAAAAATAAAAATAGTTTGAAAAAAAAAATAAAATAAATATAATTTGAAAAAAAAAAAAAAACATTTTTTCAATTTACAAAAAAAATTTTTTTTTCCTAATCACTAACTTGTAATATTTCTAATTAAAAAAAATGTATAACCCAGTGAAAAAAAATAACAACAAATATGAGTAGCAGTCAATACATCATTAAAAACATGAACATATCTGAAGGACAGAAAGCTAAATTCCGCAGAGCATTGAACCATCGAGGTGAGGCCATTAGATTTAAATTCAGTTACAAAGATCTGGTGAGTGGCGATCGAATCACCTGGACTAAAACTCAAATCAAAAGGATGCAGAAAGTGATTCGTAATGGAATGGGAATGACGGTGAGATTGAGTCACGCTCAATTGGAATATAATCTGAAAATAAAACGTGGTTTCTTACCGCTATTGGCGGGACTCGCCGCCAAAGCATTACCATTCTCAAGAAGGTGGTGTTGCCAGCTCTGGGCGTGGGAGCTCTCTCGGGACTCGCTATTTCGGGAGTCAACAAAATAATGGGAGGAAACAGACTATTTTTGAAGAAGGGAGGAGCCGTGTGTCGTGTAGACGTTGAAGGTGAAGGAATGTATTTAGGACCCATAAGAAAAGGTGGCACTGCTTTCCATGGAGACGGTCTCTATCTGAAGACTGGAGAGAATGTGGAACCGATTGGTAAAGGTTTATTGTTCAGTCAGAATTCGCCATTGAAGAATATACCCATTTTGGGTATGTTCTTATAAAACAAAATGAAACAAAAGAAGAGAAAACGATATTTCCCATATTATTCTAAAGATAAAAAAATAATGGTTTTATCAACATACGAGAGGCATAAACTCCAACTTTCGAAAAAAAAATGTCATCTCTTTCCAATAATTATAAGCACGATCGTAATAGATGAGAAGTATTCATTCATTCATTTGATGATGAGATGAAAAGATATGTTGTTATAAAAAAAACGAAATATATATAAAAGAGAAAAAATATAAAAAAAAATAATACTAAAAACAAAATAATAGAAAAAAAGAAAATAAATAATAAGAATAGAAATTTTTTTTTATGTAAGAATTATGACAAACGATTCCATGGAATCGAGAGCTTGGTTTCTTCGAAGAGTGCTGTGCAGAGCTTACGTGATCTGCATGAATGAACAACTTCCTCGTGTCTTGAACGAAAGATGCCTCGGTTGTCAAGAGGAGAAAGAATTGATCACATTGATCATTTGTGTCTTCTGATGGAATGGGAAGACACCGTCACCATATATTTCATGCCTGCATTGGCATACGTCCGACGTGACAACGTGATCAAATGTTGGAGACAATTCGTGTCTTGCATTGGAGAACTCGAGCCTATATATAAGAAACTAGAAAAAAAAACATAATATTCATAATAATATTAAAAAAACTTATAATAAGAATAGAGAAATTTTTTTATATAATAATTATAACGAACGATTCCATGAAATCGAGAGCTTGGTTTCATCGAAAGTTGTTAAAAATCATTATGTGTTATTTCCAATATCTTCCTGACGACGACGACGACGATGATGTGTGTTATTCCCCACATCTTTCTAACGATGATGACTAAAAAAATTTGTTTTTGGTTAAAATAATAAAGAGTGAAAAAAAATACATAAAAAATATATAATAATAGATATAAAAATAAAAAATAAAATGGAACTTCGAAGTAAAAACATCTATCCATCGTAAGAGAAGATGGAGCCCATGTCACCTCTTCTATCACCAGAAAGTAGTGATGATGAGGTGCAGAGATATCGAATCGAACAAATCAATAGATTTCAATTGTACCTGGTGTGAGAGAGAGATTCTTGTTGTTCGCTCAATAAGAAATATTCGAGATTAGAGAAATTTGAGAGTGGTGTGGATTTGACTCTCATCACGATCTCTAAGGGTTTGAACGTTGCTGGAATCAGTCTACTGTTGACCGCCCTCGTTGCTCTAATGGTCATGTTGGCCATAGAAGGATTGGCTTTGACTGCCGGATTCGTCAGTACGATCAGAAAATTTCTCTAAAAAATTATCCATGAAGGCCAAGAAACACAAAAACATCAGCATTTTGGCTGATGAAAAGATCGATTCCATGTCGGATAAGATCTCTATGGCATTGAAAGACGGTAGGATTTCAGATGGTGAATTCATCGACATATTGAACAAAAAACAAAAATACGAAGTCATGAAAGCGAAGATAAGAGTCAAGAGTCGTCAGATTCTCAAGGAAGAATTGAAAGATTCTCTCGTGGAAAAAGGTAGGGAAGGAGCGAGACTATTGTTTCGTAAGTTATTGGATCCCAAAAAGATTCCAGAAGCAATCGATTGAAAAAAAAATGTATATATAAAAGAAGAAGAAAAGTTTATATATAAATTAAAAAAAATAAATAATTAATTAAAATAATATATAATTAAATAATATATATACGAAAATACAAAAACAGCAAAAAAAATGTATTGCGTCAAATGCAAGAGAGTTACCAATATGGTTAACATTAAAAAAGTACTGACAAAAAATAAAAGTCCCATGCTTTGCGGAATGTGTAAAATGTGTGGTTCGACAAAAACGCAATTCGTCAAACGTGGGGCCGGTCTGATGAATAAATTGATTAATAATCTACACGTCGAAATGCATCTGCCAGGACATCAATTCACGGGACCTGGCACGAAATTAAATAAGAGATTGAATCGAGATCTGACACCTAAATCTTGGAGCAAACCCATCAATAGGGTGGATTCAGCAACTTATGCTCACGATCTGTGCTCCGCTAATTTTCCGACGTTGAGAATCGTAATCGAATCTGCGACAGAAACGTTCGTTGGTCGGTAAAGTGATTGGTACCAAATGTCGATTCGGATGGGGTCATAAAAAGAAAAAATATCCAGATAACATTATTAACGAATGCATTGGCGAACGAACTACACAAGCCCATCACACGTATATTTTGAAGGAGAAGGGTATTCATAAATGGTCTGGATCACATTTGGTTGGCCGATCTCGTCGACATGAAATCGCATTTGAAATGGAACAAAGGCATTAAATACATACTGACGGTCATTGACGTGTTTTCGAAATGTGGATGGATGAGACCTCTGAAGAATAAATCAGAAGCTGGCATGGCCGAGGCTCTGAAGAGTATATTTGCATCGTCTTCTCGAAAACCGGATAAATTGTGGGTGGACAAAGGGAAGGAATTTTACAACAGTCACGTTTATCCATGGGTCGACCTCTATTCCGTCGAAGGGAAAGCTAACGTGATCGAACGTTGGAATAGAACCATGAAGGAAAAAATGTATTTCACAGCTAATAAGACCAAGAAATATATCGACGTTCTAGATGAACTGGTCGAAGAATACAACAATACATGACACAGATCTATCAAGATGCTAGTGATCCTCAAAATGAAAAATGCGTCTTCACTAATCTCTATCCCGAAAAGATCAAGATCAAGAAGGAGTCCAAATCATCGAAATTTGCAGTCGGCGAGCGAGTGAGAATCACTTCTTATAAGTCACTTTTTGCCAAAGGTTAGACTCCTCGAAGGACTGAGAAAATCTTTAAGATCATTAAAAATTTTTCATGGATCCAGTGACTTACAAAATAGAAGCGTTAGAGGATGATGAAGATGACAGCAGAGAAATCATTGGAACATTTTACGAACAAGAATTGCAGAAGACGACATTTTGCAGAACCAATCCTTCACTTTTTTTTTTTTTTTTGCATATATATAGTTAAAAGGAGAAAAAAATAATAAATAAAATTAATAATTAAAAGAAAAAAAACAATTAATAATAAAAAGTGAATTAACATTACACAGACAACAAAAACAAAACATGACGAATATATTAGATATAACCGAAGGTATATTGAGAGACGAAAGCATTCAAGAATATGAAGTTCACAAGTACGAACCAGTGACTGGAACCAGTCTAAACAACGCCGATGAAATAAGAATCATCGTCGAAATTCAAGATCTATTCGTTCATCCCAGCGAAAGTTACATAGTGATACAGGGACGTCTCACCAAGGAAGGTGGAAGTGATTATGCCGATGATGACGTGGTCACTCTAGCCAATAATGGTATGATGCATTTGTTCAGTAATATAAAATCCATGCTCTCGGGACAAGAGATAGAATCTGTGTTTCATCCCGGACAAGCAACCACGATGTATGGACTCTTGACGTATCCGGATGATTTTTCGAAATCTAAAGGACTCAATCAATTGTGGGTGAAAGATACCATTGCCGACATGAGTGCCGCCAATAACTGTGGCGCCCTGGGATTCGACTACGTCGTCAAGACATCGAGACCCAAAGGAACGTTTTCGTTCAGGATACCTCTGAAACACATATTCGGATTCACAGAAGATTACGTTAAGATTCTCTATGGATTCAAACACAATCTGACATTGATTCGAAAATGAACGATATCTTGGTTCGTTCTGCACGTATTGCCTTCAGTGGTGGAGACAGTACGTCTCTACAAGATCATTGAATCGAAGAGTAAATTGCCGGTGGGATTTAGAATGAGACAGTGCAACACGGCTAGTATTCCACCATCTACCAATCACTTCAATTGGAGATTGATCGTGAAATCTGCGGCGGAAAAACTGTGATTCATCATAGTGTCATTTCAAACCGATAGGGATGGGTCTCCAGAGAAAAATCCTTCCCTATTCGATCATTGTAACTTGAGAAACATGCAGGTATTTCTAAATGCCATGAGATATCCGGCCATTGATTACAGTGCCTCTTTTGATAAGAATGATTTCAGCAGACTGTACGGAGACGTAAAGAAATATCATTGACTGGACAAATTGATGGGTAATCCTAACATCACTCCCACCGAATATAAATCGATGTATCCCCTGTTTGTATTCGATGTTAGTAAACAGATCGAGCGACTCAAGAGTAGCATCTTAGACATTCAGATCAAGATGCAATTCGATAAGAATGTGCCAAGGAGAATCGAGGCTTTTGCTCTGATATCTGATAGAGAGTTAGAATTCGAATCGGACAGACAAAAAATGTTTATCGTTCGATGATATACCCCCCCCCCCAAAAAAAAAAATATCAATAAAATATAAAAAAATAAATTAATAATAATAAAAAAAAACTTAAAAAATGAATAATCAAGATAGAGAATGTTTGAGGCGAAATTGAACGCATTTGGTAGGTAACATAAATGAGAGCAATTTATTAAATATATTAGAGCGATTGGAAATGACAACACCCGTAATATTGACTTCGGAAATGGTAGAACAGATTAAGAAATGGGAACTACCAAGAAAAATTGCATGAGACATATTCTAGATACGTTAACGTATAGAGGAAAGACGGCTTTTGAAGAATTTATTATTGCTATGTTGATTCTTGATTAAGACATGGACGAGTGTTTTAAGAATGTTAAACCAAAACAAATAACAATTTTTATGCAAGTTCGGAATGTCAAAACAAAATAAAAAGTAATAAAAAAAAATATAATTGGATTTTGAGAATAAATCAATGTCTCAAAATCCAATTCTATTTTTTGGAGTTGTCTCCCCTACGCAATTTTGAAACGGTTTATAACTTCACAAAATATATATTTCTCTTGCTGTTTGCTTAATTTTTTAAGCAAGAATAATAACCGTAAGAGTTTGTTGAACCTAGAAACGTCTTTTAGATTTTCTCCTTGATAAGATGCGAAACACGATATCAAACACAATTTATCTTTCTTGCTTCTCAGGTTTTCAAGAGTTAAGAATCATTTGCGTTTGAGATATTGTATTAATTTTTTTCATCATCGTTCATTTTTTTGTTTGTTATTATTTTCATTTTTTTTTTTTGCATTCCCTGTTTGTTTAGAGGGTCCAGTTCAGTCAACAGAGAGACCGCTGAAGTGGCAGCTTGAGGATTATTGGTTTACATCTTGAAATTGATCCTATCCCCCATCTCCACCTTGAGAGGCGTACTGATGATGCTAGTGTTCGAATGTTGCTTCTTCATCTTTTCGACACTGTAACTCTTCTCACATTCCACACCGTTCACCACGATATTGACGATTGCTTTTTCGCTCAAGTCCGTAGAAGTTAGACTCATTCGAATGACACCACCTCCTATAGGCATGGGATATCCTATCGGACTGTGCAATGGTCCACTACCCCCATTTCCGAAAGACCATTCAGCCTTTTCCTCATCTAACGCACTGCTCTCCTCGGCCCAGATGGTGATCAATTGTCTGGCGTATTTTATCTTTTCCCCGACGGAGATCAGATTGCAGGCATCCGTCATGTGAGTGAGATTCAGCAGATTCGTGAGTGCGTGCCCTCCCATGTCTATATTGCCTTCCATCATATCACCTTTTTTTTCAAAACCATATTTTCTTCCAAGAACTTTCTACTGACTGCGCTGGAATCGTATTCCGGGTCATCAAGACCGAATAGTTCATAACCGTTCATGTTGATGCCGGCCTCCATTTTTCATCCGGATTGTTTGTTCAGATATAAGTTGTCGACTTGAGATTCCAGATACAATTGGGAATCCTGTATGGCAGAGTCCACGTAGCCTTTGTTGACTACCGTCGAGTCTTCGTCCATATGATCGATCGCAGACAGATTCAGTATCTTGTTAATCCCACATCCAGATCCGATTTCATTTCTAGCTTGTCAACATTTTTCTTTCTCAGTTTCAAGTCTACGTATTGTTTAGTTGTCGCATCATTGCGATTCGTGGGAATGGGCACGTTGATTATCTTGTTAGAATTTGCATTCAATTACTTTAGGAACGTAGCGTTCTCTCAGATGTTTACTGAATCTCCCGTGAGCATCGTCCGCATATCTTTTAGTGCCAACATCGGTCGAATCTCTAGAATCCACTACGTTCACCACTCATTTAGATTTCAAGTTGAGATCGTCCGACATGGCTTTAATCACGTAATTATATCTCATCATCTGCTGGAAATTTTCATCTCCTCTATCAACGTATTTTTTAGTTGCGGCATCCGACTGATTGATCGGTTCGGGAAGATTGTAGATTTTCTTATTGTTTAAATTTAAAGGTTCTTGCCGAGGTTCGGATCTTTGAACGTATCATTCATCCAAGTTGACAATGTTACCAACAATTTCGACTGTGGTTCTTCTTTTCTTTCTAGAGGAACCTTCATTATCATCAGCACGACCAAATTTATTGACTGCCACGTTTTGTTTTGTTTTGTTTTGTTTTATTCGTTATTTAAAATTATATAATTTTTAGCTCAACTTTGGTGAAGCCAAATTTGAGCTTATGCCATGGCCAGTCGTCCGTCTGTCCGTCTGTCCATCAACAATTCAATACGGCTCGGGCTAGAGGCCGTATTTATGAACCGATCTTTACGAAACTTCTTGGGTACCTTTGTTATGACCGTGGGACGAGAATGAGTGTTTTTGAGTCCGACCCGAAATTCAAGTTGGCGACTGGCAGCCATTTTGTACAAAATTAGGTGCAATCAGATTTTTGCGCAGAACTTCCATATGAAAGGGCTGATTTGAATATTTTTTTGTATGAATGTTTAGTACCATGGGATACATCACATATAATAAAGGTTTTTTTTTCTCGTGCATAAATTATGCAAATTAGATTAACTTTGATGTTTTTTGGTGTTACTTTCAGCACTGTAAGTGCAAATGCCAATACGCTCAGGCTAGAGGCCGTATTTATGAACCGATCTTTACGAAACTTCTTGGGTACCATTAGTATCACCGTGGGACGAGAACAAGTGTTTTGGGGTCCGGTCCGAAATTCAAGATGGCCGATGGCAGCCATTTTGTACAAAATTAGGTGCAATCAGATTTTTCCACAGAACTTTCATATGAAAGCGCTGATTTGAATAATTGTTTGTGTGAATGTTTAGTACCATGGGATACATCACATATAATACAGGTTTTTTTCTCGTGCAGAAATTATGCAAATTAGATGAACTTTGATTTTTTTCAGTGCTACTTACACACAGTAAGTAGACATGTCAATACGGCTCGGGCTAGAGTCTGTATTTATGAACCGATCTTCATGAAACGTCTTGTTTTTTATTATTTTTAATTAATGCAACCAAAAATTTTTTCATTATATCTCTCTATATATATCTCAAAAAACAATTTTCTTTAATGTAAATCATTAAGAAAATCTTGAAAGTGATCTCCTTCCGACCATCTCTTGAGAATGTAGAGGCACAGATGACCGCAAAACACTCGATCCGGCACTTGCACTCATTCGGTATTGTAAATTACTGACGTTAAATAGTTCCTTATTTCTATCGGCAGTGAGATTCCGTAGCTATCAAAAAAATAATTTTAATCCGATTCGAAAATCACGTGACCAAATGTGTGCCCTCACCTCCGATGTCGTCCAGATTTAAAATTCCACATTCCAAATCATAGTCTTTTTTTCTGGGCAAGGCATCTCTAGAAAACACACCTCGAAAATGTTTGATTTTTAAATCTTTTGCTGCTTTCGATAGATCAATGTTGGATAAGGGTTCATTAGGTAAGATGACACCTTCTATGGATATGCGTTTTATTTTCTTCTTATTCATAATATGTTTTATTTTGTTTTTTATTTTGTTTTTTTATTTATTATTTTTTTCTCTCTATTTTTTTTCTTTAATTTATAAAAACTTGCGAGTGTTTTTTTTTAAACTTACGACATTTCGACGTCTTCATTCTCTCGATTTTGTTGAAATGTGGTGGAATAATGTCCGAGTGCGAAAGTATGTATTTTATCCTCGCATATAATTCTCTTATCGTCATCAGCCATCAATGCAATCTTACTGATTTCTTTGGTGTATATCTCATGTATTTCGCATTGAATCGTAGCCATCTTTTTATCCACCATCAAATTTTCGAAAAGACAATCTTCATACTCTTTGAAAGCGATGTTTTTATTCATCACATGCGCTTGAATGCCTTTACATCTCTTGATCTCGCCATAGATGAGATAAGCGTACAATTTAGGTCTCAAACCCACGAATTCAGTGATTTGTCTTCCACCGCTCTCGTCTTTAAATTTACCCAACACCTTTTTATTGACACCCTTTGGAATCTTGGACGGGTGATCGTCGGGATAATTACTTGTGTCGAACCATTCATTCACGTCTGACGCTATGTCCTCATAAATGTCCCTAGTCTCTGTTTCGTAAGCTAAACTGTCTGTGTTGGTGAACAATAGTTTAGCTTTCGAATCTAATTTCGCTTTGATGTAATCATAATGAAACTAATACATCAACTGCTTGCTAAGTTTTAAGATAATCTCTCTGAGATAATAGGGTTTATCGAACCTTAGATGCATCTTTTGCATGTGCACGGCCACTAGATTTTCATCGAATATGGTTCTATGTTGATAACTGGGTTCCGTGATTAATTTTCTAGACTTCTCTTCAGACGTGATGAGTTGAACGTTAGTTCTATTCCTAATGTTTTCCATAGATTTTCCAAACATGCAATTGTTCATGAGTTTGAAGAAATCTTTTTCGAAGTCACTCTTGGCCTGCATTCTTAAATTCGTGTTGAGATCTATGTATATTTTTATCCAAGGCTCCTTGTCGAATCGAATGATTCGATGCACGTCGATCAATTTCATCCCACAATCGATGTAATGTTTCAGATTTTCAAAATACACCACATACTTGCAATTATGATTTAAATTAGGAACTAGTTTTTCGACGTCGTTCACTTCTGTTCGTTCAGAAGCTAGCGGATAATCATTGTGTAGATCGTGTAACATTTCCGGATAATCCAAATCAACCTCTAGAATACAAGGATAGTCTCTCCATTTTCCTTTTTCTTCCAACGTTTTGACCCATTTGAAATTTCCGATTGGTAAAGGATGACTCATGGCCCAACCGTACAAATTTTTAGCGTCCCAATACTGTATGTATTTACTCGGTTTTTCCAAATCGAAATCTTTTCCCATGTGATAATTATTAGCTTTAGCATATCTAGTGGAAATCATAGAGACACCACCCCTCATAGCTTTTTCGAACATGAGCAACATGTCTACGTCCGTTAATAATTCCAATCGAACCTTGGTCGTTTTCAAGATAGCATCCCAGGCGAGCCCGGATGCAGTGAAATACCAAGATGGATCTAGGTCGTAATGTCGACGACACACTCTCCGAAAACTTTTGAACACATCAGCCAAGAGAAGCACGTCAGTTTTCAAATAGAGGTCGTGATATTCTCTCATGGATTTCATGTCAAATAATGTCCACACTTTTTGCACATGTTCGTAATCATCGTCGGAAATGTGAGACTGGTATAATTTCGAATAAAAATCTTCTTTATAACTATTGATGAAACGTATCTCTCTATGGATGGGACTCATTTTCTCAATCAAACCATCGATGACTCTCTTTTATTGACGACTTTACATTTAGTGAATGGAATGTATTTTTCACCGTTTGGCGTGATGCAATTCAACTCCCCTTCGCTAACACCCATATTTTTCACGAACAAGTGACTGTCGTAACCTGAGAGATTGTGAAATATAACAGAAAAGAATTCAGCATCTCGAAATCTCAAATTACATTTGTTGTGAGCAGCAGCGCCGTGAAACAGACTGGTTTATTGATCATGATCTCTAACTTTTTTATTATTATTATTTTCACAATTATTATTGAATAATTGTCTACAGATATGACATTCGATGGTTTTGTTGTATTCTCGCTGTTGGTCTGGCGTGATGATCATGTCTTTAAGTTTTTTAAATTTGTCTTATAATATTTGAATTTTCGATTCTAACTCTTCTGCGAATCTTTGAGCCACATCGTCATCATCTGAACGTTTGGTATAGACGAATGAACCTGACGATTCTTGATCGTCGAAAGAACATTTCACATAATAACAATAGCCCGAAGGTAGTTGCTTCTGTTATTTTTCAGCATAACTCCTATGCTCATCAGGCCGGCAAGAATTTATTCTCGTTGTGAAACATTCGAAATCGGCGTAGAAGACAAATGGTGGTTCTAATCTTTGTTTTCAGTTGCGAAAATCCACGTAAGTGTAAGGTTTAAGCATTTCGACAGCAACGCCTTGCTTTTTGCTGCAATATTCCCGATGACGCGTCAACGATTCTTGACTATGGAATGAATTCATGCAATTGAGGCAGAAAAATCTCCCGCACTTATGTTTACTAATCTGCTTCGTCAGCAAATAACTCAAATTTTTAACCCAGCAATAATGTCCATTGTCACCCTCTGAAATTAATAACAAACTAACAATCTTTTCTCTCTCTTTGTGTGAAGTCAGTCTGAGAGGATAGACTACTCCTTTTTATCGTCTCCCTCGTATCTCAAGATGTTGACGGCCACGGTGGGATTTAGCTTTTCGAATCTCTGATATCTTTTAACCATGTCGGGAAAAATATTCCCGTGCAATCGAGTTTTTACAAGTCTCTGAGTACTTGGAAACTCTCTGAGCATCCTTTTCTATGGGATACAAGGCCGATGTGATCGCCTATTTGAAACACTCGTTATCATCTTCATTTTTCACGTTGATCACGGCTTGTTTTTTAAATACGAAATAAGGTAATTTTATGTAGGAAGATTCTTTCAAAGGGTCTTGTCTATCTACGTAAATCTCGAGATTCAATATCTTCTCGAACGTCCAATTACTTTCCTTGTTTTGAAAAGTAGCCATAGATTCCATCATCTTGTCTTTCATCACTTTATAAACGTCAACTAATTCATCCTCTCTGAACACAATCTCGTTTTTAGATCAGAAAAAAAGGCATCTCATTCCAGAATCTCACCCGTTTTCGGGTCGACCTTTTTCATCAGACAATACAAGATCATTCTTATTTTTAAACCCTTACCTAGATATTTTCGAATTACTCCCAACACTCTATCTTTCATCTGTTCCATGAACGATTTGGGATCGATTTTTTTCATGAGACCGGGCTTCATGTTGAAAATTTTAAACCATCCTTTGATGGCTTTGTCTCGTTCTATCAAAATTGATGATTTTTTCGATGCTTCGATCATGATATCCATTACAGCATCGAGACCCTTATTTTCATTCACCGCTCTCCTGATCGCATCCATCGTTTTTTTTTTTTTTTATTATTCTCTTTCGAAACCTTCTGTCATCCTACCACTTTTTGTTTAATGGCTATCTTCTTCTTCTTAGTTTTCTCTGCCGTCATTTGTTTATGTTGTTTTGTCGTGGCTATCTTCTCATCTTTTTTTCACGATTCGAGTTGTTTTTGTCACTACCACAGATCTTTCATCCATTCCCTTTCCATCGAGCAAATGACTTGTGCATTCATCTTTTTTCATGTATTTAACACCTTTCAATTTCAACTACTGACGCACTTTGGCTTGTAATTTAACCAGTGATAGATCACAAGTCTCCTCGCACATGGCTTCGATCAATCATTCTTTAGTTTTGTAATGGTTATAATTTTTAATTCCTCGATTTCTACAATACTTTTTCAACTTGGATTTGGTAGAAAAATATAATTTTTTTCCGCGGTATGCTTTTTTGTTTTTGACATTTTTTTTTATTTAATATATATAATATTTATTTTAATTTTTCAAAAAAAAATTTTGTGAAATTTTAAACTTATTATATATATATTTTTTTTTGTTTATATTTTTCTTTAATGACAAAAAAAATAGAAAAAAAAACAGAATAAACTAGTACTACTTCATGATAAATACTTTAATAAGCTTTCAAGTCGAGATTAAAGTCTATCGGTAATGAACTAACTCTCTCTATTTTTATTGTATTTTCGCGTCCATGACGAGCATGTTATGTTTAAAGCTATCGTCTCCCTCCTGATGAATCCATCGGAAAAAACGGATTCACCCTCTCAAACGTCCATTCTTTCTCGTTGATCAGATTCAATTCATCGACTACTTCTTCAGAGACGATCGGATATATATTACTCCCGTAGATGAACTACAGACCATCTGGATTGAAATTTTTTATCTTCTCATCGAGAATGGTTAAAAGATCGTCTTGACATTTGTACATTAAATCCAAGGCGGTCTCGTTCAATTTCAAAGGCAATGTATATTTGTTGTATTTCTCTCTCAATCCACTCGTCTCCACATCCTTCAATTCGATGGCGTTGTGTGATTGCAGTCTATAAATTTTACTATCGTACTTCAAATATGTCTAGATTCTCTTCAAATTCAATACGGATTGTTTAGATACTGACGATGTCATGACTGATTATTTTTTTATGATAATAATTGTTAATTATAAAAAATTTTCAAAAAAATTTTTGTGAATTGTTAAACTTTTTATGGTAATAATTATTAATTGTAAAAAATATTTTTTATTTTTTTTTCTACTTCTTATTATATATGTAAAAATAACAACTTTTTTTTAACAAGTTTTTTTTTCTTTAATGACAAAAATTTTGTGAGTATATTTTTCTTTTAATGATAATAATTGTTAATGTAAAAATATTTTTTGTTTTTCTACTTCTTATTATTAAAATATTTTTTTTGTCAAAATTTTTTGTAATTTTTCAAATTTTTTGTGTGAATTATTAATTGTAAAATTTGTTTTCTTCTTCTTCGATGTTGCGTTTGAGATAGTCAAACTACTTCTGACTTGAGGCTGACTGCTTCCCTTTTTATACTTTTTCGAAGGTACATATGGGTTTTCCCCCAGTCAGAAATATCTTGGGTTTTCCCCTAGTCAAAAATATCTTGTTTGAGATTGACATGCATTTCATGGGTTTTCCTCCAGGCAGCAATATCTTGTTTTTGAAATCGGCGCGCATTCTGTCACAATTCATTCCCACCAACGATAAATAGCGAGCAAAATTATTCATTTTGACTTTTCAAGTTCACTGAAGAATAACGGACGACACATACCGATTATAATTATGCATTTCGCAAAGAAAAAAGCACTTGCCTAATGGTTTATATAAAAGAGTTCATTCAGGGGATTATAACGGTCCTTTCAGTAGAATAGAATGAATAAAAATTTTGTTTACTTAATTCACATTACAAATTCACATCACAATCCTAATTCACATTATAAATTCACATCACGATCTACCTTGTTGTAGAGGGTTATTTCGAGTACACTTTTCACACACTAAAATACAACCTTCAATAATGTTAATACAATTCTTTTAATTATCAAAAAATAATTGAAATACCTGTGCTTGCAATTATTTCGACTCACGCGTTTGAAAAAGAACAAAATTTCTGAGAAAAAAATTGATTCAATCAATCAAAAAGATAAATTACATCCATTTACATTTAAATATTAGACCTAAAAAAATCTACTACGCATTTTCACGCAACGTCGCATCCAGCGAGCTATCTCTCTCTCCCTGCCAAAAAACCCACCACGTAATCGCCGGCGGGTTCGGGCGCACTGATAAATTCACCCTCTCGATTCGAACTCCGTTTTTCCGCGGGAATCGACGTTGGATCGCTGGTCTTCCATCCGCACCGATGGTGTCTTTTTGACGGTATTATGTCGAAAAAAATCACCTAAAATGGCGGGTCCGTGTTACCTCTGCGAAAAGGTGAGTGTTTTCCCGAGAACAGTCGTTGTCAGATTTTACTGGCGCACCAAAAATTGATTTTTTAAAAGAGGAAGTTTTTAGAGTTTGTCAAAAATCCGTCGCAAGCACACGTTGACCCACGTTGATCGTTAGAGAATTGAACGTTAAACCCACGATACCTCGTCTACCACAGGCACTGTAAAACCAAGGAAAAGTGACGATGTGAACGTGAACGTGTCGCATCGTACAAATTGATGGATTTCGATCGTGATGAATGCAATTTGCCCGAAAAAAACTAAGTTTTTTGGTGAGGTGCGATCGAGACAAAAAATGAAATGCGTTCGTATCCCCGTTTTCATCCTACTCCCGCCCGTCCGGAGGTATTTACAGGTTTTATCCGGATCCCTGTTAAATAATTATGTGTACAGTCAGTGAATCGCATTATCGTTGTTACACAAATATGCTGTACGAAGATGAAGAATAACGCGGCATACTTTTACAGCTTTACCGGGCAATTTGTAATTTCCAATTGAACAGCAACGCTCATATATGTACATTAACTATCGCCTCACTTGGGGGTTATTCTATTCACCTAATAAGTGGAACTGACTCTCAGAAAACATAATATAATTCGCTTTAGAAGACGCAAAACGAACTAAAGATGTTTTCAAACATACTTTACCTGCAACTTCCATTTCAAGGTCACACACTGAGTCATAAACACAAACATGATGGTGTAAACAATTCAGCGGCGTGCATAAAATGTAATGAGTAACCCAATAGAGCTTAAAGTCAACAGTTTCGTTCAGCAGTACAGTTTCAAGACATTTCCACAAATGACATGTACATTCTCTCCAGATACGAATGTTGTTGAACCTATTTGTCAAAACCATCACATGTATTACATTTTTAACTCCTACTAAAAAACAGTGTACACTCTTTGAAATAGTAGCAACATTCAAATTGTAGACGGGAGAAAAAAATCACTATCAAATGCAAAGGTGCATCCTCAAAAAATGCATCAAGAAATGCTGAAACAGTCATTTCCCCCTGCCCCACCTGCCTAACCTGCGAGCATATCATCTTCTCTTTCTTAAATGTGAAAAAGTATGTGTTCGTCTATTTTTGCTACATGTCTTGGACGGGATGCTCTCACTTTGCCAGCAGGTGTTGTTCTCATAAAAAGGTGTTAATAACTTAGACAATAGAGATTTGAAGTATAGTCTGTACTATATTTCTTTGCACATTTTGCGCTTATACAAATGCAATACTAATTAATATATACATTTATTTATAAATATCATCCCTTCAGTGCAACAAGGCGCCATCTGCAATGCTGAGGCATTGCAGATGGCGCCTTGTTGTACTCCAGGGACAATATATTGTGTAATTTAAAATTTTAAACTTGTTTTTCATAACGCAAATGTGAATTTAACCAATGCATTCCATTTTTAACCGACGGAGCAAGATTTTGCACTGCAGAAATTTAAATTTTAGCCCTAATGTTAACAGATCTTTGTAATGATTGTTTTGTTTTGGGCTTGGAAGTTGATGACTGATAAATAAGTTATCACACTTGTGATTGCCAGTTCATTGCCAGTTATCGCCGATCGAAGTAAACACTGCTAACAAACAGAGGACCAACGACTGTGAATATCTGTCACCAATACCAATACAGACTATAGCAGAGGTGTGAAAATTTCTAACTCCAGCCTACTGGCAAAGTGAGAATACACCGTCTTGGATACCTCCTTAAAATCAAAATCTAAATAAATAACCAATTTATTGAAGCCTCAATTTCCCGCAATTCCTTTGCTAATTTACCTATGTCCATCGGTCGCCAACTCACTGACCAGATCTTTCAATAATGTTTTCCAACATGCCATATGCTATCATAAACCCGATACTATAAATGCATCTCCAATTTACATGGCATTAGTTACGCACATGCACTCAATTCAGAACCTTTCTCGCCAACGTACAGCAATTCAAACAATCTTCAGGAGCGATAAAATCAAATTATTCTTGTCATTCAATTTGGAGTGTTCCGTTTCCGTCTAGAAATGTCGTGTACGTCGCGGTAATTTAGGTGTTAACAGTTTATAAGTAATGACAAAAACGAACAACCCTATATTTCAGTTCTCTTGCGCACATGAGTGATATGGAATGAACTGAAATCGTATGGAAAATAAGACCTTACATTGATTTATTACACGCCTTTTCTATGATATCCCCATCTACAGCAATACTACACCACGCCGAAAATGACAAAAACCTGTTCCGCATAAATGTGTGGAACGGAAATCGTTGACGGACTATTTTTAAACAGAAGCGAAATTTCACTGGAATTTTCTACAAATCGTGAAACGCAATTACAATTTGAATCTCTAGTGATAGCCTAAAAACGTCCCCTGAGTTTCAATGTGTTTTATGTGCCAATAGGCACACAGAACACATTGAAACTCCGGGGACGAAATAGTAACATCGGTTCCCCTCGCAAATTTGGATGGCGATAAAATGTGTTCTTTGTATTGATAGTTGTCAAATGAATTGCTGAGTGTCCTTTTATAATTGTTTTTTATAGACGTGAAGGCGTGTAATAAACACAGAACGACACACGCGAGTGATGCGGCCTCTCGTTCTATCTTTCTCCGCTGGCACTCTTGCCATATCGATTAACCCATTCACACGCATGTGTCGTTCTGTGCATTTAGGAAAAAGTGGAACGACATTAATATTGAGAAGATGCCATTACCCAACCTAAACTGGGCTTTGCCGTCATTGAATTTTCGAAAATGTTTCCTTTTCCTTTCCCGATGAGACAGACTTATGTCATAGTTTTTAGAAAGTTTCCTGAGAAGACTTTCAAAGAAACTATGGCAGCTGTTTGTTTCATCAATAGAGGAAATACACCGTGGAACTTTGTGGGTTTTTTTTCGTTTTACTGGTCCAAGCTTGTCGTTACAAGTAGAATTTAGACAAGTCGAAAACTAATCAACAATTGCCCATCCCGACGAGGTTCCTCTCCATTTTCTTAAAACTGACTGAACAATGTCCGATAATACACCGACACTGCGCAATTGCTCAAACATGATAACGTCCAGTCAAGAAGCTTCCAGCGTTGTTCAAACACGCCCGCACTGAGCCACACTACTTGTTGATGTTTGAGATTTAGTTGCAAAAAGTAGACGCTATCTTTCAGCACGAATCTCACTATTTGGTTTTTGCTAAACTCATATTGTAGATGTAGGTGAAAAGAATACTCTCGAAATGTATTATTCTGGCGTCACTCTGTGTCATTCCAGCTTTTCGGAGAAACAATCTATATGCCCATGGATGTTTTACTACGCATTACATAATAGTCAAGAACATTTGTTATGCGGCCACTTCAGTGAATTCGTTTAAAAGCAATAGCTGGAGGGGGAGGTTGACGTTCGATTCTCTCTTTAATATACATCTTATAACCTTTGCGATCGAATGGTTACCTGGATAATTTATTTTAAATAATCTAAAAAGGAGATTTGGTAATGTGAAGAGAAAATAGAATGACGAAAAGCTGTGAGTGTTTATATAGTGTATTTGGTCACTCCCATAATTTTACGTCGTTCTTTTTCTGTTTCTTTGTGTTATTTTCGATTTCAGTGGCTGTCCTGTAAGGTCCCTTTTCTTAGATCGCGGCCCACGTTTCACCATTCAGTATGCTATGAACTCAACGGTTATGAGTGGTTGATTATATTTTGGGCAAAATAGGTTTCCAGATTGTAGTGCCTGCCTAACATGACCAAAATCTTGCTGTTGTGGTGAACAGTATTGAATGACTACATTAAATAGTGGAAAACCCACAAACTGGGTACACGAATTTAAAGGGGGATGGGGAGAATTGCGTGTTATGACTCACCTAATTAAGGCCAGATCTAAACAAATAGATTTTGTCGTGAGTTAGAAAATGTTTATGGAACTTTCATTTCAACTCACACATTAATAAATCATACACATTTTATAACTCAGCATGTCAATGGCCATCCCATCAATGTTTCAAAACGTGTAATTCCATATGGAGAGTCTTTGGAAAGAAATGGTAGATTGTGCAGGAAGACAATGATCCTGCAAAGAAGAAGATGCGAAGGTTCGGATGTCGATAGATAATCTGACATCTGGGCGAGGAATACGAATCTTGTTTCTGTTGGTAGACGCTATTGGACCTTGCGAAGAAACACATAACATTGTATTTTTGAGAATAAAAGGAATATATATTATTTGAGAGATGCAAAATATAAATATTAAAACTATACTCTTCCTACTAATTTTTTCAAATTATTTTTTTATTTATGTATTTTTTTTCTGAATATACATATTTTTTTTTCGAATTATATATTTTTCTTGTATTTCCAAATTATATATTTTCTATTTTTTTTCTCAAATAGTTAGAACTTATTTCTTTTAAACACTCGAAGCACTAGTACTAAATTAGATATAATTAGAAAAATGAATTGTATTTAAAAAAAATTAAATAAAAACTTTTTAAAAAATAATAAAATAAATTGAAATTAATTAAATAAATTGAAATTACTTAAATAAATTGAAATCAATAAATAGAAATTACGTACATAAATTGAAATTATTTAAATAAATTTAAATTAGTTAGATAAATTTAAATTAGTTAAATAAATTTGCGATTAATTAAATAAATTCACCAAAAATAAAATTGTTAATTTACTAATTTACAAAATACCAGAATTGAAAAAGTACTCTACAAATCTCAGCATTTTGATAATTTCCAGTCTGAGAAATAGATGCCCTTTTGATTAATGCGATAACTGCTGAGGCAGTGAAGAAATCGTTTCCCGACTTGAGACCCAAGGATCAACAATTGGGTTTGAAAGTGCGAAACTCGGTGGTTCGAATACAGTGACGAAACAGAAAAAGCAAACTGACCATTGGACAAAATACGGAAAACTACCGTGCAAATAAACCAATCCAAAGCAAACGGAAAACCTTCAATCACTTCGGATTCGAAAACCAGAAAAAACATCCTGACAACAGAAAAAGGAAAGCCCTCGTGCAAACAAAGTAATCCGAAGCAAATAAAACAAATGGTAAAGTCCCCATGCAAATGAAACAATCCGAAACAAACCGAAAACCTTCCATAACGAAATTTAAAAAACAGCCTGAAGCAAAGAAGGACAGAAAGAGGAAAGCTGTGGATTCTTCACTCGAAAGGAAAAATAAAAATCATCGACAAAACGATATCAACGATTTTGTACAGGATTTTGTTAGATTTGTGATGAAGAGAAATGTCGGAAAAGAAAGATTGATGGAAATGATATGATAGGACACAAATTCAAAACGCAAAAGAGAAAGAGAGAGACAAGAGAGAGAGAGAGGGAGAAAGAGAGAGAGAGAGAGGGAGAGAGAGAGAGATTTGCTCCAAGCCAGAGAGCCGGCGAAGCGATCACAAACTATTTTAAATCGTTCGGCAATCCCCGTCAAAAGAAGTACGATCCTGAGCGATCATGGATGCCGTGAAATCGAATGTGACGACCTTGCTTAGAGAGTACGTGGGTCGTGGCATCAAGATAAAGAAGAGTTGATAATGAAATGTTCCATGGAAAAAAGTAACGCACACGAAAAATGAGACCACGCGAGAAGTGGGTTATTTTCAGCCTAAGGTCGTGACGATGATGGGGACTTCAGATGAGCGAGAGATTTTCAATAAAATGAAAGATGAGGTACTGGAATCTGTCGCTAAATTTCAAATGAACTGTAGTAATTGGGCGTTCTGTAAAGTGTTGAATTTAGAAATTCACGTGGACAAATACAATCGCTTACGAACGTTTTCTCACATGAAGTTGGCATATTGTTTGGAGAAGACACAAGCTGTAGTGAACATCGTAAATCGCAAAGATAACCAATGCTTCAAATAGCAAGTGCCTTCCACGTTCTATCCCGTGGGATAAAACGGGACAGGGTGTCGAAATGCCAGGAGAATCTCGGAACGTTTAGACCGGTCTGGAATCACTTTTCCAACGCAGTTGCGAGACATCGATCGTTTCGAGGCACGGAATCCGACCCCATTGTTATGAAAGTGTTTGGATACGACCACAAGAGTAAAGTGTTTCCGCTGAGAATTAGTCTACACGGAAATGACGGTAGAAAAGGAGTGATTTGATTATGATTTCCGACGACGAAAATCAACGTTATTGCTGGATTAAAAATCTGAAACGTTTGTTTTCGAGTCAGATTACCAAATACAATGGAGAGAGATTTTTCTGCTTCAACTGTCTGAATTTGTGCTGCAGCAAAGATTCATTAGAGAGACGTGAGGACTATTGTTGCGTTCATCAATCCGTGAAATTAGAAATAAAGGATAGAGTATTAAATTTCAAGGACCACAACTCAAATACAGAATACCATCTCGCACCTCGGTCGTGAGCTAACTCGCCAACATGCGCATTCTAATTTCGAGGCTCTCGGTTCTCCTGTATGCAAGACCGTCTCCGTCCCAATTCTCTTCAGGACGCACAGACTGACCATATTTAATGTCGGCACCTAACACATGACGATCGTGTCTTCATATCCCGTGTTCTGACAGATTTGGTGGTGGTCGTCGTCATCGTCAGAATCGCATTGGCAACTGGGACATTTCAAAATCAACGCTCTATGAATATTTTCTGTCACGAGATGGTAAGCGATATGTAAAGCACATCTCGGAGAAACTTATCACGCTCTTCTTCTCTTCGTTTCATTCATTTCGTCTATTATTTTGAACATTATTTTTTCTTTTTTTTTTTTTTTGTTCTTATATATATATATTTTATTAAGAAAAAAAGTAATGAAAGAAAAACCCACTGAAAATCATCAACTAATTCCAATTCGATGAACACAAGCAAAAACGCGATACTGACACGGAAAGTTCAAAGGCGAGCCATCGTCACGGTCTGTGCGCACGGCAATCGTCACGTCGGTCGATCGAAAAATCGAATTTCCACTTCAATTAACCCGAACAAATACGCCAAACGGACACTGGAAGACCAAAGGCGTGGTATCCTCACGGTGAATGCGACGCGTCGGTCGAATCCATTGAATTATTCCACTTCCAGAAACTCGAACATAGACGCCACGCGGACACGGGAAGATCAAAGGCGAGATGACCCCACGCGCAGTGCGCTGTATTCATCGAGAAACGTCGAGCAGAAAATCTGTTTTACTTTCGGTAAACGTAAATAAAACACCTCGAAGGGACACGCATTTTTCTAACTCATGTTTGGCCAATTTCAGCTGGTGGTCACAAATCAGAATTCAATGCGAAAAAATGGCTACGGACAGGGTCGTATTAACAAATGTTGTAATACCCTATAGAGATTTCATTGTTAATGTCCAAACCTGTTCACCAAATTTTGAGTAAGATAATGTCTATCGGATTCCCATAGTAAAAATTGGTACATGAATTACACGATAGTGTATAAATTAACACTGAAAACTCCAATGCCACATACTCATTTTAGAGGATTTTGACATTAACACGTGGTTTTCCATAGGGAATTACACGTTTTGAAAAAGTGATTGGATGGTCATGGGCCTGCTGCATTATAAAATGTGTATGATTTATTAATGTGTAGGTTAAAATTAGCATTGAAAGTTTTAACTCAAGAAGAAAAAAATCTAAGGTTTTTGGAGATCTGACCATAATTGGGCGAGTCAGTACTCCCAATTATCCTCTCCTAATGTAGATACTTTTATAATACCTACCATTTTGATCAATCTGTTTGTATGCACAGAATAGAAAGGAAACTGCTCATCTATGGCTTATGTAGGATTTTTTCGTACTCTTTCCCTGCTGAATATTTGGACTATGCCAGGTATATCCCCGTAACATGTTGGGCATTCGTACAAATCCTGTTCCAGAATCCATGACCACATGCGGTGTGTTAAAACAAAGGCGGTTTTCATGGTGTCACATTATTTTTTAACAAAATTGTAAGATGGTTGTTAGCCTACCTAATGGATAACGTCACGTTACTTACCATGGATAACATTTTCAAAGAGAATTCCACGATGTTTGACTAAACATGTGACTTACAAAAAAAGATGTTTGAAGAAGATATATGTGAAATAATAGGCAGTTAATTTGTGGAGAAATTGGCAAAAATTACACAACTCATTAAACATTGATTGTGACAAACTTTGCAACATAACCATAAAGAGATATAGAGTTCATCTACGCTGTTTTAATAAATATCGGGAATTACCTTACGAGTGTGGACCTGAAAGTTTTATTTTTCACGAGCGCTTTCGCGAGTGAAAAATAATACTTTCAGGTCCACACTAATGAGATACTGATTCCCGATATTCACTGCAACAGAGTAGTTTTTCTTTTTATTGTATGCTACGTGACATTTTACTGCGCAATAGTCAGCCCAATTTAGCTGCAAGCAGTTTCAAGACAATAACAAAAAGCTGCTGATCGTTCGTTCAAGGCGACGTCATGTGCCGAAGCGTAACGTCATTTAGGAAGCTACTGAAAAAAATCATCGTGTGGTCCTGAAATATTCTTGTGCAGTCGCACAAGCGCTCGTGGAAAATAAAACTTTCAGGTCCACACTCATGAGATAATTCCAGACCCTGACTAAAATAGAGTAGATTTTCTTTTTTATTATATGCTTCGAAACATTTTATTGCACAATATTCAGCCCAATTCGGCCCAAATGTGTAGGTTTCAAAACAATAACAAAGATCAGCCGATCATTCCTTCAAGGCGGCTTGATGCGGCGTGGCGTGGCGTCATTTAGGAAGCTACTGAGGGATATTCCTCGATATCCATCGAGTCGATAGATATCGAGAAATATCTTTTAGATAATTTGCGATAATTCACAGTCTATCATAAATTAAAATGGTAACATCGTCCAGAGACATATCTCCCATAACATTGCATGCCCCTCTTACAAGCCAAGTTACTTATAAGGTGGAATTGTTGAAGACATGTAAATTCACCACCAAGCTGAAAATCATATGGAGATCTATCACCTGTCGTAGATCAGAGAAAAAATGGTCACCGTGCCCTTCACATTATTTGAGTAGGAGGAACACAGCAGAAAATTCAGCAAATTCACAATAACTGATCACTGTACAATCTACCAAACGAATTACCATTATTAAAACTATTGTAGCAGCTGATGTGGGAGGTATCTTGTACCAGATCCCCTGGTCTATTGGGGCAGAGATTTCGCACAGGTATTCAACATTCAGTAATATTAAAGAGTGGTCATGATACCTGCATTGTGTTTAATAGACAGTAAATCCATCAAAGCACATGTGAGCTCGTTCGACGTAGTGGTGGAAAGGAGTTTTCAGATCAAAAGCTGACCTTCCAATAACCTTTACATATGGAAGAACTCGTCACGAGGAATACCAAAATTGAGCTAGCCCTGTTTCTCTTGTGTTTATTTGCACAGTTTTACAGAACATGACACGGGAGGAAAAGAATAATGCATGAAAATGTCAATGGAACAATTAGATGGTCGTATCATCAACATCACTTTTTCAGGCCTACGTTTGAATATTAAATGTCTGGACAGTAACGGATCCAGGCATTAATAACCGGGGGAGGAGGATCGCTTATAATCCACAAAGTTGTTTTTTTTTTTTTTTTTTTTTTGCTTCTGAAACATAGCCTTTGACCACTCGTGGAGCTTGCTTCTATGAGGGGTCATAGGCTAAGATTTTGAAACTAAATAAATGGATTTTTTAGTCTTTTTAGAAAGAACTGCAAGTGCAAGGGAAAGGTTGAAATAAATCATAAAGCTGCCATAATGAAGAATCTGTGCCGGTCTCCCCAAACAAAAATGTCGCGCCGATACTGGAAATCATATGCATAAAAATAGGTGCAGTTGTTTTCATCATGGACCCAAAGAGTATTTTCTCCTTCGTACTATCCCGGATGCTACGTTTTCTCTGGATACGTTATCGATTCAATGCATATCCTTATGGAATCTTACAGCTCGACAGCTCTGATCTAACTAAAATAAAGTTAACCGTTTCACCACATATTTGTCACCTGATAACTAGACTGTTATTTTTTAAGAAGAAAATGTGTGAACGACAGCTTTTTGATTATTTTAACAAGTTGGTAGCCAAAACTCCTATGATTTGTACACTCATTTGAATTGCGGGCACAGCCCCCAACCACAAAACGTAGATCTTCAAAGGTTGATGAAAATTTAGGAAACAGAAGTTCCCCTACTCCATAATGTTAATTGCCGATAACAAAAAGGACAATCCCTTGGAAAAGTTTTTCAGACTGTTTTTCAAGTGAAGTGAAGATAGTGAAGTGATAAAATTTATGAATGGGACCGATCTATGAAGTCGCCCCAATCATTATTCATGAGCTGAGATTTGAAGTGAACCACAATTATTAACAAAATTTAGATACTGATTATGAGCTATGATGATTTCACCAAGAAGGTAACTGGTTAAGAAACAGTAACCGGGTGATTGGTTTCAACAAAAAGAGGGAGCAGCAGTTACGTAACTTTTGTTAACCTGAGAAATCGCAACTAATATTAACCAACTGCATATAGTTGCTGAATTAAAACTGTAAGTTACACCTCACTTGTTTCATTTCTCTCTTAATCTTTTGTAAAGTTTTAGGTCCATATTTTATCGCATAGTCCACCCACAGTCAAGTGACAATGGGCAGGACGTAATAATAAAGTCATTAGCATTCGTGATAGCGAAACGTTTAAGTGTCGCGTAAAGGCTAGGGAATCCCCTGCAAGAAAAACAAAACCTAGCTGATACACCGAGGAGACAACTGCCGATCGGCCCCTCCCTGTAATTTTGTTCCTGTCAGGTATTTATTAAGTAATCAATATTACTGACAATTATGAAACCTTTCATAAAATTCTTTGTTAATTTTTTTTTATAGAAAAAAGGTGTTGTGTGGTCTTGAGCGGTTTCTTTTTTTCCAAATGAGAATTTGTTTTCGGTATTACCTAATGAATATTGCATGATGCTTGGCGCTATATGGCAGTTTATGGGCCGGACAGTCAGCCCTCAATGTACATATTAACGCCACCCTTGCTTCGGTAGTTATACACATGGCGGGTTGACAAGTCAGTCCATAAACAACCTTGTCCAATATATGTGAAATGTCATATTTTTATCTAAAACATTGATACCAACAACTACTCGTTTCTTGTAACAACTGTAAGTTTTAGTTGCGCGTTTTTCATCGTATTAATTATTTCGATGCCGCAAACTTAAAACAATTTACTACTTTCCAAAGTGTGATTTACTGGGATTTCCGGGTTTGATTATAAACGATGACTTAACAAGTGAATTATGCCATCAACAATTGGGTCATGTATCCGTGCGCGCAAACGAAGATGCTTTGCCGTAGGTGTAATGGGGACTTCATTGTTTTTTGGGTTTTTTTTTAACCCTTTACCTAAAATGAAAAGCAGACAACACTTACAAAAAAAAATTCTTGAATAACTATTATTTTCATTTTTTGTCTCAAAAACGTAGATTATGACCCCTCATTGGAACGAGCTCGACGAGTTCGTTCCAATGAGGGGACATAACCTATGTTTTAGAGACAAAAAATGAAAAAATAATGAAAATTAATTGGCGATTTTTGAGAATAGAACTGGCCGGTTTTGGCCGTTACGTTAGGTAAAGGGTTAAATAATATACTTATCGTTTATAATGAAAAGTAATAAACAGAGTAATCGCTTGACTGGACTGGTTACGTGAAATAATTCATTTGAGGTGAGGGACTATATTTTAAAACACTCGTGCGCATTCGCGCACTCGTGTTTGTACAATGTCCCTCACCTCTCATGAATTATTTCACGTAACCAGTCCAATCAAGCGATTACTCTCTATACCATATCATGAAGTTGAACAAAGTTACTCAATATTATCCAGACGGTAATAATGATTAGCAGGCTGACATATTGCGAGCCTCCAGAGTGTTGCGGAGCTAATGTCAATGCTGAGCTACTTACAGTACAGCCGCCGTGGACAGGTCGTAATCCAAGCGTGTGCAGTGATGTCCACACATGCGTTTACCAGGTAATAAAAACCATCATTAGTAAAATTGTAATTAATGAAGCACCGGGTTGTACCTGGTACTTCATTAATTAAATTTTTGATGTTTATTCCAATAATTAGTGTTTGGAATCTAATGTTATTGCGTTCGTGAAAATATTGCCTAACCGTGGAAAGTGACCAGTCAACGGCTCTGTACTGTATGATTATTGGATCCTATTATAAAGCTAAACGCTTTTAACACGGTGCATAAGCTATGTTTCACTTCGTAGGTTTCCCGATATGTTATTTCGTTTTCTTATTAGTCTTTATGTATATAGGAACAGTACTGCGATCCCAAATGTGATATTTTGTCGACATATTAAAAACCAGTGTGTTGAGATTTCATTAACTGAAAGAGTCATTAAAGACCAAACGGAAAATAACATCTCAGACTCACCATTTTTACAAGGTGGCGGGGTGAAAAGCGGAAGATACTTGCGACCGGATTGCGACCCAGCCACGATACGATCGAAAATATCTTTTCGCTACAGCACTATACAGTAATAGTGTTCCGTCCACAACACATTGAGGGTGAAATATCACCAAAATCGTTGCGAAGTTGGGTTTCCGCCTCGACAAAAAAATTCATTCTTTGCAAATGCATATAAGAAGAACAACCAAATTCCAGCCAGCTAATATCTGGTTTCATCCCGGAGATCCATTGACTCAAACAATGTTTGTGTTTCTTAAACTTTTTTTCATAGATGTTTAAACTTATTCTAAACAGAATTCCGTAGGGCTTTTTCTGGTAATCTGCTTTCCACACACAGCACACAATGTACATACTCTTTGTTCATGACGACAGGAGGTTTGTTATTTGTATTCATCTGTCGAAAGCCACGATAAACATCAAAAAATAAATATTATTATATACTTTATAAATAACCACATTTCTATTGGCTGGATCTTCTACCTACACGTGACTGGTAGTCAAGGATCCATGTACATCGGTTTTTCAGTGAATATCAACTTTCTAAATATCGCTTTTGGAAATCCCCTCTCTAGTTCTATTTCAATCAACGTGCATGCACAGTCAACCTGACTTCCGTCTCATTTTTATTCTATTCTGCAGATGATGACTATTTTATTGTTAAATAAAAGTATTTCTGATTGATATAATTGAACTTTTAATTGACAAACAGGAGATTGTTTTTTCGTTTTTTTTTTTTGAGGATTCTGTACATAATAAAACAGTTATGGACTTTTGTGGTGGAAAATATGATGTGATATGAACCTAAAAATCTTATCTTGACCTCGGCTGACTCCTCGGTCAATATAAGTTCTTTAAATTCATATCACGTCATATTCACCACCACAAAACTCCATAATTGTATAATATTCATCTGTTGGTATGTAAGTACTGAATATCTACGAATCTCAGAATTTTAGAATCCACCCTTTCTATCTCTGCCGCTATGTCACTGCTTTTTGGACTTCCTTTATCTTCTTTGAAATTACTTGTTTCTGTGCCTCTGTCGTTGACCGGCTCTCATGCTTTAGTTGTCATTGCATGTTTTGCAACTCCTTTTTACAACACTAGAATGTTTCTGTTACAATTCGATACTATTGTATTTAAAATATATTCGTAAAAAGGCATGTCCATACCTAATCAATGGCAGACAACATTGGACCATCCCATGTGAAATAGAATTACATCTTTGTTTGGGTGTTACTTTTCGGATTCAGAGACAGACTGGAAAACAAATCGGTCATGGACATTCTTTGCGTTCTGGCTCACTTTTTTTGCTCATACGCAAATCGAGTCTGGTAGGAAGTTTGTGCCGTGTGTGCCAAGGGCTCTGTTCACTCCGAGTAGACGGATTAAAAGATAAGTTTGCAGCCGATCACCCATAACTTATTGCTGTTCAGTATATCACCCATATTGTACATACCGTTTGTTGCAGACCTACAGAACCACAAGCCTGTCGGACTTTATGGAAATCTCCGGATCTACCAGATCACCAGTGCGTCCCTGATCGGACTAAAATATGATGAATTTTTATGCCTTATTTTCGTTTTAAAATAGGATAATAAATAAGAAACCCGTGGACTGTATATGAAAATGCCATATTTGTAAGGGAAAGGGAATAAAAAACTGCATCTGTATCATTAAGAATACATAAAATATGTCCTGTCTAAGGACATACGAGCATTGCAAAACCCATACATGTAATATAACACAATCAAGTTGGCTATGTATTTCTCTTTGTATCACATTCTTATGAACCGCGAAGACTTTAGCGTCATTATTGGATAACCCGTGTTCTTGAATGTGATCGTCGTATACTATATTTTAACGACGAGTGCATTCCACTGAGGGTTCATAAGCTATGTTTGGAGGCAAGAACTGGAAAATATAGTAAAATTTGCCTGGCAATTTTTTCGAACAGTGTGACAGTGTTGGTGAGTTTTAGTCGTTAAGTAAGATAAAAGGTTAAATTACACAATATGTGATAAAAAGAGCTTCACACTCGTCACGGCTTGACTGAAATTTCTGAACAACGTTCATTTAAATCGAGCTGAGCCTCAGTAAACTCAGGCTCGGCTCACATCGATTTTAGTGAAGTCGGTACAAAAATGTCATGAAATCGCGACTCATTCGAGATCATCTTTGTCAACTTCAAATGGGCAAATCCATTTTATCTTTGAGGGGAGGTTCTGCTATACTTCAGTCCTACCATTCTATTACAGTCCTCTTTCCGGGGAAAAACTGCTTCGCTGTAGTGTTATTTGGTAATATTTCGAGCCCAAAACGTTGTACATGATCAGATAGCACTATAGGAGAACTGATCCCGAGGAAGGAGTATATAATACTTGTATATATATCTGTGTTTTTTTATGAAGAATCTCATTTTAAAGAAATAAAAGAACATAAATTTGTTGCAACAATAAACTCATAAATAGGTTTTATGTATCATTTACCTAAAAACGCAATCGCAAACAGCAGAATCAGCAGCGATAACAATTCCGCGTTAACCCTTTACCTAACATGAAAAGCAGACGACACTTGCAAAACAAATTCTTGAATAATTATTTTTTTTCATTTTTTGTCTCAAAAATATAGGTTATGACCCCTCGTTGGAACGGGCTCGACGAGCTCGTTCCAACGAGGGGTCATAACCTATGTTTTTGAGACAAAAAATGAAAATATTTTGAAAATTAATTGGCGATTTTTGAGAATAGCGCTGGCCGGTTTTGGCCGTTACGTTGGGTATAGGGTTAAAGATCTTGTATCATTCTTGCAGTTTCGATACAAGTCACATGGCATAACGAGAAACGAACGCGCTCATTCACGCCTGACGGACCATTTCAGTGGTACTGGGAATTATTCCCTTCACAAACTGACAAAGCTGCAACGAATGGTGCTCCATCAACATATATTCCAAGTTGCAGAGAATTGCATGACCCATTACATGAACAATTCACCATGCGAAACACAAAAACTAATAAAAAAAAAAAGATGATGAATCTCAATGACTGAAAGTGACAGAAATTTTTTGAAGCGTAACACCAATCCCATTATGATTTTCACGCTTCCAAAAATTAGGAATGCAGTGACGCCACGTATTTGAAGAGATCCTTGCACGCTACAAAAATAAAATTTCCAAGTTTGTTTTCACAAACCGCTCATCTATCCCTTGAGTGAATTTATAAATTGAATTCAATTTGATTTGAACTATCATTGCCCGACGGAAGAGGCATACTTGGATTGTGTGTGATTACATTTTATCACGTTGTACAATTTCATTCATGTTGAATGAATCTGCACATGTGTCGTTGGGTTGGGAGAACTGAAAACGGATTCCCATTATTTTGATCAATTGTTGTGGCTTTTTATTTGTCAACAACTATTTTTCAAGAAGGTTTCGTTGAATGAATGATAAATAAACGTGTTTTGTGCTCAAAGAACTCTTATGCATTTTTTATCACGACTCTACTCGTTGTTTGGGGAGGTAGAGCTAGTCGTCGCTCAAGCGCGACTTGTAGCTATACGTCCCAAAAACCGAGTCTCATCGCGATAAAATATTATATACAAGCACAATTTGTACATAACACATATTTATCAAGTTTATCCACAGTATGTACAAAGGGAAGTATATATATAATATATATTGTTTAAGTAAACGTTTGAAACATTTTACTGACGTCCCGTTATTGTTAAATATTCCAGAAAAATAAAAAAAGGTGATTTGATTTTTCAGACCTAAAACATGCAATTGACTATTGGTGTGTTTGTGTTGGAATTTTCCTGAAAATATGTGTATGGGACCGGTACTTCCCTTTCTGTCACTTTTCCTCTAATTTGTGCGCGACCCTCCTTTTTCGAGTCAGAAGAAGTTGTCTGAAGGGCTATAATTGATATACTAAGATATTTGAATGCCAAAATTAAGGTGATGCGATCATATTTTTTTCTCGCCTGAACGTCATAATGGTCATCTGTAGGAAAATAATTGGTACGGTGATACCTACATTAATATAGCTCCATCTGATGCTGCGTTGTTGGGTGAGCTTACATCCTAACTCAAAACTTGGGATGAAGATCATGAAACATCCGACAGGAGTAACGGATCAAATACCACTTGTGTTTCTCGTCGGTATTTTCTGTTGGGAAGTTTAATGCATCGCCCCATTATCCTAAAACGCTATTAGCAGCACTGTGACCAGTTAATGCGCCCACATGGGTTACCACAAAGTTTGAATTGATTTGTTTCTGAACCTACGTCGAATTTCACAATTTAAAATGTGTAAAAACATCCTGTCCTCCTATTTACATGTTTGCTTGCTTGGTATAAGGCAGAAATAACCTGTTACATGTAGTTTCGAGTATACTTATGAAATCTCTCATAATCCACTGGAAATGAAAATTGAGTGGTTGGAAAATTACTCGCGTGTGCGGTAAGAACCCACCAATTTTATACAAACCTCCCTTTCACTCTTCCATGGGGAAAGGGAACTGCATTGAATCAGTGGTTCAGAACTACAGTACAGCCGCAGTGGACTGGTCGTAATTCACGCGTGGGCAGTAATGTCCACGCATGCTTTTACTAGGTAATAAAAATCATCATCATCAACATTTTAATTAATGAAGCACCGGGTTGTACCCGGTGCTTCATTAATTAAATTTTTGATGATTATTCCTATAATTAGTGTTTGACATATAATATTATCGCATCCGTAGAAATATTCCCCACACCGTACTGTATAACAGATCATGATTCTCGAAAAACTTCTTAAACGTGTACTCGCTACTCAATGACTGCACCAATCCTTTGTGATCCGATTGCGTGTGAGGTTTAATGTCTGATTACTACAATGCACGCTCAGTCTTCTTTCATCCATGAAAATCCAATGATCGCGTTATAAACCCAGAAAAGCCGTCGGGAACATCTTATACAGCAACTTTACTCTCTCTCTCTTATTTGTATTTGTATGCTGTGAAATAAAGAATGAATTGCATTGAAGTGAATTGAATTAAGGTTGGTCCTTTCTGTCAGGATGGTTTATTTGCTTAGTTTAGATGGGAATGGCCCGAAAACCGTTCTGCCGGCCATGCTATCTTGTTGCAGTCCAATTAAGTTTGTCTTGAGAAAACTAAATATGTTATTTTCTGTTCTTCCTACTATATTATGTACTATTGTATTTCACACGGTTTTGTCCCTTCCTCTGATTGGCCGAGAGGTGCAGTTAAAACTAGAAGTCCCGTCATGAATTGACAGCAAATAGCACGCCACTCTGCGAATTGATCTGCGTGCTATGACGACAATTAGGCTATCGCAGTCTGTTCATATGCACCATGCACATATTTCAGCTAGTGCACTTCCGGGTTTAACCCGAAAATTAACTGGTTGAAACATTGCCTGGACTTGCTATCAGTAACCAAGAAAATCTGTCGTGCTTTGGATGACATTCGATGGGGAAATTTCGCGCAATTTCGATGCGAAATTATGTCGAAATGAGCTCACAGTTCGTGGCGGGACTTCTAGTTTTAACTGTACTATCTGATTGCCAATAGTTTTTTCCATTGGGGGATCTATAAGTAATCGTGAATTATTCCCGCGCTCAATATACTTTCTAAAATAGCCGTGAAATATCCTAAGACATTGGAATGACGGAATACAACAATTCTAGGAGATTTTTTCGGAATGTTGTTTCGTTATTTCTGAATTCCATTTCGTTTTTTCCAAGTACACGCGTGGGAATGCTCCTCTTGGGCAATGTCCCTAACAATAGGTAGTGAACTTAGTATTGGATTCCTGATTGGTAGCAAGATTCTTCCTCTGTTTGTTCAGTATAATATAACAATTATTGCAGAGCATGTCTTTGACTATGCCACGATAGTGGTCCTTGAGGAACACAGTTAAAACTAGAAGTCCTGTAATGAAATGCGCACAAACAGCACGTCGATCTGCGAGTTAATCTACTCGTTATGGTCATAGAAAGGCTATCAAATTCTGTACATATGGCCTGTGCACAAGCAATGTTTCAGCCAGTGGACCTCCGGGTAACCTAGTTTTTTAACTGTAGTCTACTTGCGTCCGGCGCATGGGCTATTCTTCATCTAATCACTATTTTGGCATAGTCAGCGCAATATTTATAATATAATAAATTGTTAACCTTTTGAAACCGGAATGCGGCATGCTTACGATTTTATGTAAAGCAAAATCAACTAGTAGACCACATAATAAACTCCCAATTGGGAACAGAACGTCAGGATTGAAAGCATCTATTAAACTATCTATCTGTAAACTATCTATCTATAGAGTTAATGTCCGAACGTAAAATAAACGAGTAGACGCTTCAGATGTTGACGAGTAGGGTTTTGTTAATGTATCTCCATCACCAATGCTACTGGCACGTACAACTATGTATTGCGATCAAATATAAGCATTTTTCCTACAGCAAGAACGTTTTTCACACAATACAAGTACAAACGTTCAGACAAAATACAAATCGGTATTTTGGTTAGCAACCGCACGTGCTCTCATTCCATTCACAAAGAGAACGTTCTTTACCTGCACTCAATTGACACAAAGTTATTAGACATGTCGAGGCAACTGTTTAGATAGCAGTAATTAAATGATAAATAAATCACCAACTCAACGAAATAAATTAGGCTAGGTCATGTTTTGCTATGATGCTATGTTTTCATTCTGAAAATAAAAATAAAAGAAAGAAACACGGTTGAAACACTACTAAACTTAATCGTCTGTAGTACATGTTGAACAACGAATGGGAATTACGCCATGCATATCGCTATAACGCAATACCATGCCGCCATGATCTTCATTCATAAACAAATCAATTCATAAGTGCTGAATGATTGCCGAAATATATGGTAACAACTTAGTTTCGTTGAGTTAGACCTAACAAAATTGAGGACTCAACAAGAACCTTGCATGACGACTAGATAAACTCATAGATGGTAATAGAATGTGATTCACAATACATGGGTAATCCCCCAGTGAAGTTAGTTGTGGATCAAGTTTTTTTCGCATGACAATTATATGTCGAATTGTTCCGAAATTTGTTCTGGCTACGATATTGGGTAACCAACTTTCTGGAAGATCATCAGTAATCACTGATTATAAAATTATAAAAATAAAGCCGTCTCATAACTTGAAAAAATGATATCCGTTTGTGTCGGAGTTTCCCGATACCCGGAGAGTGTTGACGGAACGCGTTTGCTTGAAGATTGCGGGACATACTTTGACAATAACCTCACAATGAAGTGTCAACCGAACTCAGCCTCAGTTTTCAGATTACGGTTATTCCTTAAATTAGATTTGCAAGAAGTGTTATTTTGAAAAGCAAGTTCTGTTATTTGAGTTCGCCAGTGGCAATCAACTGCATTTCATTTAAAATACGAGAGAATGTTGAAAGGGATGGTTACTTTGAATATAAATGGGAAGGCAACGCATGTGAATCTTCGAAGCTATAGTTTCTCACACGTCGCGATCAGCTATCAAGACCATCTGCATCATGGTAATTTGTGGATGACACAGACATGAGCTTGTGTTCTCGTACGCTGAACGCTTTAATAGAACAGGCCAATTATTTCTATATAATGCGAATTGTACAGAGAATGTCTGGAATATAATTGGATACTGATTGTGGAAAACGTGAACAATTTAGTAAATAATACCATGATTGAAATATGAAATATGATTTGCAATAGTCGTTGGCGACGGGACGTGGAACATTTAATTGTTGCGTGCGATATATGAAAAAATCTTGATTCTGTTATCTGGAATGGTAATACCTTCTGGAATAAGTTGTAGCAGTCTTTCGATTTTTGGGGCGAGCCATCGCTCTTGGGTGCCATCGCACCTGCAGTTTTTACTTTTTGCGAGCAGACAAGTGGTTAAACCTAGCGAATGATTAACACTTACCTAACGAATCGGCAGCATCCGCCGCGTAATATGCAAATTGTGCAAAAAAAATTTGTTTTTGTTTAATTCAACAAGACGATATCATGTAACTCGTCAAACTCGTTCTAATGTGGGGGATCATATGATATGGTTTTGTACAATATTTTTTAAGAATTGAGGAAAAAAAATTAAATAACAAATTTTGATATCATGTGTTTTCTGTAAAGGAGTAATATTGTTCCTGGGAAATAGGCGAAATAACACAAGGCGTGCACGAAAATGTGAACAATACACTATGAATTATAAGCTTTATCATTCCAAGACTTCAAACGTGTCAAACTTCACCTCCCGAGACTTGGTACGTAACGAACACAATTCGACAAACTTCAAAGGCCAGCAATGCTACTCACTGTCTTTTCGCCTATACATTCTGTGGTGAACCATCTGATTCATTTGCGATTGCTCCATCAAATTGGCATTTTATGTATTATAGGGGTCGTTTTTTTCCGGGCCAGGAACATGCTACTTCATAATTTCAACGCCCAACCCCAAGACTGCGCGTTGAAAATATTAATTGGTCTACCCCCAAATTATGAATATGGACTCTTCCAATGGCTGCCATTGAACTGACAAGGAAGACATCAGCAGGGTTCAAAGGGTTAACCAGTTATCCACTATGCAACATATTTATACACTGAAAACAAATTTCTGTTGTTGTAGGGAAAACTGAGCCAAATTGGGTCCCTGCTGTGATTCATACCTTCAGATAGATCTTCATGTGAAAGTTGCGCGATCGTACTTGCAATTCTCAATTTTCGACTCAGAAAAAAGTAGAGATTTAAAACACCCACCCGCCGACCACAAATGGCCACTAAAAAGCGTCAGTTAAAAGCACTGTTCAGAACCCCTACTCCCCGCCCCTCGACAAAAAAACCCTCAAATGTTCCTATGATTGCTCATTGCATCCAGTTGCATTCAGATGACTGCGGTACCTGAATGTAATGCTATGGTCCTAAAAGGCCACTTGCAGACTTGCCCCTTCATGGTGAACCTGGCCCCTACTTGCCCCCCCCCCCCCCCCTCCACCCCATCCCCGGTGCAACATTTTCAGGCGCCGCCACTGTAAGTGACCCGCATGTTTAGGTTGCTATCGCTGTGCGTTTTCGGCGTTTGTGTTTTATTTAGAATTGAAAAATCTACATGCATGTGATAAAAACTACCTACTGTTTTTGAGTCGGTCCCAAAAACGTACTCAACAACAGTAAGTATCTTCTGTATATTATGAGCACTCCTATTTCCAAATGCGACTGCTGACTGCTCAGCTTATACGTCAGTTTAACCCTTTATCCAACATAACGGGAAAAAACCGGTCAGCGCCATTCTCAAAAATCGCCAATTAATTTTCATTATTTTTTCATTTTTTGTCTCAAAAACATAGGTTATGACCCCTCGTTGGAACGAACTTGTCGAGCTCGTTCCAACGAGGGGTCATAACCTTTGATTTTGAGACAAAAAATGAAAAAAAGATTAGTTATTCAAGAATGTTTTTTGCAAGTGTCGTCTGCTTTTCATGTTAGGTAAAGAGTTAATGGAAAGACTTTATGTTTGTTCAGATTGGAAAGTTTCAGTAGTCTCTAGGAGATATGTCCAAAGTGAGATTCATACACAAGCAGTTTGTTAGTTTACAGTCTTTGTGTTGAAAAGTGATGATCGTGTGTCTACGTTTAATTATCACATTCATTGCCTGCTTTGTGTTGCCTTATTTTTTTAGATGTCAAGACATTGGGTTCTTTCAGACAAACAGACAGAGCAAGATGAAGATCGACAGTGATCTTCCACAATCATATTTCCAGGTATGAAATACATTTTTTGTGTTCGTTTTCCAACCAGTTGCCAGTTCAAGAGGCTCTCAGCACAGCATTTCCTATCCGACTATTTTAGAAAAATTGTCGACTTACTTCAACTACCATATGCGAGTGTTATTATGATCGCATCAAGAACGCGTCTTTTGATAATGGCAATATGTCGGTTTCATTCAAATTTTGTATTTGTTTGCCTCAGGATCACATAAATCACTGGTCATGACATAAGGTGCAAACTTTTTATTTTCCTAATAATACAGAATAAAAGAGTATTTTCGAACAGATGTGGACCGACTTGATAATACTTGAAATAACAGTTGAAAGATTATTTATGAGATATTTGCACATGCATCAGTCGTTTTAACATGTTAACTGTTAATATTTCGTATTGAACAATTAATATGGGAAATTCCGATATTTTAATACCGGTGTAAAAGGAATGGAAGTCCGTAGGAACGTTAGTCCCTCTGGACTATTATTCCGCGGAATTATAATCCTTGGTCTAACATTTCTAGGAATAGTAGTCCGGCGGACTACTCTTCCTAGAAATGTTAGACCTATAGGACTATAATTCCGCGGAATAATAGTCCAGAGGGACTAATTTTCCTACGGACTTCCATTTCTGTCACACCGGCGCTCATTTTCACAGAGCTCCGTCTAGCAATCCTAAAAGCATTAACGCCTTACCCAGCGCAACGGCGAACATTGGCCTGCGCTATTCTCAAAAATCGCCAATTAATTTTCATTATTTTTAGTCGAGATTTGACGAAGTCAAACTTGACTTATAGTTTGATGAAATGACGGGCGGGCATAAACAATTGGTTTCCAGGCAATAACTTTAGTTCTATTTGATGCACCTTTACTAAATTTATACCAGAGGTTACCCTATAGGAAAGGAAGACACCTATCGATTTCAGAGTCTCGCGCCCCAAGGACAAGGTCACTGTTACTATAAATAGAATATTTTGTGAGAAATTGGTTTCCGAGCAATAACTTTAGTTCTATTTGACGCACCTTTACCAAACTTATACCAGAGGTTACTCTGCAGGAAGGGAAGACATCTGTTGAGTTTGGAGTATGGGACTCCAATGTCAAGGTCACTGTTACTATAAATAGAATATTTTGTGACAAATTGGTTTCCGGGCAATAACTTTAGTTCTCTTCCGTGTATCTTCACCAAACTTATACCACAGGTTACCCTATAGGAAGGGAAGACACCTATCGATTTCAGAGTCTGAGGCCCTAAGGCGAAGGTCACTGTTACTACAAATAGAATATTTTGTGACAAATTGGTTTCCGGGCAATAACTTTAGTTCTATTTGACGCACCTTTACCAAACTTATACCAGAGGTTACCTTATAGGAGGGGAAGACACCTATTGATTTCGGAGTCTGAGACTCCAAAGTGAAGGTCACTGTTACTATAAATAGAATATTTTGTGACAAATTGGTTTCCGGGCAATAACTTTAGTTCTATTCCGTGTATCTTCACCAAACTTATACCACAGGTTACCCTACAGGAAGAGAAGACACCTATTGCTTTCGGAGTCTGGGGCCCCAAGGTCAAGGTCACTGTTACTATTAATAGAATATTTTGTGACAAATTGGTTTCCGGGCAATAACTTTAGTTCTATTTGACGCACCTTTACCAAACTTACACCAGAGGTTACCATATAGGAAAGGAAGACACCTATCGATTTAAGAGTCTCGCGCCCCAAGGTCAATGTCACTGTTGCCACAAATAGCTTATTTCTTCAGAATTTAATGTCAAAACTCGACTTCTGGATCTGTGATCCTCTTGCTGGATTTTTTTTCATTTTTTTGTCCCAAAAACATAGGTTATGACCCCTCATTGGAACGAGCTCGTCGAGCTTGTTCCAATGAGGGACTCATAACCTATGTTTTTGAGACAAAAAAATGAAAAAAAATTAGTTATTCAAGAATTTCCTTTGCAAGTGTCGTCTGATTTTCATATTAGGTAAAGGGTTAAAGAACAACTCTTTACTTACCAAATCAATATATTCCACTCATTCGAAAAAACACTAATACTATAAAAACTTCGTTTTGTTTGTTGGTGGGGGGGGGGGGGGGGGGGGGGGTTGTGTGCATGATTGCCGTGAGAGGACAGCATAATTGTTGAATGAGGCAGATTTGACAGATTCATTCCCGTGAAAATTATACGATATTCTGCTAAAAAGGCGAATGTTTCAGTTAAAGACATTTAACCAGATCCTGTATTTTCCAAACTATTTAACAAAAGTATGATCATATGACATAAAAACTTAAAAACCCGTGCCTGATATGCTTTCACCGATCATTTTGAAGGGTGGTAAAAATAGTGGCATGCATATCAGATTAGTTTCCAGGAAGAGAACTCTACACGGCACAGTTTTTGTTTGTGAATCTTCCTCTCAAATCTAACACAAAACAGGAACGCAGAACGGGAGAAAGTTTTAGTCCTTCCCCTCCCCACAAACACATACACTTGTCTCGTGAACAGTGTTCAAATTATATGGAAATCACAAACGAATGAATCACGACAACACTCAAACGATTATACTATCTAATGTATTTACGTACTTCATTGGTTGTTCTTCTACATTTCATCCTAAACACCAAACAACTTACATTTCGAGTCGTCGATTATTTGAGTCTGTGGCGGAGCCGCAGTTTTGACCAACACAATAGCGTGTCATCTTACACATAATAGGAAAGTTATGCGAACTGGGACAATTTATGTCACTAGTGGACTACTGGTACCTGATTGTCCGGTATATCACTAATGCTCTAATATCTCCCAGACCGCTTCTCGTTTCACAGTTTTTTATACGATTTTCTGGGAGAGGAACCAGAAACCCTGTGTACATTTCAACCTCCATTGTCTGCTTGTTCTCTCTCTCTCTCTCTCTCTCTCTCTCTCTCTCTCTCTCTCTCTCTCTCTCTCTTTCTCTCTCTCTCTCTCTCTCTCTCTCTCTCCCTGTCTCTCTCTGTCTCTGACCCTGTCTCTAAATTTCTCCCTGTCTCTCTCTCTGTCTCTCTCCCTGTCTCTCTGTCTCTCTGTCTCGCTCTCTCTTCGATAATATTCCACCTTACATGTATATAGTTGGTGTTCTCCCTGTGCATTTTACCTCTGAAGGCAATGCTCCAATTCCTTTGCAACCTTGTTTTGCCTAATGCATTATATGTTGCTTGGTGGCGGCATCTTTGTTCTGCTAAACATGCAATAATGATGGTATTTCTTTTAATCTGGATAAAATGTTATTACAAATGAACTAACATGTTCTGGTCAGTGTGCAAAAGGTTAACCCTTTACCCAACGTAACGGCCAAAACCGGCCAGCGCTATTCTCAAAAATCGCCAATAAATTTTCATTATATTTTCATTTTTTTCTCAAAGACATAGGTTATGACCCCTCGTTGGAACGAGCTCGTCGAGCTCGTTCCAACGAGGGGTCATAACCTATGTTTTTGAGACAAAAAATGAAAAAAATTAGTTATTCAAGAATTTTTTTTGCAAGTGTCGTCTGCTTTTCATGTTAGGTAAAGGATTAACCTATACTGCAATCAGAATGTTTTCAATTGTATACTTAACCGATCCTTAACCGACTACTGATGTTGTTTTTAGTTCTTCACTTTACTGTTAATGTATCTATTTAATTGTCGTGCCTTTCACTACAACACACTTGTATCAGCATTTCTATACATGTCGTTCACGGTGTATGCAGTCAAGAAACATAAATTACCCTCTGCTCCAAATAGAACTGGTTTGCTGGAACGTCAAAGAGAAACGTCACAACTCAGTCTGCCCCCAACCCGCCCCTACGATGACGTCAAGTTAATCAAGGTGGTAACTTACTACATCCATGACGTTTGATGACGCAAAAGCTTTCACTTCTGCGTCATAGTGTTCAACGAGCGCGAAAACTATTTACATGGTATTAACTTTCCAATCCCGGAAATTGTTTTTGTCAACAATAGCTAAAATATGTTGTAACGATTTAATTTGTATTACCACGAAAAATCTGCATATCATCAACATATTCATTTTTCACAACCATCAAAGTATATTTAAAAAACTTGTCGATACCGAGGCGTAGGGAAATTGAAAACCTTTTTTGTTTATGGTACATACTTTATTTACTCCAAGATGGCGACGGTTGAAACACTTTTAATACGTGGCCAATGGGCATTCTAGCAACCCAGATGTATTTATCCTTTCAAAACATAAATTAAACCTTTCAACAGTTACACATACAGCTTTGCGAAAATGAAATTTCGGTGGTCGGTCAGCACACAACAGAATGAACAACCAACAAATAGCTAAGGGGAGTCAGTACTAATTTAATCCAGCAGCCACATAGGACAGATGGATTAAATTAATACTGAAGATCTCCGTAAATACAAAATGGGATCAGCCAATCGCTATAACCAATAATGTGAGCGGCAATTCTATTCAGCAACTCAGGATCTAAAGGGTTAAGTTTATATTTGCATGTGAGCTACCTACCACATATAATTATAATTGTATATTTATTTCGTTTCATGTTAATCGCCGCACATGATATCGATGAAAAAACAGTTGCTCCAAATATCAATCAATGTTGTTCCATAAGTTGCAATACTAACCAAGCACATGCCAGGGGTTACGGCACCCCCCCCCCCCCCCTTGGGAATGTAAGTTGATTGTGCTTGTCACGGGAAATCACGAACCCTTTGAATATTTGTTTCAGGGTTACCAGAATGTGTATGGTCCCTGTAGTTAGTACTAGTTCCGTTAGGGGATGGATACTGTAGGAAAACACTTTCGTTAGAGGTTCAAGCGTGATTGCTCAATGTATATTAAACCTTTGAACACTAAATGCTGCTTTTCCGGCCCGGGAAGATGAAGCGTCATAATTTCGTGAAGCAGGAAAATTGTTCTTTTTGGTATCCATATGTTTATTCGCGCAATGGACTGGGAAACTAAGAAAAGTGCTACCGCATGATGCCATTCTCCTCATGCGAAAGAGTAAGGGAAGAAGCGCTAAATATAAACAATTACTTGAAAAGTCGAGTGCTCGGGGAATGGAACTATTCCAAGAGAATGTTACACAGTAGTGTCCCCTCAGAACCACGCAAAACATAATGTACACTTCCCAGGGAGGCTTCTTGTTGCTCCGTCTGTTCTATACAAAGTGTCATACTCTTTGCTGTGAAGCCGAACCCGCTTTTGATGCAATTTAGCGTACATGTATAACACAACCCTTATGCATAGTTTTACCGCAAAGCGTGTTTAGCATTTTCCCCAAATCTGTTGATACTTTGGTCGTTCCTTCCTGGGGGCATTTCAGAAAATTTTCATTATTTGTTAACGTATCGCCGTGTACAAAACAATAAGCTTTTTGGAGTGATACTGGACAGAAAATTTAGTTACTGTTTGTATATTCCTTGTTGATCCGTATATGCTAATTGTTCAAATGATACATCTTTTACTTCTTTTTTTTCTAGATAATCAACAAAGTCATCAAACCATGTAACATGTGTTTAAGGCAGGATGATTTGTCCAATGAGAGGCTGCGATCTGCACATGCTTTAACATAGGTCACAACGGCGAGACGACGTTACCATAATTGTGGATATTTTTCGATAGACAACCAAACAACCAGTTATTTATTTTCCTGCATTTCGACACACTGGAGTTCTTCTAATAAATGAGAACTCTCGATTTTGTTATGTTTGACCTTAATGGTTTAACGACGATAGAGATCAGAACTGTCTTTGTCCGTTCAAGTCAATGTCAGCTGACCCACTGAATGGATTCCCGGGATATTGTGTTATCCCAGGTGGGTGTTCTGCCTATTACGGGGCTGAGTTTTGGATTTTCGTTCTCTTCGCTGCAATCAGGAAACAACAGTTTATTTTTCAAGGTGTATTCATAACATTTGTCGTGTTATTTTTTCGGTGTTATATATATGAGATTTACTGATAGATGATTGTTATTTTTCGATGGTGACAAAGGAAACAGGACGGATCAGTTGCTGTTCATTAATGTTGTATAATTTGTTGCTAAAATTTCTATAAGCTTACGGACCCTTAAGAGATTACTACTTACACTACACGTGTGTTTGTTTTATGAGTGGTTTATGAAAATGCCAGTCAAAATATATATTTTCCATATCTTTGTGTGTTTTCGGTACATTTTTGGATGTATATGCAGTGAGCTTGCTTCAAACTCTCTATTTCTTTGTTTTGGGGTGTTTTTGGTGGGGATTTATTTGTTGTCGTTTTGGGTTTTTTATGGTTTGGGGTCAGAAAAGTTGGCGGCTATTTTTGTTTTTTGTTCTTTTTGGGGTTTTTTTTTTTTGTTTCTTGTTTTTTTATTATTTTAAAGTGAACTGATAGTGCATCTCCTGATGCATAGCAGCTAACTACCCGGTTACTGAACCAGCAATGAAAACTTGCCAGTCCGCGCTGTACGACTTTTTCCACAGCTTTTGTTTTATGTCCATGTATTATTTTTTTTCTGAGAATCTTTATACTTTTTTTCTTATTTTTTCTTTTATTTGTGTCTATTTTCCAGTTATTCTTTCTTTGATAATTACAGTTTTAGGGCAGGCGCATTCGAGTATTCATCAGCGTGTTTTAGAATTTTCTCCCACAAATGCCGATAGGTTCCGTTTTCGTTTGTACAGTAATCTAGGCTGGGTATATCTGCTCTTGTACAATGTTGAATGCAAAACCAGCCAGACGTGATTTATCAATTTTGAAGCAAACATGTAAGATAGAACTCAGGGTGAATCTCCCCTGCTTTCGCAATTTCAAGTGACTTTGGGGACAGTTACTTTTCATTGTCATTGTCAGGTCTGCGACGTGAGTATATAATATTTTCTCAGTTCCTGAACCTGAGAGAGGATGATCCCATTGATGTCTATATGAGTGGATTGCTGGAGCACTCATTGGTCACGTATATAAAAGGGCCTTACCTGCTGCCATCTTTGTGGAGGGAACAATTGTGTTTTTTTTATAAAGAGCCAATGTGCAAAAACAAAACTTTTCTCGGAAGTTTTCATTTTTCCGACATCTTGCAATTACCGAGTCGCGTTTTAAAGAATATAGTTACATGTTGTACAAAAATGAATATGTTAATAATGTGCATATTTACCACAGCGATGTAAATTGAATATTTACAACACATTTATTTATTATTGATAAAAAAAACAAGTACCGAGATCGGATAGTTGATAAGTTTCCGTGCTTGTAAACACCATGACGTTTAATGAAATGAAAGCTGTTACGATGTGACTACAGTCGCTGCGTAACACCGTTCATATCCGCAACGTCAACAGTGTTAGGAGTAACGCGCATTGATTCACCGGTTGCCAGACTAAGCCTTTACCCAACGTAACGGCCAAAACCGGCCAGCGCTATTCTCAAAAATCGCCAATTAATTTTCATTATCTTTTTATTTTTTGTCTCAAAATCATTGGTTATGACCCCTCCTTGGAACGAGCTCGTCGAGCTCGTTCCAATGAGGGGTCATAACCTATGTTTTTGAGACAAAAAATGAACAAAATTAGTTATTCAAGAATTTTTTTTGCAAGTGTCGTCTGCTTTTCATGTTAGGTAAAGGGTTAAGGAGGTGTCATGCAGATTGAGTTGCGGCGTTTTTCGCTGACGTTCCGGCAATCCCGTTGTATAGAGATCAGTGGCTCCCTACACTAGCCCCATCCTATATCAACGCCCCGGCGAATAGGCCCATGGAACAAAGAACATATTCCACAACACAATGTGTTTGACAAATTTACTGCACAATATTCGACATTGAATTGAAAAAGTAAACAAAATATCGGCCATTGTCATAGACGATGCGATATCCCATTATCACACCCGAGTCTTATGAAATCAAAAACGGAAATTTATCTAGATGCGCGGTAATTTATTTTTGGTCATCGAAATATGTTCTTTGCCTTGTTACACTATATAGGGGAGTGCCTACTGAAACTATCTCATAAATTGTAACAAGGCAAATCCACACTGACAAATTAATATCACGTCAATGGCAATATAAAGCTCATCTATAGAATATGAACCATTTAAATTCAGGTATCTGAACTTCAAGATAAGGCCAAAATATGGGCTTCCCGCACATTACCGGTATATTTATTTATTTATTTATTGGGATTTAACGACACTTTTAACAGCCAGGGTCACCTCATATCGGACAGTTTTACGGATGGAGGAAGCCGGAGTATCCGGAGAGAACCACCGAGCAACGGCGAGCAACTGCCCGACTCCCCAATGTACTAACTCCACAAGCAGGGTTACCATTGGTTGAAGACAAATCCACCATCGACGTGCAGTACGCCTTAGTACACAACGCCATCGTACCCCCCACGTGGGCAATTGGGAATAAGTGTCTTGCCCAAGGACAAAACGGGTTGCTGGAAGTGGGATTCGAACCGAGGACCTCTCGGCTTGTAGCCTGCATCTGTACCCATTGGACCACACCGCACCCCTTTGCCAGTAAAAACAAAATATATTAACGTCAGAAGACATGACACCATTAGAAATATTTTCCAGTTTGGTAGCCTCCCTTTGGAAATTGGACAATAGGATACTCCACAGAAAGGTTCCGTAGTGTGACGATTTGATATGAGGCAGTATTGCCATTGCGAGACCTCTCCTCTATCACCCCTCCGAGTATCCACTCCGCTAACTAAGAAGATGCACCTTTGTTCCAGTATCTTTCCCATGGGGCCCTTTTCATAGCACACCAGCGGTGAGCATATTGAAAACGAATATTAAACTAAATCATTTTCATCATTTTAAGAGAAGAGAACTGTAATGTTCTATGTTTTTGACGCTCAAATTGAAAGAAATTTTTACAGAAGATATTCATTACTAAGATCGTCAAACCAAGCTGGTAAAGTGCAGGCATAAATGTTAGTGAAATATATCAGGTGATTGAGATTACTTTTGCAGCAATTTACCCCTTTCTGTCATTACAAGAAGGATCAAAATTCCCATGATGTGTTTCTCTGTTTATCAGGAGAAAATGTTTAAAATAGATCGAACGATGGGCATATTGCTATTACAGTTAAAAATTAAAGACTTACTGAGCGTCATAGACAGACTGAAAACAAAATTGTTTGTGTGTTGAATTGGCGTGCACCCGGCGACAACTATCATATGTCCAAGTTAACCCTTTACCTAACATGAAAAGCAGACGACACTTGCAAAAAAAAATCTTGAATAACTAAATTTTTTTCATTTTTTGTCTCAAAAACATAGGTTATGACCCCTCGTTGGAACGAGCTCGACGAGCTCGTTCCAACGAGGGGTCATAACCTATGTCTTTGAGAAAAAAATGAAAATATAATGAAAATTTATTGGCGATTTTTGAGAATAGCGCTGGCCGGTTTTGGCCGTTACGTTGGGTAAAGGGTTAACGGTTTGGAGACAAATTAGCACATAGACATTGCACTCAGTGGCAATACTCAAAGCGAATAAATTTCTTTTGAAATAATATAATTGTGTCTTTTTTCTGTTCCTTTTGGGCTACACAAAATGTGTATATTTTCACGGACATGGCTTGTGTAGAGGCGTCGTTAAAGAAAACGGTTGAGAAGATAACCTCCCATGGTTGAAGTCTCGGGTGACCAGTATAATTCTGTTATTGGCTATTTGTTTACCCACTTTTCGTGGCGTTTGCGCGCAAACTACCGTAGATGTAATGAGGTGTTTTTTTACTCACAAAAATATACAGAAATTATTTTGTGTTCCAGTTAGAGATATTCAGTCAATAATTATTTAATTCAAACATCATAATATTAACACAATTAGTGGAACTACGTGGCGTAGTCATAAAAATACTCCTGTCTGTAACAAGTCTCCCTTCATAATTGTTCTCATGCCCCACTGTTAGCAAGCAACACAGTAAAGATAACAGGAGACTAGTTGCATTTTGGACAACCCCTGCACTGCAAAAATGGGGTTGCTAATTTGGTGTAGAGGGGCACCAACAGTTATGACCAAAATTTTTCTCACCGATATAGGTCTTCAAAGGGGTCTACTAGGGGTAATTGCCTCAGCCCAAGCAACGCCAGGTAATCCTGCTAGTAGTAATCTATAAACGAAGATAAATCAACTATTTTCACAGCATTATGCTAACTTCTGGGGTTTAGGTGGGTGTAACAGGCAGCAAGGTGGGTGCACCCGCCGCTACCTCTTAGGAAAGGGGAGGGAGTGGGGGGGGGGAAAGAAATTCACTTAATAGAGCTGGCTAATCCGCTCAGAGCCTCTGCAAAGGGAAACGCCATTGGAAAGCCAACTTTTGCTGTGTGAGATAAAAAATAATCTGCAAATCGACAGGCAAAACTACTGCTATAAATTAACACCTTGCAACCCATAACGACTATGCAAGGGACGTTGGATAAACAAAAAAGGAAACTTGACTGGCCTGTTAATTTGGAATACCTGACCGTCAGACACAAATATCTTTACCAGTAAAGTTCATTTATGCCCCCGCTGTCAGCATGCAACACAGTAAAGATAACAGAAGACTAGTTGCATTTTGGACAACCCTGCAGTGCCAAAATGGGGTTACCAATTTATTAAAACTTTCTTTGAATGAATATTTATAATAACTAATTAATGAGAATATAAGATATATATGTATAATCTATGAACGAAGATAAATCAACTTTTTACAGTGCGCCTTGGGAGGCTGTGTAATACCTCCCCAATCTGAAATCGATAACAGTCTCATAAGTACACGGGAAGCTTACGAGCCCCGACACAAGGAGAAGGCAGAAATAAAAAAAACGCCAAGCATAGGTGACACGAGAAACTCCCATAAAGATCTCCGACACCCACACTATTTTCTTCTTTTTTGTTATTATATTGGTAATGTGTTGTTGTTTTGTTTTGGCTTTTTATGTTTTGTTTCTGTTTTTGTTTTTTGTTATTTTTTTTTTGTTTGTTATTGTGGTGTTTATATAATGGCTTTGCCGAAAGCACAGAGAACACTATGAATAACTGCAGACGTTAGCTGCTATGTACTGCTTACTATTAACAGTGAGCGTTGGTTTAAACAAAAAACCGTATCACGCCAACTAGAAAAAGGTCTACTGTAACTAAATGTCAACTGTAACTAAGTCCTCTGACCACACATTTACAAACGGACCCAAAGGGTAAATCAGTCCAAGTGAAAAGACAAGAATAGGATTAACGGCCGAAGTCCAACGAACGACCAGGACCGACCCGACCAAGGGCCAGTACGAACTGTTCAGTGAAGAATCACGGAACCCAATGGGGAACAAATAAATACAACCTCGGCCGCAGTGGACGAGCTACAGTGAAGAAATCCTCAAGTGTGGTGTGATTGAGCCTTAAAGATACACGCAGACAGTAGCGGAGAACAGCACCAGATGGAAACGGAGGGGTACAAAGCCTTGAGAAGATGCGGTACAGACCGCTGCAATGGAGTATCCTCAGTATTCACACTTTTTATTAGTATCTTTGATTCCACTGCCCTGCAGAAATGGGTCTCCCTAGACATCAAGAAGGACGCGGTGTGTATCAGGGGAGGCAACTGAAAGCACAAACAATGCAAAAGACGATTATGAAGGAAACAGGCGAAAATGAACGAGACTCGAGCAAGACGTGCCACTGCGCCTGTGGGAATCCACCTAAACAAATCACCGAAACTCCAGAATCTCTTTGATTCCTGAAGTAATGACACGCTTTATGTTGCCCCGAAATGCCCCGAGCCCCTGTGTATTAACATGCACGCCGTCTGAGACCTTGTATTGAATTGACGTTGCAAGCCGCCTTTGCTGCCAAAACGAAGCTAAAGCGAATAGCCAGCTAGTCTCTGGGACAACTCAGCTTGTTTACCTTACAGTTGAAGCGCTCAATATCCCCGGGATCTTTAGATAAAACTCTAACGGGTCCGGGGTGTTTGATAGTTCTAAAACCTGTGCAATATTTCAAAGACGAAAATGTTTCGTGTGCGCAGATCGCTCTAAATAATGGCAGAAATCTTCATCAGGAGAACTGTTACTCAACTCATTATCCACCCACCCCCCCCCCCCCAGATCGCTGTAAATAATGGCAGAAATCTTCATCAGGAGAACTCTTACTCAACTCATTATCCCCCCCCCCCCCTCCATTACAAAAATCACAATATCTGAGGCAAAAACCAGAATCTTTTTCTCAAAAGTGAGCCTATTTTTGTTCCAAAGAGGCGAATATTCACCTGGCAAATCTCTTGCTTAAAATTCAGAGAATCTGCAAAGGGAAACGCCATTGGAACGCCAGCTCCTGCCGTGTGAGGTAAAAGATAGTCTGTAAATCGACAGACAAAACTACTGCCATAAATTAACACCTTCAAACCCATAACGAGTATGCAAGGGACGTTAGATGAACAAAAAAGGAAACTTGTCTGACCCGTTAATTAGAAAAAGCACTGCTTCCAAACAACAGAAATTCACCACTTAATAGAGCTGGCTAATCCTCTGAAGCTAAAACAATGGAATGACCCCCCCCCCCCCCCCCCCGACTGTAGGTGATGCTAAAATTGCGTGTCTCCAGCTATAACCAGAATCTGATTGGATGGGATCATTGATACTAGCTATCTTGGAAACTTGATACTTGAAATGCTGCTAATTGATACCAATTTTCGACTTTGAGTCTAACCCTGTACCTGCTCTACAGTTAAGTTCCAATTAAGACTACCTGGCAGTCAGGTACAATGCCGAGTTTTGATTGAAAACCATTCTTGCGTTGATTCAAAGAAAATGAATGTTTATCGTCTTTTTTAGAATAGAATAGAATAGAATAATTTATTCAGTAGTACAACATGTATAGACATAGAATACATTTTATAGTAAGAGTAACATACAATATTCTCAACTACATTATTGCACTACAGGGAAATGGCATAGCCACTAGGGCTGTCTTCCTGCCATTCCCGATATAAAAAATAGTTGAATACGAAACGAAACAATCCTGATAGCAGCCTGTTTTTGCAGTGCTGAAACGATTAGAGTTAAATTTAGTACAGTGGTTCGTTGGGGGTGGGGGTGGGGGTGGGGGGGGTGGGGTGGGGGGGGGGGGGTCGGGGAGTTCTTTCCATTAGTTGCAGAAACCTTCTTCCTCTTTCAGAGGGTGTATGGCGTTTACGTAAAAGAATGATTTGCTAATTTCATAATGGTGAGATAACAGAACATTTTTTTTTTTTTTTTTTGCGATAGTGTTGAAATGTTGAAATTGTATAACTAGAGCCTAGTCTGGACAAACTGGGTTGTCACAGTCGATATGCTGTGGATACGAGTTTAGGAATTTATCAGTCAGAGTCTTTTTGAATAATGCTCTGGGATAGTTTTGAATTAATGGTTCGACTGTATTCCACATCCTAGGAAAAGTGTGTATTGGAAGGTTAGCTGAAAATTGTGTTCTTGGTTTGAGTGTACGTACATTACCGGACTGTCTGGTGTCCATTCCTGAGGGATTTTGGTATATGCTAAAAGTGTTCTTAAAACTTTCTGGTAGCGTTTTGTTATACCAATCATACATGAACAATAGTACCTGAAGTTTATACAAGTCTGCGAATTTTAAGATACGCTGGTTGTGAAATAAAGGATCGGTGTGGGCAGTATATTTTTTGTTAGAGATGATTCTGATAGCTTTCTTTTGAAGTTTTATAATTGTTTTAGTCGAGGGTGAGTGTCCCCAGATGTGGATCCCATATAACATCTGACTGTGAATCAGAGAGTAGTATAATGTTTCCAGACACTCTTTCGGGAGAATTGTTTTTACCTTGTTTATTACGTAATAGCCCTTGAAATTTTGGAGCAGACAACTGATAGATGATTCCTAAAGTTTAAATTTTCATCCACGTGAATACCTAAAAATTTTACGGATTTTTCCTCTTGATGATTTGCAACAAGCGAGATGCTTGAATTATTAAGCAAGATTTGTCTGCTTCCAATAGTGTATAAATCGTTCATAGGATGAAAGATGATGAATTTTGTTTTGGTTTCATTTAGGATAAGTTTATTTGCAGTACACCAAACGAATAAATTATTTAATTCGAGGTTAGCTGTTTCTATTAATGTATCTAAATTATTACCAGATGCATGTGCTGTGGTATCATCTGCGTACGATAACATTTTGAGCGATGTGGCGTTTATGATATCGTTGATGTAGATAATTAAGAGAAGAGGTCCAAGAATGGATCCCTGTGGAACAACAGTTGTTACTTCCAGAAAGCAAGAACTCGCATTTGGAAGAAATACTGATTGCTTTCTGTCTGTAAGATAGTTTTGAAACCATGAGTTTGCATGCCCCCGTATTCCATACAATTCTAACTTTTTTAGTAGGATGGAATGATTTATAGTATCAAATGCTTTTGAGAAATCAACAAAAAGAGCTAACGTGCAGTCTTTTGTTGGTTTATCATTCATTTCTGCCACAGTGTTTATAAGATGCAATACTGGATGTATTGTTGAATGTGCTTTTCTAAAACCAAATTGGTACTGGTGAATAGTTTTATTTTCTTCCAGGAAATGTAATAATCGAGAATAGATTAGTTTCTCTAATACTTTGGAGAACGTCGGTAGAATGCTAATGGGTCTATAATTGTTAAATAGCTGCTGATCGCCCGATTTGAAGATGGGAATTATTTTACCTATTTTCATTTTGGTTGGGACAATGCCAGTGGAAAATGAAAGGTTAATTACGTGGGTTAATGGGTCTACGATCTCGTGTATTATTTCCCTGAGCATTTTTGTTGATATATTGTCAAAGTCTCTGCTTATTTTCGTGTTCATTTTTTTATGCACTGAATTACTTCTTGTGGGGTTGTTGGCGCAATAACGAATGATTCATCATTTTTCCGGTCAACATAGTCGGAAAAATTACGAGAAGAGACGAGTATTCCTTCACTTAATTTTGTGCCGATGTCAACAAAGTACGAGTTAAATTTATCAGCTATCTCTTTAGGGCCAGATATTTCGACATTACCGTCGACAAATGTAGAGGGGAAAATGAGAGCCGAATTTGATTTATTGATTGCTTTCTTCAATATTTCCCACGTTTTTTTTCATGATGTGTTTGTTTTCTTGGAGTATACATTTATAATAGTCAGATTTGCGGGCCCGTATTAGTCTGTTATAAACAGTGCAGTACGATTTGTACCTCACTTTATTTTGTACCGTTGGTATTTTCGGCTTTTTAGCATATAGTTTTGTTTTGTGTAATGATGACTGTAGTAGGCCAGTGGTCATCCATGGTTCACGATTTACGAACGTGTTTTTCTGGGAATGCTTGGTTATAGGCTGCGCGGACCTTTGTAACTAGAGTATTATAGGCAGCATTTGGGCACTGGTCACTCAATACATCGGAGAAATCACTTGCATACAAAAGGGACTTAAACTGGTTTATGTTCTCTTGCTTGAATGATCTTTTGAGAGTTTGTATGGGACGGATGTATCTTTTTGCTGATTCATCAATATAAAATGTAGCAAAATGGTCGCTAACATCAGTAATTATTAGTCCAGAGGTATGTCTGTTAATTTTGTTAAAGAAGATATTGTCAATTATAGTTGCTGTGTGGTCTGTAATTCTAGTTGGTCGTGTAATGGCAGGCATAAAACCAGCACTGGACATACTTTCTAAAAATAAATCAGTTTTATTGTGTCTCCGAAAGCCTAGTAAATCGATATTAAAGTCACCTAAAAGGTAAACATTTTTGTTATGGTATCCAATAATGTTTAGTATATTTGACAATGTTTCGAGGAATAAGTCATGGTCAGCCTTGGGAGCAGTGTTTGGTCTATAGATGATTCCGACAATGCGTTTTTCGGTGGTTTGAATTTCCACAAACGGGGATTCAAAGACATGTGGGATAAATATCGAAAGGTCTTCACGAATTTTGAACGGAATAGTTTCTTTGACAAATATTCCTACTCCACCTCTGCCGTCGTCGTGCTCAGGTCGCTGTCGAGTGATCAGAGGATGGTATCCGTCAAGTAAATAAGTAATATCTTTTTTTACACTGAATGTTTCTGTTAAGCCAATTATGTCAAAGACGTTGGATTGAGGTTGGAGATTACACAACAGGTTATGAAGGGACTCCCAATTGGCATTGAGGCTTCGACAGTTTAGATTGAAGAGAGAAAATGAGTTAGGTTTTTCTGAAATCTCATCACTAAAGCTTTCAGGTGTGTAATATTTACATTTGTGTTCTTCAATGGTGAAGGGAGAGTCAATTCATCACTTTCGTTATCGGTAATTGCACTATTGAATTGAGAAATGAAGTCAAATGAGTTATCGTTCTGTATCTCATCTAATGTAAATGCGTTAGCCATGATCAGAAGGAAAAGATTTGGCCAAATTAACATGGGACGAACCAAATAGTTCTTGAAAAGTGTTCAAATCTACATATTCTAATAAAAATAGTGGCCTGCCATCAGGATTGTGTGAATCAGCGAAGTTTTTCAGAAGAAAAAGAGAAATTTGTTGACAAAGCATTGCCATTTATATTCAATTCGACCAGCTGAGCATTGTCTTATAGGATAAGGCCTTTTTAATGGACATCACGGATATTCCTGTTTGAAGAAATTTCGGGGGAACAACTGTTATATAACATTCCAAAGCAAGGAACTGGGGCAGCCTCATGATGCCAACGAGCAGAGAGGCCCCGGCGTCTGAACACGTGTGGCCCAAAAACCGAAGCCACTGAGCATCACCCGTCCAGCATCCCGAGCCATTCATTCCCAAGTTCCACCAAGCTGTTTCAACCGAATGGGGGTATGGGGTTTAGTCGTGATGTTTTAATTAAGTGTGGCCCAAAAACCGAAGCCACTGAGCATCACCTGTCCAGCCATCCCGAGCCATTCATTCCCAAGTTCCAACAAGCTGTTTCAGCTGAATGGGGGTATGGGGTTTAGTCGTGATGTTTTAATTAAGTACGTGATACTTGGTCTTTGTGTCTGTAGTTCTATAGAAACCAAATGTACTTGTGATGGAACGTTGTTCAATGCAGGAAAAATATATTTAACAAATATGAGCATAGATGAATGCACCTGCGAAATGATGTGTTATCTTGCCTGCGAGAACCCGAGAAACAGTTGTTTCTCTCTGTTGGCCTTGATAGTGGTCTGTTTGTTCCACATCCGACAGGAAAAATCTTTGACAACACTATCAAGGTAATTTGTGCAACAAAAAGCATTTCCACATGCGTGACATAATTCGTCAAAATGGCTTTACAGCCATCACAAGTACAGTTGTGACTAGAAACTGCGTTTTGCCTCCTCATTGTAGACGAATGGCTTCGCTGTTGGCTCTCACTGGTTTTTCGTTATGAATTGGATTACTACAGTCTTATTATTCGTAAAATGATTATGAGTGTGAGAAGGTAAGCAGCTGGGGGAGACACATCCTCACTCCATGAGGTTATCTGGGGGTGGTGGAGGGGTTGGCTCTCACTGGTTTTTCGTTATGAATTGGATTACTACAGTATTATTATTCGTAAAATGATTATGAGTGTGCGAAGGTAAGCAGCTGGGGGAGACACATCCTCACTCCATGAGATTACCTGGGGGTGGTGGAGGGGTTGGGGGTCATATAGACTTTGGTCGGGGGGGGGGGACTTGTTTTGTTTTAAAGTCCTATATTTTCACAAACATACCTATATCTGTCTACTATTGCTACTATTGATATCTATATGAAACAAAGTGCACACTTATACCACATGATCCCGAGCGACTTGTTGTCATCTGGGGGGAGGGGGGGGATGTGGACTTTGATCAGGGGAGGAACTTATTTTGAAAGCACATATTCTCTCCCAGATAAACTCATATTTGTCCACACATATACCTGTAGAGCATCTGCAGTGACTCCTGACAATGAGGTCATATAGGGGGTGGGTGGGCGGGTGGGGAGGGGGGGTCATATAGACTTTGATCAGGAGAGGAGCTTGTTTTGTTTTAGAATCATATATTTTCAGACTGATACATACACATATACACATATATACTTGTACACATGTATATACCTGTATGCACATATATATGTCATATGTCTTCTAATACACACACTTGTAAATAAATAATTATACAGGTCTGCCTCTACCACTGTGTGGCGTCCACCTTAAGCCTTGCGAATGTTCACAAACATAATTATATCTGTCTACTATTGCTACTATTGGTATAAATTTGAAACAAAATACACAACTATACACTACATGATCTCAAGCGACTTGTGGTCATCTGAGGGGGGGGGGGGGGGGGGGGTCATGTAGACCCAGAGCTAATTGTGCAGAGACACTTTAGTATGAATAGGATTGGAATGCTTGGGGATTCATAGCTTTCAGTGTATGTATGAAATAATATATAATTTCACGTATAGTATGCCAACAGGAGACCTGCAGTATTCGGCGAGGGGTCGAGTTGGGGGAGTTATATGAAAAAATTGGTCAGGCAAAAACATATTTCTCAGATCCATACTTGAAATTTAAATGTTTCAGTGCACGTATATAAAATAGTGCGTAATTCCACATATTACTTTCCCTCATTAGACTCACGGTCCGCGGGGGTGGGTCTTATGAAGACTTTGTTCAGGCAAAAGACTATTCTTATGTTATATATGTAAACATACAAACGTAATTCCACATATTACATTCCCTCAATAGTCTCACGGTCCGCGGGGGCGGGTCTTATGGAGATTTTGTTCAGGCAAAAGACTATTCTTATGTTATATGTGTAAACATACACATGGACCAACAAACATACATTTGTACAAGTATACACATACATACACATATATATGCATATAAGCATATATACATATAAGCATACATATATATACTCACACATACATATATAAAATAATGTAGTTTGGCATATTGCATGCCCTCGATAGACTCACAATCCTCGGGGGGGGGGGGGGGGGGGTCATATGGAGATTTTGTTCAGGCAAAAGACTATTCTTAGGTTCTCATATATACATACATATATCACATCTATATAAATATATACACACACTCGCATACCTACAAATGCATGCATGTCCATCCATATTTATGTTTTTATGTCTACTGCTATGGAGGACATATCGTCCATACTTAAAATTTGATCGTGTGAGTCTTTACATGTTTCAGTATATACATGTATAAAGTGGTGTGAAATTCTGAATATTGCATTCCCTCAATTGACTTACAGTCCTGGGGGGGGAGGTCATACGGAGACTTTGTTCAGGCAAAAAACTATTCTTAGGGTCACATATGTACCTACATATAACATACCCATATATACATGATCATGTGAGTCTTTACATGTTTCAGTATATATATGTATTAAGTGGTGTGTAATTCTGCATATTGCATTCCCTCAATTGACTTACAGTCCTGGGTGGGGGGGTCATATGAAGACTTTGTTCAGGCAAAAAACTATTCTTAGGTTCACATATGTACCTACATATAACATACATACACATATTACATCCATATATATACATTTCTGGAGGGGGGTATGGTGGCTTTGAATCAGGGAAAAAATATTCTGTGATTTCTGGAGGCAATGTTCAAGCAGAGAACTGTTCATAGGTTCCCAAATGTACACATATTCTGTGATTTCTGGAGGCTATGTTCAGGCAGAGAACTGTTCGTAGGTTCCTACATGTATACACATAAGTGTACATACACATATTACATCCATATATATACATGCTCACATACCTACAGATGTATGCATGCCCATTCATATTTATGTTTTTATGTTTACCACTATGGAGGATATACCACCCTATATTTTTGAAACCTTTTCTGAAAATAATAATTAACGTACTGAATTAAAATACTGAAAATACACATTGCTTGCCCTCAATAGACTCACAGTCCGGGGAGGGGGGGGGGGGGGTGGGGGTATAGTGACTTTGATTCAGGGAAAAAATAATCTGTGATTTCTGGAGGCTATGTTCAGGCAGAGAACTGTTCGTAGGTTCCTACATGTATACACATAAGTGTACATACACATATTACATCCATATATATACATGCTCACATACCTACAGATGTATGCATGCCCATTCATATTTATGTTTTTTATGTTTACCCCTATGGAGGACATACCACCCTATATTTCTGAAACCTTTCCTGAATACTGAAAATACTGAAGAATTGTATTGTGTGGTTCAGTCCTCTGGAATATTTCACTTAGTTGGAAAACGAACCTCAGATTAGAGTGAATCTAAACATTGACGATGGATGATTTAAAGGCCAGTCTGGTCCAAGCCATAACAACGTCGATGTTCTTACAGAATTCGACTAGTGGGTTGTGAGCTTGGGGGGAAGTGTATTGCTTTATTGTATTACCAATTTCTTATCCAAAATTATCCAAGAAGCAAGTTGCGTCGTCAGTCGGTGGCGAGATGTTGTCGCGAAACGCCAATATTGGATAATTAGGAGGAGACTTGGTTGCAGAGGCGCACTCACAAAACTCTCTTATATCAGTGATGACCCATGCGGTGTAGAGACATGGTAAGAATGCAATGCACAAAGCTATGTTTGGGAGTTAGATAACAGACAAAAAAACATATTTATGGCTGCACAAATAAAAATGTTTCCGCCCGCTACAGTCAAAATTGTTCACTTTTCTCCTTTTTTAAGGCCGAACCAGAAACAAATCAGACAGGGAAATGTTTTGTTGCATGTTAAAAACGTATTGGAAAGGATAATGGTGGCCTCTTTTCTTCTATGTCTGTCTGTCTGTCTGTCTGTCTGTCTGTCTGTCTGTCTGTCTGTCTGCTGTCTCTCTCTCTCTGTCTCTCTGTCTCTCTGTCTCTCTCTCTGTCTCTCTCTCTCTCTCTCTGTCTGTCTCTCTCTCTCTCTCTCTCTCTCTCTCTCTCTCTCTCTCTCTCTCTCTCTCTCTCTCTCAATCTCTCTCTCGGATTGCTTATGTCTGTACGAAAACATTAATTCGGAGGCTAAAGGTAATTGCTGTCTGTCGTCGCTTATGTTTCCCACTCTGCAGAAGAGTTACACCGCCTGACGTGTGCCTGTGTGCAACACCGCACACAAATCTCTTCCTCAAATCCTACTGAATGGGTCGTTGATGGTACCGCCTCTTTTTTTACCTTTGTTGCATTGATATAATTGGATATCGCGTATGCTTATCATCACGTGACCTCCACGAAATAATTTCATTGCTGATAGTCATTTCCTGGTTATACCTTGTTTAAGTAACTGAAATGCCATGTTTTGTGAATATTGACTTTTAATGAACGGCGGCATTAAAGAGAGAGATTGTGTTGTTGGATTTTGTTTAGAGCGACTTCAAACCTTTCATCAGAAAAATTCACCGATGCGTGCGTGCGTGCATTGTTAGATGGGTGAGTGAGAGATTTTTGAGTGGGTACTTTGAATTACCGGTGGGTGCGTGTGTTTGTGAGTGCGTATCTGAGTGCGTATCTCTCTCTCTCTCTCTCTCTCTCTCTCTCTCTCTCTCTCTCTCTCTCTCTCTCTATCTATCTATCTATCTCTCTCTCTCTCTCTCTCTCTCTCTCTCTCTCTCTCTCTATCTCTCTCTCGCGATCTCTCGCGATCTCTCGCGATCTCTCTGTCTTTCTATGTTAGTTCATAATAGCCGAGATCGTCGTCATATCAATAATATAGGTGTAATGTCAACCAAGCTAGATAATGGCCAATTCTGGGAAAGAAAATTATATCTAATAAATAAAACCGATTATCGCAGCGATGTTTTTGGGTCCACAAATCTGAAAAATTATGGTTATGGGGCGACTTTGAGGCTCGTATTTATTGCAACAAAAGGTGCTTTTATTTGGCTACACAGTTGAATGAAAACAGCGCCGAAAGAACTAACGAGAAAAAAAATATGGAACCGTCTCCTAAAATATTTACTGCAGCTCGAAAGGATCTCTGAAATACAAATCTATCTGGAAATGAATATTGATCAGGACGAGAAAGAGATCGCTTTTGCAACCTCACAACTATATTCATTTCCAAAAGAATTATTTTTTCAAAGTTTAATGCATTTCAAGTGTTACACACTTTACCTGCTTTTAGATGTGCCCAAATATTTTGCTGAAAACAAAAATAATTGTCGTTGCAAAGTATAGACTTTTGAACGTGTTTTCCAGCAGAAACGTACTGTTGTATGTATGATATTTTTTCCAAACAGGTTAACCCTTTACCTAACATGAAAAGCAGACGACACTTGCAAAAAAAATTCTTGAATCACTAATTTTTTTCATTTTTTGTCTCAAAAACATAGGTTATGACCCCTCGTTGGAACGAGCTCGACGAGCTCGTTCCAACGAGGGGTCATAACCTATGTTTTTGAGACAAAAAATGAAAATATTTTGAAAATTAATTGGCGATTTTTGAGAATAGCGCTGGCCGGTTTTGGCCGTTACGTTGGGTAAAGGGTTAAATATATATTCCATAAATAAAATATTGCAAAACAATGCCATATAAAGAACCGTAAACAAACATAACAATTGAGAGTCAATGTCCTCGCATGTTCTATTCGTGGGTTAACTTCTACAGCTTTGTGGGAAAGGAAACAGATATCGAGTTTCGACTGCACTCTGACTAAAGCCCAGATCACGTCGAAATTCTCTGTCTAATTTTGTAATTACTGTACTGTGACCTCATTGCCTTCCACAACGAAACTGTAGGAAACAAAATTCTCAGACGAACAACAAACCTTCATTCACACCGACAATATGATTAGCAGAACTGGCCCGACACATTTAATGGCAAGAAGTTATCCGTTTCCAGAGAGAACGTTACAAAATGAGACAGCTTCGAAGGATTTATATCGACGCGCTGACAAGTCATCTTCAGATAATTTTAATCATGTTTCAGCAATTGTTTCCTGAGCCGATAACAATCACTGGTGACCAACTCATCTAAGTACGTTTGAAACAAATTCAGGTGCGATGGTTAAATTAATCTACATTTGCACTGAAATCACATCTCAAGCAGTCATGTAACTAAACCTTTTGTAGACGATTAGAAAGGACACGTACAAAAAGGCAACTAGTGATTTTAGACATCTTAACGCTTTGGACTGTGATGGTATATTCCATGTCAGTTCAGAGCCATCACCTGGAAGATTCTATATTCGTTACTTGGCGGAAAACTAACCAATATTTTCAATGTGCAGTGTTGGTGCTGCACGTAACAAATCTTGATTGGTTTGGTCTACCCCACAAATTCACTATGCAACTATCTCATTATGAATTCAGGTAGTATCACGATCCTGAACCGGTAAATCGACCTTTCGGATTAAAATGGTAAATGGATATTGATAAAGCACATCTTGTTTATAATATATCGCAAGATCATTAAACAACTGGTTGCCAGCATTTAAACACATGGACGCAGGACGAACAGTACAAAAATACAAAAGAAATAATACATGCAAACGAAACAGAACACATATTATTTCAATCTGGGCAGGTTTTCTTTCGTAGTGATATGAAAAGTCACCTTCACCGAATGATAACAGGTAGACAGCCAATCTGGCTATGTTATCTCCCTACGATGTATCAATATCTTTGATTCTTGATAAAGATTATCTGTTAATTGTAAAACTTTATTGATATATCGTAAAATATCTATCTATCTAGATATTGTGTCGAGGTGAAAAAGACTGCTCGGGAATGATTTAGTACCTCCCGTCCAGACCTCGATTTGCCTCCTCGACATTGTTATTCAATCATTCGTTCTAGTACTGGCCTTATGCTATTATCCCTTAGTATCACTCCTTTTCATCAAACAATTAACTCACAGGACACAAAACTGTATACTTATGAGATTGAGATTGTATTTCCCGCCTCAAGCATCACTTATCTGCATATACAGTTATCTTTTTTTGTCTAAATCTAAACCCGCGTATTTTCCCACCAGTCGGCTTCTTCAAGAGTCCGGATAGTTTTGGAATCCGGAACCACTCTCCACCAGGCACCTACCACGGGAAATAATCACCATTACATTCGAAGGCTAGAATGAGTTAAGAATTGTAGGGGCTGATACTCGAAGGAGCATTTTGATCTAGCACCTCCTCATGGAAGTCCAAGACTCTCTATACACCGAAGGCGACGAAGGGAATCGTCGCTTTCACCTTCTATCTACGCGGGGTTATCACTAACCAATTGTACCTGGCTTTTAGTGCGCCCTTGGTTCCAAACCATTTCGCAATGATGACAAAACGAGGTGTGGGGGAAGCAAATGGGGATAAAGAAGCCCCGAAGGAATTCGTGGAAGGCCGAATCATTACTATGGAGTCAGGTAAGTAGAAACGTAATTTGTTTGACTCTGCTCTACAGAAGCTGAATATACTTCACTGCGGACACTAAACGCAAACGTTTTATTCAGGATCATTAACAGGTTTTTTTTCTGAATGCTTATCACAAAAGATGAGTGTAAATCTTTGACTGCAATGACGTTTTTCAACACCTTGGTTTGAACTTCACATGCTATTATGTACCAAATTTTCTGCTTCCTGCGATTCAGTTTAATTTTGACGTTTCTACACTTTGTTTATTACGTCATCGTATAAATGATTTGCTTTGTTTTGAAATCAAAAGAGCATCTTTCACCACATCCAGTATTGCAGAAACTTCATGCAAATGTTTGGCTCATGATCATTACGACGTTAACCCTTTGAAACAGCGGCCGCTTTTCCGGACAGGAACATAATACGCCATAACGTCATTAAATAGGATGGCTGTTCAGTAAATGTGTGGGGTAGACCAATCAATATTTTCAGCGTGCAGCCTTGGGGCTGCACGTTGAAAATATTGATTGGTCTACCCAAATAATGAATATGGACGCTTCAAATTGCTGCCATTGAACTGGCATGGAAGATACCACTAGAGTCCAAGGGGTTAAGTGCTTTATCACATACTAAAGTTTCAACAAGATCGAATATACTTGATTGTTTTGGCTGTCGTGAGTGACGTTAGCCAAAAATGTAATAAAACGTGTTGGTATGGTTTCAGTTCTGGAATGCATCTCCAGTATATGAAAAGCGTACTCTTGATATTTGTGTTAATATGGGAGTTTTGAAAACGTGATATCATTTAGCCTCGTTTTGATGTTGGTGGTCGTTTTCGAAATAACGAATGTGGGACGTTCTGGAAGAATGCAAATGTAAACATCATGCCGATTGAAATAATCGAGAATGGAGAGCAAGTGCGTGAAAATGGGGAGGGGAAGAAAAAAAATATTGTAAGGAAAAAGGAACACAATTCCAGTTTGTCATTTCAACTTCGTTCAATGACATAAAAGGACCTTCAGTGACGATGCGTGATGTGGAAAGACACGTATGTTACGATATCTCCACTCCCGATCCTGTGAGAAACGTTTCCGAACGGATTGGAAATGAAATGTGAACACTACATGTAAGTTTGGGATATTAATATTAAATTCTTCATTTATCAATCGTTAGCACAAAATAACTATTGGTGATAAGAAGATGTTAGGGAAAGATGCGCAGCACAAGAAATCTAACCCCGCTCATAACTCACCCTTCCACAAATGTTCTGAAAGTGAAAGGGAGAGATTTTAACACTAAGTAGGGACACCTCTGTGGTGAATTCTCTATTAAATGGTCATAAATAAGTATATGTAATTCGGCGACATTGTCAAACTGTGATGAACAGGATGCCAAATAGCAGAAACGTGGTTATGAACTCTTAACTGATTCAGACAAGGAGAAAAAAAAGATTGTGTGACGCACGTATATTTTTATAACTACTACGCAATGGTGTATACTTTTTATCCACTATACATGTAGAACCTACTGTGAGATGTGGGTGGTGGTACAGGCAGGAAGGGATGGGTGGAGAGATGGTGGGCTCCAGCAAATCTCGAGCTGTAAGCGGGACTTGCATCGCATGGACGACTCAAATCATATCCAGCAAACAGCTAGGGAGCAGTGACTGGAACCCATACCAGCCATCAGGACAATATAACGTTTTAGATGGATTAATAATACTAAGGGCTAGAGTTTACCAACATGGATACGTACAGCACATCCTATACTACCGTACTAAAGCATTGCCTCGCAATACCGCATGGCCAAGCCTTACGCACCACCTATAACAACTCCCTTTGGTTGTGTATTCGATGGGTTAGTATTACCGGGCGCTAACAGTAAACCAACAGGGGTATATGCCGTACATCCTATACTACCACCCTAGACAATCATACATTACCCCATCCCCACCACAAAACACAGTCCGGCCTACCATTACGAACTACCTATACCAGTCACAAGATAATACAATGTTCAATAGGTTAGTAGTAGTACCAAGGGCTAACAGAAGTCCTACTGAGTTTTTAGCAGCAATATTATACTATTATGACGTCAGGTATGAGATGCCCGATATACCCTGACCTGAGCAACGTCACTTCGGGTTGTCGAATGGACATCGACAGCGGTTAACGTCTACATGATGTAGCGTGCCTACACAAACGTGACATCAATAGCAATGTCAACCGTTTCGCGAGGAACGCTTTGAAGAAGACTCTCCTTCTCCATATTTCCATACTATACAGTACAGTCGCCGTGGACTGGTCACTTTCCACGGGGTGGGCTGTATTTCCGCTGATGCAATAATATTATATTAAAAACACTAATTATAGGAATAACCATAAAAAATTTAATTAATGAAGCACCGGGTACAACCCGGTGCTTTATTGATTAAAATTGTTTGCTGATGGTGACTTTTTATTGCCTGGTAGAAGCATGCGTGGGCATCACTGCCCATGCGTGGATTTCGACCAGTCCACGGCAACTGTACTGTATATACATAGTCATGCATATGTATATACATAACAATTCATGCCATTTGCCGCCTCCAGTTGGATGAAGCATAAATCATTAATCATGTCGGCTCAATCAAAGTAGCAGGGTAGCTTAGTGGTCAAATCGTGATTGTTATGACTAAAGCATGAAACATGGCACAAGAGTTTGGTGCCCAGGGGAAATCATTTCTAGAAGGGCTACTACCATTTAAGGTCATATTTCAAAATGAAATAGAAGTCAAAGAAAGGTGGTTTTGTCTGTCATTTAGGACCATAAGTTGTTATTTTGTGCAGGATAAGTGAAGCAAAGGTAGAGTGAAGTGCGTGAACCGCTACGAAAATCGAATTTCAATGTCATGTGGAGATAAAGGTCAATTTTCTCAATTATTAGGAGAACTTAGCAATGTTTCCAGGAGTTCTGCGTTCGACTCAATTATTAACTAGTTTTTGTTTTTTTTTTGAGGATACAATATGATTAAGTGACCATTAATACTAATATTTTCCAAGTGAATGGAAACTCGCCGAAGTATCACCAATATTCAGGTTAGGGACTCCAAAGATCCTTACAATTATCGTTCAATACCTTTGCTTAGTTGTATTGGTAAAGTAATGGAACGATTAGTGTTAATAATAATAATAATAATAATAATAATAATAATAATAATAATAATAATAACAGTAAGGAAGTTTTATAAAGCGTAAAATCACAAATTACTCTAAAACGCTGTAGAGTCAAATACACAATGAGCTCATGACTATCAAGGCAATATTCAGACTGAGAAAGGTGTGAAGGTCAGCAGGTTACATACTGTCAAAAGCCTCTTTGAAAAGATGCGATTTTAATTTTTTTTTAATTGGTTGAGATCTTTCGATGCCTGAACCTGAACTGGTAAATTATTCCAAACTGCAGATCCAGCGAAAGATAAAGCTCTGTTATTCACAAACGTGGACTTAGAGAACGGCATCTGAAGCTTGATTTATGAGGAGGGGCGCAAGTTCCTTTCTGGTTTTGTAATTGCCAGCAGGCCTTGTAAGTACTTAGGTGCCGAGCCATGAATGCATTTAAATACCAAAACCCAAACTTTGAAAATAATCCGCTGTCGTACAGGGAGCCCGTGCAATTTTGTGGGTATATCATGGCGTTCAGAGCCTGTGATGACACGTGCAGCTGTATTTTTAATATTCTGTAGTTTTGAAATATTTGACTGTGGCAACCCATAAGAAATGAGTTGGAAAAATCCAAGTGGGATGAAATAAAAGCATGAACTACAGTTTCCAATGATTTAGGGGTGAGGTAACAACGAAGATAGCTTAGGTTCCAAATTTGCATGAAACAGCGCATGCAAATAGTATTGACAATTTTCGATATTGATAAATGAGAGTCAAATATCAAACCAATGTTACGAGCACTGTTTGATACATTTTGTGTAGAATTTCCCATCAAAGCACTCTACTCCCATTTTACAGCTAATATCTTGTTCCGTAAATTTCTGTCGGACTTCTTTCCTCAGTTCAGTACAGTGTTTCAGCTAACAGAAGTTTACCATAGTTTATGTAATGTACTAGATAGAAATCAAATTACGCGTGGAATAGTCTGTGGCATTTCTCAAATATTTGATAGGGTTTGGAATCGAGGTCTTCTTTTCAAATTAGAAGAATATTGTGTATCAGGACCCCTTCTCCGTTGGCTTGACAGTTATCGCTCGCATCCCTTACCATTTCTCATTCAAATTAATCATATTTCTGAAAATACTGAAGCAATTACCAGATTGTTTGCCGATAATTATACAATACCATGAATTTGTAGGGCGTTATGGTTCATTAACGGCCCGGCAGGAATGATTAAAAGCCCAAGGGACTATTAGCGGCCCGAGACCGAGTCGAGGGCCTCTAAAGGCCCAAGGGTTTTTAATCATTCCTGTAGGGCCGTTAATGAACCATAACGTCCTACAAAATCATGTTATTACTATTATTACCACATGAACTGTTAATACATATTCAAGGGCACTAGGTGCATGTAGGTATTGCTTCACTGGATTTTCAAGGAGAGAAATAATATTCTACTGAACTCAACATAATTTAACGAACAAAAAACGATCACTTTCATCACAACATTGAAGCTTTTTGGCCTAACTTAGTAAGGTCACTTCCCATATTCACATGACTGATCTGCTGACAATCGTCTTGTTCACATCGACATTAGGCGAGACATAAGCCAAGTTCAGGCGAAATTGACGAACAACTATCGATATATTATTTACAATGTATGTTACTTACATGACGATGATCATCAGACGAGTACACGCTCAAAGGAAATGCTCTTTTCTCACGAAATAACGGAGAGCTGAAGGAAACGACTGAGAAACGATCAATTTAAACACGACCGCGTTCAAAATATATCGATATTTCTCGGAAGTGAAGGAGAGTTACCTCGGCGCTTTGATGCTCCGAAATGCAGAATGAACATTGGCGTCACCGGGCCGCCGGGTCAATAATGAAAATCAATTTTATTATTAGCCCGCCGGCCCGGTGACGTCATTGGGAACAGGGCGAATACACAAAATGAACGCCCTCATTTTTAGTGATAATAGCTTAAGGATTGGCCCTATAAAGTGGTAATAATATAACAATAACATGACTTTGGAGAGAATTGTGGTTTATTAACGGCCCATTAGGTGTAAATAACAGCCCGACAGTTTATAAAATGCCCGAGACGAAGTCGAGGGCCGTTAGTAAGCTGAAGGGCTGCTATTCACTCCTGTTGGGCCGTTAATAAACCACAAGTCTCGACAAAGTCATGTTACTACTATTATTACTACTGGGAGTCTGAGAAAGTTTTGACCCTGTATCTTACATGACATTTTTAAAGTTTTCAATTTCGACAGATCGTCCCCTGAGTTCCAAAGTGTTCTATGTGCCTACCGGCACATAGTACACATTGGAACTCCGGGGACGAGATGATAATATCATCTGTTGCCACACAAACTGGTGTCACATGATTATCACATGATCGGCACTGGTATGCTTTCAATTGCAACGAAGTTAGAAAACTTAAAACAGACCCGACGCTTACCGCTTTCGAGTCAGAAATAAAGGATTAAAATGTCTACAGACTTACTTACATATATACAGCTGCTTGTTCTTATGGGGCTAACTTTACTGGACATTTTACATATTTAATAATTTAAATAAAATCATATTGTTTACAAGTTGAAGCCATTTCCATTTCCGAGTGAACGACAGCAAGGAACAAAAATCACGTGATGTGTCGGGCTGTTAATGAGAGTTTTCACTCATTAACGGCCCAACACGTCAAGTGACCTTTCTAAGATGAGTGTTACGTTCTTGTAATGCCCTGTAAAACTTTGTTAACCCTTTACCCAACGTAACAGGCCAAAACCGGCCAGCGCTATTCTTAAAAATCGCCAATTAATTTTCATTATTTTTTCATTTTTTTGTCTCAAAAACATAGGTAATGACCCCTTGTTGGGACGAGCTCGTGATGAAAATGAAAACAGTTAGTTATTCAAGAATTCCTTTTGCAAGTGTCGTCTGCTTTTCATGTTAGGTAAAGGATTAATGTACTAGAGAACGCCCGCTAAAGTGGTAATAATACGTGTTTAACTAAGAGCGACATATCAGTCACGAGTATAGCAAAATCAATTAACAAGGTCCTGTAGCAAATAAATGCATGGGCACATAATTGGTTAGTACCTTTTTACCCACAGAGAACGCAAGTACATTTCACACTCAGTAGAAATATTACTCCTCCCAACATAATATATTCTGATTCCACCTTATTAAACACAACTGATCATAAACACCTTTCCAGTCTGACCTCTCTTGGGGTATATTGATACTATTCACGACTATCATGAATTAGGAAGGTAAAATTCACTCTGAATAGGGTTACTCTTGAACAAATGTACCTCCTTTCATACTACCCTTACTGGAATATGCTTCTGGTATGGGGATGTGCGTCTTAAAACCCTCTGGAACTGTTGCGAAGTGAGCCCACAGGGGTTAAGTAAACTTGTCAGCTCAGGTAAGACCTAGAGCTCTTTGGGTTTTATTTTGGACATTCAGTAGACTCGAGCTTATGTAATTTGTTTAACAGTTTTTGAACAGATTGAAACATGACAATAAATTACATGGAATATTGTATGAAACTGGCGACCAGAGTACAGCTGTACTCTGTGGGTACACGCCAGATGTTCTGTTGACAATATCAGGCATACCTTTGCAAGCCAATATTGTCAACAAGCAGTAACATTTGAGGATTTGTTGACAGATGGGACAATAACATTCGGCAGTATTACTGGGATGTTGGTGTTCGAACTGTCTAACAAATCATAACTTGTACCTGGTGAAACTCCCCAGTGAACTGGGGTGCCGAGTTGCAATTTAGCACCAGTCACCGAGGCATTCCCCCGGTTAACTGGCGCCCGGTGGAATACTATTTGAGAGCCGAGATTCCATGGACTGCGTGCAGACTGACCGACAGTCTGCATGGCAGTATAAGAGTCTACAAAATGGCGACAACCACGTCAGGGGACTTTCCCTTAGTTTTCCTGAGGTCAGGGAGAAACTGCTGACTGTCATCACGCACCCCAAGTATTGCATCGGATATTTGGTGTATATAAGCATCAATTTCTGACTGCTTAGAGAAGTTGTCTCTGGGCTCCTGATGAATGCCAATCGAACTCCACAAGAAGAAACCCTGGATGCCGCCACTACGAATTGAAGGTATGGACTTTGTTTGTTAACTGTACATTTTTATGCCAGAGACAACGACAGTTTAGTCGCGCTTTATTTGTTGCTGAGTTTAAATAAAATAGTAGATAGTTTGAAATTGGTCTTCGTTCTGGTGTACACGACACGTTCGTGAAGTTACTGAACCCAGAATCTGGAGCATTTGTCTGATATCGTCTGGTAAGGAAACACAAAACGCTACGGGCTGGTGGATCCTCACAGAACTCCCAGTAATCACAGCATGGAAATCACACTTTACGATCATAGATCGATACACATTTTCCTTCTATTCCGCAACAGAACGTGCACATAAGATACACTGCGATGCCTCTCATATTGTCTCAAGAGCAGCACGTTCCATCCCGAAAGAGCTTCTGCTGCTGGAATTAGGGTGTATTCACTTGAAAATAGACGGCACATCCATAAGATATGCTTATTCCCCATGATTGTAAACGCACAAACACCCAACTACTTGCAGAAGCTCCTACCTCCACGATTGTATGATATATCGACTTATAACTTGCGTAATGCGTCCGATTTTCCCCCATATAATTAAGAACCGAGCTGATGAGACATTAATCCTTTCCTGCAGCTGTTGGTCACTGGCATGACTTTAGCAATGACGTCAAGGCAACAGTCCCAACCCAGGTCAATAAAGCGCGCATTTCTCCAAAGAAAACGATACCTTCACCGTATTTTAACTTCGTAAAACGCAAATTGGATATCGCGCACAGTAGAATACGTAATGATTTTAGTGATCTTAACTTTGACAAATATTCTAACCATATCATTAATTCACCTTACTGAAGATCTGGGGACTTTGAAGAAGATGTTAGTCACTTTTTTCTGACTTGTAGTTTATATGAGGTCTCGAGACACCAATTAATGATGCCAGTTCTAGATACATACAACATAACTCCCGTCGACAGTCGTCTTGGGATAACATTGTTGTCAAATGAAGAAAATGTAAATATATTTAAAGCAAGCTGTGCTAAAATATATTCCAGACATACGTTTTACTTTATCCTTAATCTAAACTGACGTATAATCCCATACAATGAAGAATGTTCAAATCATGATTAGCATCATGGTCCACGGATGTTTTTTCTTATTTCTCCGGACATCGAGATTATGATCTACTGGTTGAAGAACGACTTTTAACTCAACATAGACTTGCATCACAATGGACTCTTTATGTCTGAAGACAAGTATCTCAAAACTTGGTTTATACAAACGAATCCGTGATGAAATACAGTACGTAGAGAGTGCATTATCACTAAATCACCCGCAGCGTGGAGATTCCACCCAAGCAATAATTGCAAATTTGTTGCAAAGCATAACAATCACAAGCAAAGTTCCAGCCAATGGACCTCCGAGTTATACCCGGAGGTCAATTGGCTGAAACATTGCTTGTGTTTTTTGTCCACATGTACAGAATTTGAAAGTGATACTTTGGGTGATAACTCCACTCCCCGGGTGAGTTACTTACAATCCACTCTCCACGTACTGTATATGTATTCCTCACATCAGGTGGATAGATTACTCATGACTTATAACCAATCCACCTTCTCCCTCTGCCACTCTCCTTCTGCTTCTTTCTTACTTCCCCCTCAATCTCTTTCTCTCACTCCCCGTTTTTTGTTATTTTTGTGAAGTTATTATTTTGTTTTGGTATTCAGTATTTTATTTGCCATGTAATATATGTATTTTAAATTTGTAGGAGAGGAAGGTAACTAAATGTTTAGCACTTGTCCTCCAAACCAATTGTCATAAAGTGTAACAAGTAAAATATGTTTAACCCTTTACCTAACATGAAAAGAAGACGACACTTGCAAACAAAATTCTTGAATAACTAATTTTTTTCATTTTTTGTCTCAAAACATAGGTTATGACCCCCTCATTGGAACAAGCTCGACGAGCTCATTCCAAAGAGGGATAATAACCTATGTTTTTGGGACTAAAAATGAAAAAGTAATGAAAATTAATTGGTGATTTTTGTGAATAGCACTGGCCAGTTTTGAGCGTTACGTTGGGTAAAGGGTTATACTAACTTGAAACCCAAACAGTCAGCCAAATGAATTCAAATGATCAAGTCCTAGGAGCTCAACTTTCTATTCGAAAAAAAACCAAAAGCTGATATAATGGAAAACTCTGGGTGAGATATTGCGACACTTACAGGCTGGCATATAACTGACCAATGCCACCTAGCACGTCGAAAACGTGGTCAAACTCAACAGTGCAATGCAGAGGCAGGAGTATGGTTACCCAAGCCAACATGGATAAGAATTCTACATCAGATGTGTTAATGCTGGCTGTTCGGACCAGGGAACTGTGGACAGACAGAAAGGTTAGCCCGGCCAACTGATATAAGGGATTCCATGCTAAAGGTGGCTAAACTCATACATATCATTGGCGAATTCACGCCTGGAACCTTTCTAGCAATGCCAATCAGTGTATTGAGAATGTTCAGGTTGACCAAGCTGGTTTTGCAGAGAATCATACTAGGGGCAGCCTTACAGTCACGATTAGGCACTGTGCATAAGTATGTGACCATAAACACCAATAAATAAATAAATAATAATACTAGGGGCAGCCAGGTGGAAAATTCTGTCCAGTGGGCCTTGGAATAGAGGACTGATGGATGGCAAGCAAACTTATCGGCCAAGCATGTTTACTAAATGTTCTGCTGTTGATGTCTAAGCCTGGGGTAATCAGAAATCGAGATCGAGGCATGTTACATGTAGTCAAATCAGGACAGGTCATCAGGCTTGAATTTTACACAATGCCAAATTCCAGGACAGGGGGTACGATGAACAAATTACGGCATGGAATTAAGAGCAAGTGGGGTAAGCGGGCTCTATTCTCACCAACTACATGTGTGTGTCTCCCTTCCCGCACACAAGAGTTATTTATAAGTTATAAATAATGTGAATATCATATGCTTATTTCGCAGCATTTTGGCACCATATATCAATGGAAGAAAAGTTTGCTACCATTTCATGAATGCCTAAACTTTTCGGTGTGACAGATCCCATTCTGTGATGAAGACATCTTTTTGATCAACAAAATTGATATTTTTCAGTGATGACGGAATGTGTAGAAAGCAAGTTGAGTTGTCCCAGTGGATGTCTTTACTCGCGGAGCTCAAGAAAGTGCCCTGCATTATTTCGGTTGGTTCGCAATTATCCGGATGGTTGAAATGGCAATATGCGGGGTGCGTTCTCAAATTTCTGGCTCGTGATCTTGACCCCTGTTTGACCTTGAACTAGGACCTTATATCGTCGTATTCCCCTCCAAAAATATTAACCTTGGGGCATACTAACCCTATACCGAGTTTCATCCTTTAGTTATAAAATACACAACCCAGTTGTTTTTTTTTCTCGACATGACCGACTGTACTAAAGCTCTAGTTTTTATGACAATTTAACATTGACGACTCCAGCGAAGCTCCGGGTAAAAGCCAGAAGTTAGTCCTCACAAAATAAATTAATTTATTCACAGGCATTTCTTTTTTAAATCAGTGAGGGCGGGAGGGTTTTATTTTTATTTTTATTTTTCTTTTGCAAAAGGTGAGCAAACGTGGAGAGGATTTCGGCGGTCTTTTTACACACAGAAATATAGAAAGTGCATATTTATACAAATAAATTCATTTTTATTTTGAAAAATAAAACATTCGTCTAAAAACAAACTGTAGGTACTGCAATTCAAAGGCTTCCTATTCTTTTGATGCTCTTCATAGTATCTTTGAAGTAAAAGGAAATACTATATGGAGATTTGCCTCGTTACAATTTATGGTAGAGTGTCTATAGGCACTCTCCCATAAATTGTAACAAGGCAAACATATTGGAGACTCAACTAAATAAATATGCATCAATCAAAAAATATAAAAAGTATCGGGTCTCCCTGAGTTTGTACTAATATTGGAAGACATTGAAAGGTAATAAAACTGTCCAATAAAGGGGTTCAATTAGGGTTTGCCTGAGAATCAAAACACTTTTTTAGACTTAAATTAATTGTATAAAATGCAAAAAAATCATTAAAAGTGCCATGCTTGACCATGGTATTGTCTCAAAACACCACCGTAAACCGTGGTTTTGAAGCAATACCATGTTGTTGTTTTTTGGGTTTTTTTTTTGGGGGGGGGGGGGGCTGTGAAGTGTAAAAATTCGTTTTGGTTCGACAACCGTTTCTATTATTCGATTCGATTCGATTCGATTCGAGCTGATTTGGAAAATCTCGAATCGTTGACATGTTCTCAAAATCCTGTAAAGAATTACATCTTGAATTTTTTCCCTATTACCAGGTCTTCAGTACAGGAGATCTGAAGACGGAAGGAGAGTTCAGGGAGGTTTCGCTTCAGAGACTGCATTGATTCCGACCTGGAATATTCCGCATTTTTGAATGCCTTGATGGACTTGTGGAGGCCGAATACCATAAGTCGAAAAATGTCAATATTGACGATTGAAACAGGTTGTAATATCTGCAAATTGTGAGATTCGTTTTCGGATTGGATTTGATTCGAAATTTTCTGCCTGATTCGATTCGGGATTCGATTTGACACGTATTTTGAGATTCGCAGGGTCCTACATGGTTTACCGTGGAACGCCTTGGTACTTTTCTGTTAGGTAAATTTCGCAGTAACACAATGGCACAAATAAGTGATCGCAACACATCAAACGCTGCTTCACGGCAGACGCTATGTGGGAGTTGCATGCTGTAGTATGGAATGGTGCCTAAATGGCTTTGCTTGCTTAAATGGTAGGCTTCCTGTGCGTCCGTTTTCGTTTGCGTCATTGGTTACTTTATGTTTCTCTGACAGTCCATTAATAAACGAGAGCTGATGCTCCACTTCTTTACCACTCTGTTAAAATAACATTCTAGCATTCTTCACTCTCCACTCAAGTTCAAAATACCAGATTGAAACTGCTTGCCTACAATATTTCATTTCATCACTGTGGAATATTTCTCTTAGAGTGGTCATGAAAAGCATAGACTGAATAGTACATCGTGCAGGAAGGGACACATTATTATACCGCAGTTGCTGTGTGATTTCAAAGTTACCCGATAGAAAACAGCACTGAGAAATGTGTTAGAAAATTCAAGCGTGGAATCTGGTATACATGTAAAGCACGTCACGTAAGAATGCATCTCACTGGTCGTTAACCATCTGACTGGCGCAGCGGCATGTATAAAGATCTTTGACACAAAACATCGTCAAACAAGAAAGTAAACAGACCTCCGAGGGCGATACTTTTCTTTAAAAATGTCAGCTTCATTCATATAACCCAAGCTTTATCGCAGTAAGCATACAGAACATAACTCATCCGGAGTGATGGGACAGGAATCAACGACAGTTGCTGGATTTTTTCATGTATTTCACGCGCGCCTTTGGCCGTTGATTTCAGTCCCTTGTACTGCATCCTCGCTGTGTTCTGTCTTATATACTGAGTCAAAAAAAAGAAAGTATAATAGAAACAAATGTGAAAAAATAGCATAAAGGATGAAATATAATGTTGCATGTTGGTGGACAAGAAGTCGTGCAAAGAGTTTAATGACATATTATTGTTGTCCACCCAACCGTATACAATTTTGCTACGGATTTCAAAATAGCACATGCTACCCGAGAATGTCAAATTAAATGGGTGGCGGAGGATTTTTTTGTGTCATGATGTGCTAGAGAGTCTGGGTTATTGAGAAAACATGAGGCTGGGATACCTCCGGGTGAGCTCGCTGCTGAGTTCGGAGTCACTGTGGCCACTATTTACCGTCTGATTGGAAGGTGTAGAACCACTGGATCTACTGCCGACCGACCGCGTTCAGGTCGACCAAGAGTTACGACCCCACAAGACCGACACATCAGGACGTCTCACTTCTGGGATCGCTTCTTTCCGGCGACGAGGACAGCAGCAATTACTCCTGGTGGAACTGACAATAGAATCCGTGCACAACCTGTCCGCGACAGACTCGTTGAACACGGCATCCGAAGTAGGCGGCCATACCAAGGGCCAATCCTTACCCAACGTCATCGTACCGTCAGAATGGGATGGGTAGGTCAACGTGTTTGCTGGACTCAGCAGCGTTGAAGCACAGTTCCTTTTAGTGATGAATCACGATTTTGTCTACGGCGCGCTGATGGTAGGGAAAGAGTGTATCGCCGACGGGGAAAACTGTTTTCTGATGCGCGTTCGGGAATGTGACTGTTTCGGCGGGGGTAGTGTAATGGTTTGGGCAGGAATTTCCTTGCATCATCGAATGCAGTTGATCTTCATCGATGGTAATCCGAATGGACAGAGATATTGGGACGAAATTCTTAACGCTGTTGTTGCTCCGTTGTGTAATGCTAACGTGGGATTGCAGTTATTCTAGCAAGACAATGCCCGATGTCACGTGACGCGTATCTGTCGTGACTGTCTTGAGGGGCAGAGCATCAAACTTCTTCCCTGGCCCACACTTTCGCCAGATTTGTCGCCAATCGAGCATCTTTTGGATCATTTGGACCGTCGGGTACGATTTCATGATCTTCAGACGTTAGGCGATTTACGTAATGCGCTAAGGCAGGAGTGGAACGCAATACCACAGGGTGACATCCAGAGACTTATCAGGTCCATGCGCCGTCGATGTTTTGCCATCCAAGAGTCGAACGGTGGACATACACGCTATTGGCTGCATGTGCGAACTTTTTCATTTCACCCCATGTCTGAATTGTGACGTCCTGACGTGGCGCTGGCAACAGTAAGAACAAGAAATTATGCAAATTGGTACAGCTAGACTCGAAATATGAATTTACAGTAATTTGTTTGGGATTAAAGTCGATAGCACTAAAATAATTGCTCCTCGAAGTTTATTATACTTTCTTTTTTGACTCAGTATAATATAATATATCTGCCTTTGTGTGTATGTTACATTCTTATCGTTCATGTCCCAACACGGGAATTTAGGGCTTTGGTACGAATACTGTAACGGCACATGGACCCTTTGATAATCTCTAGTCCATGGTGTTGATCATATAGTCCGAGCCTCAAAGCAGCGAGAGGAGAGTATGACTGGGACTAACCGTGGATAAGTCCGGAACATTTTCCGAGATCTGACATACGGGAAAATTTTCTTAACTTGTCCTGAAAAAAGTGGTCTTCTCGAATTAATGCATGTAATGGACGAAATTATATGGACATCAGGTCGGCCCTCTCCATGGAGCACTCGAATTTCACCTGCAAGAGACTGAAGACGGGTACTCTTGTAGAAACGTGTGTTACTCGTCCTGGGTCAGGCCATGGCTCCTACGAAAATCTCCCACATTCTCACCCTTCCTGTTATCTTTATTAGGGATCAAATATTTTGGAATGTAGCGATACATTCTCTCGGGTATACATAACAACGACTTTTCAACATAAGAAACAATTTCGATTGAACCATTCAATCCGGTAACATGTTTGTGTGAAGCTAAATTACATCTGGACAAGCAACGGATAAAATAAACGATCAATTGTCAAAGCCGAGTATTAATAATGCAATTCTACTGTCCTTTTGAGTTGTAGGGTTAAATTATTACTGTACCTCCCCACAAACTCAAAATGGATTTGCCCACTTTTGCTACAGTATTTTGTTAAAAGATAAAGGGCATCATTTTTTAAAGGGCTAATTGCATTTGATTTGAGGTCCTGCGTAGCATCGAAATTCTATTAGATTCGAAACTACCCCCATGATTCAATTTGATTTGATTCAAGTCTCGCTAAATCATCAAGATGTTACCATCAAAATCCTCCCAAGTGTTTTTGCTTGAATTCTTCTTCAATAATACATGAGACCTGATGATAGAAGAGTCCAAAGCGGTTCCGCCTCCTGGTCTAATTAGTCTTGAACTCTTCTTCTATAATACAGGAGACTTGATGACAGAAGAAAAACTCAAAGCGGTTCCGCTTCCTGATCCAATTTGATTTCGTTTTTAGAATATTACGATCTCTTGTTGATTGATTTAACCAGACGAGTCGCCGTTGCAAACAATACATGAATGGGGAATAATAATATTTATTACAAACCTGTTCTATGAAATCCCATCTACAGCAGCACTAAATCATGTGGAAAATGAAAATCTATTCCGCACACATGCGTAGAACGGAAATCATTGACGGGCTATTTTTAAATAGAAGCGAAATTTCACTGGAAGTTTCTACAAATCATGCACCGCAATTACAATTTGAATCGCTAACGATAACTAAAACTAATAACATGGGTTCCCTCCGCAAATTTTGTTGGCAATAAACTTTTTTTTTATTGACATGAAGGCTGATAATAAACACAGAACGACGCACGCGTGTAAATGGGCTAATCGATATGGCACTTGTGCCATCGCGGAAGGATAAGACTCGAGGCCTGTGACCTCTCGTTTTATCCTTCAGCTATGGCACTCGTGCCATATCGATTAACCCATCATACGCGTGTGTCGTTCTGTGTATTTACAGTTGTTAGATGCATAATATATACAACGTGAAGAGCGGTGATATTCGATTCGATATTCGATTCGATTCAAAATGCTCTGTCTGATTCGATTCAGAATTCGATTCGATCCGAAGGTTGAGATTCTCACGGCCATAATTTGATCGTACTGGCAAATAAATTTTATTATAAATCTTCATGGTAAAAATGTAGTCGCTTGGCGATATTTATTTTTAATGCAGCATCTGTCTCCAAGAAAACGCTAGAAATTTCCTTTCACCTCAAAAACTTTAACATCGCAAATAACAACAAATGAGATAATTTGTTTTCTTTCTCTTATTGTATCATACATCAAATGGGTTACTCTTACTGATACGCTTTAACATTTCACCCAACCGCAAACATTGAACCGTTCATCAAATCCTGTTCCGGGTGCACATTTCATTTTATGATCTGTTCCACGATCGCATATGTGATAATACCTGCAGTCAAGTGGATCAACGTAGATCTTTGATACCTGCGGGGTGCATATCTGTGGGCCGGTACCTGTAAGTATAGTAACGAGACGAAAGTTAATGATTTTTCTGCAAGATAGACTACTTCGGAGAATGGTGTGTGGCTGTTTTATTTTACCTAATTAGTTTGTCAACAGTCTTAACTTTCAGGACTGGGCATTGTCCCCTCAATAGTATGAACTTGCGCGAAAATAATGAACTAGAATCAAATGGATGTATATTTGAACACGTAACGTCGCCTGAAAATTACAGTGTTCAAAGTCCATTTTTGTCAAAATTTACGCAAGGGTTGCACTTGATACATATATCCTCTATGTACCTTTTAAAACAAAATTTGGCTGCACCTCATGCTTTAACACTGAAACATAAACAATTTTTGTTCTTTCTCCAAAAGGGGGGTAATAATTAGTTAAAAACCTGTTCTATGTCCTTCGACCAATGGAATAAATGGTTTAATGATACATGATTGAGAGTTCCTCAATCAGAGGTGCAAGAAGTCATGCCATTTAGTAGGTGCATTCAAACGTTTTCAAATTCGTTATATCTAATTTTCCTTTCACTATTATTTGTTATTTTGTTGCAGCCATCAGTGAAGAGCTTAATTTGAAAGTATGGGTTGTTTCAAATACATAATGGTATTAATAAACTAAATCATTTTCCAACAAAATGGAAATAAAACATTTCATTTCTAAAAGCATATCAGGATTTAGCTACTTTTGAATGGTGAATGGAAATCGAAACAAAGCTTTGCGAGAACCCCACTGGGATGTTTAATACAATTACATCACCTTAGAAGTACAAATAGCAGTTACTCTGCTATTATGTAGCAAAATGCAAACGTATTTTGCTAAAATTTGATTTAAAATTTAACATAAATTCACCCGTCCTAATCCGTTTGTATCAACGAAGTTACTGAGTAAGCTGAGGTCTAGCCTTATTGTGCAGGTAATATAAATACACAAAATTATCCATAACATACTCGACCATCTAAAATAGGTTGTTACATTAAACTCCAAACAGTTTACACAATTTGTTCCTATATTGACAGAACCATGCCCGGGTATCAGTTCTTGGAAACTTAAGTATGCGAGCCATCAAAGAAATGGCACCAGGGATTGCAAGTCATCTTCAAGTTATAGGGACGCTCTATAGCACATAAAGTTTAAATCATTTTGTTAAGCTGTCTCTCCCAGAATTAATAAAACTGCATAATTGTTGGAAAGTTAGTTTTTAGCTAACCAGCGATTTTGTTGCCCGCTGGTTCTGTAAACGGTTGTATTATTTCTTGGGGACAAAGTTCAATAAAATGATTTATAATTAATGAGGTAGTTTTGAACGTATGAACAATTGGATTGATCGACAAATTTTTTACAGAAACGGCACATTCTCCCTTTAAATATAAAAAGACACTCTACAACACACACACCCGCACACAAACACACACATACAAACATACGCCCCCCCCCCCCCCCCTCTCTCTCTACACATACACTCACACACATTCAATCTGCAGTTCATTTTTATTTCCATGCTATGCAAGTTGTGTAGTAACCGAACAATTTTTAAGCTGGAATATCCGAGATATAGGGTATCATATATTTTCATTTATCGTTAAAATATTGTTGTTTCCTGGTAAAGTAATACCAATTAAAAGTTATATTTTGTACCACTGACAATGCAAGTATTCTGTTTATAGACCGACTGATGTCTATAGCAAGAGAAACTCTGGTTGACTTTTTAATGAATTGCTGTTAGATTTATAGATGTTTTAAAGAACTAAAGTGAAGAGAAGTGTAATTTATTAAGTCAGGGAACACATACACTCTAAAACTAGGTTGATTAAAAGCAACCTAAATCACTAAACTTGTGAGATTTTAGTTTATTTTTAAATCAATTGGATTTTAAGTGTGGGTCAAATTTTGTCCAAAGGCTCTTTTTCAAATATCAGGTCGCATGTTATGTCAGTATTCAAGAGCGCTTCCACTGCTAAAGAAGATAAAACGTAATATAAGTAAATCTAAATTCCGTGTACCTCACACAACAAGCTGTTGTCTTTAAACTATGGAAGAGATAGACTTCAATTATAATGGCATTTAAAAAATTTAAATTAAATAAAATTAATAAAAAGAACAATATTGATTTTAAATAGTAAACGTGTTACCTTTCTCACACTTTGAGAGCTATATAACATTTTGGATTACTAATTTACATTCAGTTTATTATCTTCAACATATTGTTTGCTTAAACCAAAACCCTGTGTTTGCAGCACTTCGTGGAAAAAAAACATTGTATTGGCAATAATGATGTTTCTGTCTGACGACTGGGTGCCAGAGAACGGTATAAATACTTCTGTTATAATATGTTACATACTATGTTCGGTGGCAGCGTCACCGTTTCTATTCTTTTTGCTTACTGATAGGATGGACAGAGTTTTAAACAGAATAACTAATAAAACATGTATCTTTCATTATCCTACTTTTGTGACAGGTGAGGTATTTTATACAGGCCAAATATATCCTTACTATAATCTCAATTATATTATCATATAGACGCGATAATATAACTGAGGTAATTGTGTGATTTTTTTTTCTTTTTTAGTTCATAATATGTCATTTCAATTCATAGTTGTATTTTTTGGAAGAGAATATAAAACTTGAGATACATGTATTTTCCACTAGCCAGGTAAATCATACTATAACCTCCATTATATTATATCATGCACTGTATAATATAATTGAGGTTATAGTATGATTTTTAAACTGAAAGGAGGTATTTTATAGCTGTATTTTTAAACACTAGAAATTTTTTTACAGAGAACCCCCCCCCCCTCCCCCGGAGGACTAGTGGCTGCACAACACTGAATGGTCAAATGTTAAAAAAAGGTAGAGAATGTCTGATATTCATGTACTTTAATGAAAACGCTGTGTTAACCCTTTAACCAACGTAACGGAAAACCGCAACGCTATTCACAAAAATCGCCAATTAATTTTCATTATTTTTTTTTATTTTTTTGTCTCAGAAACATAGGTTATGACCCCTCATTGGAACGAGCTCGACGAGCTCGTTCCAACGAGGGGTCATAACCTATGTTTTTATTATTATATTATTCTTTATATATGTACAAAAAGTTTATTAGAATTTAAAATGACTGTATAAGTCGTTTAGTGGGTCAAGTGTTCGGTGAAAAATGTTCTGTGTCCAGAAACAGTTTGTTTCCAAACAAACCACAATACACTTTGTATACAGATGTTCTATCTCCAAATTATCATCAAAAAGGTGATGTACAGATGTCAGATGCCCAAATCTTTGACCCTCGTTTTCTTGAAAAATGAAAAATGTCACTTAGAACAGAGTAATTCTCAGTCGACGATTTGTAATCCGTATGCCACAGAAGTATGTCAGCATAATCACATCTGGCGTCCAAACATAATCTTCGAACTCAGAGTATATGAGCGCAACACGATCCACTTGGGTCAAAAACTTATATTATCAAAGTCCTACAAAAACCCACATTGGTTTCACCCCGACAAACCAGGAAGCAACACCAGCCTTCGAGAAAGAACTTCGTAGTTGTATGGAACTGAAAGCTTTGCCTGGAAGCAATTTGCGGACAAATCGTGACCTGCTCATTTATTATTATTATTATTATTATTATTATTATTATTATTATTATTATTATTATTATTATTATTCTATTTTAAGCAATTTGCGGACAAATCGTGACCTGCTCATTTATTATTATTATTATTATTATTATTATTATTATTATTATTATTATTATTATTATTATTATTCTATTTTAAGCTTTTCATAAAGTAAATAGTCGCTCGGTGAATTTGTATGAGAGGCCAATGAATATTTTGAACGTTAATCCCAAAGACTGAACGCTGGAAATATCCATTGGTCTACACCTAAATAAAGAACTGGAACTCTTCCAACTTTTGTAAAGTGAACTGGCAAGGAAAATACTATCATGTTCAAAGGGTAAGCATTCACAAACCCGCGCTCTGATTAAATGTCCATAAAATATTATGTTTTATTTAATGCTCAGGCATCAATTCACGCTGAAAAATTAAGTCATATTCCCCTGTCGGTCGGCAAAACGAAATATCAAAATGATATTTAGAAATCGATATTTCATCGTAGGTTCGGATGACGAATCACATGTACTTTAAACGAGTCAGCACATCAGTAATGAATTCCAGAGTCCCAAATACAAACGAATTCGAATAATTGATAGTGACAGTGACTAAATCAATTCATTAAATCAGCGGTTTCAAAGTTTGACTTTCTCATTCACCTTCCAGCGAAAGCCGAAATCACTTTCAAATTTCTTCAGTTCAACTTCACACGTCTTCAGTGCATTGAGTTCAAAAAAAATAAAATGACGTGTCTTGTTATTGAAAATAAGAAAGTGGTGTTTTTTGTTATTGTTCTATTTCTTCGAAACACATTGCGATTATTTCAATTCGCCAGCCTTGGTAAATCGTAAAGTTAGGGGAGAAATAAGACGGGACTACTTTTTGTGCGGATATTCACACATTCCAATGGTTGGAGTTTGGTTGTTGTTGTAATTTTTGTATGGACGCCGGTTCGGCACATAAATTTTGCGCCTTAATGGCAAATAAAGGCCACAAATTGGAGAGTTTGTAGTCGTAGAGCATTAAATAAAAAGAAAATTCACGAAAATTTGATGAATACCGAAAATATCTCGTTCGTGGCTACTAGAAATATGAGGATCTTCACTCGCGACTGCGTCGCTCGTGAAGATCCTCATATTTCTTTGTAGCCACTCACGAGATATTTTCGGTATTCATCAAATTTTCGTGAATATCCTCTATTTACCACTGCTTTTGAAAATAAAAAGACTGATCCGTAGATATAAAAAGCACATGTTCAAATTGGCTCTTTCGACTGTTTAGGGTTCTTTGTGGTTGCACATGGGGTTATCTCGTGGGCTTGCAGTATTTTCACGATGGCACTACAATATTATTATGCAGAGGCGGAATTCGGTTTGTGCTGAAATGCTTTTAAGATGAAACCCACAAAGGCGGTTTTTCCCAAGAGTGTACGATTTGAAAAATTTTAGTCAGAAGAATGTTCGTGTGTAATAAAAGTAATCCATGTCGCGTTCACCGAACACAGAATACCTTACTTGAGAATTTTAACCCTTTGAATCCGAGCGGCCTTTTTTCCGGCCAGGAACATGATACGCCATAGCGTCATTAAATAGGATGGCTGTTCAGTAAACGTGTGGGGTATACCAATCAGTATTTTCAACATGCAGCCTCGGTGCTCACGTTGAAAATATTGATTGGTCTACCCAAAATAATGAATATGGACGCTTCTATTTTCTGCCATTAAACTGGCATGGAAGATACCACTAGCGTTTAAAGGGTTAACAAAAAGTTTGCTGTTGTAAGTTAATCACAGGCTCTATTTCCTAGACTTTGAAAATAGTGTTAGCCTTTTCCGAACACGAATGGATGATGACAGTTGCAAAGATATTTCTAGAATAGGGAGCGCGGCATTGAACTTCAAACCGAGTGATGTACGGTTCGATCCCCGCCAGGCGTAACTGCGTTGTGTGCTTGGGCAAGGCACTTAATCTCGATTGCCCACTTGTGGGCACGGTGGCGCTGTTTACTAAGGCGTATGGCACATCGATGGTGCATCTGTCTTCAGTCAATGCTAACTCTGCCTGTGGAGTTTGTACGTTGGGAGTCTGACAGTTGCTCGCCGTTGCTCGATGGTTTTCTCCGGGTGCTCAGGCTTTCTCCACCCGTAACTGTTCGATACGAGGTGACCCTGGGTTAAACTCATATAAATAAATAAATAAATAAATAAATAAATAAATAAATAAATAAATAAATAAATAAATAAATATGTCTAGAATAAAAAAAAAATATTTGGCCTCAAATACGTAGCTTATCAGCACCTCATTAGAACGAGCCCAACGAACTCGTCCCAATGAGCGGTCATAAGCTATGCTTTTACGGCAAAAAGTGAAAAATATTTTTTCATTTGAATGACGATTTATGTAATTTAGCCCTTGACGGTGAGGTAAAGGTTTAAGGTATCACTGAACTAAATATTTGAATTAGAAATACCCGCCGTGAAATGTTACACTTGAAAGTGATGCAATCTCTAAACATAAACAGCCTTGGGAAAATAAATTGTTTCAATAAACGTTTGAAGCATTCTATTGTTTCAATAAACGTTTGAAGCATTCTATTGACATTTTGCATTATTGGTGAATATTCCAGATAAAAAGAGGGTGATTTGATGACTTTTGGACCTAAAAAATACAATTTACATTTGATGTGTTTTTGTAGTGAATTCCCTGAAAAATATGTGCACGTGACCGGTACTTCCCTTGCTGTCAATTTTTCTCTCTTATTTGCTGCATGACCCCCTGTTTTGGAGTCAGAAAAAGTTGTCTGAAGGGCTATACTTGACAAAGTATTTGAATGCCAAAATTAAAGTGATGCGATCATATTGTTTTGCCTGAACGTTATAATGGTCGCCTATGGGAAAATATTTAGTTCTGTGATACCTATTAATAATTAACATACGTCAGAGGGTTAGGTTTTAACCATTTACCTACGTATCAAAAGCCCATGGCAAGTGTTATTCACCAAAAATCGCTCCTAATATTATTTTATTAATATCATTATTGTTATTATTATTTACCTTATAACCCCTATTTAGAACTATGTCCGAAGGCCTCATGTTAGAAGATGGATGAAGTAGAAAAAATAGACCGAAACGGCTGAGGAGGAATTCACCGGTCAAATAATTGTACACGTACTTCTATTTTCAGACAATATGCCACATGATTGCCTAAACTGACACAACTGTATACATGTGTACTCTCAAATGTTTAAATCCCAGTGTCAGGAGCGTCTATAAGGTGGGTAGTTAGGGGGTGTGCACTCCCCCAATAATTTTTCGTCAGGATTGGAGTTTAAGATATCGATTCTCTCATACTAGTAACCATGTCCTCCTAAAAGACTGGATTTGATACTGGGTTTGTTTCACACACACACAGTCGGTCACACAAATGGAGGTCGACAGTACCTGATTCAGGTTGTTTGGAGTACAGCATTAAGAAGCTGAGTCACGACTGCTAGATTATTTTTTCCATTATTCACTAATAAATGTCCAAGTAGTCTTGAATTTTCTAACTGTAACCCCGAGTGAATAATATTCCAATTACATCACCAAGGCATGCCTTTGACGAAGGCATTCCTTGATGATGTAGTTGGTATATTAGTCAGTCCATATTTCAGTCATGGCAGTGGGGAATATCAGGTGTACACCTCCCCTGCCCCCTCCCCCTCCCCACAGTCGGTCATCTTTGCTATGCCTCTGTTCAGTGTGAATCATCAATGGAAAAATTGGGCGCGCATACAAGGTTTTCTCTCAAAAGTTCCCAAAATCGCCCCCACCCTCTGTCCCGGTTTCATCGCCTCTTTTAATTATATTAATGGTAAGATATTCTAAAAATAAATTAAATGATCTGCAGTCGCCTTGGGTTCTCTGGAGTTGACTTATCTCTTAAAAATCTTACTTTAAATGTTGAGTGTTATTGTTTATTGTTTTGGTGGTATTGAAAATTTGCGGTGACCGCGTTACTCATTGTTTATTAAAGTGCACAACAGTATTGTTCCATAATGGGCTTTTTTAAAAACTTTTTCTCCCCCAACATTATGTCCCAAAACTGTATTGATAATTTAAGATTTAATCTGTTTATGTGACAGAATTGTTAGATAAATGAATCATCATGATAATGTGAATGTCCTGTGATTTGCATCAGATTCTCGGTGGTGTCCAGAATGGGATCACAACTCGCCTGCAAAGCCGGCTCGTTGAGATTCCATTCTGAACACCACCTCGAATCTGATACAAATCATAGGACATGCACATAATCATGATAATCTTATTGTATCGCGTAACGTAGAATACACACAGCAATCATTGTATAATGCAGAAGCCCTGACTTCCAAGTACAAATTGGGAGGCTAAAGCACAACAGGAAAGATTAATGCCGTCTAATAGTTTAATGTTGTTCGAATGTTCATCAATGAAATGTTTCTGATATCGAAGGTGACGTCATTGTCCGTCTTGTTTAAATGCTAGTAACCACCTACTTTTATGAACAGAATATATTTACCAGAAAGTCTGACTATAATGTCCCTTCTTGGTCTTGTTACAGCCACCCATCATAGTTAATTTTCAAATATCACAGTGGTAACATTTTTAAAAAGTTTCCGTCAAATAAAAAGTACAAATCTTTTTGTTATATTTTGTATGTTTACTGTAACTTACTCGGTTCCTGTGTAGTTGTTCGTTGCCACCATGGAATTGGAGTTGTTCGCTGCCACCATGGAGTTGGAGTTGTTCGCTGCCACCAAGGCACGGGAGTGGTGGGTCGTGTTGTTCTCTGCCACCATGGAATAGGTGTTGTTTTTTGCCACCATTGTGTCACGGGTGCTTCCGTAGGTCGATTTGTTGGATGCCTTCAAGACGAATAGAACAATTATATCATCTGACCCTTCTTTCGGTTATTAAGCTCATTCTTTAAAAATGGTAATATAGGTCATACATTGATAGAATCAATATCGCGTGAACTTTAATGTATTTTAGTGGCCTTTGTTGGTTTTTGGATCATATAATAAATAGAATATTCAACTCGTCTGCAGTTTATATCGAAATTTACAAAATTCGTCGAGTAAATCAGGTCTGGACCGAGCTAAAGCTCAATTCCGATTTAATTTCCTGTGCTCGCTTTGGAAATGTCAGTATAAACTGGGGACACGTTGGAGATGGAGATCCTCTTTATACAATATTCTCACCACAGAAGCCAATAATGAATTTCGACTGGATCGTGACCCGGTCACGATCCAGTCGCAATTGTGTCTGTCTGCTTTCCACCCAGCTAAAAACTGTAGAATCTCACCAGTCGAAAAAGAAATGTGATCACATTTAATCTGAGATGCTATGTTTGCTTGTTTTTCTTGATGCGGTCTTGATTTAGCAGAATTTTAATTACCAAATCTCGACCCGTCAGTGTAAGTGTGTAGCGAGACGGTCGCGGTTTGGTTGTCAAAGAGATAGCTTTTGTTATCTATGTACTGTATATGTCTTTTACCAACCATTCTTTCACAGTGTTTGATGCTGACCACAGACCTCCGTGTTTCACAACATGCAACACAGGTTTATCAGTCTATTCCACTTATTTCTTCCATCCCGATTCCTTACCTATCCACCTACTCCATTAATCCTTTAACTAACACAATATTAGAAGACGACACTTGTGACACTTTCCTTGCTATATTTCATATTCAGTCAAACACAAACAATATTTGTTTATATATATTTGTTTTATTACAAATTATTGGAGAGTGCTGTGGGAACTCTCCAATAACTTTTAATAAAACAAGTTTTGAATAACAAATTCAGACCACCAAAAATAATCTAGCCCTCAACTTTTGGTCACTTTCCACGGGTGGACAATATTTCCACGGACGCAATAATATTAGATTTTAAACACCAATTATAGAAATAATCATCAAATATGTAATTAATGATGCACCGGGTACAACCCGGTGCTTCATTAATTAAAATATTTGCTGCTGATGATTTGTATTACCTGATAAACGCATGCGTGGACATCACTGCTCACGCGTGAATTATGACCAGTCCACGACGACTGTACTGTAGCCTTGCATTTGACATCAGATGCAGGTTTCCATGTTTTTTTCTTTTCTAGTTGTGCGGAAGTTGTTTAGCCCTGGCCGGCTTGGGTACGAATGGCGTGGTTTATGCTCTAAACAAGATTTTGTCTTTATCGTTCATTTGTCCTGCTGCTGCATTTGTCTACATACATATTTAATTGGCTTCATTAAATGCTCCTAAAATGGCTGTCTAGTGGCAAAAAACATTTGTGAATTGGTATGTTCATACTGATGGATAAGTGATGGGTTTTAAGGTATGTTAATCCTCTCCGGTTCGAATATTTGAGTTATTCTTATCCTAAATAACGTGCTTGCTTTTATAAACCGGTTCATTCCCACTCAGCCAACCTTTTCATATTTTCATGTTGCCGCCACCCAACCTTCTTGATTTCAAGCCTTCAAAAGATTTGCCTATAGTCTGTTTCAGAATCAATTACATTTTCCGAAATTCATACATTCTCTCTTGATTAAAACAGTCTGTTATACTTTCTAGATAATTTATATTCAACGCATTGTGACTTAAATTATTTCATTTCTTTTTTATCTGTTTTAGAAATTTTATTCAAATTTCATTTCATTATACAAAAATTACTGATAAAAGACTTAAGACAACTATTACATTGAGTCCACAATTTCGGTGGAAGTCAAGGTTTCAAGCATCAAATATTTCACATGATGCAACTTGGAATCTAATCAATTCAGCCTTGTTTGTCAGAGCTCATTGACCTCTGTCAATCAAGACTGAATTGGTTAAATTCCTAATTCCCTTACAGGAAAAACCTGAAAGTTGAAGTTTTGACATCCGTGTGCGTTTCATGACGCAGAGGGTTTTTTTCTTTTCTTTTTGTTTTGTTCTTCTTGTTTGCAGAATTTTTGGAATGGCCAACTAAAGTAGTTTACTTGTAATTTCTATATTATTAAACTTTGTGACATTTAGAGAGGTTATTGAAAACTACATATATAATTAAACATTCTAATTATGTTTTGTATTTGTAATCTTCTATGTGGTATACATGTAAAACTTGAAACAGACTATACCATAATTTGAGGATTAAACCTACTATTTTCTTCTACACCAAGTTTCACTAGACCAACTTTTCAAAACTGATTTGATTATAGGAAAATTCAAAGGGTTGGCCAGGTAGGAAGTCACCTATAAACCGTATTGAAACGGTGGATTTCCTCAGTAGAACAAAACAAAATGCTGTTTGAATGGTTGTATGAATACTGAATTGAGGTGTGGTTCAATAACCAAATAGTTATGATAATTATACTCTCACCTGCGGGTACAGGATTGTATCTGTCCGTCTGTACGAGTCCATAACTCGGCAGAGAGTAGTCGGATCTTAACGAAATACTTCATGGTTGTCCAGCATGACATGCCATTTCACACATGCCAAGTTTATGTGGTCCACACATTCCAATTGTTACTTATGCCCATTTTGTCGTTGGGAAGTAGACATTTTTTGTCCGAACGAGTCTATAACTCAGCTGATTTAGTCAGATCTTAATGGAATCTTATATTGATTTTCAGCATGACACGCCCTTTTCCATATCAAGTTATGTTATCCGCACCTTCCACTTGGGAGTTATGTCCCTTTTTCCGTTGAGAAATACACATTTTATTTCCCGTACGAGTCCATAACTCACCTGACAGAAATCAGTTCTTTATGAAATCTTTTATGAACGTCCAGCGAGACTTGCTCTTTCAGACACATGTCACGTTATGAAATCCGCATATTCCATTCGTGAGCTATGCCCTTCTCCATTGAGAATTAGACATGTTTTGTCCGTATACGTCCACAACTCAGCTGCAGGAAGTCAGATTTTAATGAAATCTTATATGGCTGTCTAGCATGACATCCTCTTTCAGACGCATATCAAGTTACGTGTATGTTGTCCACACATTCCACTCTGAATTATGTCCCTTTTCCATTGAGAAATATTGTCCCTCCTGGCACAGCCCTTTCCCTCGAGTAGCCAGTAACTTTGGCGCAGTCTCCTGTTTTAAACAAACTTGTTCGGTTCCGCGAAAGCCAGTAACTCTAGCGCAGTCTCATTTTTTAACAAACTTGTTCGGTTCCGCGTAACCAATGTCTTCCACGAGCCCGCATGTGACAAGTGTTTAATGTCAAAATTATGCATCAGTCGATTTACATTTGAGATATAGTGGGTGCTTTGAAGTGGCCACACTTACAGTACAGTCCCCGTGGAGTGGTCTTAATCCACGCTTGGGCAGTGATGTTCATGCATGCGGTCATGATTAAATTTGTGGTGATTATTCCTATCATTATTGCTTGAAATCTAAAATCATTGCCTCCGTGGAAATATTGCACACTCGTCGTAAGTGACCAGTGCACTGCCCGTGCTGTAGTCACTCACAAAGAAATGCACCCTGTGGGAGCCCCCGAGACAAGGAGCAGTGATTGTTTTCTGTGGTAAACATGATCTGCTTTACTGGTAAAACAGGACTCGCTAGCCATTGCCGGGGTGAAAGTCCTCTAACGTGACCGCATATGATAAACGATTGACTAAACTTGACTTCATGCCTATGCGGCGGCCATGGTATAGTCACAAATGCTGAAAAAGTTATCTTCAACACCAATAAATAAATATAAACAGACAAGGAAAAAATACAGGACTAACACATATCTCCGTGTGAAACCCGACTTTGAAACCCATCGTCGAGCTCGTTTCAATGAAGGGTCATTGGCTATGTTTCCGAGCCCAAAAATGAAAATGTCTAGTTAATCAGGAAATGTTGGTTTTTTGCAATGATCGTTTGTTCTTTGTATAAGGTAAACAATTAATGAAATATGAGAAAATTAATTCAATTTCAATTCTGAAACCAACTCACTTACAACTTTACGATGTTGATGTTGACTTCTGACGTCATTCCAGCATTAGACGTGTTGTGAACGATATTTTCTGTAATGACCAATTTGGTATGATTTTGTGAAAAAGTCAGTTCCAAGACCAGTTCGTAACTTGCAGGTATGGAGAACAGACCGGAAACCCTATAAGTTCCTAAATAGGTAATTCAGCAACAATGCTTCTACCAGGAACTGTTGACGATAACGAATTATTCATATTGTCAGTAACTGGTGAACTTAGTCCACTAAAGTCATTTAAACATTTAGCATGGCGAGCGGAGCGGAGCGAATGAGACGAAAAGGTTTAAATTAACGTTTTGACTTCTCAGTTTACCAATTCTGATGTATGATGTCAAAATACTTCAGCCTGTTGTAAAATTAACACTAGTATTGACTAAACTGAGATTTTTTTGTTAACTGAAACATGAAGTCAGATATTATAATTTTGACGCAACAAATCGTTGCGTCAAAACATTAATAAGCGTCTGTGACAGCATGTTTAGAGGCTGAGCCAGGCCATATGAAGTGGGAGAGACAAAATAGTGTCCACACTTCAATTCATCTTGTGCTGGGCTAAGAGTGTGTATCCCCCAAATGTAAAGGTATCGCGTCATCTGCGTGGGTACAAATTAACTTGTTATGCCAATTGAAGTACCCTGTGTACCTTCTGAAGGCGAAAGTACAAAGAAAGGAATAAATATAGCAAAATGACTCAAGAAATAATAGGATGAGAGTTTTAGCTACTCCAGACATGAATGTATAGAAGGTTGCCATTTTGCAGGAAAAGTGGGGAGGAGGGTGCGAATCACCTCATCCTACCACTTGGCTACGCCGCTGAGCATATTTTACTTTAGTCATCAGTCTAACTGATATCTTTCTTTAACAACCTCAAATGTATACACTATACTGTGTAGAATCTGCAAATCGAGACGAAAATGTATGCATGCCATTGGAATACAAGTCCATAACTATTTTCAGATTTTGAAGGGGGGGGGGTTGACCCATGCTTCAGCAATCATAACATGTAGTTGCGCGACTGTCCCCACGTACATGTGATATTCAGATATGCTGATCAGACAAGGAGTCTACGGGTATTGTTTATTGGCGCTTTTACGACACTTTCAACGGCCACGGTCATATGGTGTCGGCCAGCTTCCATATGGAGAAAGTCGGAGTACCTAGTAACTGTCGGTCTCTTCAACTTACTGTCCCGGCACAAGCTGATATACTACTCGCGCTCTTTCGGCAGTCCTTATAAAGGTACCTTTACAGGGGTTGATTCACAAACCGTGACACGCTTTTCTTCAGACTGGAAATTCATAATTTTGCTCTATTATGATCAATTTAGGGATCACGGAAGTTGTTGATATATCTACATTTTTGAAGACAAGCTTTTCAAAGTCCTGTTAATGATTTGCTAATCGCATTTATTCCATTCGTCTTGCTGTAATATTTTAATACCATTCATGAAATATGTTCTTCCTTCTGGAAGTGACTTACACCCAGAAGGATGGAGGGTGTATCGTGTATGGTTGTGCACCCACATATCTGGTTTCGCAATAATGGTTTGTACGCAGTAACAGTATTGTCTTTAAAAAGGGACAGACAATTTCGATCAGATTCTAAGTGGCGCGGGTTGGAGCTAAAACGGTTAAGGGGTTTTCTTGATCGATTAATCACGTGGATTAACCTTGTTTAACCGATTAATCACTTGTTCAAACAGAATATCTGAATAATTGTCACACTGCTGATGATTTACAGCATGAACCCTTTACCCAACGTAACAAACAAAACCGACTAGGCCTATATACAAAAATCTCCATTCAAATTTATTATGTTTTCAATTTTTGTCTCAAAAACATAGCTTATGCTTTTGAGACAAAAATTGAATTTTTTAGTAATTCATGAATTTATTTTGCAAGTATCGTCTGCTACCCGAATGGGTAAAGGGTTAAGAATGACCATTTCCAGCTACTGATACAGTATGATGATCGTGCAAGTAAACAAGTATGTCAGCATGTAACTTGCATGCTTTACTCTGTCTCATATAATTGATGTGAGTCAGTGTGACAATGTCTGCCTGTTTTGAAGAAGTTTTGTTCCTTTGTTAACCCATATAATAGAGTAGTTCAAAAGTAACGCTTAATCGATCAATTACTTTTTGGATCGATCAAGATGTTGATCATTGATTAATCGATTAATCGGTTAACCGTTTCAGCTCTAGCGCGGGTACTTCATTAATTAAATTTCATGACTTTGTTTCTGTTTATCCGGACTCTATGATGTTCCAGATACAAGATATATACAAGGCAATCGCACAATGAAATCTTAAAACACTGTTAACCTGCGTTTTAATCGACGTTTCAAGCAACATACATGTACTCTTTATTCCAGAAGAAAAATGCACTCAACCCTTTACCTTCCGAATCGGTCACATCCATCCGCGTAATACCCAAATTTAGCAGTTGAAAAAATATTATTTTTCAAAATCTTTCAACAAAACCATATCATGAAACCCCTCACTGGAACGAAATGATACAGTTGTGTTGAAGTTGTTTGAAACATTTGAAAAATAATACTTGAAATAATGTTTTGTTATCGACGGTATTGGGTAAAGGGTTACAGACACGAATACTTACACCGGTGTTGTGCTACCTCCCATGTAACTCTTGATTGTACTTAGAAGAGGATATTTCCCGCCACATGTACCTTTGAAGTCATCAAGCGCCACAGACCATATCATTGCCCCAGCAAAGCCTTGTTGTTGAACATATTCACACTGAAATGTATTAAAACAAAGTATTTTTTCTTCAGCACATTGATGAAATGTCAGAGATACAGTTTTGTATTTGTTGTCCCCAAAGGCGGCCTCCAATCAGATTGAACGATTCGTGTTGTATTTTACTCGAATTATACATTTAACCGTTCAACGTGATATATACAGTTTTGAGTCATCCCTGACCTTTTCGTCATAAAAATCGACTTTCGATAAAGTTACCTGGCTTCAAATTATTAGATAAGAGTGGTCCAATTAAAAAGCAAGGAATTGTTGTGGAAATGCCTATGACATCAGTAGAAAATAGGCCGCGTTTCCTTTTGTTGCTTTTCTTAAACGAAAATAACAGATAGCTTCCAGAACTAATCTCGTTTATTAAAAGTAACAAAAGGAGACTTGTTTTTATATTGCAAGCCAATTATAAGCAACTGGTTCACAGATAATCCATTATTAAGAATATCTATAATTATTTTATTTTCATTCGTTTTTCTTCCCCCGAAACAAATAGTATTCCCAGTTTCAATTTTGTCTGCACTGGGGATGAGAACATGGTGAATTCATTGTGGTGTCGGAACTTTAAAACATGGCTTTTATAGTAATTTAGAAACCAGTTTTTACCGCTCTGATATTATTTTAGAAGACCAGTCTTGTATTATTTTTTGCTTTAATGCTAACAACAAACTATTGGTGATTATAACTAGTTGTAAGAGTTGTAAGTGCTGCCGTTGCGAGTATTTAAAATGTTCTGTAAAATTTCTGTTCGCGTCAATCCTGGCTATTGCGTCCACAAAAAACATTATGTCCACACCAATTGAACCATTATGTGTGCAACACCCATTGCGTTTCACACACTGAAACAGAATATCCGAAAAATCCAAAGCGGCTTCGAAAACGATATTCTATACCAGCCAAATTCATTGTGTCGTCTCGACGACTGTGTCCGTGAACCCCAATGTGTCCGGCAATACTTGAACCATTTCCCTTGTACACATGCTACTTGTAAGGATAAAAAAGTGTTTTATATATTCCCTCAACCACCATGTATCAATAATTATTAACGTTTGCTCCTGCGAATTTGATGAGGAATTCATGAAGACACAACTCGAAAATCGCTGGTCAACATGTTCATTTAAGTTAAAGAGAAAAGTACTCTTTAAAACGCCGAAATTATACTTAGCGTAGAGCAAGAGCTGTGCTATGCTGGGATAGAATATCCACCAACAGCACGTAAGGAGTTAAAGACATTCAACAGCCAAGACGCATAATGTCGGTATGGAAAACCCACGGGAGCTGCACGGACACAATACGTCAGTATTCGTGAAAATATTGAGGTTTGGGGGTGACATTGCTGTTGTTGTGGACAGGAGATTGTGTGTACAGAATTAATAGTTTCCTTTTTTGCGGAAGCAATAGCTTTGTTTTGTTGCTAAAGTGGTCCAGTTGTATCAGCAATCTGTTCTACTAGCACAAAGGTTATATTTTTACGGACATAATTGGCATAAGGAACGTAGTATTGCTGTTTCGTAGATGCCATATGTGTTACTGACATACGTGAAAGAATAATACTGCCGCGGGCCTATTCACGTTGGCGGATTCATATGTCAAATTTACTACGCAATATAATGGGTTTGGCGTCATATCAGGTCAGGATTTTTCCCGATTTTTGCTTACGTAATGGTTTTCAAACCGAATATGTAGTGAACATATAATGGTTTTCGGTTTTAATTGTCTGACGCGGAAGTAATGGTACTTACCAAATAACCCAAAACATCCAAGCTCTCAGGCCAACAGTTTGATTCCGTAAAGAATCCAACGCTGCCGTCGGCTGTTTGTTTACCCATTTTGTGTCGTGTCTGTGCGCAGACTACAGTGGAGTTAATGTGGTGTCCCTTTATTTCAAGAGATATGCAGATATGTTTTCGTGTTCCTGTTTTCTATATTACAATAAAAATGTATTCATTTTGCCATGATAACATCAAAATAATAACATAATCGGTGCACCTAAGTGGCGTAGTCGTAAAACTACAGCCGTGGTTAGTCTCCATTCATAAGTATTTATGTTACAAACATGACTAACAGTACTGACTTGTCGCTGGAGATTCGGTCAAATCAATTATCGATTTCGAAAAATTTCTTGACTTGAATTAAAGAATATTAATGTTTACGGTACTTTTAGATTAGCTTTTAGGTTCGCTTTATCGACCAACTCTAATATTCCAGTAAACTGACTATAAACCTAGATGATGGACTATTGAATGCTTGATTGGTTCATGAGCTGAAAGTCTGCTATGGTTTCCTCTGCTCATTTCTGAGAATCCTTTGATGGAAAACTCACCCACCATGTTCCATCAACTCTCCCTCTACTGTACTTGTGAGATGAGAGCAACCAACATTCAAATCTTAGTTTTTGTCATTTATAAGAATATGCTTTTTATTCATATCCAGCTTTCGGTCCGGTGTCTACTGCGCATGCGTCACTTTCGAGGAAAAAGTCGGTCTAAATCTTAACACCTATGCCTACAGACAAAATATTTAAACATTAATTACACAAATAACCTGTTGAAAGACAATATTTTACGCGTTATTTCCATTTAGTTTCATTATTCTAGTTTAATGTAATATGTTTATGTTGATTGTAGCGCAATTATTTAATTATTTTTTGCTTCCTTTTTAATTTGAAAATAGGTCCTGAACATCGTGTAGAACCTTAGTAAATTTTACGAAAAAAGCCGACCCCAAGTGTGTTTAAATGTATTTTTTGACCTTTGAATATGTTAGGTGAAATTTTTACGCGTTATTTTAGTAATCTGCAATAAATACAGAAAACAGTAATATAAATATAATGAGTGTACGATATTTTGTTTGTGCTTCCTTTTTTGGCTGAAAAAGAGCATTTTTCAGAATATTTCAAGTGAGAGTCAGATTTCGCGTGAACTGTGACTCGTCTTTTAAGAGGCAGAGTATTTCTCTTTACTTCGGATAAAGTGGAATATTCATGTGCTATGTGATTTTTGTTCGCAATTTTACATTAAGGAGATTATAATTTTCATAATTTTTAATTTTTTTTTCACTCGTCATTTCTGCTTCTCTTATGTATAATGAATCTGAAATTAAAGGCACGTGAGCATTGGTGATTTTTTTCTTGAAATACAATTGAAATAAATATGAAAGGAAAGAAAGAAATCTCTATCAAAGAACACTACTGCTAGGATTAGTTTAAAAAAATGAAATTTCTCCTTATTGTCATAAAGAAAGGTTAAAAAATCTCCCGTTGAGTATATTTTTATTAAGGTGATGATAAAGAATACAATCACAGTTCAGAAAATTACACTGGATTTCTCTCATACTATCTTTCTTTACACTTGCAATGGATTAATCCAAGTCATTATAATCCTAAGACATGAAGCCTCGAAGAACAATGGATAAAATATATAAACCAGATCTTCTGTTAACAGCTACAGATTAGAGACGGGCTAAGGTGTTACTAATATTGTCATATATGATCTAAGTAATAATGAAGATCTGCTTGTACATCTGATTGTTTTTACGGCAATCACAAACCATTCGGTTAATTCTCTCGCTCGTTGATGTTTTCTGCACTCATTCACCCCAGTATTTCGAGTTAACTCCCCTACCGGACAGAAAGCTGGACATGGTCTTGCGAATCTCAAATTTCGGGTCGAATCGAATCCAAAATTGAAGCAGCCGTGAATTTCTAATCGAATAGGAATTCGATTAGGATCTTCTCGCTGTGGAAGTTGTAGCTTATGCACCTTCTTAACCCATTACCCAACGCAACGGCCAAAACCGGTCAGCGCTATTCTCAAAAATATCCAATTAATTTTCATTATTTTTTCATTTTTTGTCTCAAAAACATAGGTTATGACCCCTCGTTGGGACGAGCTCGTTCCAACGAGGGGTCATAACCAATGTTTTTGAAACAAAAAAGGAAAAAAATTAGTTAGTTGTTCAAGAATTAATTTTTGTTGCAAGTGTCGTCTGCTTTTCATGTTAGGTGAAGAGTTATAGCTGTAAATATTGCCAGTCTCCACACATGTATTGTATTGAACGGTAATTCGGCTTTTTGTCCGTCAATCAAAAAAGCAGAACATTCCAGAGCGGAAGTGAAGTAGTTTTTGAAGCGGAACCCCCTTGAAATCTGCTTCTGTCATCAGGTCTCCTGGACAAGAGACCTGTTGATTGAGGAATAATTCAAATCGAATCGAATCGTCGGGATAATTTCGAATCGAATCGACCTTCAAAACTTCGTAGGGCTCTAATGCTGATATCATCCGTCTGAGGAAGACTGGGCTTGCAACTTAGTTCTATGTCTGTGCATTGTCCCGAAGAACCCTTCTCGTGAATAAATGACATAAGTATAAGACAGGAAACGACATACTCCACAATCAGTAAGTGTGAGGAACACATTTTTAAACTTTTGTCAACTAGCTGTGACTTCCTCTCGAGCTCGCTCGAACACGTTGCGATTCCCTAGTAATGATGACTAGTATTTTTCAAACCTATTTTGGTTGAATGTCAGTGGCGTTTGTGCAATTTAACGTCGAATAAAGTATTAATAATAATGGAAATGAAATTGGGTAGAAGACACGTGGCCTCTTTTTCTCTGATTATTTGTCATAACGGGCTGCACATGATATACGCCCCTGCCGAAGAAAGTTCATGCATATCAGGTTGGAAAGGCTAAGCAATGAAATTGTCTATGCAGTCTTCGTTTTTCAATCATAGCTGTAGATTTGATTTGACAATATCCAGCAATCTAACCCGTACAGACCTGGGAAAAAGACTGAAATTATTGAACACCAAAATATATCAGAATTCATGGGAAAGCAACACGTTTCCTACTCACAGTTATTCGAACCGTCAGTGTCTGGATACCTGTGAAACAACATCGGAGGAAAGGCTCGACTACTGGGCTATTATTTTTTGGTGTTAAAAACACTTTTTATTATATGACCCGACCTTTCGCCCGATTATTAAGTGCATTCATTAAAAATGGCAAAGCACGGTCCATGACGAGCCAGAAAATAATGATAGATGTACACTTGAGGAATGATAAACATCTCTTGTCTGCGACAGTCGTTGGTGTTTATTTGAATATTATTTCATTTTTTACATGGATGTTTAAATATTTGTGTCATCAAATACTTCACAATCTATTCTTTATCGGGGACTGTTTCCTGGCGTTCACACTTCGGATAAACGACGCAGGTTAAGTTATAATGTAATTGCAGGACCTATAGAAGTTGCTCTTTGTTTCTCGCTCCATGTAAGTGTCTTTGGTTGGATTTTTTGATCTTACAATAAATAGAATTTTCTATTCGTTCCCAGTTTATATTGAAATTTACAAAACTCGTTCAGCAAATTAGGTCTGGATTGGATAGAGCTTTAGCTTTAGCTCGGTACAGACCTGATTTGCTGAAAGAGTTTTGTAAATTTCGATATTAACTGGGGACGAATTAGAGATGGTCTTTTGCTTTGAGTGTTTAAACGATGTAAACATTTGCCGCATAACATACTTTCAGTTTAATACTCCTTATATGATTCTGTTTATTTGAAAGTTATTTCATTTTTTAAATATAAATTTAAACATTTTTGTCACTGAATACGTCAAAAGCTATTCTTTGTCGGTGACTATTTCCTGTCGTGGACACTTCGGATAAACAACGCATCTTAAGTTGTAATGTAACGCTGAACGAGTTCTGTAAATTTCGACATAATCTAGGGACGTGTTGGAGATCATCATTTGAGTGCATTAAACAAAGTAAACATATACAGTATAACTTACTTTCAGTTTAATACTCCTTATATTATCGTACCCAACCCATTCTAATCCTTTGCTCATATATGGTGACATCTGCTCAGGTTCCCACATCTGTGTCCAGCCGGATGGCATCGTTTCACATATCTATTGGAACAAAACAAGGTGAAAACTAAAAGAAAGAATCCTGTGGAAACTGATCTCAAACAACTATTTTCTTTATTCTATTCGCAAATATGGATTGTAGTTGCTTCGTAGCAATAACTGATTAACAATTGAGCTTCTGTTGTAGTGAAACTGGCCTTAAGGACCAATTAACATGACACAGCTCAATACTCATGTTAAAATGAGTACTCTGGAACAGATAATTGGATTCCTTGGTAATTGTTGTTTAAATTCACGAAAAGATATCAGTCCTTCCTCGATACCACATCTGGACGTGTTTTTGGAGACCCACGGCAAGGCTTAGTTAGTTGACAACAATTTTCAGGTACGTCTCAAGTTCTATTCAATGCAATGATTGTGTGCAATGTGGTGAGTTCACGCTGTCAGAAAGACTTTACGGGGTGAATAAAGTATTGACTGAATTGAAGAGTGGAAGTATAAAATATGAAAATAAACCCAAATAAACGGGGTTGAGTGAATATGAACCCAGTTGGGTTCATATTCACTCAACGCAGTTGATTTGGGTTGATCTTTAACCCAACAATTTTTTTGTATATGGATTTAAAAATATATAGAGACGTACCATTTAAAAAATATGACTTTCAAAAAGGTGTCATGACTCATGATTTAAGAACATTGTTATGCTTATTGATGTAATGTAAACCTGTATGTTGGCAACTCATAATTGCATGCACTCACCACTGGTCATACATTTTTCGTTTTCTTCTTTTTGTTATGGGATGAGGGGGGATTTTATTGCATTTCAACTGTTTCATTGTAAATAAATTTTGAACAGAAATTGCGTTTTAGTTTCTGTCCAAGTCGACGATTGTGTGTTCCAAGATTTCTTGCCCCATATTTTATCAATTCACCCAGAACAGACGAAACCATCTTATGTATACTCTAACCCCACTCTTTCATCACACATCGATTTGGGTTATCGCCATTGATGAGGGTGAGCTAACTTGTTAAACTCTTGTGCATGTGACGTTTCAAACTGAAATTTCATTGCCACATTTCATCTCAAGGGTAACGATAAAAATCACTGTGGTGCACGTTTTCCTTACATTTCAACTTTAACGTCGGATAGAAAGTCGTATAACTATCATGTCACATGCATCACAACATATTGGACGTTAAAGCATTAGGTGTGCAAATTATGGCCGACTGACGCGTTCGATGGGCGAAACTGCGTTATTACTATGAGCAATGTGGTGAAAATATCGCGCTAATAAGTCGCCAATATCGCACGAAGCTTTCCACTTTTGTATGTTGTAATGTATATGCAGTGCAACCCATCATTTCGTTGTTCAGATATCAGCGTGTTGTATCTAACACCATTCTGACAGGTTTGTAGGTTTCGTCGTAACATTCCTACTTTTTAATGAAACCAGTCTATTAAAACACATCGTTAATATCAGGTCAATACCAGACCACTGAGACACGATGTTATTATAGCGTTTATGTAGAGAGAACACTATTTCCTCTCTACAGCTAGTTGTTTCCCCCATAATTCAGATGTTAGTACATGTTTAAAGTGACATTACATTTCCGACTGCTGCAGTGCATGCTATTTGCTAGCCCTCCTCAACCCCAGCCCTCCTCCCTCCCCACACACCCTTCTAACCGCTCTTTGAGGCTACCCTCTCTCAGTCAAATGTAGATAATACATAGATGAGAGTGTTGCCTCACCACGGGGTGGCGAACCAGCGGGCAACCGATAACTTATGTACTGTTCTCCTATCTGCGAAAGTATTATTTGCATTCAAATACTGGCCTTAAGATACAAGCATTTTATTATAGGAAGGCGAAAATTGAATAATTTTGGACATCCACTAAACTGCCTGTTTATGTGTACAGCAATAACGGCAACAATGTTACGATAAACAAACGACATATACACATATCAATCACAATGACAGATATATCTCACACGTACCAACATACTAAAAAATAGTAGCAACGTCAGCCATTTCCTGAAAAAAATAGTTTCGTTTTTTGCTATACTTAATAGAATGACCATCCTGAATACGCGTGTACATATAGTCACCTATACGCATGCATTGGAATTCAACCTAGTAGATATTTGAATTTAGTATCGCTGCAGACAATATTTGAATTAGAGTATTACGCCTCGAAATGTTGCGCGCGGAAATGATGTTATCTCTAAAAAATAAGCAGCCTTGTGGAATATATTGTTTCAATTAACATTTAAAAAATTCTAATGGCATCTTGCATTATTGTTGAATATTCCAGATAAATGAAGACTGTGATTTGACGATTTTTGTACCTAAAAGATACAACTGACGTTTGGTGTGGTTTTGTTGGGAATTTCCTGTAAAATATCTGCTCGTGACAGATACTTCCCTTCCTGTCAGTTTTTCTCTCTTGTTTGTTGCATGGCCCCCTGTTTTCGGGTCAGAAAAAGTTGTCTGAAGGGCTATACTTGACAAAGATATTTGAATGTCAAAATTAAATGATGCGATCATAATTTGTTTCGCTTGAACGTTATAATGATCGCCTATGGAAAAATATTTTGTACTGTGATACCTGTAGGAAATATGTTTTTTGGCCATTTTTTTGCTTCCATACCTGATTTAATTATTATTTTTTGAGATTATTTCGCATTTAAATGTTCATGGGGGGGGGGGGGGGGCACAACTTAGAATAGTGTTTTATTGTTTTGAAAAGTTATTTTTGTGACACAGTCAGCAATAAAGGTCATATATTACCAAACTAAGCCTGTTAATACAAGCAAATTCACATCTTGAGCAAGTTTAGTCCCCAGGAGCGCACAAAAACCTCTGGGAATTACCATCTGACAGCCTAACTTACCCTGTTAGTTAGCATATTTATTTAAATCATGGGTACCCCATCATAGTAGAAGGGATAGCGGGATTCCAATTTTCAGACCTCCTCCCGAATCATGTTTCAAACACATGGCCTGAAAACCTGTACTGCGCTTCTGTTCACTGGTATTTAGAAATTTGTCTCTATATTATGCTCTTAAATATGTTAGAAAACAATTCCTTCATTGAAAGAGTATTAAGGAAAAGAATTTTTTTTGAGGGGGGGGGGGGAGCGGGTTACTGTCAAAAAATAACATAAAGTAGCAAAAGTGAACGAATGGCATTTGTGCATAGCTTCCAATACAGTAGTCAAGTACTGGTGCTGTCATGGTTGCTATCCTACAGCACATACTTCAAAGACAGTTGTGAACTAGAGAAACAGAATTTGCTGCACCAGTAAATTCAAGTCTATGTGAAAGGGGTTAAAGTATCAGGAATAAACTATACAGAAAGAGAATTTATAGAGGCTTATTTTCAAGAGTAAAATATTTTTAAACAAATCAGAAATGGGTTTTCGTTTACAGTATTTACAGATATTCATACTGGAATCAGAACAATTATTTATAAGAAACCAGAAACGGCATACGTGTGACCAGCATTCAAAGGGTTCGATACTCGAATCAGAAATGGACATTTTTGGCTCTGCCCACTAATTTGAGTGATGAAATACGTTCATAAACTTTAGAAATTCATTAAGGTGTAATAAAATTCATTTCCCAGTATTTCTGAATAATACGCACTTGATGACTTTGGTTACCTCTTTCAGGCAGACCCCTAGGTGACCTCCGTGACCTTGACCCATATCTTGAATTTCCATCAAGTGTCGACTCATTTGGTGTTAGTTCCAGGTCCATTCATCATACCACGATTGAGATATAAGCATGACCCACTTCCAAAAATATCGGCTATCCCCACTTTTTTAACATAAAAATGCAGGAATGCTTTGGGGGGGGGGGGGTCAAAAAAATGTGATTTCCAGCAATTATGAAAAATGCACTTAATGACCCCAAGGTGATCTCCTTGACCCTGACCCATATTTTGAATCTCCATCAAGTGTCGACTCATTTGGTGTTAGACCCAGGTCCATTCATCATACCATGCTTGAGATATGAGCGTGACCCACTTTCAAATGTTTTGGCCACGCCCACTTGTTTAACGTAAAAATGCATGTATGAATCTCAGGAATGCTTTGGGGGTAAAAAATGTGATTTCCAGCAATTATCAAAAATGCACTCAATGACCCATAGTTGACCTCCGTGACCTTGACCCATATTTTGAACCTCCATCGAGTGTCGACTTATTTGGTGTTGATCCCAGGTCCGTAGGTCATAACACACTTGAGATATGGGGGTGACCCACTTTCAAAAATTTTGGCCACGCCCACTTTGTTTTACGTCAAAATGCATGTGTGTACGTCAGGAATACTTTAGGGGATCAAAAGATGTGATTTCCAGCAATTCTGAAAAATGCACTCAATGACCCCAGGTGTCCTCCGTGACCTTGACCCATATTTTGAGTCTCCCTCAAGTGTCAAGTGATTTGGTGTTGGTCCCAGGTCCATACGTCATACCATGCCTGAGATATGGGCGTGACCCACTTTCAAAAATTTTGGCCACGCCCACTTTTTTACGTCAATATGCATGTGTGTACGTCAGGAATACCTTAGGGGATCAAAAAATGTGATTTCCAGCAATTCTGAAAAATGCACTCAATGACCCCTAGGTGTCCTCCGTGACCTTGACCCATATTTTGAGTCTCCCACAAGTGTCAACTGATTCGATGTTGGTCCCAGGTCCATACGTCATACCATGTCTGAGATATGGGCGTGACCCACTTTCAAAAATCTTGGCCACGCCCACTTTTTTTACGTCAATATGCATGTGTACGTCAGGAATACCTTAGGGGATCAAAAATGTGATTTCTAGCAATTCTGAAAAATGCACTCAATGACCCCTAGTTGACCTCCGTGACCTTGACCCATATTTTGAACCTCCATCGAGTATCGACTCATTTGGTGTTGGTCCCAGGTCTGTAGGTCATACGACGCCTGAGATATGGGCGTGACCCACTTTCAAATATTTTGGCCACGCCCACTTTTTTTACGTCAAAATGCATGTGTGTACGTCAGGAATACTTTAGGGGATCAAAAAATGTGATTTCCAGCAATTCTGAAAAATGCACTCAATGACCCCTAGGTGTCCTCCGTGACCTTGACCCATATTTTGAGTCTCCCACAAGTGTCAACTGATTCGATGTTGGTCCCAGGTCCATACGTCATACCATGTCTGAGATATGGGCGTGACCCACTTTCAAAAATCTTGGCCACGCCCACTTTTTTTACGTCAATATGCATGTGTACGTCAGGAATACCTTAGGGGATCAAAAATGTGATTTCTAGCAATTCTGAAAAATGCACTCAATGACCCCTAGTTGACCTCCGTGACCTTGACCCATATTTTGAACCTCCATCGAGTATCGACTCATTTGGTGTTGGTCCCAGGTCTGTAGGTCATACGACGCCTGAGATATGGGCGTGACCCACTTTCAAATATTTTGGCCACGCCCACTTTTTTATGTAAAAATGCATGTGTATACGTCAGGAATACTTTAGGGGTCAAAAAATGTGATTCCAGCAATTCTGAAAAATGCACTTAATGACCCCTAGGTGACCTCTGTGACCTTGACCCATATTTTGAACCTCCATCAAGTGTCGACTCATTTGGTATTTGTACCAGGTCTATACGTCATACCACGCCTGAGATATGGGCGTGACCCAGTTTCAAAAATTTTGGCCACGCCCACTTTTTTACGTCAAAATGCATGTGTGTACATCAGGAATACTTTAGGAGGTCAAAAAATGTGATTTCCAGCAATTCTGAAAAATGCACTCAATGACCCCTAGGTGACCTCCGTGACCTTGACCCATATTTTGAATCTCTGTCAAGTGTCGACTGATTTGGTGTTGGTCCCAGGTCCATACGTCATACCATGCCTGAGGTATGGGCGTGCCCCACTTTCACAAATTTTTTGGCCACGCCCACTTTTTATGTCAAAATGCAAGTGTGTACGTCAGGAATACTTAAAGGGTCAAAAGATGTGATTTCCAGCAATTTTGAAAAAATGCACTCAATGACCCCTAGGTGACCTCTGTGACCTTGACCCAGATTTTGAACCTCCATCGAGGATTGACTCATTTGGTGTTGGTCCCAGGTCTGTAGGTCATACCATGCCTGAGATATGGGTGTGACCCAGTTTCAAAAAATTTGGCCACGCCCACTTTTTATGTAAAAATGCATGTATGTACGTCAGGAATACTTTAGGGGGTCAAAAAATGTGATTTCCAGCAATTCTGAAAAATGCACTCAATGACTTCTAGGTGACCTCTGTGACCTTGACCCATATTTTGAATCTCCATCAAGTGTCGACTCATTTGGTGTTGGTCCCAAGTCCATACGTCATTCCATGTCTGAGATATGGGCGTGACCCACTTTCAAAAATTTTGGCCACGCCCACTTTTTTTACGTCAAAATGCATGTGTGTACGTCAGAAATAGTTTAGGGGGTCAAAAAATGTGATTTCCAGCAATTATGAAAAATGCACTCAATGACCCCTAGTTGACCTCCGTGACCTTGACCCATATTTTGAACCTCCATCGGGTGTCGACTCATTTGGTCTTGGTCCCAGGTCCATAGGTCATACCACGCTTGAGATATGGGCGTGACCCACTTTCAAAAAATGTGGCCACGCCCACTTTTTTACGTCAAAATGCATGAATGTACGTCAGGAATACTTTAGGGGATCAAAAAATGTGATTACCAGCAATTCTGAAAAATGCACCCAATGACCCCTAGGTGACCTCCGTGACTTTGACCCATATTTTGAATCTCCATCAAGTGTCAACTCATTTCGTGTTGGTCCCAGGTCCATACGTCATACCACGCCTGAGATATGGGCGTGACCCACTTTCAAAAATTTTGGCCACGCCCACTTTTTTACGTCAAAATGCATGTGTGTACGTCAGGAATACTTTAGGGGGTCAAAAAATGTGATTTCAGCAATTCTGAAAAATGCACTCAATGACCCCTAGGTGACCTCCGTGACCTTGACCCATATTTTGAATCTCCATCTAGTGTCGACTCATTTTGTGTTGGTCCCAGGTCCATACGTCATACCACGCCTGAGATATGGGCGTGACCCACTTTCAAAAGGTTTGGCCACGCCCACTTGTTTTACTTCAAAATGCATGTGTGTTCGTCAGGAATACTTTAGGGGGTCAAAAAATGTGATTTCCAGCAATTCTGAAAAATGCACTCAATGACCCCTAGATGACCTCCGTGACCTTGACCCATATTTTGAACCTCTATCGAGTGTCGACTTATTTGGTGTTGGTCCCAGGTCTGTAGGTCATACCACGCCTGAGATATGGGCGTGACCCACTTTCAAAACACCCCTACAGACACCCCTGGTGCCCCAGGAATCTGAAAAACATCGGTGGCCGAGAACTTCTGGCTGTCTATCAGCATGCCAAAAATCAACGAGATAGGGCAATTCGTTTTCGAGTTATCTTGCGGACAAAAAAGTGATGAGAAGACAGAAGACAGGAGAAGAAGAAGAAGAAGAAGAAGAAGAAGAAGAAGAAGAAAGAAGAAGAAGAAGAAGAAGAAGAAGAAGAAGGAGAAGAAGAAGAAGAAGAAAAAGAAAAAGAAGAAGAAAAAAAAGAAGAAAAAAAAAAGAAAAAGAATCCGAGCAAAAACAATAGTCTGTGTGTTTCACACAGACTAAATATTGTTCACTGCTTTAACCAAGTCCTCCTCCCACCCATACTGAACCTTTCAGCAGGTAGTAAACATTTGGAAAGACTACACAGTATGTTTTTGGAGACTGAATTTAATATCATACATTTTCAGTTTCTTATGATTTGCCTTGGGACTGCAGAACTCATGGTCCACTGAGCTTTTTTCTATTTTACAACCTTGTCCTGCCTCTTCTCATTATATTTTCATTGTACGTCATTCAGTATTCTTATGGAGACTTCCAAAATGTTTGACTGCAAGTCTATCTGTCTGTCTCTCCATCAAGCAAGGTGTTTTTTTTTTTTTTTGGGGGGGGGGGTTGCTTTTCATTTGCCTGGCTCTACATTTTCATGCAGGCTATTGAATAAACATAATTTTGTTCTTGATAACCAACCGCTAGAAGTAGTTAAAGAATATCGCTACCTGGGTCTAAATATATTATCATCCGGTGAGTTCAGTCCAGTCCAACTGGCCAATAAAGGCTGGAAGGCAGGCCTTATTCACTCTACGAAAACATCTACCTCTGCACAAAATGAATGCCCAGACCAATATAAAATTGTTCAACACCCTCATTAAACCTATGGTCACGTATGCGGCGGAGGTTTGGGGCCCACTTTCGCTTAATACGGACCGTCTGAAAAGTAATATACCATTGGAGAAATTTGACGATACCCAACCGTATGGGAAATTATCACTTCGCTTCTGCAAACAAACATTGCACAGCAATAGATATGGCTCAAATATTGCTGCACGGGAAAAGCTTGGCGAGTATCCACTTGATATCTACGTCATTGTACAAGCTGTTAGCTTCTGGCTTCATCTTCTCAAACTCAATCCAGATAATTTGGCTAAAAAATGTCTGGTAGACTCCAGGGCTGGTCAGGGATCTCTTTGGAGTGTGCGAATGCGAGCTATACTAGATGATATAGGGTTTATACGTGTGTGGGAAAACCAATCCACATTCAGCTGTAGGGGTCTCCTACATGCAATTGAATCTAAACTGCGAAATCGTTATTGTAAATTGTGGCAGGGTAGATTGCAATCTGACTGTAAACTGGCCTTCTACAGGAAGATAAAGCAGGATTTTAAGTTTGAACCATATCTTCTGCTTCCTCTTGATTCCATGGAACTTACAAAACTAACGCAAATTCGCATTAGCTCGCATCCTCTAATGGTTGAGACAGGGTACTGCAATAAGGGGGGTAAACTACCCAAAGAAGCCCGTATCTGTCCTGTTTGTTCCTGTGGTGTGGAGGATGAAACACATTTCCTCCTGCAGTGCAATGAGTACGCCCCGTTGCGAATAGCACTTTTCGAGCGAATAAGAGACATTTGTGGCATTGACTACTCAAACCTATCACCAGAAGCATTCTTGACTCACTTCATCCAAACACTGTATTATGAAATTACCACTGAGGTGATCAGATTTATCAATGCGGCGTTTGACTTTAGGAAACTGTTAGCACAACGACCCATTGCCTGATCCGCTCTATTTGTTAGTTGGGTCTATATATCCTAGATGTATCACATTGTTCAGTATATGCTCTTGTTACTTTTCATTTCATATGATGTGCGTTTTGTTTTTTTTCGTTTCTCTGTCTAACTGTATTTTGTTACACCTTTTTGTTTTTTGTCATTCATCTTTGTTGATGTTGAGACAATAAATATATGTATCTAATCTTATTTTTAATAATTGGCAGTTGACTATCTTTCACCTCCCCCCCCCCCCCCCAACACACACACAAGCAAATACATTAAACACCAAAGACCACTCTATTCTAGAAGCATATATCTGATTCAGCCTCTTTGCAAACATATTTTCTACAATTGCACTGTTTTTGTCAGAATGGATGTCTATGGGAGCTTAAAACTAAATTTGTGAAAGTGCACTTATGGGTACTTGCAACGCAAGCATTGGACTATAGACTCAATAGTTGGTGGTTTTAGGCATTTTAACAGAGTAATGAGATACCACAGTAGCAGTACTGTCATACTTTTGGAAAACATCTGTGTTTTATGTTTTGTCAGTGCCATACCAATAATTTATGTTCCTTAACTGAGAAAACTGAGGCTTTTTTCTCAGAAAAAATGCAAAATATTCATCGAACACAATGTGAAATGTCTTCAGAAGACAGAATGTAATTTATAAATTATCACAACTGGGAAATTTAATATCACAAAAGGTTTGTTTTGTGTCAACATCAATTAATTTATTAATCATGTCATAGTTTTTTATGAAAAGGGGCATACGGGAGGGTCACATTCAGGGCTATATTTTACCACACCAGTAGGAAGAAGAAAATTTGAGATTAATTGTTGAAATAAAAAGACTCTGACCTTTGATATTGGTGAAATTTATAGCTGCAACCTCAATTTTTGAAACAAAATTGATATTCATATTGTTTGGAGGGGGTTGAAACACTATTTCTCTTGCCGTGTGGTTAAATGGGACAGTTGTTTTTTTAAATATGATGTGCTGATGCAGATTTTAGTTTTATTTTGAGATCAGGGTAGTTTTCAAAGAAACCTGTGCATTCTTTTCCCTCTGAGCATACATGGGTTACAGGCTAGAAAAATATTTTGGGAGCAATGCTTGTTTTTAAGCCCATTTGACAAAGTTTCAATACTTTTCTTTAAAAACACAAATTTCCCATATTCTTACTCAACAGAAGCCAAAAGTTTGATTCTAATGCAGAAATGACTCTTTAATCTCATGGGGGTGATAATATGTTACTTTGGTAGGGTTGGGGATGATTATAGGTATCGCTGCAGTAAATATTTGAATTAGAGTTACCCGCCTTGAAAATGATCTCTAAAAGCAATCAGCCTTGAGAAAATATATTGTTTCAATAAATATATGAAACATTCTAATAACATCTTGCATTATTGTTGAATATTCCAGATAAATAGAGCGATTTGTTGACTTTTGGACCTAAAAAATACAATTGACTTTTTCTGCGGTTTTGTTGGGAATTCCCTGACAAATATGTGCACGTGACCCGTACTTCCCTTCCGGTCAGTTTTTCTCTCTTATTTGTTGCATAATCCCTGTTTTCGGGTCAGAAAAAGTTGTTGAAGGGCTATACTTGACAAAGATATTTGAATGCCAAAATTAAAATAATGCGATCATAATTTTTTCTCTTGAACGTTATAATGATCGCCTATGGGAAAATATTTAGTGTGGTGATACCATATGCAAATATCGACTGAAACAATGACTCGAGAAACGCTTTTCTATTATACTATTTCTAGATTCTCGGAGGAGTATAATTTAACTGAACACTGATTTGCCCACCAACTTCTATACCAGCTGACTGACACAACGTAGAAATATTTTGTAAAATATTTCTCAGATCTGGTATATGAGCAGTCATCTATTCTATGGCGTAAATTAAATATTTCGAAGCTTGATTTAAACAAAACAACTAAGATATTTACATGTTTTCGGCATTCGATAGTAACAAGACGCCTAACTGGACAACGGTTAAAATGTCAATCTTTTTTCCCACAAAAAAAAACTGTTAGTGGGATGTTGAAACAGCATAATGTGAGTAGTAGGAGAGGGATGAAACGGGGCTCATTGGGGGGACCCCGGCGGGGTTCCTGGAAGTTACGTCATGTAACGTTACCTGGTTACGTCATGTTTGGTTGTCATGGTAATCCTTATGACGTCATCTCCATAGTGATATGTGGTGTCAGTGCGCATGAGCAGCGCGTGTTGTTATGACGTCATAAGATGGCCGCTCACGCGGGTTACCATGACAACCAAACATGACGTAACCAGGTCACGTGACATGACGTCACTTCCGGGGATCCCCGCCGGGGTCCCCCAATGAGCCCCGTTTCATATCTCTCCTGCTACAATCGTGCTAACGAAATACACTAGGGACGACTTTTTGTTTCCAGTGTCATTATGAAAACATGAAGGAGATGTATCAATTCGTTCCGCAACTGACGCATTATGTACATTCTAAACAACATTACCGAAACACAAATAATACTAGTGATAACTTCCAGATGTGTCGTGCTAGTATCTTATTTTATACCATGATTACCTATTCTACTATATATAAAAAGCCGCCGTTGGCATAAATTTTAGCTTTACACACCAACCGTGGTGAACACGCCAGCATTGGGATTTAAATAGTTAAAATTTACACCTACAGGGGAACTACATCCCAGTTGACCTTGGTGTTAACGGCGTCCGAAAGGCTCGCCTTGAAGGCAAACCTGTCTAAATTTATCTCTCGTTGCCTCGTGAAGAGCGAAATGAAATCAGCAAATATTTATTATGATTTTATATAAATTTACCTCATAAGATACCACAGATTAACAAACATACATCGCCTCGTGTTAATAAAGCATCCACAACTCGAAATAATATGTTATTATGTTATTGAATTGAAAGAAAATGGCCCCGTAATTTGCGCGTTTCGTTTTCTATTTCGTTTCGGCGATAAAATTGCCAGCGCAAGTACCGCCCACCGGTGCTCGTGTAAACAAAAACAGATTCGCACGTGTGAATATATATTGATTTATATAACATTTAAACTCTTAGTAATCTGACGATCATGGTATAAATAAAATATACCCAAAGTAGCTTGGTGTACAAAATGTTTACCACAGGTGGTGAAGTGGTGCCAAAGGCTCGCGGTTAACACCACTTCACCCCTCGTGGTGAATATTTGGCACCCCAAACTACTATTGGTATATTCTGTATATGTTGTTTTTTTTCTTTGGTGTTTTTTATTTTTATTTTTATTTTTTTTTTTTGGGGGGGGGGGGTGGTTAAGAGACAGAGAATACGTGGTACGGTCGGCCACATCTGCCTCAAAGACCCTGCATTGTCTCGTATCGAGACTTAAAAGGAAAATAATGCGCAAAGGAAGTAACCGAAATCCGCCGCAATATATTATTGTTATTACCTCATAGTAGGATAAAGTTCCCGCTGCACCTGTGCTCGGACCTCGGCTCCCTGCACCCGTTACAGGGGCGCCTATACCATTTTGACCAGCTGATCGTAGTCGAAACGAGTGCCCATACATGGCCATTCCAATATTCATCTTGTTGCGAGGACAACCGGATTTGACCCAATATCTGGCGCCATAGTCCTGAATAAAACATAAACAAACTATCTGAAGATTTACCAGAGAAACATCATGAGGAGAGAAGTAGGTTACCATTTGCATACTGAAGTTGAACTATCAAAAGTTCAAACTGCATTTTTTTGAAAATGCAACCAGGGACCAATGCTATAAAACTTTTACAACTGTAGTTTCCCGAATTGTATTTTCTAAAAGAAAATATAAATGACGGAAATGAACAATTAGTATTTCAAAAGATATGACAATTTTTTTAAACATAATAATATAGGTGTCAATTAGGTGCCATCACCAACACATCCTTCCACCTTTTGGGATTTTGATAGTTTTTTTTTTTTTTGTCGATTGGGTCTCCTTATTCACTCATTTGCGGTGATCTTACATCTCTTGCACTATCCGCAAAGCAATCAGAACAATTTTGTGAGTTGTTGGCTACCTTGTCGTCCTGGGTACGATGTGCACACATTATGTGTAAATCTTTTAATAGCTCTGTATAATTAACATTGAGCAATTAGAATACACCTGTCCAGCAGTCATGCTGTCAAAGCGATACACTAAAGAACATCCAGAGAAAATATAAAATCATTTAATTTTTGGAGTAATGCGATGACATAACAAATAGAAATGAAATATTTCTGAGGGTTATTGATAGATATCTGAGATGCTTGCGTAATATTCACTGAGAGATTATTTTATTAAGTCGGGGAGTTTCCCTGTTTGTCCTTCATACCCGGATTAACCCTTTACCTAACATGAAAAGCAGTCGATACTGGTAAAAATAATTCTTGAATAACTAATTTTTTCATTTTTTGTCTCAAAAACTTAGGTTATAACCCCTCATTGGAACGAGCTCAACGAGCTCGTTCCAATGAGGGGTTATAACGTATGTTTTAGAGACAACAAATGAAAAAGTAATGAAAATTAATTGGCGATTTTTGAGAATAGCGCTGGCCGGTTTTGGCCGTTACGTTAGGTAAAGGGTTAAGTAGTACGCTTCCTTTGTGTGGTTGAATGGGAAAAGAGATATCGGGTAGCAGCATAAAGGAATTCTACAAGGTGAATGTTAACGTACGAAGTTGGGCAATTTGTAACAACTTGGATTGGCGTAGATATGGGCTGAGGATATGTTAGTAAGATTTAGAGTTCATTTGTAATCTGTTACTCAACGACGGTCCATTCAGCGCTTAGAATAATTGCTAATAGCAAGAATACGTCATTTAGACATTAAGTTTCTAAACCTTTTCCACTTTTGGTGTGGGAACATCCTCCCGTACCAAAGAGGTCCACAACATGGACTTTCTTCAGTACCCTTGCAAGACACATGGATTTCAGGCTTAACTGCGTTGATTTCTGTTAGAAATATTTATTGTTTTGACATCAACCACACAGAAGCAATCTACGTTGATGGCAAAAGAGTATAAGGGACGTTGAATAAAATACACATACTACATGTGCCTTTTCTTGGAAACGCGTACGAAAATAAAGATATGGAATTAAATCCCAACCACATTCACACTCTAAAATCGGTAGTGTTAAACATTAACCCAAATCAACTGGGTTAAAGGAGTATGAATCCAATTGGGTTAATATTCACTCAGCCCAATTGATTTGAGTCGATTTTTAACCCTACTGTTTTCAGAGTGCACGCCCACCCCTCCACATTAACAAAAGGCAAACACATTTATCTCTATAATTGTCTTGAGTACTCACCAAATTCATAACTTTCTCGTCCAGTGTTTCGCTACTTCTTGAATATAAGGGACTATTCAGTCCTGTTGTTTTATCCCATGTTCCGTGAAAGTCGTAGCTCATCAGATTTATATAATCAACATACCTGCAAAAAGACTGCCGTATCAAAACATGTGGCTCGTTAAAATATCAGAAGTCATAAACATTTTGTTGTATTAGCCTTTGTTTTAAACAGTCCATGATCTGTCCTACTCATCAGGTCAGCTCGTGTTTAACGGCTTTTGGCAGAGCATTCAAGGGGTGCCACACCCCCATGCCTAGCGGATGGTCTGCTTCTCTGCACAGCTATTGGTCTGTGAGGACGCGTTGGAACAGAATGGTGATTTTTCAGACGATAAAAAAATTTACCATTATAATTATACACAACAGAACCTGATCAAACAGACCATCGCTTTAACAAAAACTGTCGCGCATCGCCCTTTGGCCGCGCATTACCATTTAAATTCTAGAATGAGATCGTCGCACGTAATAAAGAGGCGCCCACTTACTTGCAAATCTCTTAACTGAATATCCATGTTAACTGAATATAACTTCCAACCACAAAACTATTTGCCACACATTCGGAACAAATTTGACCTGTTAGTTCCATACAGGTGTAAACTTCTGTTAACAGAATAAACAATCTTATAATATGTCGAGAAATTACCCTAACAGTTACCACATTTTCCATAATCAAATATCTGTTTGGCCTCTGCTCATCAAACAAGATGTAATGGAATCAATACTCCGTTTATCTCTAGAATAAAGGAAACTGACCTGTTAATTGAGTACTACTACTGTTAATTGAATACTTGTCATGGCCAAGGTGGCTATTCAATTAATAGGGTTCCACTTTACTAGCTACGGTACAATTAAAACGAACTATGCTCTTATCTTGACGTAATTTCACATAGGAATTGCGCGAAAGTTCCTCATCGAATGGAATCCAGAGCATGACAGATTTTCCTGGTTACTAATAACAAGCACAAGCGATGTATCAGCCAAGAGACTTCCTGGTTTAAACCAGGAAGCCCGTTGGTTGAATTATTGCTTGTGCATAGGGCATATATACAGAATTTGATCGTCTTACTATCGTCAATGCACGCAGATCAACGCGCAGAGTAACTAGCTATTTGCGGGCAATTCATGACAAGTCTTCCAGTTTTATCTGCACTTTCCCATTTGTACGCGGATTCTGCTATAATTTACTCCCACAGCCCAAAGAGGCTATATGATTACATTACTACGGATCCTCATTAACTTATCTGTGGGTTCATTATAAAATGGTTTCTGCAAATTTGTCTTGCACTTATGTACACCGGATCGACAAGAAAAAAAACTGTCACAAACAAATTCAGAAAAGTCACCAGAAATTGATTCTATTAAGTCTCAGTTCAAACAGAGGTTATTTTCAACTCAAACTCGAGCAATGCCCTTTTATTGTTCTTTCCCTCGCCGCCCCAAAATTGTTCTCATCCTTCTTATCCCCCAACACCCAGAAATGAACTGTTTAATGCTACCCGTACTTTTGTCTACCAATTGCACCCACAGCTTATTAACCATCTCCTTTGTATCACACAGTAACCACCTGTTCTTCAATTCCCCCTCCCATTTCCTCACTATACTCTTAATGAATTGTGGTCTGACAGACTAATATTTTGCACATTATAAGAGAAAGTGTTTCAGGATCTCCATAACATTACCCCATATTACACATTTGGCACTCTTTTTCGCCGTATTGTCCAATTTCACCCTTAACTTCAGTTTAAACAGCAGTGATCCACGAAGCTGCCAGCCAGGTACTTCTCAAATAAATAAGGTTTCTCTTTATAAACGCAGTCCTATCAAAGACTTCATTGTTCTGAACCCTTCTCGCCAATTTCGGTCACACTACGTAGCCCAAACATTAAACTTCTCCATATCACTATTCAACCGATGATGGCTAAGTTTCCAAGGTTATTGCTACTCGAAGTCAGACACATATCGCCATGCGTGCTACTGAATCAAAAACATCAGCGAGGCCATTGATGTACATCAGGAAAAGAGAAGGACCTTGCACAGAACCTTGTGTGACGTCTGTATCCTTCATGTTATATATGAAGAATGTGCTGTTAATTCGACCTCGCTGTTCGCGATTCTACTGGTGGTCTTAAATCTACGTATGAGCTTTCCCTGAGATGTCATTCCCTTTAATTTTGAATATCAGCCCTTGTGCCACACTCTCTCAAACGCTTTTGAAATATCACAAAATATAGAACAAGTTTGTAATCAACGTTTTGAAGTACTTTACATAAGCAGAGTAAAAGTGAAATGTCTCTATAAATAGTTTTATCTCTTGTGTCATAAATTTTATAAACTGGTATTACATTTGCGTTTTTTCCACGAATCTGGAAATGTACATATGTTGACAGAAAGTTTGAATAATAATCTCAGAGGGACGGCTAAACTGTCAGAAGTACCTTTCAGCATTTTGGCACTGATATTATCATATTCATGGACCTTGTTCTATTTCATCGAATTAAATACTGTGACGATGTCATCAGTTTCGAAGGCAATTTCACTTAGGGTGTTGGTACAACGCGGTGTGAAAATCGGAAGTCTGTGGTCGGTATTAGCAAGCAGTTCATTTTTCTAAATTTATCGTTTAGTAGATTTGGGTGTATTTTTATCATCTTTGTACAGGGGCGGGATTACAGATAATTTTCATCAACTTAACAATTCCTTTAGAACGTTTCAAATAATCCTTTGGAGATTCCTCAGTGGAAAGTAAATGTTCGAGATTGCTTTAGTTTTGTCTTTGTTTTTTTGCATATTTTTTTATATTATTTACTCAGGTTTATATTATTTTATAATTATTCCAATCTTCGCTTAATTGGGTCCTTATAGTTGTTTTCCTTAGTATTTTGCATTGCCGAATTTTGCATCTGAGTTTTTATGTAAATTGGTGTTTGTGTTTGGGAAGGATCAAAACTGAAGATTTTGGTACGCGCTTATCAGTTATATACAAAAAAGATCAGCTAAAATTTTCGGTAGCAACGTTTATATCCAGGGCATTTTCAATTAGGTGTCTCTAGTTTAAATGTGTAATGGGGTTATTTGCTACATGTAGTTCAAAGTTTACTTATTGTAATTCAGAGGAACACAGGAATAGGAAGTATTCATTGAGTAATTAAATGTAATACTCCAGTGTACTGCCAAGTGATCAGACACTTTTATATATAGAATATCACATTCCATTGTTACAAACTGGTCGCTCTCTAAAACTGGATAAAGAAGAGACTCGCTAATTGAAGTAATACGGGTAAGTTTATATACAAGGTTTCTCAGGTCATAATGAATGACAAATTCGTTCAGTCTAGCGAATGGCTTCAGTACGTCAGAATTGAAATCATCTGTCGGAATTACGGACTGATGAATATCCAGGGCCCTTTCGACAAAGCCAACAAATAGATCCCTTTCGGTATCAAGTCCAGTACTGTAATAACTGAGCCACCGCGCTCCCTGAGGCGTTATCGAAGTGTGTTTCTGTAAAGCATACGATATTATTTTTTTTTTAACTATTTCAGATATTTCTGATAATTTGTGCCTCGGACTGCTTCTGTGTTCAAATGAAAAAAACTGTTAACAGATGAGGATCGTTGTCATTTCCGCAGAGAGAATCCGGATTCAGCCTAATTTCACCCGTAAGGATCAGTAATACCAAAAGAAGGAAGATAAGTTTCACCATCTGAATAACAGAGTTCTTGAACAGAGATGGTGTCGAATACGTAGGACTTTGCAATGATTGTTTTGGAGCCAGGTGGAATCAGACTTCAGACCTCAGATGGGTGGCTAAAAATAATTCAATCACTTAATGTTGTCCGATACTTTTCTTTGAGTGTCCGTCTTCAGATCAATGTAAAACTCTCCTGGCTGTTAAAAGTGTACTTAATATCAAAATTTCAAAATTTTAACTAATACGTAACAAGTCTTGTCTTCATTTCGGATTATATCCTATGTTAAGATGGCATTTTTATACACTTTGCTGGAGAGTATTAAATGACATTCTTCAATCTATTGCACGCACATAAATTTACACTCATCCAAAACAATATTACTTGTATAAAAAATCATTTGCACAATGAGAATGTCAAGTTTAAAAAGTGAAGCAAAGATGCGAACTTCTTGCAGTGTACTTTGTGGAATCTTTCTGTAAAACTTGTCAGTCACACAATCTTAAAACTCAGCACGAAAGCGTTGGTAATGTTATATCTGTCAGAACATTTGTAATCTTTGCAAACTTCATTGAGATACTTGGGGCGCGGTGGCTCAGTTGGTAGAGGTGCAGGCGGCAAGCCGAGAAGTCCTCGGTTCGCATCCCACGGCAACCGCGTTGTGTCCTTGGGCAAGACACTTCACCCCCATTGCCCACGCGGGGGCACGGTAGCGTTGTGTACAAAGGCGTAATGTCTTTAACCAATGTTAACCCTGCCTGTGTGGAGTTAGTATGTTGGGGAGCTGATAGTTGCTCGCCGTTGCTCGGTGGTTCTCTCCGGGTACTCCGGCTTTCTCCACCCGTAAAACTGTCGTGGTCATGATTAGCCATTGTGCAGAAATATGCGACCTTAAACTCCAATAAATAAATAAATATTCACATATTGAAACGCGGTATTCGCATAATAAGTGACCGTGGAAATTCATTTGGACAAAAATAAGGCATGATCCATTGCTACACCGACATTGCCTTATCCTTGCCAATAAAGATAGTGTGGAATACGAAACATTCGTGATTTCCTTCGCGATGGAAATCCTCCAGATTATGTACAATGGAAAGACAGAAACTTGTTCAGTTGCTGTCCCTCATTATCCACTGGAACAAATATTGAAACAATTTTAACACCATTACAGACTTATAATAGTTGTAGCATCAACGAGCTTCTGATCCCTCTAATGTACCTTCATCGAACCCGATGACTGTAAAAGATGCCAAAGGCTCTAAAAAATAAATATTATAAGTATATAAGAGTATTACAATTGTTTTTAATATTTGATTGTATCACGAAGACTAAGAAGAAGACACATTTTCGTGGAGAAACAATTCATTAAAACTCTTACTACCTTTGTTTATGCCATTCTGTAAACCAATTAAGGAAGAGTGCCGTGCGAATTTCTGTTCTAAAAGGTATGGTCACACGACATACATTTATAGCATGAAACGCATTTAAATGCCGACCAACCTAAGCCTTTGTGGCCCTATTATGTTAATAATTTGTTTACATCGTCATATCTTCAATGAATCCAGATAAATTAAGTCAAAACTTGTTTGCTAACTCTCTGCAGAATGCAACTTAAAGAATTATAGTTATTTATGGAAAAATAATTATTTAGTTTGAATTTCAGTTTCAAAAGTTTATTTAAGTAGATAAATATCGTGCCCTTCTGTAGTGAAGCTATTCAACCACTCTGTGTTAACTCCTAACCTTCAATTTTCCATAAAATCAAATCATGGTTTCAAACAAGCTGCCATTACTTGATTTGATGAAACACCTACGTATTAGGGATGGCATCTAGCATCAAGAAATCACTGTTAAGGGGACCACTCCTGTTAATAAAGTGAAAACCTATGTTTTTTGAGTGGACACCATAATTAATTCAAGAATGACTTGCAGGTGAAATATAAATTTTCAACGAGCGAGCGCAGGTTACCCGTTAAAAGGTTACATTTCACCCACTAGTCACGAATGAAATAATTATTGTGACCAATCAAAAAGCATTGGTCTTCTTTTTTATGATGAGTTGTCTATTCTAGAAAATTTCTACGTTTTAATCCCAAATTAATCAGCGACGAAATTATTCCACCACGGAACAAAATAGTTCCTTCAACTCTTCCTAGAACGATACACAGAAACGGTAATGGATATTGATTTAATACCCCAGATGACATTAACAATAACTTTTCACCATGAAATAGTAAACATCTCTCACAACGATAACACTTTAGTGAGTTTATGTCGTGTTCGTTGATACTATTTTCGCTGTTTTCTGCCGGTTGTACGTACACTGGAAAATACCATTTTTAAATATAACGTAATCGCATGCATTGCGTCAGTCAATGCGAAAAACAACAGCTACGTTTTTGCAATTTCCTTATATTTTCAGTAACGGAATCATATAATAAAATGGTATATTTTGTTAATAAGGTCAGCAGTATACTCATTTAGGTAAAATGGTATTTTGTTCTGTGCAGGCATAATTGTTTGGAGAATTTCGTTAGAAGGATAACTTTTTAACTTTGTAATATCCATAATGTAATAGAAAACTTGGGTAAAAAAAGTTAAGAAGAGTCACTTCTACACGTACAGTTCTCAGTCGAGCTGAACAAACTTCCAACAAATGAAAAGCATGGCTTACCTACAAAGGATATGATGTTTCAACAATGTTCATCCATGTTTGATGTATATTGTAAACGTATGAAGAATTGTAGTGTAAGGTTTAATTGGATTCAGCTTAATTTAATATTACAAATGCTGAATTGCAAGATGGAACTTCAGTCTTTACTTCGGAAAATTTGGTATAGTAAGTCAGTGTCAATGCATAATACTCTTTAACTGGTTGAGGGCTACATTATTTTTGGTGGTCTGAATTTGTTCATCAAAATTTGTTTCATTACACATTATTGAAGTGTGCCCTCAGGCACTCTTCAATAATTTGTGATAAAACAAATTTATATGAACAAAATATTATTTGTGTTTGACTGAATATGAAACACAATCAAGGAAAACGCTGGCTTTTGCTCTGGTCCCCTCATTTTTTTAAAAGCTCTGTTAGTGGCGTTTAGCACTCAACCAGTTAAGTAAAATGTTATCATCCAGATGTATTTTGAGTAGAAAGATCTTCGTGTAACGGTAATCAGAGTAACTGATTTAATGTGGCAGAAAACTTGAATAATTAATCTTTCTCAGTAAAACTTCCTTCCTAGTGGGCGATCCATCATCAATGTATTTTCAAACTTAATGGGGTTGTTAAAATAATAAACATAACTTGCACATGTGTGTCTTTGGAGACCTCTTTACTATCAGGCCGCCATTTTACATTCGCATACTACCGACAGCTATAAAATGTATATTGCCGAACTGAGATAACAACGTTTGATTTTATTTCTCCCACTCACCTGCCAGGCATGTGGTGACGGGGGAGGATATGGGGTGTTTCACCACCGCCCCCACCTCAACTCCGAGATATAAATTTGAATAGTTAGAGATTTTCAGATTAAAAATTGTACAGTTAGAAAAACAGTCAACCGGCACCGCAAATTCAGCTCTGAATAATGGCCCGAATTGTATTTCTAACTAAATAACCGAATTTTAGTCGTAAATGTCCAATTGAAACATGACCTTTAGTTATGGGTTTGATACCATTGAAATTCCCACGTTAAAACACGAATCAAGGCGCTTCATCAATGGTCCCAACTGCAAGAATTGGGCGTAATTTATAATTAAAAAAACATGAATTTTTCTCAGGTGGGACCGACCCATGGTCGACCCCATTTCTTCGGTGATATAAAATGGGCCCTCTTCCATCGAATTCCCCAGCTCTTTTTATACCCTGACCCGTGACTCACCCCACATAGAAACTCAACCCATTTAACCCCAACCAATTCAGCCCCAGGTACGATGAATAAACTGAGGCGCATCATACAAACCTGCACAATTCCGGAATATTATATGAATTGTCAATTTTCGATTTTGACGCGGCAACAGCCGCTGTTAATAGGAGAGGCGCTCTACCAGTTCTCGATCCTTCCGACCTAAAACCTTCGCTCAGTTCCTGAAGTAGATATAAATTTGAAAAGACATTTAAGAAATTATTTACGTTTTACAGTATGTCACTTGCGATTTCAAACAACGGGATTATTTGAACGAGTTTTCAAAACATTTAACTTACTTTAACTGCCGCAATTAAAAGTAAAATGCGTCGATCTAATACCGTGCGATATTCATGTGTTAGGATCATAATAAAGGTGTTTATCCATGAAATTTCATGTCTATCGGGACATTGCCCCATGCACTTGATGGTTTGGACCGAACGGTGGCAGAGACCAAACCATCAAGTAAACCGAAGGTTTTAAGGCGCCGCAGGGTTGGTGTGGAGTAGACTAACCCCTTACGATCTCTTTAGCAATACAATGGTACTTTCCGCATCCAGCAGCCGCACAGGAGGAGAAGCAAAAGAGCCAGAAAGACCACCAGAGCCCAGTCCGCCACCCCGCCGGTAATACTAGATGGTTCTAATCTGTTCTGCATGCATTTAAAGTCTGCCACTTATATAATATAGCTCGTCGAGAAGATCCACTTCCTTCATTGACAAGTTTAGTCTGCCTCCAGAAGTTAAAGATAGTGATTATTCCAGGGGTAATCCTTGTTGTTCTTCGATCAAGTATTGTTGTAGGCGTATGCTTGAGCGAGCCTTCCTAGACAGGTATAATGTGTCCCCGACTCGGTCGGGCCCCTACCACCGAAGCACACATCCCGCTCACGAGAGGGGTATAAGTGCCAAAGGTTAGACGCTCCCTAAACCGGCCGATGTTCCTCAATTACCTGGAGCCTCCGCAGGGTTACGACGATCATCGGAGGGTACACCAGGACAGGAGAAGCCAAACGGGCATCATGGTTGGACTGTAGAGAAGAAAGAAACCCCAGCATTAACGCCAGCTAGGGAATGTCCCCCGGCATGAAATTCCTTAATGGTTACACAAATAGAATTACAGTAAACTTCTGTAGTATTTTTGAAGGCCTGGGTAATCTGCCAGTCTTTTAGAGAGGTTAGGATGCAATCTTTGAAGCCCGCCACCCCACCCCACCCCACCCCCCCCCAAAAAAAAAGATTGAGATAACCAGAGTGTTTGTGGGTTAAGTGTACATCAGTTCGTTGGTGTAGTTTTTAGTGATTTGTTGAGTTGGTCTGGGCAGGGTCATACAGCGTGTAGCACCCAGCAACGACGAACCTGGATTCTGCCATAAGAGACAGCGATGCAGATATGCGGATCGCTGATATTTATCTGCCTATATCTACTCTTGATGATTGCATGAGTGTGTCGGTAGCCGTGCTGTAGTTGCCTTGTCGGTGTGTACGCGTGTTGATGTGGTATGGTAGTTTTGATGATGAGTTGGTCGGAGCAGGGTCAGTCTATGAGCTGGAACCCAGCAACGACGATACAGGTATACATTCGAGGGGAGCGCGAAGAGAGTTTATGAAGCAGGTAGTTTGTGCCTATCCATATCCAATCGGGATTTTGCCTGCAGGTGTGCTGTGGTTTCGCTGTGGTTTAGGTGTGTACCGAGTTTGGTGTGATATGGTTATATTGGTGGTGAGTCTGTCGGGACAGAGTCAAACTATGAGCGCCACCCAGCAATTACGATGCTGGCATCTATTTGGTGGAGCGAGGTGAACAGATACTTATGCAGCAGGTAGCTTTTGCCTATCTGTATCCAGTCTGGGGATGCCTGCTTTTGTGTGTGCTGTCCCTGTGCACTAATGTTGTAGGCGTACGCGAGTGTCGGGAGAATTGCACTCCACTATGTCACGATTGCGCGAGTTTGGTGAGTCAGTGTTGTCAGTGTTGTCGAGTTATACGTGACAGTGTTTAGTATTGTTATCGTCTGATTGGAGCTTCTTGGCTAAGTCTGCAGATAAGAAACCCCCTTTGATATTAGAAAAAATACAAATATCTTCACACAAAGGCCTAGTCATACCGGCCGTCGTTTAAAGACACCTGCCGCGCATAGGCAGGCAATCTGAACTGTAAATATCAACCTTTGAAGGGTATATTTTCGATTTATCTTACCCGTTTACTGCCCAGTAAAACAGCGAGGTAAGTGCGAAGATCCGACACTATGTTGTTAGTTCGCTAAGTGAACCTGATACAATATTTAAAAGAAAAAACTCTTTTTCAAAGTGAAATAGAAGTAGGAAGATAAATACTAACTTTGTATTTTCATTGGGATTTGCAAAGTTTAATAATCTTTACTTGTTCTGAAACGATGTCCCGCCAGGTTTTAAAGTAGCGGCAAAGGAAATAAATAAACTTTGAAAAGCTCCAGTAAGGCATTTTTTCTACATTTTACACATAGTATTACAGGAAGAAAAATGCTATACTTTAAATGAAAATGAAAGTACAAAAACATCACACTAGCAATTTAAACTACACATCATTGAAAAGCATTTTACATGGACTTCATGATTTGATGTCCTACTACTCCCAAAATAATCATTGTTTGGCTTTTTTTTAAACTTCACTCTAATTATTTCCTCCATACAGCGCTGTAGTAATTTTTTTAGCGCTGCGCAACTCTGACTTCGCGCATGCATACACAGGGAGATAAAATTGTTGCTCATGCCTTGTACCGTGCATTAACCAATTGGACGCTGAGTTTCTAATTAGGATCGTCGAATGTTAAACTTCCTACAGCACGCTTTTCATTTTTGGAAGGTTGAGTAATAATTCAATAGGGCTGTGGGATTAAATTATTACGAATCCTGCTAAACTATTTGCTGTTGATTATATTATTTGCAGCTCCATCACTTACCTGGTAATGCAAACGTATCACTAAGATAAGATGAAAGCGTTAATTGTCGGGGAAAAACACAGTGACACATTCATGGAGAAAGGTCACAAGATGCGGCTTCATTTTTCGGTTTCAGTTTAAGTGGGATAAAGATGTTTCTTTCTCAGGCTCAGTCCAGGCTCTTTTATAGTTCTTGTCCTCGCACACAAACTTACTTCTGATGCTCCTGTAGTTATTGCTTTTATTGTATCGTAAAAAGATATTCTAATTCACTCAAGAAAGTTGAAAGGTATTGTTCTTTTGTCTTACGCTCCATAATACGTTTTAATAATTCACAATCAGTTGATAGCTGAGGATCTGATCCACAGTTTTCAAGACATTTCCCAAAATAATACGCCATAAGTTCAATTTAAATGTGAATAATGTCAAACATTATTTGCTGAATCTATTACATGCATTATAATTTCTACATATTCCAAAATGATAAAAAAACAATCTGATAATGTGCAACAAAAAATACGTATGTCGGACATACTACACTTAAACACGAAAAATACAAATTAAAAAAAGTGAATGAAAAGTAACTAAAACCTGCCATTATTGCCACGCAGTGGACTAAAAGTAGTTCTCTACAGTCGTACCTACCTATCCATAGAACATACCATCCTACTTTTTAACCCTTTACCCAACGAATCGGCCGCAACCGCCCGTGTAATATGCAAATTCAGCCGTTGAAAAAATATTATTTTTCAAAACATTTCAACAAAACTATATCATGTGACCCCTCGTTGGAACGAGCTCGTCGAGCTCGTTCCAATGAGGGGTCACATGATATGGTTTTGTTGAAATTTTTTGAAACATTTCAAAAAATGATATTTAAAATAATAAATTTTGATATCGTCTGCGTTGGGTAAAGCAAAGATTATTTTCTTGCCATGGTCCGCTGTATACTTGAACACGCTCTTTTGTAAAATGATATCAAAAAAGAGTTATTTTTTCATAATCTATGATTTTCATAATGCCTTCTGAAATATATAGCTATGAATCAAGTCCAATTCTCTAAACATCCAAACACTTGAATTTTGCTTTCGAACGAATGAGCAGAATTCACCCTGTCTTGTAAAAATAAATTACCTTCACTAAAGTCACAAAATTTTGTTTGTCAGCAGGAGGGCTTCCCCTATCTGCCGGATACTCCCAATCTAGATCTAGTCCATCAAATTTATATTTCCTAAGAAAATCGATTGTTGTCTTCAGGAACTCAGCCCGGTTTCCATACGAACCCACCATCTGCGTGAAGGGATATGAACCCATTGTCCATCCTCCGACAGCCAAAAGTGTTTTGAGATTTGGATTCTTGTCTTTGAGTTTATTTATCCTGTAGTACCTGTAATAAAAATAAGTAACACTTAATTTGGTTATCTCCGGGTGCTCCGTCTTCCTCCACCCGTAAAACCCTAGTGTCAAAAGTGCGTTCCCAATAAATAAAGAAATCACACTGAATTTAGAAGGAATGTCTATCATATTGCGGAACATTTAATTTTCAACATAAACATAATTTACGCTTTAAATTTACATGTTGTTGTTCCATTCTGCAAATGGGATGCGCGCACAATATGGCCATGATATATTCCATTACATGTTTAGTTTTTGAAGCAAACTAGAGCGGGACAACTTAAAATTGTTGAAGTTCATTCAACATTCGGTGTGCCTTTGTAACGATTGTAGTGTACCATATTTTAAGTTACATGACGTGGTTGTGGATTTTTTTAACTCTTGTAAAATCTTCTCTGGGAACATATTTGAGCCGGATGCGGCCTGCTGAGGTAGTAACAAGATAGATTGGGGGTTAAATATTGCTTACAACACAAAACCATTGCAATTCTCAGAAATTGGTGTTTGCTTCAATTGAAGCCATGATTTACAATAATTATAGGCTACAAGAGAGAACTATTTCACAGTTAACAAGTCGAACTTCTAGTTGTTTAGAAAAATAACATTTATGTTGTTCGCAATTAAAAATAGCCTTGCAGACTGCAGAAAAGATGATGACATAGAAGGGATATACGTTCAAAATTTGAGTTATCTCATAACGCATGGAAACTAGATACACATTTTCACCCAAACAACTGTTGAGCTGAAAATTTAGGTGGAGTTAACACAAATGTTATGATTTTCTGTAAAGAACTTATTCGAGCATCTGGAAGGGCCATGAATGAACCACATATACTACCTAAAGGGACTACCGGAGGAAACCCACGTCCCACCCAAAAGGATTTCTGTAACTTTAAACCCCCATCAGAAAAAAGCAAACCTCTGTTGTGTTCAGGGGATGCAAGTTGATCATTATTGAGGCATGTTTTACACATTTTACCCGAGAATGTTATTTCAATTACGACATTGGTGTTACTGAGAAAAATAGGCTTGGTTATGGACGGCATGATCGAAGCTGAAATGGCACACAAACTAGTTGATAAAGATCATATTTCCTTGCATCCTCTCCGAAAGGAAAAGACTTTAAGTTCATTGGGGATAACTGATCCAATACCAAGAGGCAGTTCGCGTGCGAATTCTTAGAGATGCAAAATCACAATAAATAAATCTCTTTCGTCGAGTGAAATACCTTTGACTACTGCTAATAGCTCAACTACGTCTTTGCATGTGTCAAACACAATGAGTGTTTCCTCTTTTAACCAGGAAGTGAATGTCAATCAGAATAAAACCACGAAATCTACAGAAAGTTAAATGAGCGAGTTTAGCAAACAGAGAAATTCTCTGAATCTTTTGATGATACCCAGTTTTGTTGGGAGGGGTAGACTGAATATCGCAACCATACAACTGACTGTTCTGATGCTGTTAATTAAATGGACATATCAGAGCCCCGTCACAAAAATAAGAACTCATGGTGAGAAAGCAAAGTATACTATTCAAAAAAAGTAGGGGATATCCAAACTGACGTTGATATTTTCGGAAAATGGTATTGGATAAGCGTGATTGAACATGTCAATATGTTACCAAGTTTAGTGTGGATCATGAATGTCACCGACCCACGAAAACATCGTGCATGTTTTTAATGTCTGTGGGGTACGTTTTGAAATTTTTATTTGTACTGGACGGGCTTTTTTGGAGGTCTCATCGTTCTTTTCTTAGTAACAACTCGTTCATCAATAGTTTCTGGTCGAAACGTAACTTTTGAGGTATGCGAAGACTGACACGTGACGAACGTTTTCATGCCGTTGGCTTGTTGGAAGCTGGCAACAGACAGACTGCAGTGGCTCAAATTCTCAACGTTATTCAATCGGTGATTAGCTGGTTGTAGTCACGCTACCGTCAGACGGGCAATGTTGATGACAGACGTCGTCTAAGGGCGACAACTGCGAACCAGGTTCGTTTCATCCGAATCACAGCATTACGTAACCGCCATCAAAATGCCTCAGAAGTTGGACAGAAGCTGAGCCGAGCGACAGATGTGCGAGTCAGCGGTCAGACTATCCGAAATCGCCTACACAGGTGGAATTTGTACGCTCGACGACCTCGAATAATTCCACGTTTGACTGAACGTCACATCGCAGCAAGGCGTATTTGGTGTGGTGCACGAAAGCGCTAGGACATCGTCGCTGGAGCAACGTCATGTTTTCCGATGAATAGAGTTCACTCTCGACATCCACGACAGGCGAAACAGAGTGTGGCGGAGGCAGAACGAACGATACCATGACGTAACCGTTAGGCAGCACGACCGTTTTTGTGGTGGATCGGTTATGGTATGGGTAGGCAATACCATGACAAGCAGAACAGCATTACATGTCATCCAAGGGCGTGGCACAGGGCAGTACTACGGTGACAACATGTTAGCAGCTAATGTGCTTCCCTTTGCACGACGTTACGGCCGCCGATTCATTTTCCAAGATGACAATGCAAGAGCAAACAGGTCCCGTGTCGCTACAGAGTTCCTCCAGGTGCAGAACATCACTACACTGCCTTGGCCAGCACTAGGTCCAGACCTTTCACCAATCGAGTACGTCTGGGATACGCTTGGCAGGTACCTACGACAACGCCAGCAGCATCTACCAATGTCCAGGAACAAAACGCTGCACTGCAGGAAGATGGAATAACATCAGTCAAGCTGATATTGGACGTTTGAGGAGGAGTATGCCACGTCGGATCCGCGCTTGTCTCACGAACCGAGGAGGATTTATAAGGTATTGAGGTCTTGGACTGAATATGGTAAATTCTCTGACTGATCGTCCATGTCTTCTATAGCTCAGTGCGTGGAATGTGTGCTTGTCAGACACCCAACTCTCGCTAAAATCATTCACCAGATGTCACAGTGCAATGCCTCTTTTTGATGAAAATATAAATATATTTTTTCATATATCTCACTTTCATCAAATATCCCCTACTTTTTTTTAATAGTATATTTAGAATCGTGATATCAAGTCTTCAATTAATGTTTTAAATATAGTTGATAGAGCGGTAGAATATATGGGTTCGGTGATGTTAGATCTTAGATTTGCTTGGGGATCAAATCGTCTTATTAATAGTAAGAGGAAATTGTTGCGCAGGCCTGTTTTGGACAGCAAGTTTATTCACTTGTGTCCGCCTTTTCTACCTTACGTCGGTAATTTTACGGTGATTATATGAATAAATACATTCGTGATGCACAAGACATGAACAGAGTTTCCAGGAATGTTGGAAGGAGCTTTCCACCTCATGTCTTCCGTGGCATTAGAACTGGAGGGTTTCCCGGCGAGCGCGGGTTAGAGGTAGAGCATATCCAGCACCCAGGCAATAAATCCAATCAGTGGCTGCAGGTCTTTCAAAACGCTTGATGGCGGGATACAAGAAATAAATCAACTAGAAAGTATTGATATTGTGGTAGGTATGAAATAAAATAAAATTGAAAATTGGAGGACGATTACAGACGATCTGCATTTCCCCGTGTCGTTCGATATTGTCAACACTGTCAGATTTCCATGAGGGGTTTAACCCCCTCGAGCATTTTGTTAAACCTACTAATCCAGTGCTCTTGAAAATGAAGTCATTGATTCAGAAATGTCTACATTGTTAAATTTCAGTGTAACTGAAGATGTACATGTTGAATGTAATGAATTTGTTTGTCCAATTTTCATTCTCAGGAAACGTCCATTTGCAGGCTGTATGAAAATGAGTATCAAATGCTTTTTGAATATGAAACAGCTGAATGAATTCACCACCTATCATAACTTTAAAATGGAGATGTTTTGATTCAGTTTTATAGTTGGTAACAACTTCTTGTTCTATTGTCTCCGTAAATTTACAGCATGCCTATTACCCGGTTCCCATCGCTGCGGAATATCAGGTCATATTGTGACTTGAACATTCTGAACATTTGCATCAATGCGTGATACTGTGAAAGGCATTTCTTGTTCCTCTGGGTAATATACAAAGTTGTTGAAACCACTTTCAAATACTTTGAGGAAAGTGAGGCATGAAAAATCAAGTTATATAGATGATTTATTGCTGCCCGGAGACAATTTAGTGACTGTCAAGACAATATTGCTGATACGGTGAATCTTGTAAGTTCTGGGGTTTTCAGTTCATGATCAGGAATCTTTGTTAACTCCCACATACAGTCTCACATGTCTTGGGTTTATTATTAACTCTGTAAACACGTCAGTCACATTGTCATCGGGTAAGGTGCGATTACACGTGGCGTTGAATGTAAGTGCGTGTATGTTTGATAATCAACCGACATTCCGAAAATACATCCATTACTAAGGCTCATAAATTCTTACCTACCGGTAGGTCAGTATGCCAGGATTTGCTGCAGAAAAATTGTAGCATCGAAAATTACGACATTAAAGCAATCCAAAAGTAATTTCAGTGCAGAAATTGAGGTTACTAAAGATATAAGAGAAGATCTAAAATGGTGGATTAATGAGTTGCCGTCTCAAAACAGATTGCCGAATCATCGTCGCCTGAGTGCTAGAATGTTCTATGTCCCGTAGGGGACATAGAGCATTCTAGCACTCAGGCGACGTCATGGCAACCCTGATGAGATAATTACGACAGATGCTGCTCAGTTGGGCTGATGAGCTGTTTGTGCAATTGGGGAGATAGGGGATCGGTAGAAACAAATTTAATATGGTTTCATTATCAACTATCTTGAATTGCAGGTTATCTGGATGTCGTCACAATCCCTCTGTAACCTGTTATCAGATATTCGTGTACAATTTAGAATGGAGAATACATGAGCCGTTTCTTATATAAATGATAAGGGTGGTGCTAAATCTTGCACTTGCAGCGATGAAGTGGTTATCAATATTTGGGAATGGTGTATCATCTGGATAATATGGATATCTGCCAATGACATTATAGATCACGTAAAGAAGCTGCCTCTTTATCCCGACATTTTAACACTTTATCCAAGGAAGGCGATATAAAAATTTATTATTTTAAATAGTATTTTTTGGAGAAATTTCAACAAAAGCATATCATGTTACCCTCTTGAGAATGGGCTTTACGAACCCGATCCAATGAGGAAGCCAGATGATATGGTTTTATTGAACATTTTGGAAAAAAATGGTGAAATTGTATATTGCGCGGGCGTCTGCCACCGATTCGGTAGGTAAAGGGTTAAAGATAATCTTGAGTGGCAACTCAATCAATATATTTTTACAACTCGCGGGACTACCTCAAGTTGATATGTTCTCATCGCGGTTTAACAAGCAAATTTCTAAATATGTGTTCTGAAAGCCAGACCAGAAGCTTGGACAATTAATGCATTTTCGCAAACTTGGACTGAAATTTATATCTTTGCTTTTCACCTTTCCGCTTGGTGAGCATGGTAGCTCGGGAATTAAGAGGAAACAGGGGAGAATGCATACTTATTGCACCGACCTAGTTAACGCAGGACTGCTTTACTTCAGTGATGGAAATGCTTGCAGACATTCCACGCATAATTCATGACTTCGACAACAGTGTTTCTATCTCCAAAAGATGTGATACATCCCTTTCACAACAAACTTCAGTTGATGGTATGTCGGCTTTCCGGGAATCCCCTGATCATAGAAATATTTCAGATAAAGCTACAGAAATCATCATGCATATCTTAGAGGTCGACTATTGAAAAAGTAATACGTAGTTTATGTTAAAAAAGTGGTTTCGCTTCTGTCATGAACTGAAGGGTAGAACAATTCGTGCCTCTGTCAGTTCAGTTTTTAATTTCGTAACGGAATTGTTTCATTCCGGATGTAGCTACAGTGCAATTAATTCAACTGGATTTGCTTTGTTGGCACTTGGAATTATCGGTTTTCATCCTGTAATCATTAACTGTCTAAAATGTGTCTTCAATTTACGTCAATCACAGTGCAAATATTCAGAAACGTGGGAAGTGTTAGAAATTCTGCATTATGCTAGGACATTATCTCCAGTCAAAGCACTTGGTTTAAGGCTACTTTCTCAAAAACTAGCTATGCTGATTGTCTTAACATTAGCTAGTAAAACACAGTCCCTTGGATTGTTAAGTATAAAGAATTTGGAGATGCCCTCCCAATTATATACTCCTTTTTATAGAGACGTATTAAAGCAAACGCGCGCGACCTGGAACATGTAATCCAGTGACAACTTTGAGAGCATACCTGCCAGATAGGAGTATGTGTGTGATTTTTGTCCTGAAGTAGTATTTGAAAAAAAACTTCTCCCTTAAGAAATGGGTGTGATTACCTCTTGATCAATTATGTTAAGCCACATAGTTCAGTAGGTAGAGATACAATAAGCAAATAGTTGAGGATTGTTCCAGCACGATCGGGTACAGATTGCTCACATTTTAAAACTCACAGTATCCAAAGTGCAGCATCTTCAAAGTCTAAAGCATTTTTTTTTTTTTTTTTTTTTAATTTGCGTTCATGTTAATGGTAATAGACTGTATGATCACAAATTTGCCTCAGTTGGTAGTTCAAAACCTAAGTTTATTACAGTTTAAAATAAGGCATAGCTGTCACTTCGTATCAATAGTTTACGCATTTAAGTCATCCATTTTGAGATTTGTTTTCACCAAAGATGAGTCACCAAAATTAAAAGAATGTCCAACAGAAATTAACGAAGTACAGAATAAGCAACTTTCTGTCGACTATTGTATGCTTTCGAACGAGCTCGCAGGCCACTGATCTAATGCTGTAGGGTATTCGACGCTGTTATGGCCTGGTACTAGTCCAACATTCAAACAGTCGATCCTTCGGTTTGCTTTTCCGACCAATGGAAATATTCCAGACGACTAAAAAACCCATAAACTATAATTTGCATGAATCAACACAAGAAATGTGTCTTGATTTGACAAAATCTTCAATAACTTTACCAATACCATCAGCGGTGATTATCTATAAAACAATTACGAATGATGGGACACTCCTCACATCAGTAGTTTTATGAATACGCCGCGTAGTTCCACTAATTTCGATAACATCTTGATGATTTCAAGGCGAAGTAAAATCTTATTGATTGTAATATCTATAACAGGAACATGAAAAAATATCTATATATCTTTGTGAGTAATGGGGCATCACATTGTATCAACGGCCAGCTACGAGCAACCTTCACGAGTGGGAAACAAGCAGCCATAACAGCGTTGAATTCCGAAAATAAATAGACTGTCGACCTGGGAGCTTGGCTGTCCACCCATCTCCCAAAAAGCTGTCTCTTTTCTGACCGACTGGTGTTAAGCTGTTGCATGACAAATTGTGGAAAGAGTTCACTGAAATTCCCAAGACGCTCGCTCGGGGGGGGGTAGAAGAGGGCGCGAGAATTTATGTATTTTCATGAGCTATTTTGCTTCGAGTGGAATACACACGCCCACGAATGTAATAACCGTTTGTATCCACGCTAAAACACTAGCTTCTGTTCTAATGCTAGTATCAGGTAAGATTTCAAAACATTTTTGTATTTTCTTTAGTAGCGATGGTAATACACAGTTGTTTTGTATTGTTTCAGTAGCAACGTAATACACAGTTGTTTTAAACACTCCACTCAAATGTTAATTCAAGTCCACGATTGCAGTTAAAGCGATGTGGACAGCGAGAATTGAGTAGCGGAAAGTAGACCTGATTTAGCATTCTGACAAGACATGCTGTTTTGCTTTCACTTCTTACTGCCATGCACTAAATGCATTTTGAAAGTGTTATTTATGATTTAGAACAAATATCAGATCCTATTTTAAAAAGGTTCGGTGTGCATTTGAAACATCACGACGCATTATTAAACCAACGCACAGCAAATCAAAATTTATTATTTCCGATATTGTTTTTAACGTTTTTCAAAATATTTTAACAAAACTATATCATGTGAGGCCTCATTGGAATAAGCTGCTCGTTCCAATGAGGGGGCCCCCATAATATATTTTTGATCGAACGTTTTGATTTTTTTTTCAACTGCCTAATTTGTAAATTAAGCGGACGGATGCAACCGATTTGTTAGGTAAATCGTCAACTTCTTATGTCCTAAACAGGTATATGAGTGACAGACATGTGGACGATTATTATCCCTGATGGGTGAGGGTATGAGATGGGGAAATCTCACCCGAGGGCAAGATATTTGGGTCAGACACGAGGCTTGCCGAGTGTTTGGACCAAGTATCTTGTCCCGAGGACGAGTTTTCCCCATCTCACCCTTCCCACCCCTCCCCCTCCCATCAGGGATATTTTTTCTCCCCCACCAAAACATCGTAACGTCATCAAAAGTAATTCAAGGGCACGTGCAACTATATCAAACAATTTGGTTGTCCATTTCTGCACAAAAACTGATTCGGAAAGAGCGCACAAAAGTTCTGTATATACCATAGGTACCACGAAATTAAATGACAACGCCGGCAAGATAGTGGTTAAAGATTTGTAGCGAAATGAACAGTGACACATTCCGATGACATATTATGAATTTTGCAATACATTCGCATAACTGTTCAACGGGAATTTCGTGCAACTCTCTCCACTCATAATGACGTTCACCCAAAAATTCATATAAAAGAGTCAAGTGTCCTTTGGTTTTGCGGTCTGTGTTTTTATTTCTGTTTACTTTGACAAACGTTCGTCTGCTAATACTTCCAAAACGTGACACCATCCATGTTGTTTGTTTACAGAAGAACGTGCGATGATTGAATAAATAGTCCAGGGCTCATTAAATATGCTAATAGGCCGGTTACGTGGATCATGTGAAAAAGATATCTATCTCGCATGGTCTTCTCACATGAGACACGCATATCTTGCATTGGAAGTGGGGAGAGAGAAAATTATCGGCATATAAATACTTGGCTGGACGGACAATGGTAAAATATTAAAATGTTACAAAACACCGCATCCAGAATTTATTATATATATTAATGTATAAGAAGTTGAAATAAGATGTGATTTATCAATTTAAAGCCGATGAACTGGTCAGATAAACAGTTTACGAGTTGTTAGATGGAGGCGGAACTAGGGCGTTGTGAAGCTTAGAGATTCGATTCGATTCGAAATCGTTCCGAAGACCCGATTTGAGTCGCGGAGAATCGCTGAAATGTTCTCAAAATTGCCGTTGCCTTCTTTTTCACGTGCACTGCAGCCGCTTTTCAACGTGTTTTGTATCAGAGGAAGAGGTGCTTACAGATAGTAATCCATACAGACAGGCAGACATAGAAGAGAGGCGTGTAGACAGCACAGAGAGCAGATTGACGTAGGTGATACGTTCCTTTGTTTTGATAGTTCAGTCCTCGCCTGCGCGTTCTCTCCATGAAAAATGTGTAAATAAACAGCTCTAACAGCGTCGAATTACGAACAGAATTAGACTGGTGGCATGAGAGCTTGCCATAAACACGGAGAGGGGCACACCAGCATTTGTATATAAATTCTGTCATTCTGTGACGATTTGATTTATGGCAATTGATACGCCAAAAAGCACCTTAACCCTGAAACTGTCTGTCGGTAACCTACGAGTGATATGGAGTTCATTGAAATGGGCATCACAGGTATAAATGATTAGCTAAAGTTGATTTATTATTTGCATTGTTGTCTTTTAATAGCCATAGATGCACAGAAAGATCCGAAATGCTAATAAAAAGCAATGAACTGTTTTCGTATCTTACTCCGGCACACGGGTTGTATGCTGTGTTCAGGAATACCTAATTTAAAAGTGGCCTTTCTACTCAATTTCCTATACAAAACAATTCAAACCTTTGATTCACATCTTCAACTATGATTGAGTATCCACATTAATTTATCTATCCAACGCAAAAAATTGCATCTTTCTGATTTTTTTTAACAAGGTGAACAATACATCGTTTTGTTTTAGCTTTCATTAAATTATTGTAAACTTACAGTCCAGTAGTTGGGAGTTCATCGTTCCATTCAAACGCAGCCAGTTTATTCCCAGTCAGCTTTGCAAAGGCAAAGATGATGTGGGTGCAGTACGAGGCGTTGATGTCTTCTGGGAAGAAGCGCCCTTTTCCCTGCCTATACTGTGACCAGTTCGTGTAGTAACACACAACATTTCCGGCAAAAGCTGTATGAGAGAAAAACAATGAAAATAAGCAAACATCCACTCTTGGAACCCAGTTGCTGTCTTCCAAGTCAGTTCAGTGGCAGCAATTGAAAAAGTCCATATTCATGCCCTGGGGGTAGACAATTCAATATTTTCAGCGTGCAGCCTTATGGCTGCGCATTGAAAAAAAAATATTGATTGGTTACCCCACACATGCACCGAGAAGTCATCGTACTTGGTAAAATTTATGAGTATCATGTCCAGAAAAAGCGGTCTCTAGTGTTCAAAGAATTAAGATATACTATCACAGCAGTACTCTTTATCTGAAAGGATTGACTTTATTAATATACTATTGCATGAAAGGCTGTGGCGAAAATGGGTTATGCTATGAAACAGTGATAGCTTGCCGGTGTTTCTGTTGCGGATTCAGCTAGATTTCGTCTGTGTGTTCTTTTTGAGCAGGCACAGTTTTGCTCCTAAATACAACCAGACTAATGCGGTATTTCACATCCACGTACGCGTGTAGTCTTTAACCAGTTGGGTTGTTAAGAAAACAAAGTTGAAATATTTTTTCAAGCAATTGCCCCTGCAAAGGGCTTCCACTAATGAACCTGGGTGGGCTTTGGGACTGTCCATAACCTCTTCGATACTGTTTTCGTTCTCATTGCAGTGAATAGTAAAAATTTAGCTAACAAAGAGGAACAGTTTTGCGATGTTTGATAAATAAAGGTTGGATGGAAAACTGATCAGACATATCTGAAAAATGGACTAACTATACACTTACATAGATACGGCTAAATCGGGGGCACAAGGATTTCCGTGTATCTCAACATTTCTCCATAGACGTGCATGATGATTACCCAATGGGTTTGAGAATTTGAGAATACTCAACGGTGTCAATGCACAGGTACAATACACAGAGAGCAGATTACCACTAGAACGCTTGGGAAGTGGATTTTCCTTCCAGATAATAAGAATCAATTCTTGTGTTAATTCATGAGAAGTCAAGAACACTTTTAGCCAATGGACGTCCGGGTTCAACCCGGAAGTCCTTTGACTGAAACTATGCAGGTCGTTCTAGTGGCTTTTCCGAGACAAAGGTGCTTTTTCTAGGTGGATCATCCACTCCACAACTACCTCCGGGATAGTGATAATCCACGTTGAATATCTGCTATTGTAGACCCATTTAGTTTTATTTGGTTGTATTTGGCCAATTAATTCCACCTTGGGCCAGTTGGTCTTTTTTATCTACTGCAGACATCTGCCGGCAAAAAGCCTTACCTTCGGGTTGGAAGATGGTTGAAATAGAAGAAATAGACAAACGGTGACCAAAGTCCAATCCTATAAAACTTTATAAATGTATTTTTAGAGCTGAAACGGTTAAAGGGTTTTTTGATCGATTAATCACATGGATTAACCTAGGTTAACCGATTAATCACTTGCTCTTATAGGTAGCTGAATAATTGCCGTACCGTTGATGATTTATAGCATTAGCCCTTTACCCAACGTAAAGGACAAAACCGACCAGCTCTAAAAACAAAACTCTCCATTCAAATGTTATTATGTTTTTCAATTTTTGTCTCAAAAACATAGCTTATTACCCCTCATTGGAACGAGCTCGTTGAGCTCGTTCCAATGAGGGATCATAAACTATGTTTTTTAGACAAAAATTGAAAATAGTAATTTAAGAATGAATTTTGCAAGTGTCGTCTGCTACACGCAATGGGTAAAGGGTTACCAATTCCAGCTACTGATACAGTATAATGATCATGCAAGTGAACAAGTATGTCAGCACGTAACTTGCATGCTTTACTCTGTCTCATATAATTGATGTGAGCCAGTGTTACTTTTTTGATCGATCAAGACGTTGATCATTGCTTAATCGATTAATCGGTTAACCGTTTCAACTCTAGTATTTTTCAGATTTGTTTTGTCTGTCTATGATTCTAAATGGTTGGAATCAACCATTAGCCTTTTAAAGCACCGTTGATTTATTTCAGCCATATATTTTCACACGTACAAAACACAATTCTGGAAAATACAATTGTAAACATTTCATAGGATTGATTCCAGATCGTGGAGTTCACACAAAAAAAAAACGAGAGATACGTAGTCTTTCGTAAATTTGTTGGCATGCGGTTATAATACCTGGCGTGAAACGAAAGAACATCATCGGCTGTTTCAAGGGTACAGTATACTTATTCTTCAACCCCGCGCACACTCTTTTCTATCACTTTCTTTCACGCCCGTTAGGGCTGGAGAATCAAAGAAATGGCTTTTCAGTGGATCATATTTCATTTTGCGGTGCGACCTGGATAGGTGACCCACCACCGTTCCTCATGATCCCCTCACCACCACCACCACCACCACATACATGCGTTTACTAGGCTTCTACATCCTCCGATCGGTTTGGTCAACTATTTTGCTCATTTAAGTTAATAAAACAAAATGCAATCTGTACTGTAACAGCTGAAGGAAAAGTTGTACAAATATCTAGAAATATGATTCGGGACAACCGTCGTAGCCTGCGTTTTGATGGTCAACGATGAACATACATATTCACGACCTCTAGTCTTCCAATTTCCTGTGTTTTGATTTAAACCGATTCACGAGGTACAATCAGAGCGGGCGCGCCGAAAAAATGGACGGCGCGGGGGGAGGGGGGAGGGGATCGAATGCCCTCACATTTTCCATTAATATGCATAACGATTTTTTTTTTAAAAACTTGAGAGCATGCAAGTCTGTCAATATACTGGCATTGCATACCTTTAATAGATTATCTGCAAATGTAAACAGAATTAGTCTCATATGGCCTTGAATTACACCTTCAGTTGGATCGGTATTTTTGTCTGCTTTAACCATCTTCTAACCAAAAGCCAAGCCGTCGAGCTTAAAGGTGGTCAAAGTAGAAGAAATAGTCTAAACCATTACCAGAACATAACATACATAAAACTGGCTAGCGGGTATTTGTACATTTTCTAATATAGGATTGGATATGTTTTTTTTCAAACTCATCCGATATGAACCAAGCCGGAGTTGCCCCTCTAGATGAGTTTCTTGGCGCAACCAATTTGTACACAGAACACAAACAGAAAAAAACAGGTGTGACCGGGCATAATGTAGTGACTGGAAGCTGAGTTTTTGGATCATGAAGAAATAAAGATAGCAATAGATAAGGATTGGGTAGATGGCGAGAAGAAAGAAGAGAGTTGTACAGACAATTCAACATAATTAACCCTTTACCCAACGTAACGGCCAAAACCGGCCAGCGCTATTCTCAAAAATTGTCAATTAATTTTCAAAATATTTTCATTTTTTGTCTCAAAAACATAGGTTATGACCCCTCGTTGGAACGAGCTCGTCGAGCTCGTTCCAACGAGGGGTCATAACCTATGTTTTTGAGACATAAAATGAAAAAAATTAGTTATTCAAGAATTTTTTTTGCAAGTGTCGTCTGCTTTTCATGTTAGGTAAAGGGTTAAAGCTTTTCTGTTCATGCATTTTTAGACAAAATGATAGGCTGAAGTATTTTTTTCTGTTTATAACACAATGAACCGAAAAAAAGCATTTAGACCCGCCGTAAACCACCCCACCCCCAATGTCTGTCTTACAAATTACGTCACACAGTGTGAATGGAAAATAACCCATGCACGCTTATATTGTTTCAACATGTAATTAATAATTTGTCTCCTCTTATTAAAAAGATTTTAAAAATAAAATTTAATAAACAATGAAATCCTTATCATGCTTTTTATTCCATGTTCAATTTGTTAAAATGCAATAGAAGATCGTCTGCATTCATCGTTTTACCCACATCAAACGTAAACTATGGCCGGTCATAATAATCCACAAACGAAACTCACGCCAACAAAACTTTCCAATTTCCAAATAGCCTGAATGAACTCTTTCTGAGACAAAGTTCAACCAACTTCATGTCATCAGGGTTTATATCAAACTCCACATTTTCAAATTCCGTTTTCATTTTCTCGGGAAATGTTCAACATCAGAATTAACTTTAATCCAGTGTTGCTTTGAATGCCAGCACCCTCACGTCAAGTGGAAAAGAACATCGAAATTTTGTGTGGGTGTGGCCTATGACGTTCCTTTTAACTTACGCAATTCATTGGTCAATAAAATTTTAATGACACAAGAACATGTTTCAGTGAAATGTACCGTTATTTCAAACAGAATTTTAGAAAACTATGCCTTTTTATTATCACCAGGAAGCGTGATGCGTTCTAGTTTTTATTTTAACTCCGCAAAGTGGAGAGCGTTTACATTTATTGCCCCTTAAGTTTAATTGTAAGGACTGATCGTTTGTTTCTATCTATTTCTTGAGTTATGAACCCCCAAAAACAAAGGCCAAACATAGTGTAAATTGTAGCCCATTTACACTATGTTTGGCCTTTGTTTTTGGGGGTTCATAACTCAAGAAATAGACAGAAACAAACGATCATTCCTTATGTAAACTAAGACCCAGGGCCATAAGCGGAGATTCGTCGAGGTGGTAGAAGAGATGGTTCAATCATGCGAACGTCGCGGCTTCGCAGTGAAGAAGCCATGGCGTGCGGATGCTGAACTAGGAGAAGTGGAAATGTAAGACTTTGTGAAAAGAATGACAAACACTGTCGAAAACTGTAACAGATCTGAGACCCTTTTGCACTTATTTGTTTTTGTTTAATAAATAATGAGGTTATTACTTGGTTAGTTTCATATCAGACCTTCACTCTCAGGTTGATATGAAGTTATCTCGGGCTGATAGTCGGCCGATATGAAACTAACTTATGCCGAAGGCTGATATGAAGTTACCGATGGTTGATATCTCGGCCGATATGAAACTAACCAAATAATAACTTCTAAATAATATGTGGCGTGAACACAACAGATAGGAAAGGACGCTGTCAGCTGTTTCGAAGGTATAGTATATTAATTTGTTCGCCCTCTATTCTTATACTGTCTAACGCCTTCCATCGCACTTGCCAAGACCTGAGAGGCAAGGAAATGTTATTTTCTGGATTCTATTTTCAATTATTTTTCTGTCGGATCGAACCATGGTAGCTTCACGGCATCACTACATTTGTGTACCCATTCCACTGCTCGCGATACGACTGGATTGTCGGAACGCTCATTGGTTACATACAGAAAAGTGTCTCCACCGCCGCCATCGAGTATATCTTGATGTCTGTGGAAAATGAATATGTTGGTGAGGTGCACAATTTTCGGGAAAATAGAAATTGAGTATTTACAACATATTTTAGTTATTATTGACAAAAAACAAGCGATGAGATTGGAAAGTTAATATCGTGCAACTAGTTTTCGAGCTAGGTAAACAAACACCTTGACGTTAGATGCCGCGAAAGCTATTACGCTGTGACTATAGTCGCAGTGCAACAGCTTTTACGTCGTGAAAAGTCATGAATCAGGAGGAGTTACAGCGTTTTTTTGTTGACATTCTGCAATCTAGTTGTATAGAGATCAGTAACCACATCCTCTCTCCCACCAAACACAAGCTTCCGTCGCCTCCGATCGCAGTTTCGATTGTGAAGAAGTTGGATATTACTTCCGATATTAACAATTGTTTTTATTTATCTTACAATCTGCGAAATCCCTATTTTAACCTGATCCGACAAATTCTGAAGTAATCAAGCTAGACATAAGAACAAATGTGCCTTGTATTGGAGTTAAAATAATTGAATAGTTCAAAATCAATACTTGTGGGATAGCTAAGAAAACCCAATCGCTTCAGCCTTTCTAGTGTACGTCGCCTAGAAAAGCTAAAGAATGTGTGCATGGGAGGAGACGCTAAGAAACAGTAGTTCGAATTAGTTGCAAGGAGATATATTAGGAAATACCCCAGACATCTCAGTTGGCCTGAATGAAATTGATGAATAGAGCAATCATGCGAGTGGAATGGTAGAGTCTTTATGGAAAAAGCAAATGGGGCAGCTAACATGTTAAAGAGAAGAAAATTTGTGGAACCCCAACTTTCAATTATATAATCTCAAAACTACAATTTAATAAGTTAAATTTTTAACTTCGGGGATTTTTTCTCTGACATCAATGCACTTCCGAAATCTCAAAGACTTTATACTCTATTTTTTATGACACAGAGGTAAACTTTAGCTTATGGTTGGATCGGAGATAATTTACAAAGATTGAATTAACATCCATTCTCGATTACTGGGTTCAACCAGTATTGATTCAAGTAGCAGAATAGTTGGAGATGTTTTCCTACCCCGGCCATGTACCAATACTGATTTTTCACGGCGGAGCTTCAGACGTCCTTAAAAAATTAACACCAAGTCGCAGAACCTCTTGAATTTAAATGAATGTATTGGCAACGGCCTGTTGGAACTTCTGTCAGTGTCCCATGTTTTCATGTTTCAAGTTTGCAAAGATAATATTTCCTATCTAACTTGCACATTGAGACAAACAACATCTATTAAGTATGTTTACAAACTTCAGTCATTTTTATTTGCGCATAGTAAACGTGGGTGAGCGAGTGTCTTATATCATAATCACCTGGACATTGACACTTGGATAAAATGAACATTTCTCGTTTTTAACACTTATCCTACGTTTTCCGCTCAGTATGACTAGATCTTCATGGAGTGACAGGAAACCGCCTTGAAGTTTAAAATGTTTGCAGTCACTCATCCCAGGACAAATTATTTTCTCATCCGAAAGAGAGATATGCCTTTACCCTTGCACTTCGCCCAGGAGACATCTGTCGTATTAACATAGGTGACCTGATATAGTGTTTTGATAACATCAGGTTCTATATGGCCCAAAACGTATCGTCAGCTGGATAGTTACCTTGAAGCCGAATAGCTCTCCTTTGAATCTCGATCTTTTTAAAGCAGAAAGCACTGTTTTTCATTTTTTACCTTTCTATTGGGATGTAACGACACTTTCGACAGCCAGATACCCCACGTATCGGACAGTTTTATAGGAGAAGGAAGCCAGAGTACCCAGAGAGAAACTACCAAGCAGCGGCGTGCAAATTCCAGACTCCCCCAACGTACTGACTTCACATAAACAGGATTGGTACTGGTTGACGACAAGTGCACCATCGACGTGCAGTACACCGCCTTAGTACACAGGACACCATGCATCAACGTGGGTAATTGGGATTAACTGACTTGCTCAAGGGCACAACGCAGTTACCCCTGGTGGGGATAGAACCGTGAGCCTTTCGGTTTAAAGTCCAATGCCGCAACCACTGAATCGACGAGCTCCCTCTTTTCTGTTACAAGTGTGACTACCACACAGGATACTACTGTAGTTTGCTAATTAATTATGTCTCGTCGGGAAAGGAGATCTCAACTTTTCTAAAACTATATCATGTTTGCCTTAAACGAGGCCCAATTACGTACAAGAATACTCAAGGTGACAGTATTACAAATGTGGAATAAGAACTCAAGTCCCTCAATAATTGGGAAAACACTTCATGAGAGGTTTTTTAACCGTTTCCACGATGCAATCGCCATCGCGCCCCACCTCACCCACAATCCCCGGAAAAAAAAACAAAAAAAACAAAATATAAGGCAATCTGTGTTCCTAGAAGAGATTCGGATTCGCAATAAAGTGGATTTCATACTCAACTCACGGCAATGTATAATATTTACTACAAGATGAACATTACCAACTATTGAGGTCATAAGATAAATTGCGGGACGTTTAGTTGGCGTATACGGTGTTACATTCATTATGCCAGCCCACGAAGTGTTTGCAAACAGTTTAATGTTTTTGTCAGTTTTTCTTCAAAAGGCCCCAAGATTGGATTTGTTTACAAGAGGATAGGATTAGTGATGTAATGCAAGGGGAGTAATCCAACATCTCATTGGTCTCCTAGAAAATTATTGATTTGTTACCGCTACATTTTTGGATGCATTTACAATTCTGCCTGCTTTCCGATGCTTTGAACTGAAAATAAACTTTCTAAAGTGCCAATTAGCTGCATTCAGACTGAACTTTTTGCGACAAAAACAAAATGGCGGACAGCGAAAATTAATATACTGTCAGTGTCAGTATATTGAATTAATATGGGTCACTGTTGATGATTATTGTCAGATTTTTCGTCAGTTCTCGGTCACTGGTTATGGCCGTTCGTTGATTAATCTATCAAGCTGGCGAGCTTTTATATGGAGGCTATAATTTCATTATGTTTAAACTTCAGGGGTCGTATTCAATTTTTTAATCTCCATTGTCATATAAGAAACAATTTATACAAATTATTACACCAGTCAATGAATGTGGGTTGGCATATTCCATCACGGACACAATACTAGATTATCGGCCCAAATACTACGGCTACGGCGTTCTCTTTGACAATTGTCGTCATTGGATGATATTTACAGGAAAGCTAACCCCCACCCCACCCCCTTAATTTCTTGACGTTGTCAGTACATTTAACATTAAGGGTATGGTCATTTCATTTTGAAATGAAATTTCTACATATTAGCGACGGTGTATCATCGATGCATTCCTCATTTCACAAACTTCAGACATTTACCTGTAGAGTTAACATACAGAAGCTGGCGTTTCACATTTTTCACAATCAGTTAGAATGTTTGAATATTCTATGTCCCGATACCAACCGCAATACCTTGCAGTGATTGGTCAATGCCTCGTTGATTTTATTTTATGTCGCCGGGCACGCGCATATGTCTACTGTCAGCGATTCTTATGTCTACTGTCAAGGAAAGCGTCTCGTTGCCATGAGCAACGTTTCATTGCAATGTCTTTTTTCATTTGAAATCAACTGAGACAAATACATTTAACTGAAGTAAAATACACACAAAAGTACCGTTATTACGTACAAAAAGATTAGTTATGTAATCATGGGTAATTATTTATGAAACCGATTAGATTATAAGGTCTCTTTTCATTAATTTACTGTAACATAAACTGAAACGAATCTAGAGCATCTCGCCCCGTTGATTGCGTACGTAAACATTGAATAAAGGGAAATCACTCCAGTCTGTTATGATAAAAGTTAACACCTTACCGCAACAACGTCTGCTTTCTGAATAAAAGATTTTTTTGTCCAATTCACTTTTACTTGTGCAAGAACGGAACATATACGTTATTCTGTTTGTTGACAAGGGACATGGTCTCACGTTCCCTGCATGGAATTTATATTCAACCGAGGCTAACGCCTCGGTTGAATATAAATTCCATGCAGGAAACGTGAGACCATGTCCCCTGTCAACAAACAGAATAACTTATATTGTTTAAACCATTTCAAATAAAACAAAACGGCGCTTTCAAAGTCTTTTGATGTTCTGCAACTTTTTCCTGTTCATTATATCAACAATGTGTGCATCATTACATATAATTCAGACACTATCCTTTCTATGTATACAAAAAGTCTAGGAGGTAATATTTGCTAATTTTCTTTTCCTGGGAAGAATAAGAACTTGCAAATTACTGTAAAAACACATTCGCAAAACATAAAGCCAAAAAGGGCAGTTACTTTGTTGCTTCTATTAGCTTGTCATAAAAACTCGTTTCGTTTTGTAACATATATCCAACGAGAGCGGTCTGTTGTTTTCGTTTATTAAAAATACCAAAAGGAAACTTCGTTTTATTTTATACAAACATGTGTTTTCTCAAAATTATATTTCCTTCCCGTAGAAGAGGACGCACAAGACATCCCTTTCACTAAGTTGAAATAATCATTTGCAATCCATATTTGAAACATTTTGATAATTTGAACTACTTTGCTTTGCATGCTTCATTGAGTTCGTTTCACATGACGTTACTGCCAAGCCGTTTGTTGTTCTTTGCCTTTCTGCTTATTATTTTATTTCCTGTGGCATAATTTGACAATCGAGTTGGAGATCTAACATAGAGGATGTATTTATTTGTTTGTGTGTTGCTGTCTAATGCCATTTTAGCGTTTATGGCTATATCATGATCGCAACACTAGCTTAAAGTCAAGACAAGCCAGTCGTTCATATCTTTGCTGCCCACCTTAGAGGACTTCCGTTCAGGAGTTCGTTACCAGATCATATTTTACCATTCAACTATAACCGGATTACTGTGGTGAACAAGTGCTGCGCCAATTACAGTGGTTCGCACCTCGGAAGATGGATATAACGTTTGATGATTGACCTTCTACCATTGTTTTTACACATGTAGTCATCCATCAAATTCGGAGTTAACTGCTTGTTTATGTAATGACGGCGATATTTGTATTTCTAAAAGAATGTATGTGTGGATGAGTGAGTGAGTGTAGGGGTGTACGATTGATCTTTATTAGTTTTGTGGGTTTTTTGTTTTGGGGAGAGAGGGGTGGTTTTATGTTCGTTTGTTTTTTTTATTTTTCCATATGATTACCGTAAATGTTTATCCTACCACCCATATGAGATATATGGTATTACTGCAATTACACAGTCTTATGATCTGCTATTTTTAATTTTATCTTATGAAAATTATGCCATCTTTTAATATACTTTAGACGCAACGCTTGCAGCAGCCTTGCAGCCAAATTCTTGGTGAGAAAGTTCCGTTGAGTCAATATTTTCAACGTGCAGCCTGGAGGCTGTATGTTGAAAATGTTCATTGGTCTACTCCCAAATAATGAATATTGACTCTTCCGATTGTTTCCATTGAACTTACTTGGAAGATACAACCAGGGTTCAAGGAATAAAGGTGGAGGAGAAATTTATATTTCATTATCACATTGGCTATCCAAACTGGGTTAAAATATATATGCCAAGCCACTTGCAATAATTTAGAGTCGGTTTTGTAAATTTTCTCACTGTACAACTCTTGTTTTTTCGAAAGTTTAAACGCAGATGTCTCAACAGCAATACAATACCGAGAGTGAAAAATAAACCGATTGTTGCTATTACGATGACTCTGTTGCATAGTGGGGGTGGGTGTGTGTGAATGGCTATTGGTGTCGGGTTGCAATGATATGAAATGAAAAACTGAGGTATTTTAAATGAACTGTAATGATGTGCCCCTTATACATATGTCATGTTCGGTGGAAAGGTGTTCTAACTGCTGTCTTTTCTTGAAGATAAAATCAAAATTCTCCATCTCCAAAAAGGAGCTCCTCATCTCATTGGTTGGAGAATCATAAAGTGTTTTATTCGAACTATCTTTGGCTTGGCTTGTTGAACAATAGCCTCGCGTTGCCGTGCAGAACCTGGTGTAAATCTGAAAATTTGATGTAGTCCTCCCATCTACATGTGTGTCTTGCAACTTATTTTATCTATTCAGAGACGGCTGGAATTGTATATTAAAACATTTTTTGTTAGAGACTAAAGTTCCAACGTAACAATGTTGGGTTTTTAAAGGTAGTTCGTGTCAAATTGATATACAAGAAGCCAAAAAAAGAATCACACATCCTCCCTATCGAAATCGTCTGAAACTACACAATCTGCCATGTAACTGCCAAACTCGTTTGTGGAAAAACCGTGGTGGACAAGCATATTGTTTGCCGCCGGGCAAACCTTAGGCGCCGCCTTTTCCCCATGCATTGCTAAGTATATTTTCCGTGGCCGGTTTCGTATTCACACCTGGATTCAATGACTTCATTGACATATTTTGACATTTCAGAACTCATATATTCTACCGCCCTATCAACTATCTTTAAAACATTAATTGAAGACTTGATAGCGCGATTCTAAAAATACTGTTAAAAAAGTAGGGGATATTTGATGAAAGTGAGATATATGAAGAAATATATTTATATTTTCATCAAAAAGACAGTTGAGGCATTGCAATGTGTCATCTGGTGAATGATTTCAGCAATAGTTGAGTGTCTGACAGGGACACATTCCACGCACTGAGCTGTAGAAGACATGGACGGCCAGTCAGAGAATTTACCACATTCAGTCCAAGACCTCAATATCTTGTAAATCCTCCTCGGTTCGCGAGACAAGCGCGGATCAGACGTGGCATACTCCAATATCAGCTTGACTGATGTTATTCCATTCTTCCTGCAGTGCAGCGGCGAGTTCCTGGACATTGGCAGGGGGTTGTTGGCGTTGCCGTAGGCGCCTGCCAAGCATATCCCATACGTACTCGATTGGTGAAAGGTCTGGACTTAGTGCTAGCCAAGGCAGTGCAGTGATGTTCTGCTCCTGGAGGAACTATATAGGGATACGGGTCCTGTGTGCTTTTGCATTGTCATCTTAGAAAATGAATCGACGGCCGTGACGTCGCGCAAATGGCACCACATGAGCTGCTAACATGTTGTCATGGTAGTACTGCCCCGTGAAACACCCTTGGATGACATGTAATGCTGTTCTATTTGCCATGGTTATGCCTACCCACACCATAACCGATCCACCACCAAAACGATCGTGTTGCCTAACGGTTACGCTATGGTATCGTTCGTTCCGCCGGCGCTACGCTCTGTTTCGCCTGTCGTGGAATTCGAGAGTGAACCTCGATTCATCGGGAAACATGACGTTGCTCCACTGACGATTGTCCCAGCGCTGTCATGCTCCACACCAATTACGCCTTGCTGCGATGTGACGATCCGTCAAACGTGGAAGTATTCGAGGTCTCGAGCGTACAAATTCCAGCTGTGTAGGCGATTTCGGATTGTCTGACCACTGACTCGCCCATCTGTCGCTTGGTGCAGCTGCTGACCAAATTCTGAGGCACTTTGATGGCGATTACGTAATGCTGTGGTTCGGTTGAAACGACGTCTGTCATCAACATTGCCTGCCTGACGGTAGCGTGACCACAACCTGCTAATCGCCGATTGAGTAACGTTGATAATTTGAGCCACTGCAGTCTGTCTGTTGTCAGCTTCCAACATGCCAACGGCACGGAAACGTTCGTGGCGTGTCAGTCTTCGCATACCTCAAAAGTTACGTTTCGACCAGAAACTATTGATGAACGAATTTATACCAAGGAAAGAACGATGAGACCACCGAAAAAGCTCGTCCAGTATAAATGAAAATTTCAAAACGTACCCCACATTTTTAACGCGGCGCTCGTGCAAAAAACCTGAACGAAGTTTTCTTGGGCCGCTGACATTCATGATCCACACTAAACTTGGTAACATATTGATGCGTCCAATCACGCGTATCCAGTACCATTTTCCGAAAATATCAACATCAGTTTGGATATCCCCTACTTTTTTGGAATTGTATATTTTGCTGCTCCAAGAGATCCTGCTTGGGAAAGGTCGTCTATCCCTGTGTTGACAGCCACTGTGGAAATGTGCTCTCGCTGCAAAGCAGTCTACTCTTTCCAGTCCACAATGGCTAGACTCTAGCGGATGGGAACTTTTGTGCCACATCGGATGACTATGGGCCAGTCCTTAGCACATTTTGGAAATGACATCGTGTCGATGCATGGCTTCGAATTGTACTTAGTCAGGTGTGTAAAATTGTCACTCTAGTGTATAGAGTTGTTCGCATATGGGTTGGAAGGTAAGTTAAAGTGGCGTTAGTGGGGCCACATGTTTGTTTGTTTGTTTGTTGGGTCTTTAAGGCAATTTCAACAGATAGGGTCATATAGGATCTGGCAGTTTTACGGGTGTAGGAATGCGGGATGCCGGAGATATGCACGGAGCAACGGCGAGTAACTGCCGAACTCTCCAACAGCACAGCACCACCGCGCTCACATTCGGGTAAGTGTCTTGCCCAAGAACAGAACGCAGATGCGTGGATCAGGATCGAACAGTCAAACTTTTGACCTCAAGTTTAATGAGCTAATCAGTTGGCTATCGCCCAGAGAAGGCACAAATGTTCAAGATGTTCCAGACCTTTCATATTTCGAACCACTGGGACAAAATTTGAAAAATGGATCTTAAAAATTTTATCGCATTAATTTTCAATTCCTAAAAAGGGCAACATAAAGTGTTAAAAAGTGTGCGTGTGTGTGGTATGTGGGAGGGTGGGGCCGGGGGCGCTGATGTCTTCAATACGACCTCATTTCGTGTCGCGCCATTCAATAATTCAAAAATCGTACAACCCGAACAACCTTGGAAGATGGCTGAATTTGAAGGAAAGGATACAACCGACTGAAGATGGAACGCTCCGGCTACGAGTTGCAGCATTTGCAACATTTATTTCCATTTACTGATCACCAATGGGAGTAATGGCTGTATATTGAAATATTTACATACTCTCAAATTTCTTAAACTTTGGGTGATCACATAACTTATCAGTGCGAAAAGGAGGGGAGGGAGGAAATATGATATGCCTACCCCCTCCGCTGGTTTCGCCGCCCCTGTGAGGTTGTTCTGAAAGCTGTGGGAATTGTTCTTCAGATGACAGAGATGAGGTTATGTCGCAGAATTCATCTGTGAATATGACCGAATGACATGTATACTAGAAACTCTACTCCATGTGACGACTGGTTTCATACTAATGAATTTTTTAAACTAAACTCAGAAACATATATGCGGAGTATTTTGCTTAACAGATATTCAAAAAACATGTATTACCATATTTCTGGTTAGGTTCATTTGCACTCACGTTATCTGTCAATGTCGATGACGGTCAAATATCCAAGACATATTCCAATTACCTATGGGTGTAGATAGCTTTTCGATAGAAACGGGGGAGGTGGCAAGTTCAAAATTTTCAGACAGACCATTAACATATTTCGACAGATTTTACTAAACTGCTACCGTGTTGGAACCCGAATCGGTAAAATATATAAACATGGGCCATTTATCGCATTTTCCTGTTCTTTGTTCAATTTTGTATGAAAATTTCCACATATATTTATAAATAGTAGCCAGTGAACTAACTGATAATAAAAAAGTAAGACTGTATTTTGTGTGACTTGAGAAAATTGGCTGCGAGGTTACATGACTCAATTTTAAAACAGTACTGCGATTACGAAGTGGTATTTTTCTCGAAACGAACGCGATCGGGTCGCAACATCCTTATAATCCAGTGGGTCGAAAGTTCATGAGTAAAAGCATTCCGAAATGAGACACCATTCATGAAAAACAGACGAAAATAGCATCTCAATTCTATGTTGTCGCGTTTTTTCTGATATTGGATGGGATCTTGACCCAGAATTGTCCCCGTTTGTGATCCCTGTATTTGTCTGAGCATTTGTGTTTAATTTTTAGAAAGGCTCAAACTTGAGACACAACACAGTGTGCACACCAGGCCGTGTGTAAATTAAGACGAAACTAAGGACCGACCTAGTAAGGAGCCACTGTGAATTTGACTCCTAAAATTCTGATCTGGCTCCTGAATCTTAAATATAGGCTTCTACGTTGGCTCATAACCGCAAGACCCCATTTCCTCCATTGCTTACTCAGGCAGCCAAGACTTGACCTGGGACTAATGTGAAAATGAATGGTTATTGTGCAATAAAAATGTTTTCAATCATTTCAGAAACAACTATAATTATGCCAAAAACAAATGTATTTGAATGAACAAATGTATCACCTTCACAGCTGAAAGCTTCAAAGAAGATCATTATCAAAAAGTAATAAAACTGCAGTTAACAGATTTTGTGCTTGATGCCCATATTTGGGCTTTATGCTGGTGTGAAGGTGCTACAACATAAAAACTTCAAATTATCTTTGAAGTAACATTATATCATCTGTGTGGATTTACCTTGTTACAATTTATGGGAGAGTGCCTATAGCACTCTCCCATAAATTGTAACAAGGGAAAACACATGAACAAATTTTGACAATCAACAATAATTTGGCACTCTACCGTCTAAGAAGTAAATCTGGCTTTTCGATTTCAAAAGTAGACGCCAAGTCTGGCTCTTGTTTTTAAATACTTTGGTTGGTCCCTGGACGAAACACTGCTGATTGTTAGTTTTCCACATTGTCAGGAACGCTTGCAGCGTTAAACAGCCTTTCAACGGGAAAATGTTGACACGATGAACATTGCAGTGGGGATATTTTATGTATTAGTTTAACTCTTTACCCTTCACTCTTTACAGGATATCAAAATTTAACATTTTAATATTTTAATTTTTGTTGGTTTGGGTTTGTATTTAATTTTACAAAAAAAAATTCAACATAACCATATCACATGACGCATCACTGGAAATTACGCAGGCGGATATGGCCGATTCGCTAGGTAAACAATTAATCAGCTTGTACGTAAAACTTTCTGTCTGGTCTGTAATAAAAAAATGGGATTTTAACTCCTTCGTCGTCTCATCGGATGTCACAACTTTAAATACTACTAAATCCATTCATCTTCAGTGAAGTCATTGCCGATTAATGTTCGGTCGAGAATTCTGACCTTTCATCATTTCTCGGATTTATCAAAATTTTAAAGTCTCATTTTTTCCTCAATGGAAAGAGTGTATTGATTCCCTAAGCACGTTTAAGAAATTATCAGCTTTTTATTAATCCTTTATCTAACACAGCGGATAAAAACGGCAAGAAAATTGCCAGAATAAACCTTCCACAGCCTAAAATATATCGAAAGTTTCTCAGTAAAACCATACAAATATGGATATCATCAGAACCAGCTCATCGAGCTGGTTCTAAGGATATTCATATTTGTACGGTTTTATTGAAAAATTGTGAAACTGGTTTTCGGAAAATGTGAAAATTAATTTATTTTTTAAAAATACTGTGTTAGGTAAAGGATTAAGTAGATAATCCAATTATGCTTTGTTTCACAGAAACAATAGGGATTCATCGAACAAGATACAATTCGCTGAGTCCATAATCCCGCGCTGTCGGCATGGTGTTATTAAAGATAGACATGAAACATATCTACTCGCACTTCCAAGAGAAATTATCCTTATTTTTCAAAAAGAAAATATTTTTCAAATTCCATTGTGAATTAAAATCATCAAAGGAACAGCTTTATGATGAAAAAGAACGATGATAAAAAATTACAAGACCCCGGGATGGAATTGGTAAGTTTTGGTTGTACCTGTATTTTTACGTGTTAACGTTAATGCCATGCTAACGAACATTAGGGCCCGATATTCGTTAGAGATTCGGTTCCGGTTCGAATTTTATACTGATTTGATTCCATTCGATACCATCCTATTATTCTAAAAAATCGAATGCTGGAGAGTTTTAAATTTCGTACTTTTCGTTATTGTCGATTTTCTGAAGATAGCATCTTACCCTGCAGTTTTCTGATCGTATTCAAAAAATTCAAATGACATTTGAAATGATAGCCGAGATCGTGTTTGCACAATGTATTTTCTCCCCCCACTATACGTTAAACATACGAGTGTCCCGGGTGAGACAGCAGGGTGAGATATTTCTATCCCACCCACCCTGCGTGACATACTCATTTGCATATTTTATTAGGTAGCTGGAACTATTTCATCATCGTCTGCACAATTGTAAATAAACAAAATGGCTTCACGATTTACCGCATGTAATCCACGTGCCATTCAAAATCAACAATGTTGCTTTGTTTCAACCCCATGTTTCTCTGCAGATTTGATAATATCAGTGTTCGAATTTATCGATCGATCAATAATCTCACAATGCCCTTAACATTAGAGTTTGATACGCGCAAATTCATTAACCCCTTAACCGACAGTGTTACAAATCATTTTTTTTAGTATATACCTATGGTATATACCTAACTTTTGTACGATCTTTCCGATGAAATTGTTCGTTTTTCGAAAAGACTACGACTTGTTAAATTGGGTATGTCAGCACGTGACGGCCAATTATCTATAATGACGTAATCCTCGTGTGGGGGAGAAAAATCATCCTCGATGAGTCTGAAGGTGGGAATGGGGAAATTTCACCCGCCGGGCAAGATATTTGAACCAGACCCGAGGCAAGCCTCGGGTCTGGTTCAAATATCTTGCCCCTCGGGTGAGATTTCCCCATCCCACCTCCAGACTCATCGGAGATCATAATAGTCCATTACATGCAAAAATGTGCCATCTGCAATGATGTAGCATTGCCGATGGCGCCTTGTTGCACGCAAGATAGGACATATGGCTTTTTTTCTTCAGCCACCTCTGTCAATTCTCTAAAAGTATAGTACGCCTATTTATACTGGGTTCAAGATGGAGATCGAAAGCACTCAAGCGACGATCGTAGTATCGTAGCATTTGGGACGTGGATTCGATTCGAGATTCGATTCGGTTTCGAAAATTTTGCATGATTCGATTCGAGATTCGATTCGAGAGAAAATCGTGATTCTCATCGCCCTAACGAACCTATTTTGAATTATGTTTTCACTTTCTGCACAAATACAATATGAAATATTGCAAAGAAGGTTAAAGTACACCTGGTACGCGAGTGACGAGTTGTCTTTTCCGGAGAGCTCCATTCTTCACATGCGACTATGGACAAAATCAATATAACGATAACCTTGAAGTTTGGTGTCCCCAATGATTGTTCTTCCGTTAGAGCGGTGAAGATAATGGCAGCAGTTCAGCTATTACAATTTACGTATTTGATAGGAAAGAACAACCCGAAGACAATTATAAATGTGTCGCTGTCCTTAAAATCCGATATTAATAACCAATCGTAACTGTTAATATTCCATCAGTGTTTCAGCTTCATTGCGATGGATAATGAAAGAAAACGCAACCATAACTTCGGAAATGAAAACATTAGCGTTGATAGGGGCGAGGTGACGCCAGATCCCACCCAACCTATCTACCCCCCCCCCCCCCCCCCCCAAGCACACACACAGACGCACCAAGGCTTTTGAAGGATATTTAGACTTCCTTCGTTGCGTGTGTTCTTTGCATGATGGTCCATTCACGCTAAAAAATAATTATCATTTGTAAGCTTGAATTAAAGATATTACAATTTTTCGACGTCCATGTTTCATAATCTTAAGTTTTTTTTAAGTTAGGCGGTGAGACACGCTCTCGTAATAGGGAAGATGAGACCGTACATGTCCGGACAAGGATTAACAGTGAAATGTCTTGCAAGATGCCACGGGTGGCTTGTGGCTATGCTTTGAGTCGATATATTTTGTAAAAAAATTATGGTTTTGCTTCACAACAAGGAAGCACGGACTATACTCAAGTAACATTTACGCAGGTCGCCTTTACCAAAGGCATACTGTACCACCACAATCCATTACAGCATGGGTACATGAATGTACTGCACAGTGACACATAATGTGACGTTGCTCAGACTCTAAATCTCGACATGTCGATCAGATCTTCATCCGACATCTCGACCAGACGTTCACCACAATAACCAGAGGTAAACAACTTGCTCTTGACACATTTATAGCCAATGCATCATGTTTTTCTTATAAAATGGTTGTATGTCACTCGAATGTACTCAGGAGAACTACACCCAATTGCTGAATGCGAAATAGTTGGTGTCAGGATGAGTTTTTATTATGAAGTTAGCTCGTTTAGTTTAATAAGTTATCTTGTGTTCTCCCACTCTATATTATATAATATGTTATTTTCTGTTAGTCCGCTCCAGGTTATATATTATTCCAGTATTCGACTTTTCTGTTGGGTCCTAATATATTTTTATCACTGATTTTTCATTTCACTTCTCGAGAAATTGTTTAGTAAATAAAAGTAACTCACCTTGTAGTAAAACCTCACATCCCAATAACAATATAACTAGGAGGTTCCGCGAGAATTTCATCTTGCTGAAACGTCTGCTGTCAGCTTGGTGGCAAAAGGAAAACTGAATGCATTGCATTTAAATTAGGCAAGACCTATCCCGCTTTGCTGTTTTTTCTCTTTTATTTGTTGTAAATGTATTCCGGTCACACAACAACGTCTAAATCATCTACACCATCTGTATTAAAATTAAAACTAAAACAAACGACCAGATGTTGTATCAAAAGAACCTTCACACCACCGATCCTGTCTATTGAAAAGAGTAATAGGATGGATCAGCTATGTGTCTATTGATTATCGTAAATGCTTCGCTTTGTTTTTCTAATAGTCAAATTCTTCTTTCAGCTTGTTCAAATGGTCGCGGAATGTACCAAACGCAGTACGTTTATATTTCGTCATTGGACATAATATCTATTCACTTCACCTGTGAATATTTCTGCGTAAGCTTCTTCTTTCTTTTATTTACATTGACCAGAAAAAGAAAGTCGTGAAAGCGCGTGGATGATAGAAGCATCACACTAAAAAAAGATTGTCTATAGTCTCAATTTTGCTACGGCATTTAAAAAAAACAGGCCAAAAAGGTTATTATCGAAATCAGACAATAAAGTGAGAAACTAATTAATTATTTACAAATATGAAGGAAATAATATTTGTTTCTGCTTGTTCATCAGACTTTTACATTGTTAATCAAGGACGTAAAAAGAGGATCTTGGATTAAGGAGGAGTTCTTTTATTTATTTGGGTTTAACCCTTTACCCAACGTAACGGCCAAAACCGGCCAGCGCTATTCTCAAAAATCGCCAATTAATTTTCATTATTTTTTCATTTTTTGTCTCCAAAACATAGGTTATGACCCCTCTTTGGAACAAGCTCGACGAGCTCTTTCCAATGAGGGGTCATAACCTATGTTTTTGAGACAAAAATGAAAAAAAATAGTTATTCAAGAAATTTTTTTGCAGATGTCGTCTGCTTTTCATTTTAGGTAAAGGGTTAACGACACTTTCACAGCCAGTGTCACATCATATTGGACAGTTTTGCGGGTGGGAGCCGGAGTTCCCGGAGAGAACCACCGAGCAACGACGAGCAACTGCCAGACCCCCTCAACGTACTAACTCCGCACCAGCAGGGCTAGCATTGGTTGAAGACAAGTGCCCCATCGACGTGCAGTACGCCTTAGTACACAGTGCCACTGTGCCCCAACATGGACAACGGGGTCGAAGTGTCTTGCCCAACGACACAACGCAGTTACCCCTGGCGGGGATCGAACCGTGCATCTTTCGGTTTAAAGTCCAAACCGTAACCATTGCGCCACCGCGCCCCCGAGGAGGATGAATGTCTAATTGGATAATTACAATATGCCCAAATCGTCACATGCCAGTGGCATATATGCTACATGCGGTCAGTCCAACTCTATACACGGATGACAGTCAAGAGTGATCTTCTCTAAGGTTACTGATATCATTCAAAAATTCTATAATTGATTGATAACCGTAAAAATTCTCTTCTGGTTGTTGATAGCAGTTATTAGTTTTGTGTACAAAAAAGGTAGTCAGAAATATATATTCGTTAAACAAGCTATATATACATGTACGGAAATAACTGACATTATATATACCATATGAGTTCACTAACAAGCCGTGTAACTAATAATATAAGCAGCTATAGCTTTTCAAAAGCCAATTCAGCACACAGCGTCTGATTGCAAATCACAAAGTAGACAATTGGTAATGCATGCTTTGTCGGAACAGCGAAAACTTAGCTGGAAGGACTTTAATCATTTTGCAATTCATGTATAATCCAGACAAAAATGGTTTTGTGGCAATTTATTAGGAAAATGTTCATTATGCTCCAAAACTGAAACAAAACGTTTTCCTGCGCTATACCTAGCCACACATGGCCAAAATGCACACCTGTGATTCAAGTACATCCCTTGAAGTGTCTGACCTCTCTGGCCTTGGTTATTTCATCTTTGACATTCAAAAGGAATAGGTGTTGGGATCTTACCAAATGTCAGTCCAGTTCAAGGTCTGATAATTAAGGAGGTAGACGTCTTTAAAGTGAAAACAGACTTGTATGGCTCTGTGACCTTGAGCTTTGACCTAAAAAAAAACAATAAATGATCGGATCTTACCATGTATCATGCCATTATCTGGTTTGATTATCGAAGGCCATGCACTTTTAACATATCGCAAACAGTCTTGTATCCATACACAGATACGCAGACACCCTCCCCACATGTACTCACCTGTGACCTTGAGCGTTGGCCTAAAAAAATAAATGGTCGGATCTTACAATGTACAAGGCCATTATCTGGTTTGATTATCGAAGACCAAGCAACATTTTAACATATCGCAAACAGACATGTAGAGATATGAAAATACACAGACAACCCTCCCCACATGCACTCACCTAAATATACACGCAATGCATGTCCTGAATTTTGTAACGCTGTTACCTTGACCTTTGATTTCCAGAAATATGGGTGTTCAGATCTTACCAAGTACTGTAACTGAAGGAAATTTAGGAATTAAAGGTGCATCTGTTTTATATAGCAAACAGATACATAAATACACACAATACGCAAATTAGGCACCCACCCTCCCTCTCATACCATGCAACACATTCGTGTTTAACCCAGTTGTTGTGACTTGCTTGCTTTACTTTTGCTTTGGGTTTCTCGGTGACCTCCACAGTAAGCGGGCAAACAAACCTTAACCCATGGTTGTCTTTGCGTTCACTTTGAAAAAAAAAACAAATAAAATATTTGTGCGAACCCAAACACTATTTTGCAGATTCTAAATTCCTCAGAAACATGTGTACTTCTTCAAGATACGCATATAAGCCCATACTTGTCTTCCTCGGAGATAAACGACAGCACTTCAGTGGCACTGTATTCAGAGCGTTTCACACATTCATGTTGCAGCCGTAAGGAAAGTGACGAAAGTGATCAAGAGATCTTCATCTACAATTCTAGTTTAACCCTTTACCTAACATGAAAAGTGGACGACACTTGCAATCAAAATTCTTGAATAATTAATTTGTTTCATTTTTTGTCTCAAAAACATAGGTTATGACCCCTCAGTGGAACGAGCTCGACGAGCTCGTTCAAACGAGGAGTCATAACCTATGTTTTTGAGAAAAAAAATGAAAAAGTAATGAAAATTAATTGACGATTTTTGTGAATAGCGCTGGCCGGTTTTGGACGTTGCGTTGGGTAAAGGGTTATACTAACTAGAAACCCAAACAGTCAGCCAAATGAACTCAAATGATCAAGTCCTAGGAGCTCAACTTTCTATTAAAAAAAAACCAAAAGCTGATATAATGGAAAACTCTGGGTGAGATATTGCGACACTCACAGGCTGGCATATTACTGACCAATGCCACCTAGCACGTCGAAAACGTGGCCAGACTCAACAGTGCAATGCAGAGGCAGGAGTATGGTTACCTGAGCCAACGAAGGGTCCTAACCTATGTTTTTGAGACAAAAAATGACAAAATACTGAAAATTAATTGGCGATTTTTGAGAATAGCGCTGGCCGGTTTTGGACTTTACGTTGGGTAAAGGGTTAAACAATATTTTATTTCTTAAACTCAAAATGTAAAATAATTAACAGAATATATGAATTCGCCAGTAAGGATGCAAGCTTATATTTAGACGTTTCCACTTGATGAGCTTATTACAGCAGACAAACATACATCACGAGATTGGAAGAAACACAAGCGATGAAATGATTTTGGAAATGGAGCTGTGTTATCTCATGGAAGCAATGATCATTGACCCCAACCCAAGGACGTTTACCCGTTGGCAACACCACTAATATCAGACGTAATTACACATTACGCGTGCACATTGTCAAGAATTGTGGACAGGTATTGTACTCTGCTGAGCTAGAAACAAGGTTCTATGATTACTAGACACCAGCCATCTAGAACACTAGACGCCAGCCATCGCTTTTTAGATGGTGTGCAATTGTCTAGTGGTTTAGGAGTTGACTCATGGTTGTCATGCAGGGTAGCCCAGTAATTGATTTCCGGCGGTGGATCAGTAACCAAATTTCTAAATTCATCCAAGGCATGATTGCGTCCTTCAAAATACACAGACATGCCCGTTCCAGTCTTCGTCTGTGCTATCTACAGCACTTGCGTCGTAATGTAGCCAGCGTCGTTCACATTTCCATTTAGCTGCTGTAAAGGAGAGTGAACTAAGTAGGCATGAGAGCTTTATTTAAAATACTAGATTCAGTCACTGTGTTTTGCCGGCGTGAAATTGTCTTTTGGTTTAGGTGGGGGACCCCTCATTGCCAAACGCGGTTGTCGAGGATTCCATTCTCGGCTTGGGATCAGAAATCAATATTTTAAATTCAGCCCAAAGCACGAACATACACGCACGCTGTAAGAAACAGTATTTAGGTTAAGTTCAAAGTCCATTTTGAGAGCGTGGTACATGACGCAAACGTTATTTAAAACATAATGTAACAACCACGAATTAAAGATACATTAGATGAAACAGATGAACTTAGTGAAAAACGAGAAACTACTTGGATTCAGTACACTTCAAACCCTCTGAGCATTTTTTATGGATGGGGAATACGAAAGGAATTCCATCAGTCCTTTCACTTTAACATAAACAGAACGAATATCAAAACAGCTAAAAATAGTAAAAGGTGAATTCAATTAAACCAACTCTAAATTCTAAACTGGAACTCACCAAGTGAATAAATAGAGAGTAATCGCTTGGACTGGTTACATGAAATAATTCATGAGAGGCGAGGGACGTTGTACAAACACGAGTGCGCAAATGCGCACGAGTGTTTTACAATATAGTCCCTCGCCTCGAATGAATTATTTCACGTAACCAGTCCAGTCAAGCGATTACTCTGTTTATTACTTTTTATTATTAACGATAATTATATTATTTAACCCTTACCTAAGGTAACGGTCAAAACCGGTCAGCGCTATTCTCAGAAATCGCCAATTAAGTTTCATTACTTTTTTCATTTTTTGTCTCCAAAACATAGGTTATGACCACTCATTGGAACGAGCTCGTCGAGCTCGTTCCAATGAGGGGTCATAACCTATGTTTTAGAGACAAAAAATGAAAATAATAGTTATTCAAGAATTTTTTTGCAAGTGTCGTCTGCTTGTCATGTTAGGTAAAGTGATAAAAAACAAAAAACAATGAAGTCCCCATTACACCCACGGGAAAGCGTCTTCGTTGCGCGCACGGACACATGACCCAATTGTTGATTGAATTATTCACTTGTGAAGTTATCGCTTATAACCAAACCCGGAAATCCCAGTAAATCACACTTTGGAAGTAATAACGTCGACTACTATCAGTCTGCTTCAGCAGCTCCTACGCGCAACCCTCATTTTAACTCAAATCTATGTATTTTTATATCGTGTTTGAAACACATTAGGGCTCAAATTATATTAATTGTTTTAACAACAACATATCGACGGCATAACACGGTTCAGTAGAAAATGTTTATGCCAGTGCGTCTTTTTTATCTAAAACAAACTGACACAAACATTCCCGCTCTGACAGAGAAGCTATCGAAAGTCACACCTTCGTCGAAATATTGACTTTTGATTTTATGTCTCAATAAAATTGTAGTTGTTATTTATTCTGCAGCATTGTCAGTGTGACAACGTTTTTCCCTCATGAGAGCATACAATATCCGACAGAGAATGCATCCCCTGGTTCCCAGCATATATGCAGGGAACGCATGTTTCGGAAGTATTCAGAGGATTTTATATATGTGAATTTAAGTAAGACAAAAGAAATGTAACAGTGAATGGGTAGACAGATTTACAGCAATATATATTAGCGCAATAAATAAGTACGTATTTTTGGCATGTAGTTGGGTTGCATGGCTCTATTCAGAAAATGTAGTTTTAATAAGACATTATTTCCTTGTCCAAATTATTCTAATAAATTATGGCCGGATTTGCTAAACCACGAAACTGCAAATCAATCAGTGAAAACAATTTATATGCATTCATGATCAAAGAACGCAGTAATACATATTCTTTTCTATCTTTGTTTGTTTTTGGGGGATTAATGACACTTTCAACTGTAAGCGTCTTATCGTGTCCGATTTGGAGGACACCTGAGCAGGGAGAAATAACCATCTAGTATCAGCAAGTAACTATCTGACTTTGCAACTTAATAATCCCGCACAATCAGGGTTAGCATTGGTTGAATGCAAGTGTAGAATAGTTAAGGAATAGTGCATGGCTTGGAGTTGACTACGCCCATATAGTGCCCAGTGAGGTGGTGTAGTTCCCGCCGCGAAGCGGAGGGAACTACACCACCTCACTGGGCACTATATGGGCGTAGTCAACGACAAGACATGCACTAATCCTTATATTATATCGAACACCCATCAAGAAAAACATCTGTCCGATTTGTTAATCTATTACCAAGGTAGCAGCCCTACCAACCAGCGTTATATAGAAAAAAATACCATGTAGTTTTTAAAAAACATTTTCTTCTTCCAAAACACGGCTAACTTGGATTATTGATATGAGCAGAAGACAGATTTTGAATCGGTCGGCAAGGGTAAACAAAACATTTCCCCCAAACGGAACTGTGTATTCTAGAATCGCGCAACTCGCGAATGAAAGCTAAAATTTTCAAAATTTGACAACGCAGTTTGATAATTTCTACACATTTGTCACACATATACATTACCGAATGAGTCAGTACGGGATACCAAACGCCGAAGATTCAAATGAATTCCATTATTTGTTCGTTTAATGTGTAGAAATTGAATAGCGAAATAATATGAGCAGCGAAACAAGCGATTTTTCATATCCGGACGCGTTCTTATGAAAGTTGTACCCAGGTATGGATCATTCTCTTCGAAACGAGATATGGATCATCTTCTCAAGGAATAAAATGAACGCCTCGGAAAATGTGACTTCAACAATGGAAAAGCGATACATTTTTCCACAATGATTTCTTTCTGGGTCGTTTTGTGGATGTTGTGCCTCTGTGAATCGATATTTAAATTTAGCGTGATTAGTTTTATTCGCCCAGTATGAAAAGAAAACTGATATAGTAGTGTGCTAAAAATAGAAAACGTGTAGTGCCTGGTCAGTTCTGTGGGTGCAAACTACACGAAATAGGGTATCATCTTTCAGCCAATCAGAATGCAAGGAAGTCACGTGAGATATAATATTACATTTTAGTACACAGTGCCACCGTTCTCCCTCTTGAGCAATCGGGATTAAGTGCCCTGTCAAGGAAACAACGCATTTTATACGCACAAGGATCGAGTCGCTGACCCTTCTTGTTGAGGCCGATATGCGAACCAATGATCTAATGCACTCTCATCCATTGTTTTGTGTGTAGTTTTGCAGAGAGAAGGAAGTTTTCTTTTTTTTCAAACTGGCTTTTATCAATAAAGATTGTATAGCAATGAAGGTCATAACATGCTACATCAATGGAAGAAAGTTTTTTACATACAGCTAGGACGCTAGCATCTACATTATTTTACGTTCTGCAGGACTTATTTATGGCAGCATCGCATTTATTGCACATGCACTCGCCTTACATTGCTCCCACACTCACGCGTCACTATTTTATTCTGTCCACACCTTTTTACGGTTAGAATTTTGTGTAAACTGTGACGTATTTTGATAGAGCTGTCAGTTATCATCCCTACCATGCACGTTTCTAACGAGGAAATGTCCTTAGAGAGATAGATCAATAATTTAGACCATGAAAGCAACCAATTCCGATTTATTTTATTTTTTGGTGTTTAAGGTCACATATTTATGCACAATTGCTAATCATGACCGTGACAGTGTTACGGGTGGACTAAGCCGGAGAGACCACCGAGCATCGACGAGCAACTGTTAGCTCTTCAACATTCTATCTCTGTTCAAGCTCCGCCCAAGCAGGGTTACAGCGATTGAATACATGTGCACCATTGACGTGCAGTACGCCTTAGTACACGGCGTCATCGTGCCCCTATGTAGGCAACCGAGATAAAGTGCCTTGCCCAAGGACACAACGCCGGTCGCCCCGGACGGGGTTCGAATTCGGAACCTCTAGCATAGAAGTCCAACAGTCTACCACTGAGCCACCGCGCTCCCAACTAATTCCGATAAAAACAGTGGATATTAACTTCCACAGTAGTGATTACAAAGGAGATAGAGAACTTCGATCTGGACGTACTGGATCGCCATCTGTTTGTAATGTTTTTCTGTCCACTTTCTTCTCCGCAACTGTAGAATGTCACACGTCGAAAAGGAACCTGCGAAAAAATTAAATTTCAAATCCTTTTTGCGTTCGGTTTTCTTGATAAAGTTTTGAATTTGCGATATTTATCCATGAAATATCGACCCACTCGCGATCTGTTCAAGACAAAAAACGCTTCTGTAATCACTAAACATATCGGCCCTGAACGTGGCGGAATATGTGGCATAGACATGTTACTACAAATCATTAAAGCACTACCTGGTATAAACAATTGGCCAAACTGAACTCACCAGGGAAAAGTTACAGCGAACAGAAGGAGAGTATTTTGTTGTTTTGTTGACTTGTCTGCTTGGGTTATACGTTAAAGTAGAAAACACGACGGGAGAGTATCCGTCGGAGAGACGAAGATCCTGGTTTATTTGTTTATGAATAGCAGGGTGAAAGTGTTTGGTATCGAAACGGAAACTCATTGTTATTATCTAGGCATATAGAAATAGATAGCGGCCCGACTTGAATTAAAAGTGTAAATCTGTTTGGGAGTTTTGTATTCTTAAATGGAATTGCGAGCACAATACAGTAGGAGACATGGGCGACGATATATCAGCAGGTGTCAGCATAATAGTCAAATGTAGAGGTGTGTTCCGGAACCGCGCAAACAAACCGAGTCTACCTGCTAAAGCTGCAGCCTGACGTTTAACAATGTTTGGGGAATCAGAAAAGTCCAATGAAAGCTGTAGATCTAAAAGGGGCGTGGTCAAGGAAACGCATTTACAAGAATAGGGTGATGCTGGAGGATTGTAATTGAGACTTTCGAACTGATGTTAGGAACAAATAGTCTTTGAACGGATCTGTAAATGAAGAGAAAATGTGTTCCCATGGTAACTCGATTGCACATTTTAATGGGCGATTGTCGCTCTGTTTTAGCACAAAATACTGGAGGTTGCTGGAGACTGGGTTCGATTTGGGAAATGCGTGGTAAATGTGCAGCATGGGGTAGCATACTCTGAAACATTTTCTTTTATAAAGTCCAAAATAATCGATAAACAGAATTACGTTAAAATAAATATGGTTAAATAATTGTCCGAACACATGTGCATGAAATATGTGGAAGGGAAACATTGGAGGAACGGTCTGTATGATTGATTGGTACTTCAGGAGTGAACAATACAGTCTGTCATCAAATTACGTCTTCACAATTAAAACAGAAACGAAATTGGTCAAGGTCGCGATCGGGTCCAAATTTTCTGTCCGCGTTCCTCCCAGTAACACTGTAGAATCTCACATGATGGAAAAGAAAACCGAAAACACTGAATCTGAGAGTCAAAAGTAATTTGTCCTGTTTTGATGCGATCTTCATTTCGCACTATTTCATTTTTGGAAACCTCGACCCACTGGTGTATGTAATTCACGAACCAATCGCGATCTGGCGCCAATACTATAAAAAGCTTACAACTGTATTTTCTAGAATTGTATTTTCTACCTATTAATATAACTAACTAAAATGAATCATTAGCATTTTAAAAGATATGGCAAGTTGTCAACTGGCAAATTGCCACATCTTTGAAAATGCTAATGATTCATTTCAAACCAATTAAAGTCGAACTAGAAAATACAATTCTAGAAAATCCAACTGTAAAAGTTTTATAGTATTGGCCCCTGCTGATCGCGGAAAAGGCCGTATTGTGATAACACTACTGTTTGTTATAGGGAATTGCGGACAAGCATATCATCATCTTGATATTTATTCAAATCCTCCCACGAATGTCACATTCAGTATACAGTACGTGGAGAGTGTATTATCACAAAATCACCCCGAGAGTGGAGATTTCACCCAAGCAATAATTGCAAATTTGTCGCAAAGCGTAACAATCACAAGCAAAGTTTCAGCCAATGGACCTCCGGGTTAAACCCGGAGGTCCATTGGCCGAAACATTGCCGGCGTTTTTTATCCATATATACAGATTTTAAAAGTGATACTTTGGGTGATAACTCCACCCCAGGTGTGATTTAGTTACAATCCACTCTCCACGTATTGAAAGAAAGCTTTTCACGAATCGTCTTGTAAAAATGTTAGTTTCGAGTAGGAATGAGCCAAATGACATTCACATGATCTTAGTTTTGTTGAATACTGATGTGATAAAAACAATTCGAAAAAGAGGAGATGTTTCCACGGATACAGCATTTTCATTTTCATTGCAGATTGTGAATTGTGAATTTCTGAATTGAGCTTCAGACCTGCCATTGTTCTGAATACATATTGTGTTTTAACGCTATAACATTTCACTGAGCACCGCATGTATATTGTTTTAATCCTCTCGACACCGGCGCCCTCGATGGTATTATCTGAAGCAATGCTGTCTGGGGCGACTCCATTCTGCAATTGTAGGGGGATTCAGTAATAATTTCATCCTACAGCTCTGCAGAGCTGTAGGATTAAATTATGATTGATCTTCTCAACCGATCAATTAGCCATTGGGTTGACTGCTAGTCCATTGCCATTTTTCCCTGAATGCAGAAGTCATGCAGTTGTGCTTACCTGGTTGAAAGTCTTGATGGAAGTTCATGGTAGTAACATTCCTGGATTTTTCTTTCTTACGTGTGGGAGGGTGAGGGTCTCCGCATATAACACCAACTGAGAAACACTATTTTATGTTAAACACGAATATTGGTTTCCTGCAAGAGTTGTGTCAACCACGAGGGTTGGTACCTTATCTGAGACTGATGCAAAGGGAGATTTTCCCTCATTTTTTCCCCTGTGCAATCGTGACTGTTGGTGCAGTTGTGGCGGAAATGGGAGTTCCTACCAGAACCGTTAGGATCTTCTGTATGTGGTAAAGGTCTCATTTAAAAGAGTGAATATAATGCGAAAAACAGTGATGTTCGTTTGTGATAGTAAATTTAAAGGCATGAAGTGAATAAAACCTTCAATTTCTCGTTTGAAGAAGGCCAGATTGTGTCGAAGCAAACTGAAAAGTGTATAGGTTACTAATCAATGAGAGAGCTGACTTAGCGTTTCAAATAATGAAACATTATCTGCATCAAACAATATTTAGCTTATAGCTTATATTAAAATTTTCTGTTTGCAGAGCGCGAAATAACTATCCAGCTGAATTCAACGCCGGAAATCTTTGTATGGACGCCGAGAAATTGCAAATACTCCCAGAAGCCGCGCTTAGATGATTGACTGCAAACCTAGCGATGTGAATGTCAACGTAGTCGTTCTTTGCCTTGCTAATTTCTATCACAACCTGCATTGCGGTGATGTTCCACTCCCTTCTATTATTGGGCGTATTTCTATGTCTATTTCTAGGCGGCGGAGAACAGAACAGAATGCAAATTAAATAACTTCATTAATGCCCGCATAAGCCTAAACTGGTCCGGATATGAGGATTTTAAAACTGAAACCAAGTTGCGTTACAACTTATGAAGCATACGGTCCACGAGTTGTTCTGAAATAACATTTTATTATCAGTTCTGGTAAGTGACAAGTGGTCGTGACATTTACTAAAAGGCTGTCCTCATACAGAATCAGTTCGCCCCCTGGGTGCACCGGGACGACATCTGGAAGTTTGAGACTACTGGTAGCGCCTTGGTGCGCTCATGGGACGAATTGCTACACGGAATTCACACCAGGTTCACGGAATACAGGTTTGTAAAACTCTGACCGCACCCCATACCCACCTCACTATAATTCACCTACCAACAATACCATTAATATAGGGACACCCCTTTATTTACATTGTGCCCCTCTACACTTTACCTGCTCCATTGTCCCCATTCTAATTGTTTGATGATATTTTATTTGCTGTACCTCATGTACCATAAATATGGTTTGAGCGTAATAAAGTAAAATGTTAAAGGTACGAATGCAGTAACAGACTTCCAAAAACCATTGGTGCCTGCTGTCAACCAACTCTGTGAGTTGACTGCATGTGTTTTCCGTGTTCTATACATTCATTTTTGGTGTATAATTTGTGTATATTTAATTTGAATTTAAGATATATCAGAGGTGGGAATTTCAAGGTAAACAAATTTTTCTTACTAAAATAGCACCTTAGTATAAGCTGTTTTTGTTAACGACTGGGGTGAGAATCTTCAGCTAATTAACTTTTAAAGGTTGATTTCAGCTACAGTGCGGTCGCCGTGGACTGGTCACTTTCCACAGGTAGACAATGTTTTCCACGGACGCAGTAATATTGTGTTCCAAACACTAATTATAGGAATAATCATCAAAACTTTAATCAATGAAGCACCGGGTATCAACCCTGTGCTTCATTAATTAAAATTTTGCTGATGATGATTTTTATAACCTGATAAACATATGCGTGGACACCACTGCCCACGGGTGGATTACGACCAGTCCAAAGCGACTGTACTGTAATTTTTTTGAGAAATACTTGGAAATTATTTTCATAAATCTTCAAGAAAATGGCCTTAAAGACTATTTTCTTGTGGATTATAGAAATAATTTCCAAGACATACATTGTAGCATCAATATTGCATTCTAAGGTTTATAGGAGAATAAGGGAGCGCGGTGGCTCAGTAGGTAGAGGTGCAGGCTGCAAGCCGAGAGGTCCTCGGTTCGAATCCCACCTGCGGCAACCGCGTTGTGTCCTTGGGCAAGACACTTCATCTCCATTACCCGCGTGGGGGCACGATGACGCCGTGTACTGAGGCGTACTGCACGTCGATGGTACGCATATCTTCAACCAATCTAACCCTGCCTGTGCTGCAGTGCGGAGTTACGATGTTGGGGAGCTGGCAGCTGCTCGTCGTTGCTCGGTGGTTCTCTCCGGGTACTCCGGCTTTCTCCACCCGTAAAACTGTCACGGTCATGTTTAGCCATTGTGCATAAATATGTGACCTTAAACATCAATAAATAATAAATTAGGAGAATAAATCCATTTTTTCTGCAGATTGACTTTTCAGCCAAATTCCACTTGTAAATTGTCTGTATTAATCCTGGAGGTCCATTGGCTGAAACTTTCTTTGGGATTCGTACAGATTCTTATGCTTTTTCAAAGACATGAAGTTTCTGTCTGGGTAGAAACTTCACTCTGTGGGTGTTTTAGCAGTAATCCACTCTCCATGTCTGTATTGGACACTAGCAATTAACATCAATGACACTGGGTCTGTAGATATTCTTTTTTATTGTAAACATATGTCTTCTGTTATTTTGTCCATGCAAACTTAAAATGTGTTACCGATTTTGTCAATTTGTAAGATCAGTTTGTGTAAATCAGAAGTAAGATATAGTTAAAACTAGAAGTCCTGTCACGAACTGTGCGCTTATCTAGGCTTAATTGCGCGTAGGAATTGCGCGCAATTGCCATATCAAATGACATCCAAAGCACGGCAGGTTCTCCTGGTTACTCATCGCAAACACAGGTAATGTTTCTGCCAATGGACCTCCGGGTTACCCGGAGGTCCATTGGCTGAAACATTGCTTGTGCACAGGCCATATGTACAGAATTTGATAGCCTCACTATGGTCATAACGCGTAGATTAACGCGCATATCGACGTGTTATTTATGCGCATTTCAGGGACGTCTAGTTTTAACTGTATCATATAATGCAACACAGTTTACTTATATTGAGGCTCACATAAAACTGGACAGAGCTGTATAGTACTGTACAGTATTATATGTACATGTATACACGCTTGATGGGGCATTATTATGATAGTTTGCACTTTTAACTGTCTTTGACAATAATAAAGTTATGTTACATTCTCAAGTTATCTGTAATTATTAGCAGTGAAGCGTCATCATTCAATCTGCTGTTTAAAATCAGTGATACAGCAGGGAAACACAGAAGACTTGTTAAAGTAGCAACGATACAACAACTCACATGCAAAGGTGAGTAACGTTCAATTATCAGAAATTCATTAACTTAAATAGGACTAACCAAGGGGCTCTCTGCCTTTGGAGTATTCCAGCACCCATGTGGCTAACAAATCCTTAAATATCTTGTAACTTTCTCAAAAGCGTGCAAGTTTGGGTAGCACTGGAAATGGCTCAATGAGCCTGGAGCCTGTTCCAAAGACATCCATATGTGCATGGTTTCATTGAGTTTCAGACATTACATGTACTAGTAATCTTAGGAAGTTTTCACAAAGAGCTTTCCAAAACAAATATTATTACCTGGTGTTATTAATTGAGAAAAAGTATACTACTCCAGTACAGGGACTTTTCAGGGTGAGGGTTTTCCCTGAATAGAGGTTTTTTGTCATCAAAATTATCACATTCAGTCTGCCAGTTTAGGGTTAACCGGTTTATATAACAAGGTTTGTATTTTCCAGATGAAATTACTGAATCCAACAGGATTTATTTGCAAGGATTTGGGGTATACTCAAATACAAATTACCCTTGAGTGGGCAATCGGGATTAAGTGCCTTGCCCAAAGACACAACGCAGTTACCCTGGCGGGGATCGAACCGTGGACCTCTAGGCTTGAAGTTCATTCAATGCCATAACCACTGAGCCACCGCGCTCCCACTTTATCAGTTAAAGATGTGTAATAGCAAAACTCTCAGCACTGGAATATCCAGACCATGAGACATTATATTTTTCACGAATAATATAAGTGAAGGCAAGTGATTGAATGGTCTCCTATCTTTTACATTAGGTAATTTATGGTGAGTGATCCAAAGAATTGAATAGTATTTTCTACTCAGTTTATATTATTTAACCCGTTACCTAACACGAAAAGCAGACGACAATTGCAAACAAAATTCTCTAATAACTATTTTTTCCTTCTTTTCGTCAAAAACATAGCTTATGACCCCTTGTGGGGGCGCGGTTGCGTTGCGGTAACCGGTTCTCGTCAGATCACCGAAGTTAAGCAACGTCGAGCCCGGTTAATCGTGATAGGTGACCGTCTGAGCGATCAACTCGGACTCCGCCTTGTGTCCTTGGGCAAGGCACTTTACTCCGATTGTCCACATGGGGGCACGATGACGCCGTGTACTAAGGCGTACTGCACGTCGACGGTACGCGTGTCTTCAACCAATCTAACCCTGCCTGTGCTGCAGTGCGGAGTTACGATGTTGGGGAGCTGGCAGCTGCTCGTCGTTGCTCGGTGGTTCTCTCCGGGTACTCCGGCTCCCTCCACCCGTAAAACTGTCACGGTCATGATTAGCCATTGTGCATAAGTATATGACCTTAAACACCAATAAATAAATAATAAATATGACCCCCTTATTGGAACAAGCCAAATGAGCTTGTTCCAATGAGGGGTCATACGCTCTGTTTTTGTGACAAAATGAAAAAATAATGAAAATTGAATGGTGATTTTGTGATTAGCACTAGCCGGTTTTGGTCATTATGTTGGGTAAAGGGTTACCATTTGGTGACCAGATTTAACCCTAAAAGATCATGTAAGTCTTGAGCAATCTTAACTTTCTTTTTTTAGCTAAATTCAAATTACCATTGCCTAAGCTATCAAGTGGGCTTGAAGAAACTTTAACCTTTTACCCAACGAATCGGTCGCATCCACCCGCGTAATATACAAATTCAGCAGTTGAAAAAAATATTATTTTTCTCGTTCCAACGAGGGGTCACATGATATGGTTTTGTTGAAATTTTTTGAAAAATTAAATAAAATGACATTTAAAATAATAAATTTTGATATCGTCTGCGTTGGGTAAGGGGTTAAGAAACTGATGAATACTACAATGTTTTAGCCATTTAGTAACAGAATGTTGTCACTTCTACATGAAGGTGTACCCAATTAGAGAATCGTCTCAGTATAGAGTGATTAGACAGCAGATGTACATGAAATATCCTTACACAAGATTTCCAACTGTACTGGAGCCATGGGTGAGTACAGGCATGTTAAGTTTCACGATTTTGGTGGGAGGCTCCCAATTCTTGATAGCATCTGCCGACCTCATGATCCGGGGACAAATTCTCACGATTTTGAGACCTCCATGTTATGTTTTGCAAACTTGAGTCTCATTACTGTAATAATGATAAATAAGCTGAGTAGAAGCTGGAAGATAGAAAAGTATTTCAAATTAATTATCTTACATATGACTGGTGATAATTCAGATGTGCCAGATACTAACTACTGTCTGCATGTTCTACAATGACATCCGGTTACAATTAAAATGCTTTATTTAATCTCCAAAAAATATTTAGTGAAATGCAGAAATCCACAAAAAGTAAACAGGAAATTGCTTCTTTTTTCTCAAGCCTCACTAAAATGTGACTTCATGGTGAGACTTGACGCAGCGGATTTTTAAAATTCAATTTTTCTTCTTTCTACTCGTTCTGCCCCTAGCATAAATTTAATTGGGGGAGGGGGCAATTGTTTTTGTGCAATGTTTATTATGCAAATTTTTTCCCAGTGTATATTTCCTTCTCACAGTGGTCCATTAGCCGAAACTGTGCTCATATTCCAGTTTTTTCCCTCATTTTTATGACATGAATTCATGGTATATTCATGGTGGGGTTTAAATTGAGGCTGGGGGAAGAGGAGGGGGAATTGTTTAGAAATTATTTTATGCAAATTTTTTCCAGCCCAATTTTTATCAGTCCATTAGAAGAAACTGTGCATATGTCCCAGCAATATTACATTTATTTCTTTAATTATTTTTTGTTGCATGAATTTTAAAACTAATGGATGGGATGGTGGAAGAAGAATTACAGTTTTTGTCTTGTATGGAAAAACAAGCTTTCCCGCATTATTTTGATTACATACCACAGAGAGAATTTGAAGCATGGCGAATGCAGTTGTCACTGGTAGGGAAAGAGTTATACAGGACGCTTATACTGCTTGAAAATGTTTGTCAGTACTCTCAATGAAACCATGCAAATATGGATACCATTTGAATAAGTTAAGTCGGGTAGTTTTGTCGCTATCAATATTTGCAAGCTTCGGCTGGTAACTCTCTTGAGAGTACAAAAAAGGTACTGAATTAGTTTTAATCTTTAATTACTCGTAACTCTTTATCTAACACAGCTTTTTCAAAAAACTAATTAAATTTTTCATTTCTCAAGTGTTGCACAATTTTTTCAATAAAACCATATAAATAATATGGATATCAGTGAAACGGCTAAAGGAACTTTGTGTCCATATTAGTATGGTTTTACTGAGAAGTTTGAAAGATATTTTTGGCTGAAGGTGGCTTTTTAGTTATTTTCCATTTTTGGTGACAATGTTATGTAAAGGTTTAAGATCAAATCCATCACACCATCTGCATAACCAGGTGTGACCTGCTTAACGAGGTCACACACTCCTGTCGCTCATCATGCTGAAAATGAAGGCTAATGAACTGCGACTTTCCACAAACATTGATATATATCCAGCAGTAAGCCATCATACATATATTTTTGTCACTGGATCCAGCTTAGTCAACTGGTTCTAATGACATCCATATTTGTATCATTACATTGAAAATTATGCATGTATTCCTGGAGATTGTATATATAATTTAATTACACCCAGGGCCGGCGGAACAGAGGGGGCGACGGGGGCGATCGCCCCTCCTGCCCTCATCCACGGGGGCGAGCGGGGGCGAAAGTGCCCTAAAACCAAAAGTTTCCATTGTCATTAACTATCGGTATAATAATTTACCCACAATATCTGTAATATGTTGGCAGTGTTGTGTATTTTTTAGAGTATTTACAGCTTTCCGTATTTTTTTTGTTTTCCGCGTAACCGGTCATCTGTTTACTATTTTTAGCAAGTGGAATTCAACGCAAAAATCAAAGCTTTATGTGAGTATTAATGATAGATTATTATTAATACAACGGGTGGGAGGTATAAGCTTTATGTGAGTATTAATGATAGATTATTATTAATACAACGGGTGGGAGGTATATGGACATGGTCTGATTGGTCTCCAAGAAGTGGGTGAACAAACATTCACGGTACGTGTCAGCAGACGACGTCACGGCGAAATTAGAAAACATGGCTACACCAGATCAGAAGACAACCATCCTCGATCGATTACAAAAATTACGGAAGGCCGAAAATTCCTTAAATAATATATGGTATGCAGTCAGGACTCATCATTGTTGTTTATTGTTTATTTAGAGTATAATTAAATATGTATATTGCCAACGTGGTACTGATACATACATTGTTCGGTGCTCAACATTAGCGACCCGGTCTTGCTCTCTCTCTCTCTCTCTCTCTCTCTCTCTCTCTCTCTCTCTCTCTCTCTCTCTCTCTCTCTCTCTCTCTCTCTCTCTCTCTCTCTCTCTCTCTCTCTGAGAGAGGGAGAGAGAAGGGGAGAGGGGCGAGAGACCATTGATCCTCTCCCCCATGTGTGTGTGAGAGAGAACATACAAGGTGTATAATAGAAATACGTTGATATTGATTTTTATATGGAGTTGATCCGGAGTTTGGTTGATTCTAATTTTGGTACTGTATGTATGGCAATTTCGTCAATTTGAAAACATTATAAAGCCAAATATTTTTATTTACAGTTATTGTTTGAACACTTTCAAATGTTGTTTTACGTCCCATATGTGTCCTTGAAAGTGCTTCAGCCTTGCGACAATGTGTTCACAAAAAATCTCAGCTGTATATATTCTCTAGTAACGTAAGCCTGTCATATTGTTGGATACAAGGATACAAAATATAGGTGTCACTGGAATCATCTCTCTAAGCTGTCTCTACATCTGTATACTTGCGGAATCCATAAATAGATGCCCTCAGATCTAATATATGCAGCAAAATACTGTTCTTTTCCAACATATATTACGTTTGTGTGCATATGGGCCAGCATTTAAAAATATTACAACTTGGCTGCTATAAAAAATCAACTTTTTCAATTAAATTAGGCAAGAGGGGTTTCAGTCCAAATGCCACCAGAATGCACCATTTGATGCCTCATTTTGAAAAATTTTCAGGTGGGAGAACCCCCCCCCCCCCCCGGACCCCCCTTTAATACCTCGTGCCTTCGGCACTCGGGGCAGATGCCTTCGGCATCTGCCACAACGCACTCCACGATGCCCTTCTGGAACATTTTCGCCCCCCCCCCCTGCCCTTTGATGGTTCCGCCGGCCCTGATTACACCCCCTGCAATGGGTTGGGGGGGGGGATATACTGGAACAGACATAAGTTTCATGTGCAATAATTTATATCATTCTATTTATGTCAGGGTGTTAAAGAAAATGAAATAGATGAATGCTGTGAGACCAAGGAGACGACACCACCTCACGTAATAGTCTTCCTCTGTGAGGACGACACATTGCAAGATGTGGAGACGTTGGAGACGGTGTTGCTGTTTTCTATAAAACCAGACTCCTGCTGGAGGCTTTGTTGTATCTGGTTTTTTTCTACTATGCTGTGGAACTTGAGTATCCCAGGAATTAATCTCAGATAATCATTAGATTCATACATCATTACGTTATTGGTGAAGAGTTCGATGCAAAAATAACAAAATTTTCCAAGTTTAGTAGTTACATTGACAAAGAACGGAAAAACTGATTTTCAAGGAAATTCAGCTTGTCTCCATCATGTGTGTGTATGAGCGTGTAGTGGAAATGGAACCACCAGAAAATTTAATAGATTTAGTCTAAATGTTTAAATTGATACCTTGCCACTGTTTATAGAAATTTTGGTAATCACTCCAATCGTGCATTGTAAACTACTTGTGTAACATTTTAAGTGATTTTATTGAATTTGTTCTCCCAAATTGACACCAAAATAGTGAAAAGGTTTTACGGTCATAAACTAATTTAATCGCTTACCCACAATTTACTTTTGACCGATTTTCTATGTAGACGATTGACAGAAAGTAGGCCTAAATTGTGGGCTAGCAAGAAACAAATTCTTAGACGCTCAATAATGTCCTAATGCCATGTGTTTTTATTTTCTCTGTGAGACAGGATTAAACGAACTGATTTAAACAGTATAGCCTTACACGTAATTTATAACGTAGATTGACAGCCAAAATTCCAATAGCTGCATCCATATTTGTATGGTTTTATTGAGAAAGACTCCAGATGCATGCATTTATTGCTATCTTTGCCTGATTGTAGTTAAATTCCAAACTGGTTTTGGCTGTACAATACTTAATGGTCTATAAGTTGACCATTTTCGGTCAATATTAGCATAACTCTGGCGGTTCCTTTGTATGTTGTACTTGCGAGGCAGGTATTTTAAAGTAGACCTAACGTTTTTTTTTGGTAAATTCTTCCTCCCTCGGTATACCGCTCATCTCTAGAAATGTCCAGGAATGCACGTTTTCAGGGTATTCTCTGAATTCAGAGTTTTTCGCGAAAATCAATCTGCCAGATCAGATATTTAGCTCACCTGATTGCAAGTCAGGATGAACTATTGTGATCACTCACCATCCGAATTATTTGCATTGTGATGCACATTACATCGTGAGGGAAACATTGCGTTCCCCCATCGCATCGTCAGCAACACTGATGTATATGTGTGGCTAATATGCCATGAAGACTTTTTAATTCATATGTTTTATAGGAAAACCGGGCCTTGTGGGTGCATTGTCATTGCAATAGATCTGTACCAGTGAAATATCACATGCCAGGCTTTGAGAAACAAGTCTTCATGCTTGATTTCTATTAAATTAAAATTTTTCTCCAGAATTAATTAGAGATGGGCGATATACCGAAAAACCGAACCGATACCGATATAATGGGATACCGAAAAACCGAACCGAACCAATCGTTGAATACCGAAACCGTCTGAATTTTCAAATTTTCTCCATTCTCTATTTATAAGTCCCTGTTGAGATTTGATGATAGTTGAAAGGTTCATTCTCATGAAAGAAGTGACTGATTTTCTTTTCAGTTTTGTTAGCTCTTGATGCCTTGTCCTGAATTCCCACTAGACTCCAACCTGTACATGCCCAAATGCTTAGCCGTGATTTCCAGTCAAGTCTTGGCTGCCTGTTAAGGCACCCAAGACCGGACTAGAAATCACTGCCCAGGTGATTGTCTATAGTCAGCAAGACCTCCTAAAGATGCCATGTTCAGGGTACACGCTCTAAGATCGAAAAAGCCTGAAGTAGGGTTTTTAAACGTTACGGTGCATTTAGAACAAGTCACAAAAGGACTGTAGATATGATTTGTGGTCGTAAAAGAATGCACTGTTGAGCTCATTGGCAGTAGCATTCATAGCGTGGTGGTACATGTGTAGAATGACACAACAACTTATTCTCTTTTTTCCTAATGTGACTTTCTCTTTGGTACTGTCAACAAATCCTAGTCTTGTCAGATCCCGATACCAAACCGATACCGAGGTATGTCCCCCTAAAATACCGATACCGAACTCAAAATTCCAATACCGCTCATCTCTAGAATGAACGTTAAAATTGAAAATTGGCAGGAAAAGAAAATCGTACCAGCAAATTTTGGTGGACCGTAGCAGGAACGGAACAACCGTCCTTTTTGCAATTTGAACATCCTTGATCCAGAAATATTTCACTAGGCTACCGGCCTGCTGTTTTCAAAAGTTTGCGTAACCCATTTATCATTCACCTGGTCTGAGCATTGGTAACTTATAGTTTGTTCCCCTGTACTTGATTCAGTTAACCCATTAGGTAACCTAAATATATAGGTATCGTAACTATGCTGATACATGAAATGTTGTGTCATTTCCAAGTTCTTGCTCCTATGGGCAATATCTTGATGAATAAAGATGAATCCTGAACAATAATGAGGCTGTGTTGCTGCAATTTAGATACAAATTAATTGCAATTATAGCCTAATCTTGACATGGGATAGCATGCTGCAGAAGAGTACGTCATCCATAACCCATAATCACGATTTGTGGCAGACATGCATCATTGCCATTTCCTGATGTTGTATCTATGCTACATTTCCGAAATTGGGCAGCAGCTGCACCGAGCGACAGATGTGTGAGTCAATGGTCAGACTAACCGAAATCGTCTACACAGGTGGGATTTGTACGCTCAACAACCTCCACATTTGACTGAACGTTACATCGCAGCAAGGCGTAATTGGTGTGGAGCACGACAGCGCTGGGACAATCGTCCGTGGAGCAACGTCACGTTTTCCGATGAATAGAGGTTCACTCTCGACTTCCACGAACCTGCTATTCAGCTAATGCATGGCAACTGTGCCAGAATAACCCTAAAAAGTTTAAAACTTCATTGTTGTAATCAAAAGCATGCCTTGTGAATGTCCCTCAGTGGCATAACCTTTGGATGTGGTGGTTGGGGTTTATCTTGTGGTGCCACAGTCTTCCTAACATACTATTCTCCCTCCTCCCCTTAGTGCCAACAAATCTGTGGAGTAATAAATTCAATGTTACTCGGCTTACAGTGGACAGTTAACATCATTGCTAACGGTAGAGGACACCCTTTTCAACTTTGGTTGTCTAAAAAGCGGGATACATGTAGTGGTTGGGAAACCACCTCGTAGATCACCAACAATAGATCCACCCATCCTGTAGCATCCCCAATAACGTTACAGGCTTACCTTCATCATGATGAGTCTATCCCCAACCATAGGCCTACCCAACCAGCAACATCCTACATAAATGTTATAGGCTTACCTAAGTGTTTGTAGGCCTATAGCCTAAGCCTACCATCATCATGATGGGTGTCCGGCATTCTTACCACCCACCCCCCCCCCTCACCCCACCATTTTTGCGTTTTCAAATTCTAGCAAATTCATGACTCCCTTTATTACAGATTAGGTTAAATTGGTCTGTTCCAGGGAAGAGTCACATATCAGGTTATGAGAGAACAAAATAGGTTTTCTAAATTAAATTTATACTTTCCTCCAGGAATGTTTCATATTGTGGAGGATTCAATTTTATTTCATGTATCAGGGTTCCTCTGTATCCCCACCCCCTGGATTCCTTTAAACTTAAGAAATTTCCACTTTTTTTAAACATTCCTGGAAAGCCCCTTGAATTTTATTATCAATATGAGTTTAATTTCATTTTTAATATGAGGTGTGATAAATTTAAAATCTACAACTATTGCTGTTAGGCAAAGGATTTGAAATTTAACATTGCTCACCTATATGCTCTTTCAGCTGTTATTAGCCGATTTTATTGTACCCAGGGTTGGAACATGAATATGGGTGACTACAGAAGTATCTTGAATTTTTCAAATATACTCTTAGAAAATTTCTTTTGTACTCCTGGAATTGTATTTTCTAACAAGTCAGGGTATAACTGATGTGCAGTACAGCCGCCGTGGACTGGTCACTTTCAACGGATGTGCGATATTTCCACGGGCACAATAATATTAGATTACAAACACCAATTATAGAAATAATCATCAATAATTTAATTAATGAAGCACCGGGTAAACCCAGTGCTTAATTAATAAAAATTTTGCTGATAATTTTTATTACTTGGTAAGTGCATGCGTGGACATCACTGCCAACGCGTGGATTACGGCCAGTCCACGACGGTTGTACAGCATATTGCATTTGTTTTTCCACTTTCTGTGTTGAAGATTTACATGCCTTGTGTGTGTATATTATATGTATATATAATTTGTACAAAACTGTGAGAATTCAAATTTTGTATATGTGTATATATTTTGTATAAAATTGTGAGAAATAAAATTTTAAACATTCAGTTTTAATAAAGAAATTAAAATTTTAAACATGTGTAGTATTTATTCCTCAATCAATAAACATGTAAAGTGTTTGTAAAGTGCTGAATAAACGGACAATCTATTTATTATTCAACACATTACATGACTATACATAAATTCAAATGTTAATATAACAAATGGATAATCTGTTTATTCTTAAACACATTACATGTTTATGCATAAATGCCAAAGTTTATATATAAACTGATAACCCGTTTTGTGTTAAAGACATTCAACGTTATGCATAAATGCCAGTGCTTAAAAATAAACATGTAATTTGATTGTCACATTACATGTGTGACAAGTGTGTCTCCCAGGTGTTTGTGTTTACACGTGTTTTGGGTATTTATTTTTTACAGTGTAAGCATTCAAAACACTTTAGAATGCAGCGATAGGACTGCATTTGGGAAAAGGACAACACTGTCTGTATTTGTTACTGCAGATGGGTTCCTTATTCGACGGACATGCGCAAATCACTCGATACCACGAATTTCCATCGAAAAAACAAAATCGTAATTCTAAGACATTTGTCATGATACCTTGCATGGAATATGGCAACAGTGCAGTCTCTATATAACAATAATATGCTGAACTAAGGTGATCTTGCTCATTATTTAATTTTAGATGCCGTTGTATATCGTCGCTTTTTCCGTCCGGTGACCTTGATCGCAAATCGAAAGTATCCTACAATGTAAACAAAGCCGACAGTTTTGGAATTTACCCCATGCAGCTCTGTCACTGCGTTTTGAAGAATTTTGATGCCCAAGCTTTGGTCTTGGATATCTGAAGCACATTTGGCCACGATCTGTTTGCCTGAAGTATTATTTTGTTATCAGTTCTCATACAAATACGAGAGCAGACTTCCAGGACCACTGGTGCCTGTTGTCAACCCTGTGAGTTGATGGCATATATTTGTCGCGTTCTATACATCGCCACCTTCATTTTGATGCATTATTCGTGTATATTTAATTTTAATTTATGGAATATCAGAGTTGGGAATTTCAAAGTAAACAAATTTCTCTTACTTGTATAGCACCTTATTTTATATTTTGGTCTGGAGTTTTCAGGATTATTCGAACGCGGGCTGAACTGGATTAGGTTGGCAGCGATACATTGGGTTTTGTGGCCGTGGTAATATGATTTTGTGTACAGTGTCTGACATGCCTAAATGCTAAGCGCATTTTGCTTCAGCGACATATTTTCTGTCGTTGAGTCAGAGGGCTCTTGGGATTTTGTTGGTGCAGGCGCTCAGCCTTGACTGACTGGTAACATTAACCCTTTGAATCCTAGTGACCCTTTTTCGGCAAGGAGCATGATACTTCATAACGTCATTAAATCGGATGGCTGCTCAGTAAATCTGTGGGGTAGACCAACCAATATTTTCAACGTGCAGCCCATATTGATGGGTCTATCGCAAATAATGATCATGGACTCTTCCAAGTGCTTCCATTTCCATTGAACTTGCATGGAAGATACCACTAGAGTTCAAAGGTTTAAGTTAGATTTAGGAGCGCTATAATAATTTTTTTCTGTTGTCTGACATGACTAAATGATACGTGTTTTTTGCTTCAACGACATAATTTGTGTCGTTGAGCCAGAAATCTCTTGGGATTTCTTTAGTGCAAGTGCTCAGCTGTGTCTGGCTTGTAGATTGCTTTGTAATTTATATCACCCTAAGAATATATTGCCCGTGTGATTTAATGTAACTGCCCCTATATATTAAATAAATTTATATTTTCTTTCTAAATGTACTTTTTGTGCAGCCATTTTTTTATAACTTAGAATTAAATTAACAATTTAACCTGCCTTGTCTACAAATGATTATTTTAAGGGGATGTCATGAATACACATTATCTTCTCGTGTCCTGGCGTGTTTTGTATGTGCCAGCAGTTACAGTAAATATAGCTTTCTCGATATAATGATATGTAAAATAATTATTTTATAAAACACATCAACACAATGTGGTTCTTGATATATATAAATAATATATGTATATTAGTACTAAAATGGTTAACCGGATAATCGGTTTGAAACCAGTTACCTACCTAACCCATTAGAAACGCGGTCAACCGGTTATCCGAAATATTGATATTGATCGCCATGCCACGCTTTAAACGTAGTAAATCTGCCGGTTCTCCTTTGTGAAAGATTACACATCGCAGCCGCGTTGTGTTTATTGAGAAATATTCGACTTAGGCGTTCAAGACTTCGTTAATGATAGGCTGTTTCCGTGAGTAATGAGTAATCGCAGAAACTATTCCGTAGTGTGTATACAAATGAACGTTGTCCAGTTCTCGACAACGTTCGTTTATACACAGACTACGGTATAGTTTGAGAATACTGCTTTCTAATTTCTATAGTTTTGATCCCATATTCGGTGAAATAATGTCCACGGATAACCGATTAGTATCCGGTTATAGTTCTCAGTTAGTCGGTTACGAAAATGAGCCGAAGGTTTCGGCCCTAATATATATTGGAAGTGAATGGGTGGCACGGCGTTGACGGCTTCTCCCGGTTAAGGTAAAAACAATAACGACTTTAACATATCGAATAGAAACCACAAACAAGTGAAGCCACAATGTTATATTCTCGACTACCCACCCCATTAAAGATCACCGACCGCCCTACTCCACCAACGCTCCTCGACTTGGAAACATTTAGAATCATTATGGACTGAAACGCGTTATATCCTTGACTCTTACTTTATGTCTAATGTCTAGCGTGAGCGGACGTCGTATTAGCGACCAAAATACGAATCCCAGAAAAAACATCTTCGGCTTGCATTGACGCCATCTACTATCTACGCCACTGTGGCGGTTGTGGGGAATCCAATTACTTTCACCCAAAAACTGTCTCCGTGTTTTTTTTTGTTGTTGTTTTGCCTCTTGCTGGCTTTTTCTTCTTTTGAAATGTGTGTATGTTTCTTTCTTCTTTGCGTTCCATGGCCTTTTTTAAAGTAAAATGTAACATGGAGGCGGTCTTTCTCTGATTATGTTCCTTTTAATTCGAATCGTCCTGGAGTTCCCTGAGTTACTGAAAGTCGGATGAAGATTGTTCCCAGCACGTTCCCAGTACATCTTAGTCTCTCGCTACTTTCAAACAAACATATCGTAACATGAGTGCATAAAGGCGCAATCTGCAATACTGAAGCGTTAAAAATAGCGACCTCTTTCACTCAGAGAACGATATAGGAAGAAACGAACATCAGAGTTCAATTTTCCATAAGCAGGTCTTCTCTCGAAAACATGTGCTACGGAAACACTCAAGTAGGTGAATTTTTTTCCAATTCATCATTTACTTGTATGAGAATCAAATACGGCCAGCACTTTTCCATACACCTCAATTCATATTTTACAATTATCTTCAAGTTTTGCCTCCAAAACATCGTATGATGCCGTTTGTTGGAACGACCTCTTCGAGCTCGTTCCATTGAGGTATCATAAGCTTTGCTTTTGAGGTAAAAATAAAAAGTTTTAGTATTCAGGAAATATTTTGCAAGTGTCGTTATCTTGTTGGGTTAGGTAAAGGTCTTTTCCAGCGGAGAAAAAAAATAAAATGTCAAACATTATCAGATCATCAAATCGGCATGTAAAACACCACAGAAAAGTTTTAGATTTGTTAGTGTATCTCATCTCGTGTGGATGTGTTCCCGGTTATAGTTTGTTATTGTACATGGCGACGGTCGTGCAAGCACTCTTACTGCAGAGGAACGAGTCTACATTTTTAACCTACCCATTGTAACAAAGGCCGTTCGAAGCTATATTGTTAATGAAATCGGATAATACTGGGGATTAAACCATGGCAATTGTATATCATGTTAGCAGTCAATATGTAAAGAACATCCAGATAATCTGCGTGCTATTGGTGAAGAATCTATCAAGTTGGTTTGATCCTTGAATCAATATTGTGTGTACAAAGAAAGGCTTGCTTATTCTAATCATGTCGAACTGGAATGTTTGTTAACGTTGCGTGTTGTGTGATCAAATTTACCCTTCACGTGTTCAGTTTAATGACATGGACGCTTTTAGAGAGCAAGCTTATTTTGTTCTCTCCTTCGAGATGTTGCATACGGCAACTCACTGGATTGAACTTATCAAACTTTTCTTAATCATTGAGGACACCAGTTATGACATTGACAGATTAGCGTATTTGCTGTTTATTTCTGCAGAAACATGTGTAATTAAAGTCGCTAGTATTTCAGTTTGGGTGTCACTGATACTGATTTCTTTAACAAATTGCATGCGACTCCCACTTTATTATATATGGAGGACCATATATACGCTTGTATGTAGGGAAGTTTAATAACTTTATGACACAGTTGTAAATCTCTCGGGGACGCGCTGGCTCAGTTGGTAGGGGTGCAGGCAGCAAGCCGAGATGTCATCGGTTCGAATACTACCTGTGGCAACCGCGTTGTGTCCTTGGGCAAGACACCTCACCACCATTCTCCACGTGGGGCACGATGACGTTGTGTACTAAGGCGTACTCTCCGTCGATGGTGCACTTGTCTTCAACCAATGCTAACCCTGCTTGTGTGAAGTTAGTATGTTGGGGAGCCTGAGGTTTGCTCGCCATTGTTCGATGGTTTTCTCCGGATTCCTCCACCCGTAAAACTGCCCGACACGAGGTGACCCTGGCTGCGAAAGTGTCTTTAAACCCAATAAAAACATGAATAAATAAATATATGTAAATCTATCATGACATTAGGAGTTGGGATAGGCTCTCTGATCTATTTTCAACATTTAATTACATGATAATGTTAATCTGTGCATGTCTCAGTGTGCAGAACGTCATAACTGATAGAGAGCAGGAGTAGGTTGTAGGGAGCGTTTCGAACTTAGGGTTGGGGTACGGTCATTGTAGGGAACCCATACACACTCAGTGGTGGCCCGTGTGGCTTAGTGGCGTGGTAGGAATACAATGCACAAAGCTATGTTTGGGACTAACAACGTACCTCTACACCTAGACAAATGCACACCTTTAGCACCATATATAACTACTTTTCCCACCACCCACCACCCACCACCAACATAATGTTTCGGCCCGCTGGAGCAAAGAATGTGCGCTCTCATTTACTTTAAAGGCCGCAGAAGAGACAAATCATACAGGGGAATAATATTCAATAACGAGAAGCGAAATGGGAGATACAAGTTTCAGGTGACTGTATTTGAGTCGTGAAGGATCCTCCCGAACCCTGAGTTTCTGGTGGTGGCACCATCTTGTAAAAATATATTGGTAAAGTTAATTGTAGTTATCCTCCAACTCTCTCTCTCTCTCTACTATTTTTCAAAAACGTTTGAGAGGGTCGTGAAATTTGTGCCTCCTCCTGTTCCTACCTCTTTCATATGGAGACATTCTGCTCAGTATCAAGATCCAAGTCTTAAGCTTCACCTGCTTTGTTCATCCTTTCTTTTCGCTCATTCACGAAGATTGGCTGGCACACCTCTCCTTTGCCCAAAGGTGCGTGTACGTATCTTCGTGGTATCGCTGCTCAAGAATAAAGGGATCTTATGTCTGCCTGGAGGGTGTCTCCCTTACACAGGGGCAGCCATTTTACACAATCATTCAATGGAACGGCATGTTCTGACAGCTTCAACCACATAATTGATACTGTCAGAGAGTGTTCGGACACGACCAATTAAAAAATAGTGTTGTTAAAATACAATCAATAAACTATATAAATACATGTACGCAACTCGAGTAGCATTGCAGATAGCACCTTGTTGCACTTAAGGGACGAAATGTACATAGTCTTTAAAGAATGCCTTTCTGGATTCAATAAAGTCATTGCTCTTCTCTGCCTTACACTGAGACCCTTACTACATAATCGGTTGCAGTCGAAAGATATTTTTCTATGCTACAGGAACATGACATGACCTAATTTCATAAAGTACTTACTTGATCAGTGGACTTGGGTTGTCAGTCAATTAATATTTCCAATGGGCGGCCCAAAGGCTTCGCTTTGAAATATTAATTGGTCTCCTCCCAAATAACAAATGTGGGCTCTTCCCATAGGTGCCAATCACAATCATAAAAGATACAGCGCAGGTTTGAGAGGTTCAACCAGAGCATTTATGATACATTTATCTATCATACTTCTTAGGTAGTTTTTCTTAGCGTTCGTGTGATTTATAGTATGCAGATGGAAACTTTTCTGAAAGTTTGCAATTTTTAATTTTTTAAAACTTTTGCTAAAGATTTATATACAGAACGTAATAAATATGTGTACACAAAACAAAACGAAAACATATACAGAAAAAAATGTGACTGTGAACATTTGTATACAAGTTGTAAGGGCATTTATACAGTATACACGGTACTGTATCTATGATTAAAGTATACTCCACCTTCTAATCACATTGATCTTATAGATCCATTCCTTTTTTCATTTGTTGCATTAACCCTTTCCCTGCCACGTCAACTTGTCCATGTTAAACTTATATTTTGGGGTTATTACATGTATGTATTCTTATTCCGAGGAAGTGTTATACATATTATTATACAGAAGTAACCCTATAACCTTTCCAAAATTTAGTAAAATGTTATCAACAAAACAATGTGTAAAAGTGAAAGGGTTTCAGAAGATGCATTCGCATTTTACACGGTACGACATTACATGGATGGCTCGGACTATACTAAAAATTCTTTGGAATGGTGAGATAAATTTGGAAGATAACCAAGATCAAATGAAAGGAATAGCATGAAGAGGACATACCTTCTTCGAAACATGACTTTGCCTACATTTACCAGCCTAGCATATTCAGCTGATCGCGCTGATCTCACCTTTCTAGACCTACATTGCTATTTTCAGCATAAAGTACGGGAAGGTTGTGGTAAAGGTTTTACTCTCACTTGTATACTATAATTTCTTCGGACAAGTGGTTGGAATAATTTGGAAGGTGACAAAGACCAAACGAAAACAATAGCATGAAGAGGCTAAATCTTCTTCGGAAACATAACTTTGTCTGCATTTACCTGCCAAGTGTGCTCGGGTGTTAGTGGCTGATCTTACCATTGTAGAACTACACTGCACTACAGCACGGATAACATTAAAATAAAAAAATCCACACCTTCCGGGCCCATTCGTCAAACTAAAATCTTACTTTCAAGAATATGTCTTTGGAAAAGAAACACAACCTGAACCTTAACAGCTGGAAACGTTTAGGAACCGCTAAAGTATGATCGTACAAACGAATTCAATGGAACCTGAAGATACTCAATCTCCGCTTGCCACACTAAATCACTGTAGATAGCACGTGTAACTTCTTCAGATTCTGTAGCCAAAAGAGACGATTCTTGAAAAATATCCTACGCATCAAACAATAGGCTGATGTCGAAGGAAAGGGAAGAATATCTTAACCCAAGATACACAGGAAGAAACAACAGATACCGTTGGGTCTTCACACTGATCTCTACATAACTGACTCGCTAGAATGCCCGGGAAAAACAGCGCGACACATTCTGCCCCCCCCCCCCCACCCCCTCCCCAGGACAATGAACAGGTTGACTTCACACAATAATATTAAAACGTTTCTCAAAGTAGAAACGATAAGTTAATTCAGTGACCGTTTAGACGGGAAATGTAACGTGCTAACGCCGCGAACCACTGACTTCGCATGGACTTTGCAGAAGAGGGACTCCGTTTGGGCTGCATAAAATGAACATTATACTGTTTTCTTGCAGAATAAATCACTCATCCATGCAGACATAATTTTTGTCAATATTATACGGCAATCCATTTGTAACCCCACAAATATCTTTTACGAACTCTCACCTGAATGCAATTTGTATAGATTGTCGAAGAGTGGAAAGTGACCTAGAATAGTTGGGAATGTACACCACTAAACGCGTAATTATTTCTCTTAACCCTTTACCTAACATGAAAAGCAGACGACACTTGCAAACAAAATTCTTGTATAACTAATTTTTTTCATTTTTTGTCTCAAAAACATAGGTTATGACCCCTCGTTGGAACGAGCTCGACGAGCTCGTTCCAACGAGGGGTCATAACCTATGTTTTTGAGACAAAAAATGAAAATATTTTGAAAATTAATTGGAGATTTTTGAGAATAGCGCTGGCCGGTTTTGGCCGTTACGTTGGGTAAAGGGTTAATACCTCAAATTTTTCCCACACTTTTAAAATATGATAGTTTCTTAACTACTGATACTCAACTGGATTCAGTCTCAAATGACAAAACTGTTTGAACAGTTTTTAGAGAAATTTGTGATGACCAATGTGCTGAATACATACAACGAAAAAAAGTACGTAAACGTTAAGAAGTATTTATTCAGCAACCGTTTGTTTATATTTGAACATGTACGGGGAACACATTTCGAAATTTGTAAACTTGATCTTTTTTGTCAATAGGTGCATAACCTAATCGTGATTTTTGTCTCGATACTACCTTTAAAAACTTTAACGAATCCAATGGATCTTTACAAAAAAACATCAGCGTTTTGTAAAGAAATTCTCATGTTTTGTGTCAACGTTTGTTGATCTACGACTGGAAAGTACTATTTCTCCAATATTATGCAAACGTTTTATCTTTTGTTGTGACCATTCACCTGAGTATATTTGGCTCTATCACCTGGTGGGCTACCTCTTCTCGCAGCATACTCTCAGTCGAGATCCAGATCGTCAAGATTATGACTCCTCAGAAATTTCGCACTGTCTGTTGCAGAATCCAGCCCAATTGATGTTGTTGCAACCATATTTGTGAACTGAGCAGATCCCATGTTCCATCCACCTAGCGATACCAGCGTTTTGAGTGCCGGTTGCTTCTGTTTCAGTGCACTGAATCTTTCAAACCTGAAAAAAAAGTAGTGAAAAAAAAATAATTAGGCAACTTGAGTTTTTTTGTTTATAGATATTGTGGGTTGTTTTTGCATTGGAATTCCCCACCACTCACGCTTGGACGTGTTAGTGGTATTTTACCCTCACGACAAGCCTGTATATATTTCAGTTCTATTAGACCCATGAACAGCTGGCGTCCCAAATATTAGCCTATTGTTTTAGGCACACACCCCTGTTATTGTTGTTCCACTGATGCATCGGATGTGTCTATGGAATTTTCCATTGCAAAGTTTGATAAAAGTCCATGAAATATTGAAAAAGATCATTTTTGAAATTCATCTCAGTGGTTATCTCCCTTCATAGACAAAAATATTGCGAGTGCAAGACTGAATGTGTCAGTGTTGTTATTTGTGTAAAACTTCAATGCACTGTGAGTTGTAATGGCTACTCTCGCGTGTTGTTCTAATATGCCCCTGTAAGGCACCCTAACAGGAGTTGTGACTATTAACCCTAAGGGGTGGAGGGATGCGTGAAAACTCAAAGAAAATTAGTCCACTCTTAATGCCATAAGAGGTTGTTCAAATACCGCGAACCACAGAGGAGGTGGGATTAAACGTGGTAAAACCAACTGGTGCCCAGGCAATTATCTCACTTTTTTAACAGTAAACTCGTTTAACACAGTAAACAGGCACTTCCTAGAATTCCTACGGAGAAGCATGATTCTCTTAATCACATACTTCCAAGACTTATTAATAGATGTTTTTTAAAAAGGCGTTAACTGGGTACTGTTTTGGATGAAGGAGGAAATTCCAAGACTATGACTTTTGATGCTGGATAGGCGTCAACAAGTGTGCAGAAATTCATGAGGTTTGTTGAAGGAGAAGTACTCTAAAAGTCGGGTGCGAGGAACGAAAATGATTTTGCAGCGGAATTAGTTTCTGTTGTTTTCCTACGTTCGATCGCCATAACGTCATAGCGTTAAGAGTTTTGCGACGAGTTGGACGAAACTGGACACAACTTGCCTTTAACTATTCCTCTTGCCCGGTGTGATATTTATTAGTTTAGGTTAGGGTGTAATTAAAAAAAGAAAGAGAAACAAATTTGAGGTTCGATATTCGTTATTGTGTTATATGAGTGAGTAAAGGAGAAGTACCCTAAAGGTTGCCTGGACGAAGAAAAAGAAGAAATAAAAAGGCTGACGATCGTTGTATGTCATCTCATTTTCGTTGAAAGACCAAGATACCAAGGGTGTTGCACTTTCTTTTCTCCGTACCCACACCGGTGACTAGTTGACCTACAGTTGGAAGCGGTTCGCGGCTTTGGTGGCGTTTCACACTGGACTTTTGCCTTCCTTTAATTTTATGTTGTATTTGTTCAGCAATGTGTCTCAAATTGAAGGCATCACGGTATGACATTTCAAAAGGAACATAATAAATTATTAATTTCATCGCATTGATGCGAACGCTCTCATCGCATACAGTGTATAAGTCTATAGTATAGAAGATGATTGAGTTTTCAAGTTATTCAATTCTCTTTCATAAAACGCCACATTTTCGGCGTGTAACGAAGTTCGATCGAATCCCCTCGCATGGTGCAGGTAACATCTAGAAAGTTCAGCATTTATGTTGTTCCGCTCTTGTTACTCTTGACTAAATGTATTTTTCATCTGATGAACAAACGTCTGTAACTGTTTCTAAAACATACTGAGACACGCAGTCCGGTAGCACAAGCCTATCACCAGACTTATTATGCTCTTGTGGAACTGGAGAGCCTTGGCTACCTTTTGGCTACCTTTCGCCAACCGGCTAAAGTGAACCTGCATCCCTTAGCCCCAGATTATGTCGCTAAATTGATTTAACTCTCTAATGGTATTGAGTCAACTTAATTTTTGCCGACTTGGGTGTAAAACATGATCTTGACTATTGGAGAATATGGGTGGATTTAAGAAACATTTCGGGGGCATGGCATCACATAGCAAGGATCCTTTGGAACAGCTCTCATCACCTAATTCTGCTCGGAATTCAACCCTCTTACGGGCAGTTTGTTTACCCACTTTTCCGAGAGTTTGAACGCAGACGACCATTGATACAATAAGATGCACCTTTATTCACAAAGACATACAGATATTAAAGTCGTGCTCCAGTTATAGATACTTCAGCTTCAGACAATAAGTATTTAATTCACCTTGTAGACATCAGGATATTAATATAATTGATGGCATACTGCGCGGTAACTCTTTACCTAACATGAAAAGCAGACGACACTTGCAAACAAAATTATTGAACAACTAATTTTTCATGTTTTGCGTTAAAACATAGCTCATGACCCCGTATTGGAACGAGCTCATCGAGCTCGTTCCCATGAGGGGTCATAAGCTATGTTTTTGAGGCAAAAATTGAAATTGTAATGAAAATTGAATGGCAATGTTTGTGAATAGCGCTGGCCGGTTTTGGCAGTTACGTTAGGCAAAGGGTTAAGGATTCGGTCAAATCACATTTCGATTGAGAAACATTTCTTGAATTGATTCAAAGAAATGAATGTTTGATGTATTTCTTTAAGATTCAGTCGTCTGGAATATATCAGTTGATTGGAAAAGAGAACCGGGTTTCCAGACGAGTGACTCTAAACATGGAGGATTGACTATTTAAGGACTAGACTGGTTCCAGTCCATAGAAACGTCGAATTCCATACATAATTGGACGGATGGTCTGAGAGCTTGCAGTAATGCACTTTTGGGTACTCCAGCCCAGTCACAATTCAGTTCCAGCCGTTCTATGTGTCCCTAAAGTTCGCCTAAAATTCCTCCAATGCCCTTGTATAGGAAAAGTTCACGAAATAAAAGTTTGAAGTATCCAGTGAGTGAGTATTTTTACTGTTTTAGCCCCTAAAGCCTCATGCCGTCTCAGAACATGATATCACTATCAAATTCTCCTGCCAATAGTTTTGTTATCGACTGGCTTCCCACAGAAAAAATATTCCACAGCGTATTTTAAAAGTATAAAACGAAAGCATAATTGTTAAGATTTAATTCTTCTAATGATTATGTAGTGTACTGTGATGTTTGTGGAGGCATAGCAGTTACACACTACTTGGCAAATCTTGTAATTCAAAAAGATTTAATTCTTGTTTTTGGAGTCACGTTTATCCACCGTTCTTATGTGTCACTGTTCTATATATAATGTTATTATTTTCTTGAGACCAGTAGTCTGACTACCGATTTTCATGTTGACAAGAGCTTTTAGAAAGCTAATTTTCCCCACAGTTTTACGCTTTACGACAGTTTCAAGTAGATGCCAATAGATGACGAGCGGAAATCGCTGTCAGGCGGGTGTACAAATTTCATCTTCCTCGGTCTTAGATTTCATCAACAACTCAGATAATAACAGAGTTTCTCATTTATGAAACGACGACTTAGCAGCAATAGGCTCTAGGGTACTGTTCTCAGCAGGGCTCATAACACGCAATGCCTTTTTTGGTCACGAGCAGTCTTTTAGATATCCCAGTGCTTTTCTGCATATTCTTCCAGACTTTCTCAATTGTATCAACCTCATTTTCCAATCACAAATCTTTTCATTCTGCAACTGTCATCATCACTAGCTTATATGTTTGTTTATTGGTGTTTAATGTAACTGCCATCATTTATGACCTGTCATGACCGCAACACTTGTATGTATTTATTTATTGATTGGTGTTTGAGGTCACATATTTCTGCACAATGGCTAATCATGACTACACACATGTATGTAGTCACGCTAAAGTTGCCAACCACTGAGAATAAATTGCAGTATCTTCTAGGCTACTCTTATTTTTACGTTTCTTTAACCCTTTACCTAACATGAAAAGCAGACGACACTTGCAAAAAAATTCTCGAATAACTATTTTTTTCATTTTTTGTCTCAAAAACATAGGTTATGAAAATTAATTGGCGATTTTTGAGAATAGCGCTGCCGGTTTTGGCCGTTACGTTGGGTAAAAGGTTAAGTGATTACTGTACGATTTGCGCGCCCAAAACCAGTGACCCAGAGACCTGCAACATTATAGCGTAAGCATAGTTGATCAGGGGATGCCCTACATGTATACTATAAATCGACTGAATCAGCTCACGTTTCTTGTGAATAAAATATTTCGTTCTGAAGTTTCTGGCTCTGGTGATGTGATGAGTGCACGATAGTGGGGGAAATAGAATTTATTTATTTATTTATTGATGTTTAAGGTCACATACTTATGCACAATGGCTAATCATGACCGTGACAGTTTTACGGGTGGAGGAAGCCGGAGTACCCGAAGAGAACCACCGAGCAACGACGAGCAGCTGCCAGCTCCCCAACATCGTAGCTCCGCACTGTAGCACAGGCAGGGTTAGATTGGTTGAAGACATGCGCACCATCGACGTGCGGTACGCTTCAGTACACGGCGTCATCGTGCCCCCATGAGGACAATCGGGGTGAAGTGCCTTGCCCATGGACACAACGCGGGAGTCCGAATCGATCGCTCAGACGGTCACCCATCCCAGGACTAACCGGGCTAACGTTGCTTAACTTCGGTTATCTGACGAGAACCGGTTACCGCAACGCCTCCGCGCCCCGGGGGAAATAGAAAACGCCTCATACTTGTCATTAAACTCGAATATATGATTTGTGTTTTGTAAAAAAAAGTCAATCAATAAATAAACAGTTACAGAAATAGGAGTGAAGCGGTATCGAATTATGTATCTGTATCAGTAAACGATTGGCATTTAGAAAATCGTGATCCAGAAAGCTGTAGCAATAGTCGGATTACAATTGAAACTGGCAATGTACACAACTTTAGCCAAAAGGTTTTTTTTACAAGATGCAGTCGCATTCAGCTAACATTTCATTTTTCCTACAATCGGGAAAATATTGAAAAGTTGGCTGAATGGCACTTGGCGTTGAAGAGAATAATACGCCTTTATCCCCAATTATGGTGTATTTGTTTGTTTTGGGGGGTTTTTTGGTAGAGTTCACGAAATTGTCAACAGCGTGGGTCCAATCGTGTGTTAGACAGTTTTTCCGGTGGAAGAAGCTAGAGTACCCGGAGAGACCGACCGATTAGCGGCGAGCAACTGTCAGACTCTCCAACTTACTAACGCTACAAACGCACAGTTTCTAGGGCAAGTGCTAAATCGACGCACAGAACAGTTTACCACACAGCGCCGCCAAGCCCCTACGTGGGCAATCGGAAGTAAGTGTCTTACCAAAGGACACACAACACAGTTAACGTTGGTTAGGATCGAACCGACGACCTTTTGATTTAAAGTCCAAATATCTAACCACTGAGCCACCGCGACCACGTGGTATAGTCCATTTCAAATATTATATCAATACTACACACAACAAAGCATATATGGAACATAAATAATGGTGTAGTCTCTTTGGTTGAAACCTGAATTCTAGTTTTCACTCATGGCATCTTATGTATAGATCCTACAAAAAGATACTACATGCAGATTTCAAGTTTCAACCAGCAGAAACTGAGATTCTAGTTTTCTGCATATAAACGTTTCTAAATTTGAGTGTTTAATTAAACAACGATGGATTGAGGCTACTTTTAATGGCCGTATCTGAACTTAATTGTGACAGTGTGGGACACAACGAAATATATATGAAATATTTAAAAAATTACAATTGGACACGGAAATTTGTCCAGAGACGACCGAAAACTCCGCTATTTGACAGTGTGTAAACTAAATTGCTGATGATAAAGTACAATTCCATTACTGATATGTGTGTGATCCTCGTGTGCATCTGGATGGGATTATCTGCTTGTCTGCTTCAGTTACAAACAAAGATTACCACTTCAAGCACCGGTCATAAACGCCGAATGCCAGTGTTTTACAATAAGAAATAGTTACTAGAAATGCACAGTCATCAGAAATTCATAAGCGTTAAACTAAATCCGAAAGAATATCAATAAACGGGTGCACTGCCTCCCGAAATTCGAATAAAAATGAAGTTTGATTTTCCGTTTCTTTCTCAAAATAAAACTGGTAACCATCAAAAATCCTACTCTTCACAACTGAGGGGTCTATCGGAACTTTGTTCTTTTTCGTTAATATTACTAAAAATAGATCACTTCAACGCTTGATATTTTTAAACTGCCATTGTCAATACGTTGGTTGCCATATAAAAGAAAAAGAAATCCGACGTATTTATAGATCTGTGAGCGCAAAAGGGGCACATTTGTTTATCGGAATTAGATCTCAGATTTACTCTCTAGAAAAGAAACTTAAAAACTTAAATGATATATTACGAGATTTAGACTGAATAAAAAAGAATAGCCATGAGATGTAATGTTTTGCCATTCTTTTTACACAATGTTGTGTGTAAAAATACAGCGGACAGAGAATGTCGACTAGATCGTACCCCAATTGTCTCTCTGTTGTTTTGCGATCATATTGTTTAAAAATCGGAGGCCCAAAAACTTAAACTGTGTTCGTAGATCTGGAGCTTTCGCAAAGTGTTTCGGTCTGGATGGAAACTCGACACTTTTCTCCTTGTTTCCCCAAGAGAAAAACTCTCTTTATCAGCATTGTTTGTTGCTGATAGGTCTGTGGTTACTATTTACTATATGGAATGATTTGGATGCTTTGGATTATTACTGTTGGGGTCCCCACTTCGAAAGGTGTCAGACATCGTTAGAGTCAATGCATCGTTAAATAGCAAGCAATGAAAAGATCTTCTATGATAACTCTTCATCGGGGGAAGCCAAAGATATAATAAGGAAAGGTAGGGTGCGTATCCGCGACGAATATGAATTTGTGCTTTCGCGAACACAAGATGAAACGGAAGTGCCTGCAACTGCGTTATTTAATAACAGAGAAAAAGCGAATGCTGCTTGCGCGTAAAATTACATTTATTTCACAAATTTTTTTAAGAGCAGTGTAACGTCAGTGTTCATTTTTTTGTGAAAAATATACTATTCAAAAAAAGTAAGGGATATTTGATAAAAGTGAGATACATGAAGAAATATATTTATTTATATTTTCATCAAAAAGACAGTTGAGGCATTCTACTGTGACATCTGGTGAATGATTTCAGCGATAGTTGGATGTCTGACAAGCACACATTCTACGCACTAAGCTGTAAAAGACATGGACGGTCAGTCAGAGAATTTACCACATTCAGTCCAAGACTTCAATACTTTGTAAATCCTCCTCGGTTCGCGAGACAAGCGCGGATCCGACGTGGCATACTCCTCCCCATACGTCCACATTCAGCTTGACTGATGTTATTTCATTCTTCCTCATTGCAGCGGAGAGTTCCTGGACATTGGTAGGGGGCTCTTGGCGTTGTCGTAGGCACCTGCCAAGCATATCCCAGACGTGCTCGATTTGTGAAAGGTCTGGACTTAGTGCTGGCCAAGGCAGTGTAGTGATGTTCTGCTCCTGGAGGAACTCTGTAGCGACACGGGCCCTGTGTGCTCTTGCATTGTCATCTTGGAAAATAAATCGACGGCTGTGACGTCACGCAAATGGCACCACATGAGCTGCTAACATGTTGTCACGGTAATCCTGCCCTGTGACATGCCCTTGGATGTTGTTCTGCTTGTCATGGTTATGCCTCCCCACACCATAACCAATCCACCACAGAAATGATCGTGCTGCCTAACTGGTACGTTATGGTATCGTTCGTTCCACAGCCGCCACACTCTGTTTCGCCTGTCGTGGAAGTCGATATTGAACCTTGATTCATCGGAAAACATTACTTTGCCCCACCGTCCCAGCGCTGTCGTGGTCCACACCAATTACGCCTTGCTACGATATGATGTTCACTCAAACGTGGAATTATTCGAGGTCGTCGAGCGTACAAATTCCAGCTGTGTTGGCGATTTCGGAGAGTCTGACCACTGACTCGCACATCTGTCGCTCGTTGCAGCTGCTGTCCAATTTCTGAAGCACTTTGATAGCGGTTACGTAATACTGTGGTTCGGTTGAAACGATCCTGGTTAGCAGTTGTCGCCATTGGACGACCTGACCGACGTCTGTCATCAACATTGCCTGTCTGACGGTAGTATGACCACAACCTGCTAATCACCAATTGAGTAACGTTGAGAATTAGTGCCACAGCAGTCTGTCTATTGCCAGCGTCCAACATGCCAACGGCACGAAAAAGTTCGTCAGTCTTTGCATACCTCAAAAGTTACGTTTCGACCAGAAACTATTGATGAACGAGTTTATACCAAGAACAGAACGATGAGACCTCCGAAAAAGCCGGTCCAGTACAAGTGAAAATTTCAAAACGTACCCCACAGACATTAACGCGGCGCTCGCGCTAAAAACATGCACAAAGTTTTCGTGGGCCGGTGACATTCATGATCCACACTAAAATTGGTAACACATTGATGTGTCCAATCACGCGTATCCAATACCATTTTCCGAAAATATCAACATCAGTTTGGATACTCCATACTTTTTTGAATAGTATAATATAAATGAAGGGTACAGTATTTTGTTAAACCACTACAGAAAAACCCTAACTGATGACAGATATAAACTAGACAGATTTCTAACTGCTTTTATAAACTAGTTCAACTTAATGTATTCCCTTTAAACATTAGATTATGAAACCGCATTTAAACGAGTTTAGGAAGTTCGTCCCAATGATAGATCATAAGCAGTGCTTAGGAACAAGAAACAAAATGAAGTAATACATAACATTAAGAGTGACTTTTCTGTTTACAATATGGGGGCGAAAAAGGATTTAACGCTTTTAAACAGTGTGTACACATTTTGCGTAGGTAGTCCCTGAGAAGACAACACATTAAATACTTAACATCACGGATGGATCACTGATACTTTAATCCTACAGCGGTATGGGAGTGTAGGATTAAATTATTACAGAATCTCCCTTCCAAAGAAAGCGGAACTCGCCCATTTCACTACAAATAGCAGTGTATACAATAACATTTGGGACGCCAGATCTGAAAGGGTTAAATCGGTACTTCTGCTGAGTTTCTATTTTTTTCTGTCAGCAACGGATAGAAATTCTTATTTATTTGACATGTCCTCGAAATACCCATTACCAAGCTCCACAGAAACAGCACCAAACTTGACCGATATGATGGCGATCCCCACCGATAGGAATGAAGCTAGAGTTGTCGCCCGTGATGCGTTAATTGGCAAAATCATTTTGTTTTGATCGAAACCGTTCGCAGCTGTTCGTGGGACGCAATCTTTATTTGGTGAGCCATTAATTATGGCAATGCGTAAGGAATGGGTGGATGAAGAAAAGAAAGAAGACAGTTGTGCAGAAAATTCAACTCAAACTGAGATTCATGGGTAATAAGTGTACATTCCTCGAAGTGGGAGATGACGACACTTCAGAATCAGTGGAAAAAATTAGAAACAATAAACCTATCATAAAATTGCAATATATCTGAGAACAATTTGTAAAAATGTATACTGCAGTAATAGATAAAGATAGTATTGATTAGTTAGTTCATAATGGTAGAGGTAGAGATATCAGCCCTAGGAAACTTCACATCAACCTTTGACCTTCGGTCTCGGGCTGATATGAAGTCACCTTGAACTGATATCTCGGTAGATATACTATTTATGCCGACTTCACCCTTTACCTAACACGAAAAGCAGACGACACTTGCAAATAAAATTCTTGTGTAATTCAATTTTTTGACTTTATGCGTCAAAACCATAGCTTATGACCCCCCCCCCCCCCCCAGTGGAACGAGCTCAACGAGCTCGTTCCAATGAGGGGGTCATAAGCTATGGTTTTGAGACAACAAATGAAAAAAATAAGGAAAATTGAAAGGTGATTTTTGTGAATAGCGCTAGCCGGTTTTTGCCGTTACGTTGGGTAAAGGGTTTATGAATAAAAAGAGTATTGATTGGTTAGTTTCATATCGGCAGCGATATCATGCCTCTGCAACTTCAAATCAACTTTTGACCTTCGGTTGCAGGCTGATGTGAAGTCCCCTCGAACTGATATATCGGTAGATATGACACTATCCAATTAGTAATCTAGGAGTATGACCTTGGCATCCATGTCTTGTAAAACGTATTCACGACGTCCTGTGATTCCCATCAATCTTCAAGATGTCATATCCGCAGTTAAGCATCTGTTTCAAAAGGAAGCAGTTGAGTAATTCTACACATGTGAAGCTGATTTCGTTTTTTTTTCAGCTTTATCACAATCTAATATTTTTCTCGGTGGTTCTACCGTGGTTGGAAAGGGTGTTGGAGAGGCCGTTGGGATGTACTGGAATGTGGGATGTACTGGAATGTGGCGCACTGACAGTCTTATGTCCTTCTGTGGTGTCCACAGAGAAATCTGCTTTGTGAAAGAATACCTGTTAGAGGGGACTTCTCCTTGATTCCTGCTAGATTAATTTACTCACGCTTAAACACCTGGAATGCGTATTACAGAGTGTAAACAACTCCAAAGCGTAACAGAAGCAAACCTTACCATCTATATGTGCTAACACAATATAAGCGAAGCACGGCACTGAAGCTATAATATAAATTATACAAAAGCACAAGGCATTTAGATAGTGCGACAAATAAGCGAATTACTAAGGCATTTGAATGACTATCAATGCGTAATAATATTGGTACACAATTCTAATATTAAACTAATTATATTTATAACAAAAATACTAAGTTAGAAACTAGAAATCGAAACACGATTTCGAGTCCCATTCCTAAGAATTGTACCATACTCAGAAATATCCAAAAACACCAATTTACTAAGGTTCATGAAGATTTTGAAGAAGGTATTGGATTATAGGGCTGAAAATCAGAGTACCCAAAGACTGGCGTCCTTGGCTGACCGTTTCTAGCGTCAACAAATACGCAGGACGCAAGAACCAACCTTCCCCCTGCATGTTAGGTCTTATTTAATCTAGAGGTGTCTGTCCCAATGGGGCAAAGACTACCCCGCATTCCACATTTTGTAGGTTGTGAAATATTCCTTGTCGAAAAGGGCAATAACTCTGCCAAAGTGTTTCAATTTTTTTAAAAACATGGCCGAACAAGCAAGTGATGAAGGTTGCGAAAATATTCCAAGTCGAAAAGGGGAAATAACTCGTCCAAAATGAGTCTGACCGATCTTAAAATCCCATGCTGATTAATCTTTGTGCAAAGGATTTTTTAAAACAAAATGACCAGAAAATGAAGGAATATAAGCTCGGACAAAAGAAGGTTGCAAAAATACTCAAAAGTCGGAAAAGGGCAATTACTCTGGCACAGTGGTTCTGACCTATTTTAATATCGCAGGTACACAGGTTCCCGTGCTGGTTAATTTCTGTGCCAAGTTATAAACAATGATTAGAAAACGAAGGAATACAAACTCGGATAAATGAAGGCTGCAAAAATACTATAGGTTGCAAAGCTTAATTACTCTGACGAAATGACGCAGAATCTGATTGGTGTCGAAATCGCCAGTGCACAGGTTTCCATAAAGGTTCATCTCTGTGCCAAGCTTTTAACAGAAGGACCGGAAAATAAAGAAACAAAAGCTCCGATAGTTGTGTCTGCAGATGACAAATTCTAAGTCAAAAGTGCAATAACTCAGCAACATGTCCGATCAACAACCCGGGAGCACGGGCTTCCATGGTGGTTAAAGTCTCGTTACAATTATTCAACTGTATATGTCTATTTTTCAAGAAATGCACAACTTCTCATTGACACGGACGAGGATATTGCGCTGTTAAATTACCTACCTTATTCAAAATGCTCACATTGTATAGATGTTCGAAAGTTCTCAGTGTGGCTTTTCCTGGAGAGAAACAACACATAATTAAAATCTTACTATTTCATTCAAATACACTCAGTTGACTGACACATTTGATTGCTCGAAAAATTGGTCAAAATGTGTCGTGCATCGGTTGTGATAAAACTATGTTATACGAATACCTAATTTCCTCATCGAGGATTTTACAGCATAAGATGAACAATCTGACAAAGGGAACACATATGGGCTTCCTATTCATTTTTCCAAAAGAATTCTCAAAGCAAATTTACACAAGAAATTGTCCCATTTGTCACCTGAAAAATTTCAGTTCACAAACAGGCCTGGGTTAGTCACTAAACACCACTGCCTGAACTTGACCTCCCACTAAAATGCACTTGTCTCTATACAGTTTGAATCAGGGCCTCCGGCAGATTATCTTGGCCATATCACCAGTAATTACCATTATGTACTAAACGTATACAATCACAGAATAAAATTATGGCCCAAAATAGCCATTTGACCGAGGATAAAAAATAACTCCGGATGTGACTCTTTAATAGGAAACGAGACCTAGCATATGTGCCAAGTTTTCTATACAAAATGATTCATAAATGATCCAAAAAAAGCCTCGGACAAAATTAGGCCCACAGATGGACGACGCAACAGTAAGACAACTCGACGGATGGGCGAACGGACGGAGGGCTGGGCGATCAAACGGCCGCTACGACAAACGGAAAGTCTGATGGATAGTCGGACAAGATAAGACGGGCAAGCTGATTCCAGGATATCCCCAACCCAACTTTATTGCATGGGGTGATCTATAATAGGATTTGAAGAGAGTGGGTAAAACAACATTGTTGATTATATCAAAGCCAAAAACAAATTGAGATTTGGTCGTAGATGTTCTTACTTCTTGATCATCTGTGCATGCGCAGAGGGTATACACGGTGCACCATACTCAATTTCAGTTTTTTTTTCGGTCTGCTTAATTTTTAGAGGGGGAATAACAAGTTAGCTTCTTCCAATACTATTGTAGGGACAAGCAGGTTTGAGTGAATGATGTTGTGAATGGATATGGTTGGGTTGGAGTATGTTTAGCCACACTCATCTATTAAAGACATTACCCGAATGACATGTTTTAAGGAATAACTTTTAGTCGGTGGTACAAATGAACAGAGAAACAACAGACGTGTGAATAACAAACATGTGCTTTCTGTTATTTTACTTAATGTCCAAACATTCAACATAGAATGTACATACACTACTGTGAAAAAAGAAAATTTCAGTCTTTATCCAAAACTTAAATGTAGGGTTCCTGGTCAAGTGCCTTTGGCTCGGAGACTTTTTTCTCCGACCACTAAGGTACGGAGATATGTATAAAGTCGTTTGGGACAGCTGGGAGAGATATGCCTGTCTCACCCCACCCACTTGACAGCTATCTCACCCCACCCACGTGACCAACCTATCTGCATATTTAATTGGTACCGGAACTATTTAATCATCGCAAATCACGTCTGCAAATGTATAAATATTCAAAATGGAAGGCCGTTTGCTTCCGTAAATACGACTGACTTTATAGACGAAAATCGAAACCAGAACACTCCAAGAAAAACCTCGGCACACCTCAAATTGCTCTATCAGTTTATCGGAGAGAAATATACATCTGATATCACTGCCCCCTGTTAAACTGAAGTACAAGTCTGGAAATGACGTGTACAGTCATGCCGATTCCATTTGAGGTCGCTTCAGTGCTTTGACCCTCAACGTGCGGTAATAGATTGCATGTTTCGAAGTATATACCTATGGTATATACCACACTTCTCTAGAAGCTTTCCGAATATCTTATTGGTTTTCTACTAGACTGAACGCACTTAGAAAAATATTTTCTCCTGGAAACTGTGGTATTTTCTTATTAATGGCGCCGCACCCCTAAGATGGTGGGAAAAAAATCATCCCAATGGGTATTAGGGTGGGACGGGTAAATCTCACCCTCGGGCAAGATATTTGAGCCAGACACTCGGCAAGCCTCGTGTCTGGCTCAAATATCTTGCCCCTCGAGTGAGATTTCCCTATCCCACCAAGATACCCATCGAGGATAATAATAATCTCCAGTGATCCATTCTCAAGGCGGCAGTGATCGCCCTATTGCTCTTGGTAATCGCAATGTGGACTCTTACTGTTCTCTCAATTTTCCAAATTCATTTACTTATTCTCCACTTCGTAACCTTTCCGGCCAAGCTCTCGGACCACTTGTTAAATTCGGCCAAGAAACTGGAACCTGTTATGGGCCTTTTTCCCCCACGTTTCGTGAACTTTGGGCGTTGACTATCGTTGATGTAATGTGATGTCCATTTACTCACCTAATTATAAAGATTTTCTTTTGTGCCCCACTTATAGATACTTCAATCAATAAGTAATTGATTCAACATGGACACACAATTAATGGAACTAATAAGGCACTTAATCACAAAAACCTCTGCTGCGGCGAGTCTTCATTCATGATATTTAGTAAACAAACATATCCTATAGTATTGCCATCAAACATTCAGTCAAATCAAGTCTCGATTCGGAAACGTTTAGTGCATTGCTTCAAAGGAAATGAATGTTTTTGGTATTTTCAGATTCAATCGGATAGAATGTTTCAGTTGGTTGGAAAAGCGAAGCGTCCCAGTTCGTCAAAACACGGAATCCAAATTTTACGGACTCGGCTAGGAATCTCAATAACGGAATGCCTTATATGTATACAGAGAAAGTCTCATTCAACCTTGATCAATGTTATAGTCGAGACTGAGATGGGTATAGCTAGGAAGTAGTGATACAAGTCAATATTAATGGATTGTAGTTTAGTCAATAGTACTGGTACAAGGCCGCAATGAATGGAACAAGACCGTTGTAGAAGCTAATGATAGGACAGATAGACTGTAGCCCTGTAGTGGCCTTGGGGCTTTGACGACAAGATGGAAACGGAATCCAGGTTTCTACAACAGGTATCCTCCAACAATATCAGGCCATGGGTCTCCTCAATTTAGTATCCTCAAAAGGTATCCTCAACTGATACGTAGCCATGTCATAGGTATCCTCAAATACTGAAATGAGTCGTTGAGTCGTTCGAGGAGTCACTCGATCGAGCAATTGCTCGTTGGCTCATTTGCTCGATGGGATTCGAGTCGTTCGAGCAATAGTTAAAACGGAATCCCACTTATGGAATCCTTTTTTGGAATCCCATTTGTGGAATTCCTTTTTCGAAAACGCCTGTGGCTATGGAATCCCTTTTTCGAAAACGCCTGTGACTATGGAATCCCTTTTTTCTGAAATGAGTCGTCGAGTCGTTCGAGAAGTCACTCGATCGAGCAATTGCTCGATAGCTCATTTGCTCGATGGGATTCGAGTCGTTCGAGCAATGTTTGCGAGTCACTCGACATAAGACGGAATCCCACTTATGGAATCCCTTTTTGGAATCCCATTTGTGGAATCCCTTTTTCGAAAACGCCTGTGGCTATGGAATCCCTTTTTTCTGAAATGAGTCGTCGAGTCGTTCGAGGAGTCACTCGATCGAGCAATTGCTCGATAGCTCATTTGCTCGATAGGATTCGAGTCATTCGAGCAATAGTTGCGAGTCCTCAACATGAGACGGAATCCCACTTTTGGAATCCCTTTTTGGAATCCCATTTGTGGAATCCCTTTTTCGAAAACGCCTGTGGCTATGGAATCCCTTTTTTCTGAAATGAGTCGTCGAGTCGTTCGAGGAGTCACTCGATCGAGCAATTGCTCGTTGGCTCATTTGCTCGATGGGATTCGAGTCGTTCGAGCTATATGCCGAGTCACTCGACCGAGCAATTACTCTAAAGCTCATTTGCTCGATGGGATTCGAGTCATTCGAGCAATGGTTTATCAGTAACTGCTCGATTGCTTATTGGGTTTGGAAATGTTTTTGATATACACAAGGGTGATAACTGCGTTATGGGAAATCAAGCAATCTGATTAGTTATAAATGTTCTAGATAAATGAAACAACAAGAGTACACGAATAGGGTCAGAACTAACAAGAATTGACCAGAAAAGCTAACTATAGTAATAATAAGGCAAACTGTTCCAACTAATAGGCTCTTCTACGCTACTGGAGTATACACCAGAACAAAAAACATGGCCAGATAGACGAAAACTATTGTATATATAGAAAGAAGCAAAGAATTCTGAAAGAATTCGAAATAGTAAAAGATTTTGGTGATTTGGAGGAGTTGTTTGTGGTAATTAGATTTACTCTTCTACAATCGAACATACCCCCCGAACATACCCCGTCTTATTGTAGAAAAATGGGATAACACAGCAACCGCGTGCTACCATAGAAACCAAGATGGCGGCCTCCAGTATACAAAATGGATGACGGAAACACGTATCACCCAAACAACACGCGCTGCACATGCGCACTCACACCACGTATCACTATGGAGATGACGTCACAACATGGCCGCGGGTTACCATGACAACACAACATGGCGCACTGGGTCACGTGACTATGACGTCACATGAGATCCTGCAATGAGATCCTGCCAACCGGAGGTGAAACATATGAGACATACTACTAACGAGCCACTGTCGGGCTCCTTAACATAATAACTCCACACAAGCAGGGTTAGTATTGGTTGAAGACAAGTGCACCAATGATGTGCAGCAGGCCTTAGTACACAGCTCCACCGTGCCCCCACGTGGGCAATGAGGTTGCCGCAGGTGGATTTAACAGATATAAGTACTCAACTGAACATACGTGTTGTGACTTTAAAAAACAAATTCAGTTAAACGAAGCACTGGGCATATATATTGATAATATATATACATGCGGGAATTTCGAAAATGTTAAAAAGACTAGAACCATGTGGTAGCGGTCGATATCACCTCTGGACATACCAGAAGTGTAATTTCCTTTCCCTTTAACAGGATGAAGGATACGCGCCGCGTTGGTTTAACAACAGTTGGATCGCGTTTTAAACACACCATTAAGATACTGACATTTTTTCTGTTGACTGTGTTACCTAAAATATAGCTATAAAAGAACATTGTATAAAACGAACGTCATAACAATAAACTTGGAATGGGCAAGTCTGATCACTGCTACCCGACTTCCTTCTAAATAACGCTCATTAAACAGACGGCTATGTTTCTGTTAATCCAAGCGAGACGTGGGGCTGTAATGTTCTTTTTAGTATTGCGCGAATGTGATTTCAGTTTCTTATTTTTGGTCAAACTCGAGCGCTAACTAAAACTTAGATTACAATCTGTATCACACAACAACAACCCACAAATACTACATTTTACGTTCTAATCGTGCTCAGTTGGTCCGGTGCCCAGTTAGCGAACTTTTATAAGAATAACGGGCCTTACAATTTTGGCATGTGGAAGGGTTTGCATCGTGATGACGACTGACGAGCCCTGTGTAGTGGTGACTTTCCATGAAACCCTGACGTTCCGTTCTGCAGTTTCGCACTATTGCACAGGTGTAAAATTCTAAACAAAGGGCATCTGCTGAAACTGTTACCATATAAGTTGGAGATGTATTCTAATTATCATATATTTGTTGGATAAGAGCAGTTGAGATTTGAGTCACAAAGTTGGTGTCTGATACATGGTGGTAAATTACCAGAGGAATTATGAGAAACAGTGACATCGAAAATTACCTACGTCCAAAAATGTAACTTGTTACCAGATATGTAAAAATAAGACGGAAACATAAGTTTGGGGGCCGAGTTTTGTTAATAACCGAGATCTATGGTCTGGCGACTGTCGGGGTGCGCAATAACTTCAACAAACGTTCTCGAATTGATTAATATTTGCCATACAGGTCGTTTGCAATAATATCTCAAGCAAGCTTGAAAACTAGTGTGGCCCGAATTTTGTTACGTAGCTATGGGCCTTAATTAGTTAAATTTTACGAAGTTTGAGCTCGTAATAGTGCAATAAATTGAATAAATGTTCTCCGAGTTGACTAATATTTGCCATACAGGCCATTTGCAGTAATATCTCAAGCAAGCTCTAAAATTGGCGCAGTAAGGTCTTTTGTTACAGAGTTATTGGCCTTAATTAGATCATTTTTTTACGAATTTTGAGTTCGTTAGCGCAATAACGTGAACAAATGTTCTCCAATTTGACAACCGGCATGGCCGATAACCGGGTAAAAGACATGCAACACTCTCATATTACCACCACAACTCGATGCCTGCATCTCGGTCTCGGATGCGCACCTCATGTTTTCATGTTTTGGAAACAGGAGGAGATGTGATCCAGGGGTCGGGAAGTGTGGGGTCGTGTGAAAATTCAGCCTTTGAGGCTGCTGGGTGGCTGAAAATGACTGGCTTTGACATTTTTGTTTTCAGGTTGAAGGATTGCATTAGACAATAAATTCCATCACCCACATCCAGATTTATTTCTAGTGTTTTTAGTGGATTTGGAAAATGTAATTAGTGTTAGGAGTTAGATAACTAAGTTCCTGAATATTCGCGTTTGAAGACATTAAAACTTTCATAATGCCAGGCAACATTTTTTTTAGAATAACTATTTCTTCTAGCAAAGAGTTTTCCACGGATATGACAGATTCATGATACGGGCCCACTTTAATTTTGACAGTTTTGTTTTCCGTTACTATGTGATATCGTCTCTTCCCTACTAGACCCTTTGTCAACATGGGAAGACGCCTCCAAACTTCATATGCACGATATCTGTGTCCCATGTGAGATGACCATGTGAGGTAGATACCTACCTACCTTACATGACCCACGTGACCGGCGTATTAGCATATTAAATGAGCGCCGGACTATTCGATCATCGCATGTTCTTATGTAAACAGACAACATGGTGTTATGTTTCGGAAATATTAGCAGACGAACGTTTGTCGAAGAAAATAGTCACAAAAACTCAAACAGATAAAACCTAAGGACACTTAGCTCATTTATATGAATTTTTGTGTGAACGCCGTTATGAGCGGAGAGTTGCACAAAAATCCCGTCGAACGTTTATGCGGATACATTTCATAATTTATAACATGGCGTCATCGGAATGTGTCAATGTTCATTTCGTCTCAAAACCTTAACCCCTGTCTTGACCACGTTGGGATATAAGTTCGTGGTATATACCTGTGGCATATTCAGAACTTTTGTGCGCTTTTTCTTACAAGCAAATCAATTTTTTCCAGAAATGGACGCTAAAAGTCCTCGATATAGCTGAATGTGCCCCAGAATTACTTTTGATGAAATCAGGGTGTTTTGGTGGGGCAGAAAAATTATCCCTGATGGGGTGAGTGTGAGATGGGGAAATCTCACTCTCAAACAAGATATTTGGTCCAGAGACTCGGCAAGCCTCGTGTCTGGTTCAAGTATCTTTTCCTCTGGTGAGATTTTCCCATTTCACACCCATCAATGCTAATAATAATCCCTCATATGTGATTTCATTAGGCTATTTGTTTAACAAGAGCACTCGACGTTTTGGTCATAGAGTTGGAGTCTGATACATAGGAGTACATTACACCTCATCTTAAACTTATATCTCACACCCAAACCCATCAGGGATAATAATAATCACCGATGAGTGAGGGTGTGAGATGGGAAATCTCACCCGCGTGCTAGATATCTGGGGCAGACACGAGACTTGCCGAGTGTCTGGATCAAATATCCCGAGAGATATCGAACAAATTTGTTGTCCATTTATGAAAACAACTGAATCGCTTATCGGAATGAGCGTACAACGGTTCTGTGCATACCAGAAGTTTATACCACAAAATCAAAATTAAATACCAACGCCGGCAAGACGCGGGTTAGCGATTTGTAGCGAAATGAACATTGACACATTCTGATGACATCATAATATGAATTGGCAGTGTATTTGCATAACTTGTCGACGGAAATTTCGTTCAACTCTCTCCACTCATAATGAAATCCATGCAAAAATTCATACAAAACAAGAGTCAAGTGTCCTTTGGTTTTGTGGTCTGTGTTTTTATTTCTATTTTCTTCGACAAAAGTTCGTTTACTAAAATTTCCGAAACGTGACACCACGTTGTTTGTTTACAGAATAACGTGTGGCGATTGAATAGTTCTGCGCTCATTAAATGTGCTAACAAGCCGGTCACGTAGATCGTTCGGGATAGATATCTATCTCACATGGCCTTCTCACATGAGACACAGATACCTCGCATTGGAAGTGGGAGAGAAAATAATATTTCCAATCTTAGTGTAGACGCAAAATCAATTATTTTTTCGGCAAAAGCTATTGTAATCTCTAAGAAGATCGCGTCCTTAACTCCCTCTCCATCTCAAACTCACACGCAATTTTAAATGGATTCGGCGCCTCTGGGGTAGAGACAGAGAGATATAAAGAAGTCTTTTGTACTTTGTAGCCCAGATTGACTTGGGTGCTCAATTTCAGTATCTCATGCGATTGTAGTGACAAATAGATCAACCCGTACACATGTTGTTTATAAGGTCCATTAAACACGTACACCATACACATTTACTCGTCACAGACAAGTAACGAAAAGAGAGGGGATGGTAGACGCAGTCGTTCTATTAGACAAAATGTGAAAGGAAGAATGGTCGGAGTTGGCAACTAAACAAATACTCCTTTGTTGTCGAAAACGAAAAAGTATGTTTTCTAATTTCGAGGTAGACAAAAATCGATTTTTAGAGATAAAATAAGCTGTTTGAGCTTAGCTCACAGATCGTGAAGGGAAATTGTAGGTCTACAAATGCATATGGGATAGTTTGGTGAAAGTTTGGTAACATATGTGCCGAAAATGATCAAGAAAACAAACATTCCCCTGCGCTCGATCTTGTCAGTGTCTTTCAACCGGAAGAGTCTAAACAAAAACGCCCGTAGTGGATTCTATACAGTGGATCAGTGGCTCGTGTTAAATGTTATGATCTCAATTATAAGTATTGGAAGTTCGTACTCGTGGAGTATGCACGGATAACACTGATTATAATAACTTTACACTAGCGATCGCAAACTCCACTTTTTCGTATAGGTACAGATTTTGAATGCTGTCGTGCAGTATCATTGCTTTGGGATATATGGTCCTCAAAGGGTATGACTGGTTTTGGAGTCAGCATAAATGAAGTAATTTGATCGAAAAGGGTGTGTTTGTGCACGAGGTAATCAATAGATAAGTTGAGAATTGTACGTATTACTGGAAGCAGAAGTGTCGTGAAGATGATGCTGATTGCAGTATAAACTTGATTTTACACACCTATCCTCGACTGCGTGATAGCAGCAGGTATGATGGGAAAAGATCGAGTTGCAGGAGCCCAGAATTAAAAACCAGCACCATATGTCTTCCCTGACTCTAGTCGTTTTTCATTAATTCACATCGTTCCATGGCATGTCCCTCCCCATCAGCGCTAAATTGTGAGTGTGGGACTGAAGAAACAGTTTGAACGCGTTCGTTAATTAAGATTCGGAGGATTAAGAAGGAGGCGATTACAGTTGGTTGGAAGACAGTAAAAGAATGAACTAGTAATTCGCCATTGTGTTTTGTATGAAATGTGCCGCATATGGTTTTGGAAATTTTTTTCACAAAACACTCTCCGAATTTTCGAGCGACTGAAGATTTCATAAAAAAAGAGAAGGGAAAGCCCTGTCCAATACTTGGCGCGGAATGTCCACCTTGCAGCCGTTTCGAGACAAACAATCTCTCTGAAATGTTTAAGCCTTAGAGCCTTAACTTTGCCTTTGAGGTGAAAGAGTTCAGTAGCTCTGTCTTTTTAGGGAGATAGATGGACGTACGGGCCAAAGGCTCATCCTTTCTACCCCAAATAAAGCGAAAAACTGCGCCATCGATAAGCCGACAGTTGTGCATACTCAGAGGGAGAATATTACACACATGCCATAACTTACTTGTGGCATAGTAATTAGCTAATAATATCCTGCCAAAAAGGGAAATGTGTCGACTGTTATGAAGATTTTGAGTATTTCTGTAAATAGTATGAAAATGATCATCCGATGTCAAATTACTCCTAAAACGTATACCAAAAATATTCATATTGTCAACCCAAGAGATCCCAAAAGGATGATCAAAACGTGTTTTACATTTCCTTAAGAACCCGCTTCTGGTGTTATTGGTGTAATGCATACTAAAGTTGCATACTAAGGCATGACTAGTACTAAACTGAACTAAACTGCCCCTTCATTTAACCTTTATCCAGTAAAATATAATTGTTAAAGTTTTGAAAACACGGTCATCTCTAACGTCATATATCTGGAATTGGTTCGCCATTCGACAGGCATCGACACCCAACGACTAATTGTTCGGAATAGTCCCTGGCGTCACCGGGCTTATGCCCTAACATACCTTCGACCTCTGCTTTGGTCAAGCTACCTGAGAGATAGCTAGCCATTGTTCCTGGAATAGCATATTAGGTCAACATATTAGGTCAATTGAAGTCAAAAATGGTTGTCCACCATTCCAAGTGTCGATTGACTTGACCAGCCTGTGAAATATAACATCGGTACCTTTTTTATTTTATGCGAATCATAAGAAATGGTACATTTCCAAAATTCAAATTTTGAAATGACATGAAATGACATGAAAACGTAAAAAATGACTTTAAATAAAAAATCCGAAGAGAGTCATTTTTTTTATTTTTTAGCTGTACAACTATACAACATACTAAAATTCCATGTAAATCGGACATTTTTTTTCCTACCATCAGCAGAGCGGCGCTGTTACGGAATTAAGTAAAAAGTCTATCGATCTGCGATCGTAAATTGACTCCAAGCGTTGTGATTACTGAGAGAACTACGGAGCCCCATCAACCGAGAAGTCCCATCAGCCCGTGGCATGTTGTGATTCCTTACCAGACGATATTAGACACAGGCTCAAGATTCTGGGTTCAGGTTGGTTACCTCACGAACTTGTCGTGTTCAGCACAACGAAGACCAGTTTATCAGTTATCTACGATTTTTATTCACAAATAAAACTCAACTACCATCGTTATCTCTGGCATGAAGTAAACTTTACAATGTTCAGTCAAAGTTCATACCTAATAGCAACAACAGTGGCGGCATCCATCTTACTTCTTGTAGGTAGGTACTTGCTGGTCAGGAGCCCAGAAACAACCTCCTAAACATCCAGGAATCGGTGCTTATATCCACTCGATTTTTGATGCCAAACCTGATCACGCGACTACCAGTCAGTGGAATAGTTAGGGAAAGCCCCCGTGACGTGGCTGGTGCCATTGTTAGACCTTGTAGAGCCATGCAGACTGTCGACAATCTGCATGCAATCTATCGAGTGGTTGTTCCAAAACCACATTCTTCCGGGATTCAGTTAACCGGCGGAATTGTGTGTTAGAATTTACAATTCTACAACTTCAGCATTATGTGAATGTATGTTTGTTCTGGGAGTGTGATTTAGTACCATTTACCGATCCTATCGAGTGCCATCTCAAGTGCGAGAGTTGTAATTATTAACGTTTATTGAATCAAGATAGAACTTTGATATCACTTCCTGATCCTGAAGCCATGCAGACCCATTAACGTCCAGTTGAATTATTATTATAGTTACATTGGTTTATTAGTTTTTATTGGTCAAAGTGTTTTGTTATTATATTTTTTTCTGACATGGCGGAGGCAGAAAATAACGATAATAGAGAATTAGCACGAGCAAGGAGGGAACGTCAGTCATATGCTATTCCAGGAACAATGGCTAGCTATCTCTCATGTAGCTTGACCAAAGCAGAGGTCGAAGGTATGTTAGGGCATAAGCACCGTGACGCCAGGGACTCTTCCGAACAATTATTCCTTGGGTGTCGACGCCTGTCGTGTGGCGAACCAATTCCAGATAAGGTAAAATGGCCTATGGAACTCAGGGTATATCAAGTACATAACCCCCACATGAGTAGAAAACATATAATTAAAGAAATCAAGTTTTTAACTTTATAATATAATCAACACTACAGTGAGATGTTTTTCTTACCCACAGGGGGAACGTCGCGAATACATCAACGGACAGAAGAAGCTTCTTCCGAGGGTGTACCAACGTTCACACTGTTGTATAAGTGGCGACATCTCTGTTGGACGGGTCAAGCGTACATCAACCCTCGCCTACAACTTTCCTTGTATCCAGGAATAGATAATTGATGGATTAGGCGAGAGTTTCTGGAATTTGGGAATGCCCTAGATGGGGAAAACATCGAGTAAATCTAGCCATTGTAAAACATTTCTCTTGGGATTCTTCTACTGTCTATTCGGTAATAACCGGCAGACTGTGGAGGAAACCCAATGGAAATCGGGTCGTGTGCGATTGTCTATTTAGCCTGAAAATTACTTGAAAACTATTTTCTTCTGAAAAACTCATTTAAACAAGAGGCAACCAAAAGTAGGGGGATCCGGCAGGGTTTAGATAAGTACTCACCGGAAACCCTACACAGACAATCTCCAAACTAGTACGTGTGTGACTTGACTGTCAAGTGGGGTACTAGAAGCACATCACCCACGGGAGCGGGATAGAGTGAATAGCCAGAAAATTTTAAGGTAGTGAATTTGGTCGTGTAGTGAAGTGTTTTTATTTACTTTTCTTATAGTGTAATTTTCGTTTAGTTTATTTTAGTTTATTAGTTCATTTGTTCATATAACAAAAATAGAAATGGCACTGGTTTCCCCTTTTGGTGAGTTTGGTGATATTGATGAGGAACAGGACCATTATTTTGATCAAAGGAATTTTGTCCCCACAGGAAAACATGAGCCGATTGTGTTACTACAAAAACGCCTCATGGTGCAACGCTTAGTCCGGTAATGGGATATAATATACTTCAATGAAGCCTTATTAGAACCTACCGTTCGGAGGTACGAAGTATATCTCAGACGCTGGTTACGGAAGACGATCGCTATGTCTTCCCCCATTTGTTTGTGACTGATTCGTTTCGACATACAGCCACTGACGCCGAGAGTATGTGGGCGGTCAGAAAGAAAAGCGAAAAGGTGATTACCGACTTCCCTCAAAAGGTGCTCAGGTACTGGAATGACCAGTCCTGGACAGGTCGATACTATACGTATTGTGTTCCCGTATACAGCCGTTCCGTAGTATCGAATTACATGAAGTTTTTCGGTACTCGGTAACACCTTCTGTGAAATACGTGGAGTTGAGCTCGACACATTGGAATGTTTACGAAACATTGGAGTGGGAGGAAGCTCAATCCCAGAACAAACTACTGAAAACAGCTCTCGAGAACTATCAAATTCGTGTACGTCATCAACCATACGAGCAGTGTACGCATGGTTTTACCGGACACTGTTGCATCTGTTCAGAGGACATTCGCATGGAAGCGCACTCTTTTAGGTGTACTCGGTGTACTACCAAAGTCCACCTCGCCTGCGGCCAGACGTGGGTCGACATGGCCTCGCCGTCAAAAACATGTCCGGCGCGTCGCATGGACGTGAAGTGGGGAGAGCCAATGGCACCCCACGCTTTTGACCATGTGCCCTTGTGAATTTACTCTTGAGTGAGTATTCTCTGTTCCTCGGAAACCGATGTGATATTAAGGCGTTGTGGGGTTAAAACAGCTTATTTTGCAGGAGGAAGGAACTCCTGCAGTGCAGCACAAGAGGCTGTGCCATATTTCATTCTGGGTGTTAGTGGTGATTTTATCGTGCGGCATCCATTCCCCTATAAAATTGAAAGATGTGATGACTGTTGTGTTGATTCGCCTTGTGTTCCCTCTTCGCAAACCACTTTGCGTTCTGAGTGATCAAGTCCCTCTGGGTTTTGATCCTCTGTTATGGTGTGATTTTCATGGAAGAGCTATAGCGATTCTTTCGAGCTTGATTAACCCCTGTGGGCCCACTTCGCAACAGGCGCCCCCTGGCGTGTTGTTCGCTGAAAACTGATTTTTAGATTCAGTTTTTAGTGGGAAATATATTTTCTAAATTTCGAGAGAAAGTATTCAACAAGCGGGTAGATATTAAAGGTTCATGAGAAAAACGTCAAGTTGACGTTATTTTGGACAAATGTTAAAATTTCAAATTGTATAGAGAGTAATCGCTTGACTGGACTGGTTACGTGAAATAATTCATGAGAGGCGAGGGACGTTGTACAAACACGAGTGCGCGAATGCGCACGATTGTTTTACAATATAGTCCCTGGCCTCGAATGAATTATTTCACGTAACCAGTCCAGTCAACCGATTACTCTGTTTATTACTTTTCATTATTAACGATAATTATATTATTTAGCCTAACGTAACGGCCAAAACCGGCCAACGCTATTCTCAAAAATCGCAAATTAATTTTCATTATTTTTTCATTTTTTGTCTCTAAAATATAGGTTATGACCCCTCGTTGGAACGAGCTCGTCGAGATCGTTCCAATGAGGGGTCATAACCTATGTTTTTGAGACAAAAATAAAAATAATAGTTATTCAAGAATTTTTTTTTGCAAGTATCGTCTGCTTTTCATGTTAGGTAAAGGGTTAAAAAAAACAAAAAACAATGAAGTCCCCATTACACCAACGGCAAAGCGTCTTCGTTTGCGCGCACGGATACATGACCTAATTGTTGATTGCATAATTCACTTGTGAAGTTATCGTTTATAATCAAACCCGGAAATCCCAGTAAATCACACTTTGGAAAGTAATAAAAGAAATTTATTAATAGAGCCACCATCAAAGTAAAAGTATGTGAAATTTCATTGCTTTATGTATTATTTTTACGGAGCTGTGCATTATTGGAAATTCGAATTTATTTTCATAATTATTTTCATAATTTCCAATGACAAATGTTTCCAAAAATCCCTTAAATTTGAAGTGACGTAAAAAAGTAAAAAGTTCCGACAAATCCCAGAACCAAAAAAACGGTATCTTCTAATTTATTGAGCTGTACAATATACTAAAATTTAAACAAAATATCCGATGAATTCTAATATTTAACCCCATAGCTCTCTATGCTGTCACATCAGAGTTCGACATGACGGTTGGGAATTTCCCATGACAGCCCCACATTTTTAGATATGTCTTTTTTTATCAGAGATGGGATTTAAAATGTTGAAAGTAGGACGCTTGATACAGACGTTGAATTTAAAAGATAAAGAAAAATAAAATTAAAGTAACGTTGGTAGGGATGAAGGTCAGATATCAAAAAAAAATTCTAATTGTATATCTTGATGCCACTTTTAACAACTGTACCAAATTTGGTCACTATAGCTTTAACATTCTGTCTGTAGTGTAAAGGAAAAAAAATAGAAAAAATGGTTAACGATCGCTGTAAGTCATTCCAACTTCTTTGTATGGCTTAATTATGGACACATTGTCTATATAAATATGCCTTCACGCTGCCTATTCAGCTAGAAGTTGAATAGGACAGGAAGCCTGGAACTCAATGAAAAATCTGCTCTAGTGTTGCTTCCACGTATAAATTAGAAGGTATGTCATCTAGTCGCGTTTCAGTACGTCTAAGTACACAATGCCACATTGCCCCCGGCACATTGAATAAATTTTAAAATTCGTGTATGGATATCAACGAGAACAGATCACAGTGACGAAGTCTTTAATTCCCGGACAACTTATAAACCTATTTTAGAGCAGCGACAATGCGCACTGTTTTCTTCGCAAAACAATATCGAGGAAACTTCGCGATGGGGTTATTGTCCGAGTCAATCAATATTACATGCAAATAATATATATATAAAATATACGTATTTTCATTGATTATTCAATAGTCCTCACTCGGCATGACCAAAAGGAAGTAATTCTTACTACTTTACGGGTGCAGTCCCTGTAAATTACAGCAAACTAAAACCCAACAAACTTCAAACTCAACAAAGAGCAATGTGAATAACTTATGTACACCTCTGTCCGTTTGAGCAAAGAAAAAAAAACTAATTAATTTTCATCATCCATTGCTCATATCCAGAACAGTATCAGTCGCCCCTTTTTGTGATACATTTTTTCATGCATAAAAGATTGAATTATGTTCCGTAGTTGGCAGGATATTTACAACTGGAACTCAATTAAACACACCCTGTTTCATTCGCAGTGGCGTTAATAGAAGCTGCCATTACATTCATGCTATCTTTCAGATGGCCAAAGGTCATTGCGGAAAGGATGGTCTATTGCCAATTTAAAGACAACACAATGATGGAAATATGCAGTATTTTAATGGTGCTTGACATGTTTGGTGCTGGAACGGTCCATGATGAAACAATGCCGGCAATTATTGACAAAAAAATGTAACTTGTGATCTCCGGAATACAATAGCAGTGCCTGACTTCAGTAGCGAGTATATCCACCACGTGCCCGGATGACAGCCTGAACGCTCCTCCTAATGCTACCAGTGAGCGTCCTGATACGGTCCAGAGGCAACTACTGCCACTCCTCATGCAATGCAGCTTCCAAATCGGCAAATTCTGTATAGGCGGGTCCGTTACTTGCACACGACGTCCCAGAAAGTCCCAGATGTGTTCTAAGGGATTGAAATCGGGGCTCATTGCAGACCAAGGACATGTTGTAATAGCGTTGGTCTGAAGGAATGCTCTCACAGCGTGGGAATCATACGGCTTTGCATTGTCGTCCATAAATACAGAGCGAGTAGCCAACGGGTGGTTGTCAAAATGAGGTACGAAAACCGGATTGAGAATGTCCCGGATGTACTGATGACCAGACACCATATCAAGTTTACATTCATAAGAGAGGCATCCACAGATCCTCCACCATGCTCCTTGGCACGTAAGCAGAACTTCTATGCATCTACCCTCCCATGCGCCCATCTGTGACGTGAAGCAGGAACCCACTCTCGTCTGACCAATGGACTCTCCTCCACATCCTGAGATTCCAATGTTGTCGTGCCATACTCCACTCCAAACGTCGTCTTTGATGCTGATCGGACAGAGCTGGACGCTTGATGAACCTTCTGGATCTCAAACCCATTTCTTTGAGACGGCTTTGGACTGTTCTGTTGGGGAACCAAAGGCGTTTCAAACCTCCACTTGAAGCAAAAGGTTCACACATTTCGAGGGGTGTCAGACTCCGATCTCACGAGGAAAGGTCTTCATCGGCCCTTAACATCGTAGGTTTGTTTATTTTTTCGGACAAGTCTGCTGACGACAAAATAACTATAGCCAAGTTGCTTTCCAATAGCTTTGTATGACATGCCTGTTGCATGCATGTCAACGATTTGCCATCTTAGTGCCTCTGACAGTCTCCTCCTTGCCATGCCAACATTTGTTGATAAAACGAGTGACAAATGCTCCTGTTTTATTCCCAGATGGTGGCTGATAGCGTGTTTTGTGGCATACGTGGGAAGCATGCTACACATGGACGAGAAGATGTGCTTGGGGTACGCTATTAACCAGAAATATCATGTTTCACTAGATGAAATGTACTGAAAGACATAACAATCATTAAAACATAATAATCAGTAACAGCAACTTCACTGTCATGAAACATTTCAGGGCAGGGTGGGGAGGGGGGGGGGACGCTTAATTAAGCTCTAGGTGTATATTTGTGATCTGAACAAAAACTCGCATAAAAGGTAAAGTATTTGCTGATGACTGCTTTATTACCCGACCAATCTTCGATGCTAGCCTAAAAACTGTTTGACCTTGATACGACCCGAGGTTTGGTTTGGTTTTTTTGCGGGTTTTTTTTTTGCGTTTTGTTTGTTTTTTTTCGGGAGGGGGGGGGAGCTTCTGTGTGGCTGGTTTCCGTTGTATTACAGCTATTAATCAATTTAATTTTGCATATCTACTCATTGTTTAAATGGGAGAATTACACAAATGTCGCTTCGAACAGTTTAATGTCGTGATTCTGACATATGAATCATAAATATGTAAGACTGACCACAAACAGACACAGTGCATTTTATTTTGTATCATTGCTTTGCACAGACAGACTTGTCATTGTATAACCGTGTCTATGCACGTATTCTTAGTTCTAAAATTAGAGCTGTAATCTGACTTGTTTTTCTTATCGTTTATATCACTGTTGTACATGCTGTTTTCCATTCTATCAGTGTGGTAATCATAACAGGTGACAGTCAAAAATGAGTTATCATGTCAGATGTCGAGTATTCTTTACATACAACTACGCTTGTATTTTGGCACAGTAACAAAACAGACTGGCGAGGTAAGTGTACAGTATTACTCCCCACTGAGCAAAGAAGGGACTGGTTCACGTTATGTTGTGTACTACAGCTAGTACTACTGCCAACACCACCTCCGCCACAACCACAAATGTTACCATTATTACTACTGCTATATTATTATTATTATTATTTATTTATTGAGGTTTAACGACACTTTTGACAGTCAGGGTCACCTCGTGTCGGGCAGTTTTACGGGTGGAGGAAGCCGGAGTATCCGGAGAGAACCACCGAGCATCGGCAAGCAACTGTCAGGCTCCCCAACATACTAACCTCACACAAGCAGGATTAGCATTGGTTGAAAACAAGTGCACCATCGACGTGCAATACGCCATAGAACACAAGGCCACCGTGCACCCGCGTGGGCAATAGGGGTGATGTGTCTTGCCAAAGGACACATTGCGGTTGCCGGAGGTGGGATTCTAACCGAGGACCTCTCGGCTTGCAGTCTGCGCCTCTATCTACTGAGTCACCGCGCCCCACTACTACTGCTACCACGACCACTACTACTATTACCACTACTACTACTTACTTCTACTACTACTACTATTACTATTACTACTTATATATTTATTATTTATTGGTTCGTAACGCCACATCAGCAGCTAAGGCTATATCGAGGCGAGAAAACAGTGGAAAGTAAAAACTCATTTTCAGTTATGAAGTAAAAAGATTGAATAAAAATAGAAAATAACTACAAGAGATCTATCAAAGACCAAAGTCATTTAAACAACGTCGGGTAATGAAAGAAGAGCAGTGAATAACTTTTAACCCTTTACCTAACGTGAAAAGCAGACGACACTTGCAAAAAAAATTCTTGAATAACTAATTTTTTTCATTTTTTGTCTCAAAAACATAGATTATGACCCCTCGTTGGAACGAGCTCGACGAGCTCGTTCCAACGAGGGGTCATAACCTATGTTTTTGAGACAAAAAATGAAAAAAATAGTGAAAATTAATTGGCGATTTTTGAGAATAGCGCTGGCCGGTTTTGGCCGTTACGTTGGGTAAAGGGTTAAATCAACCTGATGAATTGAGACTTGAAGAGTCTTGATTAAAAGTTTAAAAACAATTTTAAAGTTTATTAAAAAGGTTGATTTCCTTCAAGAAGGACAGAACTTTATGAGGATTTGTACTGTAAAATAGGTCTCGAAGAGACACAACATTAAAATACTGTCGTCTAATAAGATTAAAGTCAACACAATGTAAAAGAATGTGCTCCACTGACAACACCTGCTGGCAGGGAACACACTCTGGTCGCACTGTAACCTCCAACAAAAAGGAATCTGTTAGTCGTGTATGACCAATATGACATCGCGTCAAAACTGCAAGATCCTTTCTACAGTTACTAGGGTTGAGTAAAGTAAGTAAAGAGGAAAGCGAGTCGGAAAAAATAATCGACTTCTTTTCCTGAACATTCTCGATAAGATCAAGCGCGAGTTGTAAAGCTTTAACTTCAGCTGTGAAAATAGAACTCTGATTCGGTATTCTGATTGAGGTGATATGATCACCAGTAACAGCAGCTGATGATACTTAGTCACCATCTTTAGAACCATCCGTATGGATCCTTGTATAACTATACTTGGACTTTATTTCTGCATATTTTTTGTTTAAACTGCAAGGAATTCGTATCAGAATTTTTGGTAGAAGCAAGGTCCAAAACAACTGTAGGTTATGTGTTTTACTTTTACTTTTTGCTTTCTTTAATTGTATGAGGTTCGATTTTGGCAGACTCCATGTGGGGTTTAATTCTAATTCCCATTGGAAGAATATGTTTCTGGTGGCGGTTAAAAAAATCAACATTTTGAGGGTCTGAAACACAGTTATAAGCAGGATTTGAAGGATTAGCCAAAAGTTTAGATACATACTGGAGAGACAATTTAATTCTGCGTTTCTCAAGAGAAGGCTCCTCGGCTTCCACAAGCATCGAATCTATTGGCGATGTTCGAAAAGCCCCTAGACTAATTCTAATACCACTATTATGAATTGCATCAAGTGGTTTGAGATATGATTTCCTTGCCGAACCGTAGACTTTCCAACCATAATCTAATTTTGTTCGAACAAGTGATCTATACAGATGGAGCAATGTTTTTTGGTCAGCACCCCAATCAGTGCTACCAACAACTTTCAGTAGGTTTAGTGCTCTCTTACATTTAACTTTTAGTTGTTTTATGTGAGAAGTGAAATTCAGTTTGTTGTCAAACAACAAACCTAATAATTTCACTTCCTTAACAACTTTAATAGGACTACCATCGATTTTCAACTCCGGATCGAGGTGATGTTTCCGAAGCTTACAAAAATGAATACAATTCGTTTTTGTCTTTGAAAATTTAAACCCATTTTCGATAGCCCATTTTTAAATCCTATTTAAACACAGCTGAAGTAACCGCTCTCATTCATGTTTTTGCTGCAAAAGAAGATCAAAAAGTCATCGATATACAATGACGAATCTACCATGTTCTCAATTGCGTCGATGATACTATTAATCTTAATTGAAAAGACGGTAACGGATAAAATACTACCCTGAGGAACCCCCAATTCCCGTTCGTGAGGATCAGATAACGTTGACGCAACACGAACCTGAAATTGGCGGTTCTTTAAAAAGTTTTCAATAAAAAGAGGCATACGCCCTCTCAACCCCATGTTAAAAAGATCTTTTAAAATCCCATACGTCCACGTTGTGTCATATGCCTTTTCCAGGTCAAAGAAGATGGCGACCACGTGTTCTTTTCTGGCAAAGGCATTTCTTATAAACGTTTCAAGTCTAACCAAATGATCCACAGTACTTCTCTGGTTTCTTAAACCACACTGTACATTCGCAAGTAGACTGTTCGATTCCAGAAACCAGACAAGTCGATCATGGATCATCCTTTCCATGGTTTACACAGACAACTTGTTAAAGCGATAGGCCTGTAATTACTTGGGTTGCTGTGATCTTTATCGGGCTTTGGAATGGGATTTATTCCAGGAAGGTGGAAACTGGCTCGTCACCCATATGTCATTGAAAATTGACAGTAAACGTTCAAGTGATGATTGTGGCAGATGCTTTAAAATTTTATAATGTATTTCATCGGGTCCGATGGCAGTATCCTTTGCTCTATGTAAAGAGTTATTTAACTCTTCCATAGAGAACGGTTCGTTGTAATCCTCTAAATTATTGGAGGTAAATTTGATCTTTTGTTTTTCTTGTTGTTTTTTAATTTTGAGAAATTCTGGATTACAATTTTTAGACGACGAATGTTTCGAAAATGTGGAGGCCAATTTGTTTCAAATTTCTTTTTTTTGGTGTGATGAGTGTGTTGTTATCTTTCCGATGTTGTACAATTGATTTTGTTTCTTTGCATTTAATATTTTTAATCATTTTCCAAATTTTGTTGATGGAGAGAGAAGAAGGTGCCTGCAAGATGTTATTAGCAGTAATGACCATTTTGGTCCGGGGCTGCGTATTTGTATATTCCGCAGCAAGCGAGCTCAATTGAGCAAACCTGCTGATTTATAAACAGCAAACCTGCCCAATGGAGCAGGCCGTCCTCTATCCGCCACCCGGGGACCCGCCTAGTTGAGGATGGTCAACCCCCCCCCCCCCTAGGACTATTACTATTACTACTACTACTACTACTACTTCGTGTACTGCTATCACTCCCAAGTTTTTCTGCTACCATCTCAAACAAACATAATACCTGCTAAAGTTTGACAGCTTATTCACATTTTTTCTAAAAGTTCCAGATGTGGGCATAAACTACCACCACCGCATCCTCTACTATATATTTATTTAGTGGTGGTTCATGTAACTTTCAGCATCTATTGCCATAGTATACCCGGAACGCAAGTGCAAAATCAAAATTTGGTCACCTATTATTCCACGCTGCCCACTGTTGGGGACGTCCGCCCAGGCACTCGTTATCGGAACTTATTTTACCCCTAAAACAGAACTTGTTCACTAACTAACTACTAACCTACCAATTAAATAAACAATAACTGCTCCACTTCCCTGGCTCCATTGAAAAACTACTACACTATACTGTTACTACTATAACCAATTTCATTCAAATGGACGGATGACACAATTTTACAGGCCGTTAACCCTTTACCCATCGTAACTGCCCAAACCGGCCAGCGCAATTTTCAAAAATCGCCAATTAATTTTCATTATTTTTTCATTTTTTGTCTCAAAATCATCGTCGAGCTCGTTCCAACGAGGGTCATAACCTATGTTTTTGAGACAAAAAAATGAAACGAAATTGTTTTCTTTGCAAGTGTCGACTGCTTTTCATGTCAGGTAAATGGTTAAATGCTTTCATATGTTCCCAATCTCGCAATTGCCACTTTGTATCGGTTAATCGTTTAGCCCTATCACTTGACGCAACGTCAGATATTTTCCTCATCATTTTTTCATGAAACTTTTTTTCTCCTTTATTTGAGAATAGTTGTTTTTTATGATTACATTCTGTTATCATAAAAATTGGCATCCTCAGATGTTGAGATTGAAAGAAAAACAATCTTCAATGAGTTGTAGCTTGGTTACCAGCAATGATTGAGTGGAATATTTCGGTGGAACTAATATTTTTTATTATGCCAACTCTTAGGATCAGCCAATTAGCGTGGATAAATTGTGGTGGCCAATGAAGCCATTTCAGGTCGATGATGACGTCATCGATGACCGTATATCAAATCAATATTAAGTGTGTGTCCACCATATTGTTTTCAGAAATAAAATACAACCGCATCGTCTCAAAAGTGGCAATCTTACAGCAAACGTTCTGAATAATCTATTGAATGTGACTAAAGTTTCATTAAAGTCACTTAAACAAAAAAGAAATAATCTGTTTATAATATGTCTCCCACGTTTAGAAACTTTTCTCGATCGATAACCCATTGGATAGCTCAATGTAAATTGAAACACGCCCAACACTCGCAAGTCAATCGTTCCGATCGATGATTACTTCAGCACGAAATGATTTGTAGATAGAGTTACTCCCCTTACATTGTAAACTTACATCTGCTTGTTTACATTTCCACAAGTACGATACACCAAAAAATAAATTACCGGGCCAATTTATTAAAGGGACATACTGGATTTTGTCCGCTGACATAATAAATACGTTACGAGATGTTTAGTTGTCGGATATGGTCTCATATGAGGTTCAGTGGGATCAATATTAGGTGAGGCAAACGCCTCGCCTAATATTGATCTCACTTCGCCTCACATGACACCACATCCGACCACTAAACATCCCCAACAAACAACCACTAAACTTATAATATTGTGTGAAAGAGGTCATTATAAATTGTTTAAATGCGCCAAAATGACAACAGGTCACGGGAGAAAGGAGAGGTGTAGTGAGGTAACATCAATTAACATTGGCTGGGATTGATTTTAGGTGCACTGAGGGTGTGCATATCTCTACAGTCCAAAACCTTTCCCACGGGGTCGAGATGCAGGAGGAGAAATCGATAACGTTTCTTCATATTTATTTAGAAATAAAGAAAAAACCCGACCTCCACTGGCAACAGGATCTTCTGGACAGTCATTGGTCCATTCTATATGAACACATAATGCTCATAACCGGGGCCGGTGGCGTTGCGGTAACCGGTTCTCATCAGATCACTGCTGTTAAGCAACGTCGAGCCCGGTTAGTCCTTGGATGGGTGACCGTCTGGTGACCGTCTGAGCGATCGATTCGGACTCTCGCGTTGTGTCCTTGGTCAAGGCACATCACCCCGATTGTCCACATGGGAGCACGATGACGCCGTGTACTAAGGCGTACTGCACGTCGATTGTGCGCATGTCTTCAACCAATCTAACCCTGCCTGTCCTGCAGTACGGAGTTACGATGTTGGGGAGCTGGCAGCTGCTCATCGTTTATAGGTGGTTCTCTCCGGGTACACCAACACGATATGACCTTGGCTGTTAATGTGTCGTTAAACCCTAATAAATAAATCAATAATAAATGTTGTTAACCATTCTGGCTCATAAGGGACGGGAAACACTGTTCTGAAGCGCATGTGTTATCTGCTTCTGCTTGTCACAATTGGAAGTATATCGATAAAAACAAAGGAACTCAACGACACATTTTATCTGGAATTATGAGCCTGATAAAAACAGTTGAGAGTGTCTTGGAACTTAACTCTTAGTCGCGTTTTCTTGCCCGTGATGTAATACGGTAGGTAATCTGGAAGTGACTGTTCGGCTATCTTTTGGCTGGGGGAGAATTAAACACTGAGTAGGTACTCACAGTCAAGTGTCGTCTGCCTGAATAGGCAGACGACACTTGACGACTAAAAGCACCTGCTTATTGTAAGTTTTTCGCGGTATGTCATGTTCAATAAATTCCCCGGCTTCTAAGAATTAAAATAACTGATTGGAACATTTTAAACCACTCTGATCTAGTATAATGGTATTAAATGTTTTAATATTTTCTAGGATCACTAAATCAGTGATTACAGGTAATTTTCGAAAGGGACACTTTAGTGTGAGATATAGCATGACGGAGTCCGAGTTAGTGCTACATTGCTTTACGGTCCACAGAGAACAAACTCTTGAAATTAGATGTATTAGAGGGTGGGTGTTTGAACATAGATGGGGAAAAACAAAATTCCCAAAGAGCGCAAATTAGTGCGAGATCTTGCCTATGTCTGAACCTGGTTGGAAAAAATTGTAATTTTCTGTGGAGGGTACCAGAAACGATAATGTAAAAAACACCAGTCTTATGTCTAAGCAATTTTGTCTGGAATCTCTGAACTTTCCCAAAAAAGCATAGCTTATGACTTCTCACTGGAATGTGCTCGTTCGAATAATGTGCCATAATGTATGCTTTTCAGGTCGAAATGTATTTTATTTTACGCAGTGTTCCTGAATTAGATTTTTGTATGGAAATAAATGCTTTTTAAACAGTTTTTTTTCCCCGTGCAAAGGGGTGCGGCGATATTTCATCCTCACAGTCCTGTGGGGATATATGGTTAAATTATTACGAATCAGCCATTCCTGTTACTTAAATAAGGCAGCAATTCCTCTCCCACAGTCAAATTGTCGTAAATTCCGAAGTCAATTTTCAACAAGTTTAATAAGTTATTGTCTTGGGGCTGTAAACTGCGTGCTGCAGTAGATTATTTGTCAAAACAGCATTACCGGGTGCAAATGACGTAAAATTGGTCGGCAGTGTAATAAGAACACAACGAGGGTGGTGTACATGTGGACTGGAATCAACGACCTGACTTGGAGTTTTTTCTGTATTTAACGAGAGCGCGCGTCAAATACAAAAAAAACGCCTATAAAAGGTCATCTCCTGTACTCTACCGGTGGTGTGTACTGTATTTCTACCACGATAATAATAACTAGAGGGATGTGCTTATGACTGCCGGCAGATCATAACAAGTTTGCACTCCGATTCTTTTCTTCATTCAAGCAAAACACTCTCCACAAATAAAATCCTGTCATCTGCAAAGAATTGCCCTGGGAGTTTTGTCTCTCTAACATTGACCCCCTCCTCATTTAAAATCAACTCCTCTCATTGATTTTTATTTGTGTGCAATGCAAGCAGAACCGGTGACATGATGCACCCCTGCTTAACCCTTTACCTAACATGAAAATCAGACGACACTTGCAAACAAAATTCTTGAATAACTATTTTTTTTTCATTTTTTGTCTCACAAACATAGGTTATGACCCCTCTTTGGAACGAGCTCGACCTGCTCGTTCCAAAGAGGTGTCATAATCTATGTGTTGGACGTTACGTTGGGTAAACGGTTAAGGCCTATCTTCATTAGGCCCCTTTTTGTTGTGATGTTTCCCAGGTTGAGTACACTCTGCACATCTTTGAACAGTGTTCTCATAATTCCGACAAAATTTCCTCCAAATCCGAGGCATTCAAGTTGCCGCCACACCCCCCTCTCATTCCTCTGTCGTGTGCTTTTTCACATCTAGGAATGTCATAAACATATTTTCCTATTGACTTTTGTTGACTCTGCCAGTTGCGATGGAGTAAATAAGTGGTCTATGACCATTCTTCCTTTCCGGAATCCATTTTGGATTTCCCCCAAGATTCATCTTGACTGAAGAGAATGAGGCTGGTATTGTTAAAGACAAATATCATTGAATTGGATTTAGAAGGAGACCTTTGGTTATATAAAAGTTATGTGGGATTTTGTTTTAAATGTATTAAATGTATGAAGTTTTTTCATTAATAGTACTCTTAACCTTCCGAAGAGACATGGAAATAAATCGTACACCAACCGATGACGTGTGTTTACATCAAATATAAAAACAATAGCTCCCACGTTCCTGTCTCACAAGAAGACTGTTCGTGTCATGGAACACATTTTACAATGGTGGGCGAATCCATAAATTTCCGACTGAAATCTGCCACGCACAGCATCAAAATGTACGGCATTGCACCGCTAATTTCTGATGGTTGTGACCCCCTATTTGGTGAGAGTGCATCCTCACCCAAAAGGTAGGATTTGTTAAATGAATGTTCAAAAAACAACTGGTATTGTGTTCGTCCGATAATAACTAACAATTTTCATGTTTTGCCCCCCCCCCCCCCCCCCCCCCAACAAAAACATAGCTTAACACCCCATGTTGGAACGAGCTGTAATTCAAGTGTGGGGAGGAGGGCGTAACCAATATTTTCAAAAAAGAATAGAAACAAAAAAATATTTAAAACGCGGTTTTGTTTTGTAAATAGCACCGAACGGTTATGGTTGTCACCTTAGGCAAAGGGCTGAATGTCAATTCAGTGGTCGTATGGAGAGGATGAGTGATTGTGCGTGTATGTCTGTGTGTGGGAGGGAGTGGTAGAGGGGGAATTGATGGGTTGGAGTAAGGACTCCCTGTAGCGCCGCATTTCTAAAAAAAAACTTAAATTATTTAGTTTGTACGGCGTAGTCATCCTCCCTGGCTGAAATACATCAATCAAAAAACAAAAAGGTTTTATTGCAATGACTTCGCCGGTGTTGATATTCATTTGAACTAGTGCAAGTACAGTTTTGGCTGTATTATAATAGGAGACGATTGTACAGCGTACCGTCTTCGTTGCAAGAGTGAAAACTGGAAACATAATTTCCCTTTTATATTTTACAGGATGAAAAACTCGTTTATATTGCTGTCGCTGTTGGCGACATTTCTGCCGACGCCCGTGATAAAAGGTGAGTATGACTAATGCATAAGAAATGTTTTTAATTTATTACCTGTTCCATCCATGCTTGAAAAAGTTGAAAGCCCCGAGACCTGTAGACCTTTTGTGTGTTTAATGAACACACACAGAACAATAACACTCGGATTTCAAATCGGGAATTATTTATTTAGTCACTCGGTGAAGATGAATTGACTTAACCCTTTACCTAACATGAAAAGCAGGCGACACTTGCAAAAAAAAATCTTGAATAACTAATTTTTTTCATTTTTTGTCTCAAAAACATAGGTTATGACCCCTCATTGGAACGAGCTCGACGAGCTCGTTCCAAAGAGGGGTCATAACCTATGTTTTTGAGACAACAAATGAAAAAATAATGAAAATTAATTGGCGATTTTTGAGAATAGCGCTGGCCGATTTTGGCCGTTACGTTGGGTAAAGGGTTAACCTGATTGTCAGTCTTTGTGGTGGTCATGACAACCATTACTTATTCCTAGTTCCTTATACGACATTCGTTATCAGCCCATAAAATCGTTTTTGGTTTTCTTATTTTCATTTTACCCTTTTACTTCAAATAACTACGGCGGCAATTTTAAACGTACATTAAGCACAATTATTAATGGTCCTTCAAGTTTTAACATTATGAATTGTTTGGCAGTTCAATAAAGTGTGTACCACAGATGCACCTCATTGGCTAAACTCGATTTCATATCTATGTTGCAATCGTTATGTAGCTATGTATGCTGGACGTAACCTTACACACCGATAAATGTTAATAATAAATGACAGTAATATTGAACATAAAACAAAATGCTAATTTTTAGTTTAGCTAAAACAATATTTTATTCAATGAGTATGCTATATGTTACAGCATTAAACACCGGAAAAAGTAGGAGTGTAAGGGACAGCAGCTCACAATATAACATATAGTTAACAATAGACAAATGCGAAGTAATGGAGAGGTTTGACAGCAAGCTTGCAGCTCGTGTGAGTCATCTCCCTAATTTTTACCCGTATTCTGACGATTTCTGATGTTACAGTGACTTTCAATAATCCGATAAAATATTCCAAGAATCCACCCCAGCCCTCCCCCCCCCCCCCCCCCCCCACACACACACACACTTCTTTGAAATCTTCAGGTAATACTAATTCTTTTTAATGTACGTGTTTTGTTTACCATAAAACCGAACAAAGCTGCAACTAGCGTAATAACTAAGACGTGCGGGCAGGATCATAAATCAAAGAATTAAGCATGGTGCTTAAATAATTAAGCATGATGTTAAAATAATATAGCATGATGCCTACATAATATTGCATGATGCTTAAATAATTAAATTATTTAAGCACTATGCTTAATTATTTATGCAGCATTCATGTTATCATCCCAGACAATATAGCATCATGCTTAATTATTAAAGTATCTTGCTAAAATAAAATTTATGACCCACCCGTACGCAGACCTCATTTAACCATCGTGCTTTATTATTTATGCAGCATTCGTCAAATTACACCAAATATAATGCTAGTTCGGAAGGTTTACCCCTGAGAAAAAAAATGAACTGAATAAACCAGGATGTCCCGATTTATTTGCTTAAACAACCACACGAACGTGGCTGAAAATAATCGGTAACCATACTTGGGAGGTCAACATGGACCGTATTGGTGGAGAAAACTGACGATGGGCTGATCAGTTACTAAGCCACTGATTACGCCAACGGTGGGGTTTGGATATCAAACCTAGAAATGAGGAATTGTTTGAAGACTACTGTACGAATCATTGAGCAAGTGTGTGTTCAGCAAACACAATAGAGAAGTTGAAGTAAACCCTGCTTCGAAAGCATATTTTAATTGAGCTCTGCGGAAGTTTAGTACTGTCCCGACTGCGGTCAAGATCATCACAATTGCGAAAAAAGATTGTTTAGAATGTCTGGTAGGATATATAGAATATGAATGTAGGTTTCAGTATTGGCAACTATTCATTCATTTCGTTTCCAGAAAATAACTTTATTTCCAGATTGTTTAGTTATTTATTTACTTATTGGTCACATATTTCTAACTCCACACAAGCAGGGTTAGTATTGGTTGAAGACAGGTGCACCATCGACGTGCAATACGCCTTGGAAAACAACGGCACGTGGGTAATGGGGGGGGGGGGGGGGGGGGAATTGTGTTGCCCAAGGACTCAACGCGGTTGCCGCAGGTGGGATTCGAACCCAGGACCTCTCGGCTTGCAGCCTGTACCTCTACCTACTGAGAAACAGCGCGCCCTTATTTATAGATAATAATATATATGCACTCTAAAATCTGTTGGGTTGAAAATTAAGCCAAATCTACTGTGTTTAGTGAATATGAACCCAAGTGGGTTAATATTTACTCAACCTAGTTAATTTGGGTTCATTTTTAACCCAACCGATTTTGGAGTGTGATGGAATTTCTGGTCATTTTGGAAGTATGTTTACCTACAATATTTCATTAAAATCTGTGTACTCTCAAACTAGATCCCTTTATTCTGCGCAAATTATATAAACCGACCAGCTGTAATGTTTAGATGAGCTTGACTGGACTTATACAGACACAACAATAAAAAAAAACACACACAGACTCCGAAATAAATGACATGTGGAGATAAAAGTTCTCGTAAGCCAAATTATAACTGAACGCGTGTGTAACATGTTACAACCCGAAAAGAAAAGAAATCGGGGTAAAAGTGGAAAGCAAAAGGTAAAAACAATACTGTTAGACAAATTCTGAAAAGTATTCTAGAAAGTCCTAACTCCTTGTAGAACTCGATTTTAATACACATTTTGAAAATTAAAAGGAACTGGAATTTTAGAAATGTCAAGATATTTCCGTGTATTGCATGAAAGTGTGATAAGTGGATGATTCAAACAAATTTGTTTGCAGCCCGTCGCCTTAAAATGCACCAAGTAGTCCGCTAGGAGGAAATTTTAGAGTTTGGTGTTTTTCTAGTTGGAGCGAAACGACGTGGGGATGTGCTGGGACTGTCCCCGTGATGGGATAGTTCCACTAAAGGCTTCTTTATTCCCTGTTACTGGTGCAGGGAAGCGACTGAGTAAAACTTGCATATACAACACCATTACTAGTGGGTTCCGACGCCGCCTACACTTAGATGATCGCCAGAAGTTAAAAGTGATCAGATTTCGCGGTAGGAAAAATGTGTAAGTAGGCTAAAAAGACATTGAAGATGATGCAAATAGCAGCGTCGGACAAAAATAAAATGCGTCCAGGCCGCTTAGTGCGGTTTCTTGAAATTTACGGAATTCGTACTGCGATCGTTGATTGACAGTTGTGTATCTTTAGCGAGTGTCATGACCGCGCGGAAACAACGTGGATCGTGTGGAAATCGAGAAATCGATTTGTTCCTGCTAAAGAATAGTTTGAATTTGAAGTTCTGTTGAGACCGAGAGGTCTATACGTGCATAGCTGGTAGATCCAGAATGTTTCCCGGGCGACGCGCTCAGCTTTTGTCCAGTCAGACTTGGAATCAATGAGTCCTGAAAAGAAGTAAAAGGGTGACCCGTTGACATGCAGTATCGTGTAATAGCACAGTCACGCTCCATTTTTTTGAATGAACGGTGGTTATTCACACGTATGTGAAACGGGGTACAGGTTTCGACGACATACTGGATTTGACAAATTCCACATTGAAGTAGATAAATCACATTTGAACTTTTGCAGGTGCCGCGGCAAAAACAATTCTAAAAGATTCCCCAGTACTGGTGCTGTTGAACGAATCGGATGTAGGCATCATTGTGCACGTTTTACAACCGGTTTTTTTCCACAAGCTTGGCTGACACCAAGTTCAGAATTGACTGGACTGAGGCTGGCACGAACAAGAATATATATATGAAAGAGGGGATTTCTATTGTGGTATGATATTCACCCCAGCATTAAAAATCAGTATGAAGAATATAAATTTCCACATATACAATTTACGTTTTTAAATGTTAACCCTTTACCCAACGTAACGGCCAAAACCGGCCAGCGCTATTCCCAAATATCGCCAATTAATTTTCAAAATATTTTCATTTTTTGTCTCAAAAACATAGGTTATGACCCCTCGTTGGAACGAGCTCGTCGAGCTCGTTCCAACGAGGGGTCATAACCTATGTTTTTGAGACAAAAAATGAAAAAAATTAGTTATTCAAGAATTTTTTTTGCAAGTGTCGTCTGCTTTTCATGTTAGGTAAAGGGTTAAGGCATGGCTAGATTATGCACTGCTGTGAAGAGATTTCATGAATATAAGAAAGCCATTTTCTTCATCATTCTCCATTTACGCGTTGATGCTCTACATGAAAATTTTCTCGTTCCTTTGTTCAGTTGCGGATGACTGATTGGTGATGCGCAAATGTACTTCACAGTGACCTGGAAAGGAACATTTCATTTCATGTTTGTTAACAAAAACGCTCAAATATTGTTAACATTCAAAAATGTAACTAACACCATTCAGCAGAGTGTGGAAAGTGAAGAATACGCAAGCCACGAAGTTTGTAAACAAAAACATTTCGGATTTCAACTAGATAATTCAGCATCAAGTTTTCATTTAAACATTTTATTACGTCCCTTATTTGTGAAGTGGAGTGTAAATATACGGAAGCGATGTGGGGGTATTTATAAATAATGTCAGTCAGGTTGTTTAAATAGTCAATCTTATGGAATGTATTTTTAGCACACTTCTAATTTGTGTGACAATAGGCCTATTGTTCAGTATGGAAGCTACTGAATTCTGTGAGAAAAATAGTGACACCGAATCCTGTTCTGCTTCTGCAGGTGCAAGTGGTCTTCGAAGTGTTTGTTACCATACAAACTGGTCTCAGTATCGTCCGAGCCCTGGAAAATTCTTCCCAGAAGATATCGACCCCTCACTATGCACACATATCAACTACGCGTTTGCGAAACTAGCTGGAAACCACCTAAAAGCCTTTGAGTGGAACGATGAATCTGAACCGTGGAGTAAAGGAATGTAAGTAGAAAATAGTTACTTTCTTTTTGTATAACAATATGTGGATACATTTCTTTGATGCGTCAGCATGTTAACTCTTCAGGTGTTGTAACCAACTTGGAATGGTTGTCAAGTAGGAGTAGTGTTTCACTCTGCGACAGTTGCAATAAAAACCCAATATTCTGAAGGTCCGATATTCCGAAGGGCCAATACTCCGATGACCCAATACTGGGTAGGTCCAATATTCCGAAAGCGGAGTAATCCGACAGTCCGATATTCCGAAGGCCTAATACTCCAAAGGTACTATATTCCGAAGGCCTAATACACCGAAGGTTCGATATTCCCTTGGTCCGATATTCCGAGGACCCAACACGCCAAAATGATCTATATACCGAAAGCCTAATACTGCGAGAGACCGATATTCGGAAAGCCCAGTACTCCAAAGATCTGATTCTCCAAAGGTTCGATATAGTACTATATTCGGAAGATCTTATTTTACGAAGATTTAGAATTCAGGGACTTGAGTTTCAAAGACAAGAATACTTGGATGATTATTGAAGTTTGTGAAAACAGCAGCGTATTAGCGCCACACAAGAATTTATAGTTGTTATATCAAGATAGCTAAGTTGCTATAACAAGATAGTTAAGTTGTTATAACAAGTTATGAACAAGATATCTAAGCTGTGGATTCCACCGTAGTATTTCGTAGTCACCTCAAGTTGTTACATTCTCTTGTGATTACATTTCGTAATGGCTGCTTACGCCACTGCTTATATATCCTGTTTGTTACACATCCTAGTAGATGCCTAAACAGAAGGACATATCATGTCGGTTATAGATCCTAGTGTTTTCCTATCATAGTTTTACACACCCTAGTGGTGACATATCAAGACGGTTCCCCATTCTACTTGTTATATATCGTGGCTGTTTCATATTCTACTGATTACATATCATAGTGGTTATATATCCAAATACTTTCGTTAATCAATGGTTACACACCCTGGTGAATTTGCATTCCAATGGATACCACCGCTGTTGTGACATGGGTTGCTTATCATAGCAGTTGCATAATTGTAGTGTTCACATATCCCAGGTGTCACCACCCCAGTGGTTATACACCCTAGTGGTTACATGTCGCAGTGTTTTCATACCCCGATGGCTACATGCCCTAGTGGATACATATTCTTGTTCTAGCATTGTGTTTGTGTTGTCCAGTAGCAACATATCACAGTGGTTACCAAAGCCAGTGGGTGCTGTGTGATCTACATGGGAAGGCATGGCATTGAAGATGAAGTAGGGTCACTGATAGGCGATTGCTTCTGGGTAGAGTTGGATTGGAAATGTGATTGGGACACACTTGAGATCGGTGGTATGGGTAGGGTCAGACTGCTAAGGTGGTTAGGCCGGGTGGTTTGGTAATATTCATCTGAAATAGTTGATCGGGTCTATGGATCGGAAGGTAGAAGTTTTATGTGATCGGGATAGGCAGAGTCGCATATTGAATGGAGGCTAGGGGTAAGGAGGGTCACACTCTGGGTGGTAGAGTCGTGTAACTTCTTTTCCTTAGAGTAATCACAAGGTCGCATATGGAATGGGTGATGGGGATTGGGCCTGCTGGGTCTGTTGGGTGGATTACTGAGTGAAAGGGTTGGATCGAGTGATCTGGCCATATCGTCGGGTCGAATACTAACATTTTGTCCCACGGACCGAGAGATCACAATAACGCACATGCCAGTTTGAAGGGCACTAACTACTACGAATAGGTGTTCAAACAGGATACCTACGTGGGGGTGAACGAATGTGACACCGAGCCTTCGGAGTATTAGGTTTACGGGCTATTGGGCTTTCACGCCATTGGGCCTTTGGAGTATTGTGCCTTCGGAGAATTAGGCCTCTGGAGTATCGGACTTTCGGGGTATTGGGCCTTCAGAATATCGGTACCTCGGGGTGTCTGACCTTCAGACTATTGGGTCTTTGGTGTATGGTCCTCGGAATATCAGAACTCAGAAATATTAACTTTGTCGGAATCGGAAGCTGTTCCATAATTCCGGTTTCTATATGTCAGTGTCATGCTGTGTCGTTTATCAGAATGCTGACTTCAGCCTTTTCAACTGGTAGAGTGCTGAATTATTTTTAGTCATTAAAATTTCTTCACAAGTATTTGCCATGTTACAATTTATGGGAGCGTACCTACAGGTACTCTCCCATAAATTGTACCAAGGAAAATCCATTTTGACTAAATAATTTAGATTCAAAGATAATATGATGGACATCCACATAGTTTGAGCCTTTGAGTTCCTGTACCTGCACTTCAGAGTAAGCTCAAATATGGGCTTCCAGCAATCTACCAGTTCAAAAATTCACAATATTACCGCTAAGATAATTTGGGGAAGAAGCAAATTCTACAGCTCACCAGATCTCTTCAAGAGCTACACTTTCTTCCCATATCAGACAGAATTTAACTTAGGATATTGTTAGTGGTCTACGAATGTTTGGGAATAACCCAACATCCTCTTACTTGGTAGAAGTGATTCAGTATATTCCAAGCTTCAATGCCACTGGGGCTAGTAAAACACGTCCATTCAAGCTAGTGAAAATGCACATTTGCCGCGATAGACCATTTGGCTATACTTGGCCTTATTATTATTATTAATCACGGGCACCTTTCCCTGAAATTCAAGTTTTTTTGCGCATTGACATTGATGTTCATTTATATAGTGCTCACTGTTTATCCACATAAACAAAGACTGTACTTGTGTCGGTAGAACCACAAAAGGAAAAGCATCGAACTTACATTCTTGGTCAACAATTCATGCTGACACATAATCTTAAGCGATCACTTGAGCATTCAACTTTTTTATACAATGAAACACCGGTAAATGAACTCCATTTCGCGCTGCCAAACGCTCGTTACCTTTTCTGTGCCTATGTCATAATCACAGGCCACCAGGCTAATTATGTAAGGAATCGGACGCTGTCATGATCTATTTGTTTACATTTCGTGAAGTTTCAGTGTACACTATTGTTAACCCTTTACCTAACATGAAAAGCAGACGACACTACTTGCAAAAAAAATTCTTGAATAACTAATTTTTTTCATTTTTTGTCTCAAAAACATAGGTTATGACCCCTCGTTGGAACGAGCTCGACGAGCTCGTTCCAACGAGGGGTCATAACCTATGTTTTTGAGACAAAAAATGAAAATATTTTGAAAATTAATATGCGATTTTTGAGAATAGCGCTGGCCGGTTTTGGCCGTTACGTTGGGTAAAGGGTTAATGAAATGTAATAATAATAACAATTAGGAGGCCTACTTTAACCCAGTGTCCCGATGGGGTATTCCTCTCCCACTCTCCCTCCTAATCTTCCACCATCCAGTCAAAACCTGCTTCACATTTCCCCTCCCCGGCGCTTTCTGGATCTCTCATCTGTAAAATTGGCCCTTCTACTCGTGTTATTTCTCCTCCAATTAACCTTCCTGTTTCCATCCCATTTTTAATCTCCCCAAAAATAATTTCCGGGCGCATACAGCCGCCGCCTAGGTCTGTCCGAAAAATGGTTTCCGGATGATAAATGTACTTACCTTTGATGTATGACCTTATAATTTTTCAGCATTACTACCTGCCATGGAAGGCAGGTCAAGGTCGATTTTTACCTTTATGTCATTTACCGCTCCAGAGTTATCCCATTTGAAGTGTCGCAAAATGGTGAAATCAATGGTTTCGGAATGATAATTATGGTGAACCTTCCTGGGTACCATGAAATGCAGGTCGAGTTCGATTGTCATTGTTATGCCACTTACACCCCTTGAAAAGTTGCAAACGCTAAAATCAATGGCTTTCAGATGATAACTCAAGTTCACTTTGATCCACGACCATATAATTTTGCAACGTCACCACCAACCATGAAATGTAGGTCAAGTTCGATTGTCATTGTTATGACACACCCATTGAAAAGTTGCAAATGGTAAAATCAATGGTTTCCAGATAACTCTAGTTCACTTTGATGCACGACCTTATAATTTTGCAACGTCCCCCACCTACCATGAAATGTAGGTCAAGTTCGATTTTTACCGTTACGACCTTTACCGTTCCAGAGTTATGCCTCTTGAAATGTGGCAAAAATGGTACAGTGATAAAACATTTGTTATAGTATCTCATTAAATGCCCAGGACATGTATAATCAAACCTGCTTATACTATACATTCATCCTAATTAAGCAGTGACCTGTATTCACAGGCCAGTTTAATCTCCGTCACAAGGAGCTTGTAATACAGGTTTACCGTGTAGTGTTACCCTTGTCCTTCCACAAGTTTTTGTATTTTTTTTTATATGGCTTAAACCATTTCATAGTTCTGTATTTGAAAAAAATCAGTATTCTGTTTCTATCAATTTGAATTTCGGGGAGCATGGGGAGGCTGTGCCAACCTTTAACTTGTTCCATTAGTTCCCCAGGTAGTCTTGTTCTACTAGGCAAATATCTGTGGCATTCTAAAATGAAATGTTCCAGTGTCTCCGTTACACCTCAGTTACACAATTGGCACACTCTTTCATCGCCTTTTCCGATTTCCCCCATCAACTCCAGTGACTTAGATCTCACTTTAAATAACAAACCCCCTCAAACAAACACAAAAACACGATCCATCCAGATACTCCTCAAAAGCTGGCGTATCTTTTTTTTAGCTCACCTGTTCCCAAGGACCATTCGAGTTTTTACCATCACTTGGCGTCCGTCGTCCATAAACTTTTCATATTTTTATCTTCTTCTCTGGAACTGCTAAGTCGATTTGACCCACGCTTGCCAGTAATGGTCAATAGGAAGTCCCCTATAAACGGTCCTCATTTTGTTTCCGCCGTATGAAAAACATGGCCTCCAGAGTCATTCTATGATTCTGATTGGTTGATTTTCAAAAATCTTCTCCTCTGAAACTAGAATGCTAAATCTGTCGAAACGATTGATGACTGGGATACCGCTCTTCCCACGATCCTCATTTCATGTTGATCGGGTTGTAAATATGACCGCACTGGCGGCTCATAGCCACCATGGAAACCCTATGGGGAATCACGTTTTCATCTTCTCTGAAACTACCGAGCTGATGTGAACCAAACTTGGTAGGAATGGTCCATGAGAAGTTCTCTACAAACGATCCTCATTTTGTTCCTGTTGTAAGAAATGGCCGCCGGAGGCATTCTTTGATTCTGATTGATCGATTTTCAAAAATTTTCTCCTCTAAAACTGCAAGTCCAAATGTTTTGAAACTTCACATGGTTGATGACTGGGAAACCCTCTACCAACTATCATCCTTTAATGTTGATCGGGGTACAAATATGGCCGCAATTGCGGCTCATAGTTACCATGGAAACTCTACGGAAAATCACAGTTTCATCTTTCTGAAACTACTTGGCCAGTGTGAACCAAACTTGGCACAAATAATGTATGGAAAGTCATCTTAAAACAATCATGATTCTGTTTCGCTCAGATGAAGGAGCATGGCGGTCAGCTGCATTCTTTGATCTTGATTACAATAACTGAGGGATATGTAGTTCTGCCAGGTGAGAGATTACAGGCTCTAAAAAGCCTCTTGTTATATAACCCGTCTAAAGAACGTTTGGACCTATTTCCAGCTCGCCAGTTTGTATTACAATCCTCGAGCACCCTTTCCCTTATAAAGCTACTCCCCTGCTTCAGCCCCCCCCCCCCCCCCTTCATGATCATCATCTCCATGCAGTGATTCTCCATTAGATCCCTCGCCTGTCTTATCCATACTGTCTGAATGTTATAGTTCCATACATGGTTAAACATCGTTTTACACCATCTGATGTTTGGGAGGTTTACCAGGTAATTAAAGTAGCACAATTCTCCCATATGTATGCTATCTTTAACCGGCATCCAACCGAGTTCCCCTCTTGCCGCTTCCGGTGCTGCTGCATTACTTTATCCGGATATCCACCGACCCACATCATTTTGTAGAATCTCCAAATTCCTTACCACCATTTGGTTTAGAGAAATCACATGTGTTCCATGCGTTTTACTTGGTAATTGTACCCTCTCACTAATATTTTTTGCGACGAATACCTTGGGAAAGCTATTTCTTCCAAGACGTTTTAACTGTTTGAGTATTCCTTGACCCCTTGTCTTGAGTTTGCCTGTGTTTTTTCTGAATGTATCTACTTGTAACGCATAGATTCACTCCCAAGTATTCATATTCGCCTGTTTCCTCCACGTTTATATCCTTGCTTTCACCAATACGGAATTTACCCACCCTCCACCTTCGCAACTCATCTACCCTGTGGCCCACATGCGGTTGGGCCAGCTATTATGGTAATATTCATTTGAAATAGCAGGTCGGGTCTATGGTTCGGAAGGTACAAGTTTGTGATCGGAATTGGTAGGGTCGCATATTGAATGTAGGGGCGGGGGGATAAGGATGGTCACGCTCTGGGTGGTGGAGTGGTGTAACTGTCTCTTCCTTAGAATGACCACAAATCGCATATGAAATGTGTAGTGGGTATTGGCCTGTTGGGTCTGTTGGGTGGAGCACTGAGTGGAAGGGTTGGGTCGAGTGATAAGGACTTGTCGTCGGATCAAATACTGACATTTTGTCCCACGGACCGAGCGATCGCAATAGTTCTCCTGTCAGTTGGAATGGTACTAACGACTATAAATAGGTGTTCAAATATGTTGCCTACGCGGGGAAAACGAATGTTACACCGAGACTTCGGAGTATTGTGCCTTCGGAGCATTAGGTCTCTGGAGTGTCGGACATTCGGAGTTTTTGGGCCTCCGAAAATTGGTACCTCGGAGTGTTTGGCCTTCCGACTATTGGGTCTTTTCTGTATGGTCTTCGGAATATTGGAACTTCAGAGTGGTGGGCATTTTGAATATCGGTACTTCGTAGTACATGGCCTTCGGAATATCGGTACGTCATCTATTCTTTGCAGTTTTGGTAAAAGACCTCGTAGGTGGAGCCCGGAAATGGCATTTTATCTATGTGCATAGTGATTGTTACAGTGGTTATCGTGGAAGCGCACACGACAGACCATTTTGTGACTCAATTCCCACGGGGCCTATGGGCATTTCGTGCTTCAAGATAACATGTTTTCGAAGTCTGTTTTTAACTTGAGATGCGCCTCCTTTGTGGTGCGTGTTTGGCGTGGTGATGGTGAGAACGTGATGAGTATTCGGAGAAATTTGTGATCCATCATTTGTACGCCCTTTCGAGATATCTACTTTGTCGAAATCGGAAGCTGTTCCGTAATTCTGGTTTCTACATGTCATGCTATGTCGTTTACCAAAATGTTGATTTCCGCATTTTTAAAGAATTCACAATTTTAGCGCTAAGATAATATGGGGCAGAAGCTGTTAACAGTACTGGCTATTGCAGTGCACGCTGTACATAATTACCATTTTCAGTCCATCTTTTCTATTATTTATACACACTGAATAAGTTTTATTAATGAACATTGCTTCACCCAGTGCCCCGTTCCGAGTATTCCTCCCCACTCTCTCTCCTAATCTCCCAGCATTCAGTCAAAAACTGTTTCATAATCTCCCATTGGAGCGTTCTCGATCTCGAAACTATAAAATTGACCATTTTTCTTTTCATTATTCCTTATCCAATTATTCTTCATGTTTCCATCCGATTTTTCCATTCGTTTCCCAAGGACTCTTGTTCTACTTGGCAAATACCTGGGGCATTCTAAAATAAACTGTGCGTATCATAGTTCAGATTGTTTCTCCCAAGCCGTGCAGATAAAAAAATATATTTTACTACTCAAAGTTTGCTAAGCACCAACTGTTTGACGCATCATTGTGAAATTTGCTTGCGACATATTTGCGATAGTTTTGGTGGATATGATTGAGGAATGTATTGAGATGGTCCCCAGTGTTTACATTAGCTCTCTTGACAGGCATACTTTTCGTGACAGTCATGAAAAGCATGTACCCCTTGATTTCCATGATGTTGTACTGTCTACATGTATATGAGATGTGTAGGGTATTCAATCTTCATTTCAACACAAACCCTTGTGATTTAATGATTGAATACGGCAAATGCAAATGTAAGAAGACATTTGTCTGAAGCAGAAATGTGGCGGGGTGTAGGGATGGTGGAGCAAGGGGCTACCCATCGTCAGTTTGGTGAAGCCCTTGGTGTGCACCATACGGTGATCACCAGAGCCTAGGCAAGATTTCAGCAGTATGGCACTCCAGTAAGACGGCTTGGTGGTGGCAGAGACAGGGCAACATCTGCAGCTGAAGACCGGTTTTTGATCAATCAGGCCCGTAGGAACTGTTTTGCCACAGCAACCCAGCTTCGCAGTGACCTTCAGAATGCATCCGGGGTAAATGTTTCGACGCAGACTATCCGGACAAGGTTGCACGGAGGTGGTCTCCCATCGAGAAGACCAAGTATTCGCATTCCGCTGTCCCAGAACCACCGTCAGGCACGATATGAATGGGCCGTGGACCACGTTGGATGGACCAGAGAAGATTGGCGACCTGTCCTTTTTATAGATGAGTCAAGGTACTGCTTACACCACACAGATAGGCGTTCTGGGGTATGGAGAACACCAGGAGAGCGATTCCATGCAGCAACCATTGCTGAGCATGCCCGCTATGGTGGAGGGTCAGTCATGGTCTAGGGCGGCATCAGCAGGGATGGACGTACAGAGCTCTGTGTGCTTGAACGTGGTACATTGACTGCACAACGGTATATTGATGAGATCCTGGATGTCCACGTCAGATTGTATGCAGGTGCAGTGGGTGATAGATTCATTCTGATGGACGATAATGCCCGTCCTCATGTTGTCCATGCTGTCAGGGAGTACCGACAGAGGGATGGGATTGAGCATATGGACTGGCCAGCAGAGACCCCCTGACCTCAATCCAATCGAACATGTCTGGAATGAGTTGCAGCTTGCAATTTCAGCCCTTCCAGTCCAGCCAAGAAGTGTCCAGGAGCATGGTGCCATGCAGGTCCAAGAATGGAACAACATTCCACAAAGGACCACCAGGAACCTGATTTGGGAGCATGAGAAGGCGATGTCAAGCTGTAATTAACAGTAATGGGTCTCATACTCGATATTGAAGGCATACCAGTTCGCTCCGTCAACTTTTTGGCATTTTGAAAAATTTCCTCTTTTACCAATAACATCCATTTTTTCGGGGGGGGGGGGGTGGTCGGAATCTGTTAATTACAGACTGCTATAATCATGGATTATTATTGCTACCATTATGCCACGACTGTCGAGGGAGGATTCAGTGGGGAATTTAGCAGGGTAGTGAATAAACAAATATCACAATCTATGAATATATTTTTTTTCTTTCCCCGAACATACGGTCAAAATGAAGACCGTACAGTCATTCATGCATTAACCTTACAGTACACATAAATCAGTATTGACAGTGTTCGAGTTGCCAACATTGTTTTTATTTGACCGGTTTTAGCCGATCTGCTCTTTTCAGTTCGTCTTTATCTCTCTCCACAATTGCCGCTAAAGGCGTCACCCATTCGACCTTAAGCTCATCATATTGATTTTCTTCCGTCGACTTTTCTTTTGGGGGATGTTCTTTGTTTTCGTCATTCATTATGTGTTATAGTCGACCTTCCGCGGACGACTTGTACAAATCCACCCAATACTGCCGATCCGACTGGTAACGAATCCATTTGTTCGACTTCTTGTGCTAAGTGTAGCCGAAAAAGCAAGTAACTATCGGTTGACTTCCGACCTGATCTCCCAAACAGATGCTGGTACTCCTTACATTGTCTTTGTTTCGCTACCAAGGAGCAACATGTATTTACTAAACGTTTCTTTTACATTTTCTCAAAAAGGCAGTTCGCGCTAGCACCACGTCTTATGCATATTGATATGCTTACTTCCTCCGTTTCAACCTGCTTCTTCCTTGCTACTTCTGCTTTCGGTATTCTGAAATAATTGGTCAAACCTGTTCTTGTGATTGACAACACGATTTTTTTTTTTTGCCTTGTTAAAATCTATTGATCGTACCGCCACAAAGATATTCATAGCCAGTGTTATTTCTAGAGCTGAAACGGTTAAAGGATTTTCTTGATCGATTAATCACGGATTAACCTTGGTTAACCGATTAATCACTTGCTCTTATATGTAGCTGAATAATTGCCGTTCCGTTTATGATTTACAGCGTTAACCCTTTACCCAACGTAAAGGACAAAAACGACCACCTCTATATACAAAAATATCCATTCAAATTTTATTATGTTTTTAATTTTTGTTTCAAAAATATAGCTTATTACCCCTCATTGGAACGAGCTCGTTGAGCTCGTTCCAATGAGGGATCATAAGCTATGTTTTTGAGACAAAAATTGAAAAGTTTTAGTAATTCAAGAATTTATTTTGCCAGTGTCGTCTGTTACACGCATTATGTAAAGGGTTAAGAATGACAGTTCCAGCTACTGATACAGTACAATTGAACAAGTATTTCAGCACGTAACTTGCATGCTTTTCTCTGTCTCATATAATTGATGTGAGCCAATGTGACAATGTTTGCCTGTTTTGGAGCAAGTTTGTTCCTTTGTTAACCCAGAAAATACAGTAGTTCAAAAGTAACGGTTAATCGATCAATTACTTTTTTATCGATCAAGACGTCGATCATTGCTTAATCGATTAATCGGTTAACCGTTTCAGCTCTAGTTATTTCACGATAGATGCAAAATTAATTCATTTCCTTGTATTTCTGTAAAAATAATGTTCTGTCTTCATGTAGCATAAGTTACTTAGCTTCCTCGCGTATTTGGTTCTTTGGTATACGTCCGCCATTTATGATGTTTTTTACTTTCTTTTGAAATTGCTCTTTGTGGTTCCGTAAAGTGAATTGACTATTATATTGAAACCGATTGCATAGTTACCACAGACGTCACGTTTCCAACCTCCCCTGATTCGGATCCATCATCATTTGACGCTTCAAATCACATAATGTACAGAACGCAATACCGCAATCACTGCAAGATGAAGATTTTGTAGTCTGTATACCTATTGTTTCCTTGAAGTCACATGATGGTTGGGTACGCAAAGTAGTCGGGTGCACAGACGAAGTTGTGGTCATCGCCCCAGCCAGTGGTGGATGACATGTACAGATAAACTGCTGATAGCTATTTTTGCTCAAACATTTGAGAGAACGGTCATGATACGTGAGAGGTTTCAGCATCCCTTTTGTTCTGTTTCAAATCGACGAATAAATTTTCATAAGGTTTTTCTATGTTTTTCTGAGAGGTATCCAAAAATGTTGCTATTTATTTTTGGACTCATTTGTCTGTCCGATTTGCAAACTTCTTGTTGATCCTGTAGATTTTTAAACAGCATGATATATTGAGCGCTCAAGTTCATAGTTCTGTTCTCTCGTCCTCTGTTGAATAAATTCTGCATTAGAACACTACATTTGTGTTTCTGTGATGTGCTCCTTCTGTAAAAACTTCACAAACCTCTGTGTCTTCCGTCGCATCTTTCATAAGATCGCCAATCAAGATGATGGTTCGGTCACGTGGGTCTATGAAAGACTCGTTTCAAATTTTGTCCTTGGCTGAAAAATTCTGTTTGGTTAATTTCAAATCATTGAATATAGGCAGCCATTATTTGTATATCTATGTAATACTGGTTGGAGGAGGACTAATGAGAATATTTCTGTTTTGACCCACGCTGTCTTACCACTCATATTTGGTCCAAAAGCTAAGCTGGATATTGACTCAGTGCTTTCGGCATTGGACTTCAAACCGAAAGCAAATTAAACTGACTCAGAAAGTCCGAGAGGACCTAATGTTATATTTATCCCTAATAATATATTGTCGGTCCAGCCTAACCGGTTTCGTTCATAGTTGAACTTCGTCAGAGGCCGAATGTACTGGTCATCCAGGGTTTATATATAGTTAATGTGTGGCGAGTGCCTGGCGAGTGAAAATTGGCGAATGCTCGGCGAACTGACCGAAATGTCAACTGTTCGATCCCCGTCAGGGGCAACTGCGGTGTGTCCTTGGGCAAGGCACTTTATCCCGATTGCACACGTGGCTGGCACTGTGGCGCTGTGTACCAATACGTACTGCAGGTCGATGGTGCACTTGTCTTCAACCAATGCTAAGCCTACTTGTGTGGTGTTAGTACGTTGGGGAGCCTGGCAGTTTCTCGCCGTTGCACGGTAGTTCTAAATAAGTCGAGTATTCAAAGTAGAATTCCGGTTTTGCTGTTTTTACATATATTTCTTTCTGATGTGGTAATGCAGGTGCTGGGAGTGTTGCTGGTGGTAACGTTTGCGAGTATTCTTCGATGAATTATGAAGTAGGATGATTGCTTTCATGTGTTGTTCTATTGTGCCTGTTCAAAGCATCCTGATTACACTGTTGCCATTTTGTCTCCAAAACTCATTGTGAATGTGTGTGCTTGAAAAAATTGATAACGCAGATTTGTACTTTCCATCTTATAGAATTAGCCACTGCAGACCACCACCAATACCACAACCACCACCACCATCGTTACCACCACCACAAAAGCTATTACAATTAACACCATGACCACCACCATCACCACAACCATGACCACAATTGCCACCACTACGACAAAACCCACCACCATCACAAAAACCACCACTACTACCACCACAAAACCACCACCACCACAACCAGCACAAAGACCACAAAAACACAAATATTACCATCACCACTACAAAAACGACGCCATAACTGCCGCGACCACTACGATCGCCACGACCACGGCCACTATAAACATCACCACTACCACAACCACTACTACTACAAAGGCCGCCAAAACCACAAACACCACCAATGAAGTTTTATTTTCCGTGGTAACTATCAGAATAATAATTCCATCCTTTGGGAAGTCTGTGATTAACCTTTTACCCAACGTAACGGCCAAAACCGGCCAGCGCTATTCTCAAAAATCGCCAATTAATTTTCATTATTTTTTCATTTTTTGTCTCAAAAACATAGGTTATGACCCCTCATTGGAACGAGCTCGTCGAGCTCGTTCCAACGAGGGGTCATAACCTATGTTTTTGAGACAAAAAATGAAAAAAATTAGTTATTCAAGAATTATTTTTGCAAGTGTCGTCTGCTTTTCATGTTAGGTAAAGGACTTCTCCATGGGAATTCTAGCAAGTGCCTGTTTACTGTGTTAAACGAGTTTACTGTTAAAATAGTGGCATTGGTGCCCGGGCACCAGTTGCTTTTACCACGATAATTCTCTCTTTCATGGTACCTGCCATCTCCTCTACTTCTATGGTTTAGGGTTTTTTGAACAACCCCTTATGGCATTAAGTGTGCACTAATGTTCTTTAGTTCACCCCACCCCTTCGCCTTTTATAGTTGATCGTCACATCTCCTGATAGGGCGCCTTAAAGAGGCATATTAGAACAACACACGGGAGTAGACATTCCAATTCGCAGTGCGGTGAAATATACACAAATCACGATACAGACCTATTCAGTCTTGCACTCTCAATATTTTTGCCTGTGAAGGGAAATAACCACCGAGATGAATTTCATAAACGATATTTTTTCTTTTTCTGTATTTCATGGACTTGTATTCAAATTTGCAAATGGAAAATTCCATCGACACATCTCATACATCAGTGCAGCAACAATAACAAAATGCAGGCATTGGGATCGCCAGGTGTTCATAGGCCTCATACAGCCGAAATAAATTCTGCTTATCGTGAGTGGAAACTTCCATTAACACATCCAAGCTTGTGGTGGGGGAATTCCATTACAACAGAAAATAAAAAAACAACACAAAAAAAAAATAACCATATTTATAAACAAAGGTCTCAAGCTGTCTGATTATGTTTGTTTCATTTTTTGTCTTTCAGGTTTGAAAGATTCAATGCACTGAAACAGAAGCAACCGGGACTTAAAACGCTATTATCGGTGGGTGGATGGAACATGGGATCTGCTCCGTTCACAAAAATGGTTGCCTCAGCATCCAGCAGGCATGATTTTGCGACAGACAGTGTGAAATTTCTGAGGAGCCATAATTTTGATGGTCTTGATCTCGACTGGGAGTATCCGGCGAGAAGGGGTAGCCCACCGGGCGATAGAGCCAAATATACTCAGCTATTACAGGTGAATGGTCATAACAAACGATAAAACGCTTGCATAATATCGGAGAGATAATATTTTCTGGTCATGGATCAACAACAAACGTTGACACAAAACAATATGATTTATTTTCAAAACGCTAATGATTTTGGGGGTTTTGGGGGTATAGAGTCGTTAACCCTTTACCCACCGTAACGGCCAAAACCGACCAGCACTATTCTCAAAAATCGCCAATTAATTTTCATTATTGTATCCATTTTTGTCTCAAAAAAAAGGTTTTGACCCCTTGACGAGCTCGTTCCAACGATGGGTCATTACCTATGTTTTTGAGACAAAAAAATAGTTATTCAAGAATTTTTTTTTGGCAAGTGTCGTCTGCTTTTCATGTTAGGGAAAGGGTTAAAGAATCGAGACAAAAATCACGTTTAGGTTGTGCACTTAATGAGAAAAAAAGATCCAGTTTACAAATTTCGAAGTGTGTTCCCTTTACTTGTTCGAATATAAACAAAAGGTTGCTGAGAAAATACTTCCTTACATTTGCGTTCGTTTTTTGTTCTATGTCTTCAGCATATTGTTCATCACAAATTCCTCTAAAACTTTCCCGAACAGTTTTGTCATATGAGACTATCTCCAGTTGAGTTTCCGCAGTTAAGAAAATATCATATTTTAAAATTGTCAGGAAAATTTGAGACGTTAAGAGAAACAATGAAGTAGCGTTTAATGATGTGCATTGCCAACCATTCTTCGTCATTTTCCACTCTTCTTCGACAGTCTATACAAATTGGATTCTGGAGCTAGTACTATAAACCATGTACAATTGTATATTCTAGAATTGTATTTTCTAGTTATGACTTTAAATGGGTTAACATGAACCATTAGCAGTCTCGATGATCTGGCAATTTGCCAGTTGGCAAATTGCAATATATTTTAAAATGATAACGATTCATTTTAGTTATATTAATAGGTAGAAAACACAATTCTAAAAAATATAATTGTAAAAGTTGTATAGTATTGGCTGCAAGTGGGAGTTCGTAAAGTATATTTGTGGAAATACAAATGGATTTCCGTACAATATTGACAAAAAAGCGACGTATGCATGGGTGGGTGATTTATTCTGCAAGAAAACAGTTTATTACATGTACACACCTGTTCTTTGTAATCCCCATCTACCGCAACACTAAACCATGCGGAAAATCAAAATCTGTTTCGCACATATGAAGGCGTATAATAAACGCAGAACGACACGCCTGTGAATGGGTTAATCGATATGCCACTAGTGCCATCGCGGAAGGACAAAACTCGAGACCAGCGGCTTCTCGTTTTATCCTTCCTCGCTGGCACCCGTGTCATATCGATTAACCCATTCACACGCGGGTGTCGTTCTGTGTATTTTATAGTCACTTTATGCAGCCAGACCGTGCCTCTCTTCTGCAACGTTGACGTGAAGTGATTGTGTCACCGTGTTAACACGTCATATTTCCCACATCGTCTAAACGTTCGCTGCATTAACTTAATTTCGATAAAAAAAATAAACTCGGCAGCACCTAAGGTCGTGACATCTCAGCTTCTCGGCACCCCAACTCAAAAATTAAGAAATTCCGGATTTGCATTTTCGAATGATTTAACAAGTGGCTGACAAACAGCGGAAGGTTTGTTTTAAAACGACCAGCCATTATTACTATTGACGGACAGCACTTAGCGTTAACCAAATGAAAGAGTTTCTACTTTTAGAAACTGTTTAATATTATTGTTTGAAATCAACCTCTTCATTGTCTTAATTTTACTTGTAAAACACGTTTTGGCTTAGCGGAAATCTTATTTACCTTTTCGTCAGTAGGCCATGTGGGGAGAGTGATTTTTAGCCCTCCTGCATTTTTAAGAATGCCAGACCTGTTAAACATTGGATTGACGCCATCTTGGGGGGGGGGGGGCAGATTGAGTTGTGACGTTTTTTTCCTGGGCATTCCTGGGCATTCCAGAGAACCAGTTGTGCAGAGATCAGTGTGAAGACCCGACGCTATCTGTTGTTTCTTCCCGTTTATCTTAGTCAGTCCTATAGTCAGTCTTATTTGTAGGATATTTTTCAAGAATCGTCTCTTTTGTCCACAGAATCTGAATAACTAACACGTGCTATCTACAATTATTTAGCTTTGCAAGCGGGGACTGTGTATCTTCAGATTCCATTCTCCATCCAATGAAATTCGCATGTACGATCATACTTTCGCTGTTCTTAAAACGGTTTCAGTTATCAATGTTGTGGCTGTTTTCCCTTTCCCAGGACGTATGTTTGGCAGGAAGACTCTAGGTTGACGAATGGGCCCGGAAGATGTAGATTTTCTGAGTTTATGTTATCAATGGGGTGGCGCTTGAAACAATAAAACCGAAGAATCTCCTTGACCTTGTTTGTTCTCCTTAAATAACCGAACGGCATAAAGGCCAGCGTTCTGGAATTATCGGCGAAAAACAAGTGAAAGTAAAACATTTATTGCAGCTGTCCCATACTTAATGCTGAATACTGCAGGCTAGTTCTACAATGATACTATCGGCCCTAACACCAGGGAACGATAGTCAGGTAAATGCAGTCAAAGTTATGTTTCCGAAGAAGATTTGTCCTCTTCATGCTATTGTTTTAATTTGATCTTTGTTACCTTCCAAATTTTTCAAACCACTTGTCCCAAGAAGTTGTATTATACAAGTGATAGTAAAACTGTTATTATACCCTTCCCGTACTTTGTGGCGACCATTGCTCTGCAGTTTAAGAATGATGTGATCAGTCCTAACATCTGAGCATGCTAGGCTGGAAAATGCAGGCAATGTGATGTTTCGAGGAAGGTATGACCTCTCTTCTGCTATTGTTTTCATTTGATCTTGGTTATCTTCCAAATTTATCTAACCACTTCAAAGAATTCATAGTATGTTTCTAGCCACCAATGTAATGTCGTACCGTATAATGTGCAGATGCATCTTCTGAAACCCTTTCACTTTTACACAATTATTTGCTGGTTACTGGAGCTGAAACGGTTAAAGGGTTTTCTTGATCGATTAATCACATGGATTAACCTTGGTTAACCGATTAATCACTTTCTCTTATAGGTAGCTGAATAATTGCCGTGCCGTTCATGATTTACAGCATTAACTTTTTACCCCAAGTAAAGGACAAAACCGACCAGCTCTGTATACAAAAATCTCCATTCGAATTTTATTATGTTTTCAATTTTTGTCTCAAAAACATAGCTTATGATCCCTCAGTGGAACGAGCTCGTTGAGCTCGTTCCAATGAGGGATCATAAGCTATGTTTTTGAGACAAAAATTGAAAATTTTTAGTAAATCAAGAATTTATTTTGCAAGTGTCGTCTGCTACACGCATTGGGTAAAGTGTTAAGAATGACCAGTTCCAGCTACTGTTACAGTATAATGATCGTGCAGGTGAACAAGTATGTCAGCAGGTAACTTGCATGCTTTACTCTGTCTCATATAATTGATGTGAGCCAGTGTGACAATCATTGCCTGTTTTGGAGCAAGTTTGTTCCTTTGTTAACCCAGAAATACATAAGTTCAAAAGTAACGGTTAATCGATCAATTACTTTTTTTTATCGATCAAGATGTTGATCATTGCTTAATCGATTAACCGGTTAACCGTTTCAGCTCTACTGGTTTCTTCTCTATTATAATTGGTATAATACTTCCGCCGAAATATGAATACACAGTGACCCCAACATATAAGATTAAAATGGACAAGAGGGCGTGGCGGGGAAAGAGCTAAACAAATTAATATAGCGAATCTATCTGTAAGACCAGTGTGATCAGAAGATAAAGTATACTTTAACCATAGATACAGTGCCTTGTATGCTGAATAAATTCCCTTACTACTTGTATACAAATGCTGACAAAGACACATTTCTTTCTGTATTTTTTCTTTTTGTTTTCTGTAGACATGCTCATTATGTTATGTATCAATCGTTATCAAAATAAACAAATAAAAGAAACTTTAACTCTTTGCCCAAGGCAGACGATATCAAAATTTATAGCATGTGACCCCTCGCTGGAACGAGCTCCCGAGCTCGTTCAAACAAGGGGTCACAAGATATGGTTTTGCTGATTTTTTTTTTTAAATAATATTTTTTCAACTGCTAAATTTGCATATTACGCGGTCGGATGCGGCCGATTCGTCCGGTAAAGGGTTAAAGGGTTAAAAAAAAACGTTTTCATCTATATATTATAAATCACACGAACACTTAGAAACACAACCCACGAAATATTCTTTCGGATTCGAAGGGTTGCGTGGGTAAAGGTCTTGGTGCAAGGCAGAAAAGTGGAATGACTTCACTGTATCCAGAAGGGCGTTCTTCAAAGACTATGTACATTTCGTCTCTTAAGTCCAACAAGATGGTATCTGCAATGCTAAAAGCACAGCAGATGGCGCCTTTTTGCACTCAACTGACGACTTGCAACTCGAGTTGGCCACATGTAATCATGTTGTTTATTGATTGTATTTTAACCACACTAATTTTAGTGATGTTATTTTATGTGATAAGCTGAGCCACTCTGTTAAGGGTAAATATTGTCAGCTGCTGGAAATGAATGAGCTGACTTTACAAACCACCGACAGATAGTACATGTAATTATGTATAATTCTGCTGGAAAATAAATGTTGCACATTCAATGACATGCCAGAATAACCCATTGACCAAACTCATTCAATACTGTCGAAGAATCGTTCCGATACACAATCTTTTGGTTGAGACAAATAGAATGAGAGTGATTTTGTTTGGCTACACTACTTGGCAGTGGGTATTGCATGAAATATTTCTTGAATCGCTCTTGTATTCGCTTTTCATCTCTGATAATCAAGATCTGTTTCATAATAAGTTTAAAACATACCCTTCTGTGTCTTTTTCAATGAGAATTAAGTGACGTAATAAAGTGTTCTCGAAGGCATTCTGCAACCTTCCAACGGTGTATTACATTACAATGTACCGTTATTGATTTATTTATTGATTGATTTATTTATTTATTTTTTTTTTTTTTTTTTTATTTATTTATTTATTTATTTATTTATTTATTTATTTATTTATTTATTTATTTATTTCCCATTTTATTAATATTTATTTATTTTAATTTATTTTTATCGGAGTTTAGCAGCACTATTGATAGCCAGGATCATTTCGTGTCGGACTGTTTTACGGGTGGAGGAAATCGGAGAACCTGGAGAGAACTACTGAACAGCGGCGAGTAATGTCAGACTTCCCATCGTACCAACACAAACAGGATTAGCATTGGGTGAAGGCAAGTGCTCCCTCGATGTACTGTACTCCTTAGTACTCCTTAGTACTCAGACCACGGGATCAAGTGCCTTACTCAAGGGGTTTGAAGTGCAATACCGTAACCACAGAGCCACCTCGATCTTCCACAATGTCTCGTTGAGTTGAAAAAAGAATACTCGCAAAAACTCTTGGGTTCCAGGTGGTACTTCTTCCAGTATTTGCACTAACAATAGTTAACATATCAGTATTACCTTATATTTCTCATGCTTGAAAATCTGATAAAAGTAGTTCTTGTAAAACGTTTTCGTGAACATATTTAAGGTCACTCCTTTTAGGTAGTCCTAAATCATACTTTGTACATACCTGTAACATATGAGTTTTATGAATTTCATACAAACTCATGTGTTTTCTTTATATGTTAAGATAAAAACTTAACTGCTCCAGCACCCTAGCATACCCAACTTGGAAAAGTGTTTAGAACACTCTCGATAAACACACTGTAATATAAATTCGCGTATCTGTTGAAGGATTATGTTCCATATGCAGAGGGGTTGGTTTGGTTGGAGAGAACAATGTAATATCTGGATGATGTGTTCTACTTTCAGTACTTATTTAAAGGTTTTCCTTAACCCAGGGACGTGGCTAGATGTTTCCGATTTGGTAGGGGCGTGTAGGGTAGTGAATTTCCAACTAGGGGGTGGAAGTAGGAGGGGAACCCCCTCCCAGTCCCTCCTTGTAGTTGGAAATTCAATACCGAGAAAGATTTTGAAAATGAAGTCAAGAAAGGGGACATAAAATTGATTCTGGTAACAAAAATGCCAACACATTTATGATAGAATTATCAGGTTAATATTATTTGGTATTATTCTGGGAATTGAGTATGTGCTAAACAAATGCTCAAGTTTAGAACTTTGAACATTTCACACTGTCCTAACATTAAATCATATCTTATGCAGGTATGATCAATTTTCGATGTTTCATAATTTTGTAACTGTGAATAACTCAGGATAACGATTTTAAATGATGTGGTTTTCTTGAAGTGCATTTCAGGGATTTTTTTATTACGATAAGTAAATGTACTATAGAAATCTCGTACCGACTGACATCATGCATACTTATGAAGCTCGATATTGCGTACACTGTAGTTGTAAATAGTAACAGTTAGAATTTTTGGCGATTTGAAACCGAGTTGGGATTTTGGGAAGTAAAGGAGACATCAGCATCGCCAAAGAAGCTCTAAATCTGGATAGATGGAATTTCCAACTGATCATGACTTGCTCTCCGGATTTCCAACTATAGGAAATTTTGGCCAGGATTGGGGGGGGGGGACACACCCCACCCACTCCCGCCCCTCTAGCACGTCCCTACCTTAAATGTCCAAAACAGTTGCAATGAAAACAACGATATTTGTAACTTTATGAATCTTCGAATACGATTGAGTGAATATGAATAATGTTTTTATGATTTTGCTTTCATGGCCTGTTTTCCAGGAACTAAGAAGTGTGTACGACGAAGATGCGAAAACAAGCGGCAAACCAGCCCTTCTTTTAACAGCGGCAGTAGCAGCCGGTAAACCTAATATCGATGCAGCATATGACATTCCAGTAATATCTGGGTGAGCGGAACTTTTACCATCACCTCTAATACCATACTTTATTATTATCAGATAGAGTTAAAAGAAATTTATGTTAAAGTTACAGTGTCTTCCAAATAGTAACAGAAAGTCTCAGCATGGCGCAAATGGCCACCAATGTCTCGTGGCCTTTCGTTTGAAATCATGACAGCTCGTGAAATTTTGTATATTTTTATTCATCTGGCTTCATTCATCTGGCGTCAACTATTAAAGCAATTGATCTCCGTCCATGACGACCCGCGGTGTGTTCTTGGAAAAGGCACTTTATCCCGGTTGCCTACATGGGGACACTCTGCTTGAGCGGAGCTTGAACATAGTTAAAATGTTGACGAGCTGACAGTTGCTCGCCGATGCTCGGTGGTTCTCACCGGGTACTCCGGCTTCCTCCGCCCGTAAAACTGTCACGATCACGATTAGCCATTGTGAATAAGTGTGTGACCTTAAACACCAATAAATAATAATAAATAAATTAAAGCAATCCTACAAGAGCTTGAAGATGCCGCGGTTTTAAAACGAAGAGACGATGCATTGGAAAAAATGAAATCTTACTCAAAATCAGCGAACATAAAAAGACAAAGAAGGCAAAAACTTATGATATTCAATAGCCAACCATTCGTCTATATCCATGTTGCATAACTTTAGAGGACTTCTACCCACGGAATTGGTCAAAGGGTCCTATTTCATCAGTACCACGATAAAGGATCCCTGCTTCACTTCAGGGGATCCCCACGAGGATCAAATGTTGACTGAAGTCCTCATTTCATCATATACAGTATTGTATGAGACATTACCACCTGCACGCGAGGGTTGAAATGTTAATCAAATTTTCTCTGGCGTCACTTCATATCAGGCATTAATTTACGATTAGTAGTCGTACGTCACTAGCAACTCTGGGAAAAACGAAGAGCTGCTAATGCATTCTAGGTTGTTTATTACGAGTCTCAGACCGGTAATGAACTGCAACGGCATCGAATATCATATAACTGTTACACTGACACTACAACTGAAGTCTAAAAACACGAATCCACGGTATTCCACTTTTTCAACAAATATATTAACCAGAAGGTGTATTTATGGTATGGCCACATGTTTGAAGTCTGTTTAAGGTTAGGCACATTAAAAGGTGACTACAGTACTCGGACAGCAAAAGTTCTTTTTCAATCGATTGCGATTCGATCGTGATACATTTACACCAGCCGAACTGTATTTCATAACTAAGGCATTTCGAAATTAGACCGAATGAAGAAAAAAGAAAGGAAAATAGAATCTAAACTTCATTGGTCATGCATGTCTTTTTTCAGCAGGTGAGATCCTGCTGTGTAATGTGAAGGAAAGCTCCCTGAGAGTTTCGACCAGATAGTAGTGACTGGGTTGTGATCCAGTCTAAACTATGTGTCCTCTTTTGTAATCATAATGCTATATTGTCTAGTGCCAAAACATTAAAATGACTTTCTTGTGGTTGCACTATTAAATTGAGTAACGTGATTAACTCGTTACCCAACGCAACGCCAAAAGACGGTCAGCGCTATTCACAAACATCATCTTTCCATGTTCATTATAGTTTCATTTTTTGTCTCAAAAACATAGTTTATGTCCCATCATTGGACCGAGCCGTGTTTTTGACCCCCAAAATGCAAATATCGTCTGCCTTTCGTGTTAGGTAAAGTGTTTACCAGTTATCAGGGAATAAAATTTCGAATTTTGAGATAACCTATTTACCGTCCATCTGGATATAATAAAGAGAGCCAATTATAGTACGGCCATCGTGGACGAGTCAAAATCTACATGTATGGGCGGGCATTTTTCCAGGCATATTATTCAGAGATGCCCCGCTATGACACGTAGCGAAATTTCCACCAATGAAGCACCAGGATTACCCCGGTGCTTCATTGGTAGCATTTTTGCTAGGTGTCATAGCGGATCATATCTGAATGACATGAGTGGAAAAAATGACAACCAGTGGATTTTGACCCGTCCACGATGGCCCTACTGTATGAGAGTTCACAGATTTTGAAAGCATCTGCAGCAAGCACAGAGGACGTCAGCTGACTTAAGGAGTTTGAGCATTGAAGATAGGGGTCTTCCCACAGGAACATTTTAAAACAGTGCTATCAAATAAGGAGATAAGACACAAATTTTTGACGAACTGTTTGTAGTTCCAGACGAGCTACATTTCGATCATCTGTTTTTTCATTTAAATAACCATCAGAGGAACGATAAAATCGTTCCTCTCAAATTCTGTAGCTTTGTTATCAAACGGGAACAAAATTGTGCTTTATGGCAGCAGCAATCGTACTAAAATATTATGGTACGATACATGTGTTGAGGAGCTGACAGCTGCTCGTCGATGCTCGGTGATTCTTCCCTGGTAATCCGGCTTCCTCCGCCCGTAAAACTGTCATGGTCACGATTAGCCATTGTACATAAGAGTAGGTGATAATTGGGGCTTTAAGGACACGTGTACAAAAAACTGTACACGTATATGTACGTGTACCGCCATAGGGATTCAGTGTTAAATCGTGTACAGAGTGTAAAAAATGTTGTTTTTATATGGTGTCCTAGAAGCCGCAAACGCAGTTATTGCATTTTAGATCATTCAAACAGCCGTTGGCGAATGAGTGCAAATTCGACACATCGCTCGGAAGGGAAAAATGTACGAAATTCGAAGAAACGTCAACCTAAAGAAATCTTCTCGCCGTTTCCATCGCGGATTAGACCTTCAATCTATCGTTGGTGAACGCCGGCAAAAAACGCTTTGAGGCTCCAAGGACAGCATAAAAATATGTTTTGCGGCTTCTGGTACACCGACGTTCACGATCGCGTTCCAGACAGCCGAGGGTGCTATCCGATCGGTAAAACGATTTGAGGATTCTAGGACAGGAAAAATCGATCTCAAAACGTTTTATCGACGTTCGCCAACGGTGTAAAGTGGGTGTAAAGTGAAGTTACCCAGCGAGGATTTTTTCCAAGCTAAACAGAAAAAAACTGAGTTTGGAAAATTAGAACCGATGGAAATCATCTGTCCACGTTTGTCATCACGGTGTGCGATCGGGAACTAATGAAATCATTGACGGGAACTAACGAAAACGTGAAATCCTCGCGAGTTTTGTGAGGTGAATCGTAATAGATCAGTTTTATCGAGTTTTATTTCATTTCTACTTAGTCACTCTGTTGTGATTAGGCTAAAGCTTGCATTTCGCTGAAAAACAGACTGATGATTGTAGCATGCAGGAGACTCTATTTATACTCTCCGCACATCGAACGTTTTGCAAACGTATTGTGAATATACTAGCAATGTAGTGACAACGATTTGAACGAACTAAGAACATTTGCAATATGTACTGCAAATGTATAGCAAAACGCATTGCAAACGTTCTTAGTGCATAGTGAGAACAATTTGCAATATGTATTGCAAAACGTATTGTAAACGTTCTTAGTGCATAGGCGTGGGGAGAGTATAAATAGAGCCTCCTGAGTGCTACAATCATCAGTCTGTTTTATTAGGCTGACAAGCAGGTCGCATTTCAAAGTGATCTTACTGTAAACTTACTGCAAAACGTCGGAAGAACTCCATTTGTCACGCTTGAATGTATTACAGGTTTTCATTTAATAAGTCATTTTTCACTTGAATCGTTTTAACTGAAAACTATTCTACAGATGAAAGCAGAACAGTTCAAAAGATTAATTGATGTGATTTAAACACGTTTTTGAAAGCGTTACATTACTGATATGTTTACTTGAGATTTTGACTATTCAAGTTTTCCCTATGGCGAGAATAAGCGCAGTTGCAATCTAAAACGTTCGAGGGCAAACGCATTTATCGAGGTTTCATTTGTAAAATGTTTTTCCCAACTGTTTTTAGTTATATATTAAAGACAGAAGATTTTATTTACTTAAAACATAAAAATAACTACATTACATTTAATTTTGAGAATAACAAAAATAACCTACGTTACCATAATCTAAAGGAAATATTAATAATTTAGAGAACAAAAAAATCTTTTTACACATCAAAGATTCCAAGTGAAAAGATGAACTCCTCGACGAATATGAACGAGTCAAGAAAAACATTCGATCCGCCGACAGAAGCAGACGATTGGGAGAGATGAAATTAAGATGCGATACCACCAAACTATTTAAACTCGTGATGGAGGTTCAGGAACGAAGCAAAAAGGAGATCATCGAAGAACTGAGGACTATAAAAGAGAGTTCTTTGAGAACGGGTCCATTGCCTGGTAGTTTTACAAGAGAGTTTTCCTTTCAAAGATCACCACCGGATTGCGTTCCCATGAGAATCGAAACCGATGTGAGTGCGAGCGATGATGCAGCTTCGATTATCACCACTGATAGCATCGCGTCGTCCGAGGATGGTGGTAAGAGAAATCTGTTGTATGGAATTTACAGGGATTCTAAGGGTAGGACTTTCGTGGGTGACACTGAAGTGCGAGAGGATGATGAGAATTTAATCGTCGGTTCGAATAGGTATGAATTAACTCCTGGACTGCGCAAATTGCTCCTTTTTGACAAGCCTGGCGATTACATGGATCAGGATTTCGACAATTACGGCGACATTTTGGTTTAGACCCACGTCATGAAGAGAAATAATGATGACAGAGAAACAAGACCTAAGGCTAACAGAGGTTACAAGTGGACGAAGGTGGTGAAACCCATATGGGATATAAATAAGAATTCGTCGAATCGGTGTTTGGAAAAGGAGTGAGAACCACTTTTCTTCTGAGCAATTCTGACGATCTGTCTGAGAGATTGAAATTGTTGATGTCTAGTCGGCGCGCTGGTAATACTGGAGTGGATAATTAGATAGTGAGCATATGCGACGAATTGTTGAGGCAGAAGGTCTTGAATAGACGAGATTATAAAAGGCTGATGAACGAATTGAAGGATTGATATATATATAATAAGTAGAGAGAACAAAAAAAATAGATAAAATAAAAAAAAACAGAAAATTTTACACTAGAAAATAATAAAAAGTATTTAAACAACAAACGATTTATGAGCGAAAAAAACAAAATATATATTATAAAATAAAAATATGTTGGTGATAAAGAACAGGGGATACGTTAGAACTTACATTCAAGGCGGTTCTGGCATCATTGATTCTATAATGCGAGCGTTCACAAGCAATGCAGGTAGAATACTTGTATCAACCACGTTTGAGGTTGGTAAGAAAACGGCTTTGGATGCTGGTAAGAAAGCCGCTTCTGAAGCTAGTGGTAGGATCGCTTCTGTGGCTGGCAAGAGGGCAGCTGATGCATTGATCGATAAGTTGATCAGTCTGCCAGTGAAGCGAGCTATGTTAGAGCGATCACCGAAAAGTTGGAAAGATTTTAAGGATGCTGTGGTACCCATACAAGATTTAGCCAAAATGATGAATGGATCTGGATTGAAGAGAACTTGCGATGGTGTAATATAAATAAATAATAATATTTATAAAAACTGAGTTTGAAAAAACATAAAAATTGTGTTTGAAAATCTAAAAATAACACAAAAAAATAAAAAAGATGAACATTAAAGATATGTCTTGGAACGACGCTGCGACCAAGAGGTCGAATAACGAGTTCTTTCCAAAAAGCATAAGAGGCTTGATAGTGGGAAAATCGAATTGTGTAAAGACCAATCTGTTGATGAACCTGTTGTCGCAACCCGACTGGTTGGATTACGACAGATTATTCGTGTTTGGCAAGAGTTTGTTTCAACCTGAATACAGATTACTTCGAGAGTGCATGGATCGTAGATTGCCCAAGGACGTCATAGCTAGAATTTTTGACAGTAGGGAGGAATTCGACAAAAGTGAAGCTTCTCTTTCGACCATTTTGGACGGCGCGGCGATGGAACGGATGAAGAGAAATGCATCTTCGAACGTCGAGTGTCAATTTTATGAGAACGCTAGCGACGTTCCGTATCCTAGAGAATTGAAATCGGAAGATAAGAATCTCATGATTTTCAACGATCTGCTTTTGGAGAGACAGAATTGATGCGAATCGTATTACGTTAGGGGTCGTCACAGCAACGTGGACTGTTTCTACCTGTCACAAAATTATTTTCGACTGCCCAGACAGATGATAAGGGACAATGCTAATTTACTGTGTCTCTTTTGCCAGGATCTCAAGAATCTCAATCACATCTACGGTGATCACGTTGCAAACGACATGAACATAGCAGAATTCAGCAGATTCTGCAAGAGGGTTTGGGATGGAGGACTTTACAATTTTGACGTAATCGATTTGACTAGCAAATTTAATCGCAGAAAATATCGGAGCAGATTTGACAAGTTTTATGTTTCTGATGATAATAAAATAGAGAGCGAAAACAAAAATTAGAAAATAATAAATTATCAATAATTTAGTTTTGAAAAAATAAAATAAAAATTAAAAATATAATGTTCAAACAAGGAGAATTGTTAGAATGGATAGCGGTGAATACGGCTACAAAACAATCCATTCAAATCATGGTGAGTGGCGATATGACGTGATTCGCGACGAAATTCGAACCTTCCATCGAATTAAATAAAGAGAAAAGATACGAGATGGCGTTGGTGAATCTGGAGACTTATTATTCCTTTCCCAACGTCACCGAAAAGAATAACTCGTTCAAGTATTCCGATGGAGTGGTTGGAGATTCAAATTCCCAAAGGAAGTTAAGACATAGACGATTTGAACAATTACATTTAGATACGAATGAAGACGGATGGAAAGGGAAGCAACAAAATCAGACTCGCTCCCAACCCTAATACCCTACAGACGATGTTGGATTTGGAAGATAATTTTCGAGTGGATTTTAACACGGACGATTCTATAGGCAAGATGCTGGGATTCAATCGAAAGATGTATCGAGGCTACGCGGCATCTGAAAATATGGTTGACATTCTCGCAGTCAATAGCATTCTGGTGAATGTGGACGTGATTGCTGGAAGCTATGTGAATGGTAGCGCTCAACCGACGATCTATTCCTTCTTTCCAAATGTGTCGCCGGGTTATAAAATTGTGGAACGACCTCGAAATTTAGTTTATCTACCCATGATTTTAGACACGTTGTATAGTCTCAAAACCACGTTGATGGATCGAAATGGTGAACTGTTAGATCTTCGTGGAGAGAGGGTGACGATACGATTTCACATAAGAGAAATATAAAAAAGCAAAAAAAAAAATACTGTGTATATATATAAATAAGAAAATAAAATAAATGCAATATTATTTACAAAAATTATTTAATATATATAATTATCATTAAAACAAAAAAACAATTGAACAAAATATATTTAAAAAAAAAGAAATATGACTGAATACGTGGTTAAAAACGTGAACATATCCAAAGAACAGAGGGCGTTAAATCTAGGCGAGCCGGTGAGATTCAAATTCACTTACAAAGATCTGATGAGTGACGGTAATGATTGAATTGCTTGGACCAGAACTCAAATCAAAAGGATGGAGAAAACGATTCGTGATGGAAGTGGGTTGAGGGTGAGATTGAGTCCCACTCAATTGAAATACAATATGAAAGGCAGTTTCCTACCGCTATTGGCATAGCCGCAAAAGTATTGCCCTTTGCCACAAAAACATTGCCCTTTCTCGGGCAGACTCTGGGCATGGGAGCTCTCTCAGGACTCGCGAGTTCAGCAGTTGAGAAATTAATGGGTGGCAGCAGACTGTTTTTGAAGAAGGGAGGAGCCGTGTGTTGCATCCACATAGACAACAACGGTGAAGGATTGTATCTAGAACCCTCTAGTGGTGACAACTCTTTCAGTGGAAACGGTCTCTATGTGAAGAGTGGATGGAACGTTGAGCGACTCGGTAAGGGTTTGCTGTTTGGTGAGAATTCGCCATTTAAGAATATACCAATTTTGAGTATGTTATTATAATGTAAAAATTATATAATTATATAAAATATAAAAATATAAATTATAGAAAGTATAAAAAAATAATATAAAAATGGATAAAAAGGTAGACTTTTTTTAACGATAATGATGAATATCATGGGATAGAGTGGGAAAAAGATGTGGAAAAACAATTAGATGCTAATGATGGATATCTTAGGAAAGAACTGAAAACAGAGTTTAAAAAAGATTGGGATAGTTGGTGGAAATTTAAAAGAAGAAGAAGAATGAGTTGTTTTCCACCATCATTACCTTCTGAAGAGAATAGTAATGATGTGAGTGTTACCAAGAGATACACCACATTCGTTCATAATTATGATATAGAGAAACAAATGTGTTATAAAAAACGTAATATATCACAAAAAAAGAAAAGAAGAATCGACGCTGAAATTTGAGAAAAAAGGAGACGTTATTATGATATATATGGGCGATAGTGAAGAAGAAGAAGAAGAAGAAGAAGAAGAAGAAGAAGAAGAAGAAGGAAAGCAAAAAAAAAGTAATGAGATCTAGAGATGTTCAACCTCTCTAGATCTCATTACTGTTTTTTCCTTCTTCTTCGCTAAAAATCAGTCTCTCTATTGTTTTTTATATTTCCAAGTCCGTTATTAGCATGTTAATGGTCGTGTCTTCTCCTTTTTCGCAAATGTGTTGAATGTTTATCTTTACTTTTACGAGTATTTTTACTTCAGTCAATGTGCTCTCACCACCTGATTTGTTCATCAGTTCGAGAGAGATTTTTGGATATATGTAACTTATGTAGGGCAATGACAAATCACTCTTGTCTTCAGCGACGATGATATTCTGTAGATCACTTTCGTACTCGTAAAACAAATTGAGCGTGGCTTTGTCCAATTTCAAAGGCATGCTATATTTGTCGTATTTGTGCTGTAAGTCTTTCGTCTCGACCTCGTTCAATTCGATGTCATTGTGTCATTGTAATCTATAGATTTTACAACCAAGTTTCTTACACGTTTCAACTCATTTCAATTTCAATTCGCATCTTTTAGGTGTTGTTGTCATGATTGATTATTTGGGTTTCTTTTTTGTTTTATGAATTATTGCAAATAATATATATTTTTTTTAATTTTGTGTTTAAATAATAATTTGTTAAAAAAGTTTGTTTTTTACTGTCTACATATATATAAAAAAGTTTTTAATTTTTTTTGTAAAAGTGTTTTTTTCTCTTTATATAAATAAAAAGTTTAAATTTTAATGTCATTTTTTTCTCGTATTAATTCAATTTTTTATGATATTAATTCAATTTTTCTCACGTTAAGGAACATAAAAAATCGATTAATTTTTTTTTGTTTTTTGAATTTTATGTTTAAATAATAATTTATTTAAAAAAGTTTGTTTTTTTCTCTCTATATATATACAAAAAAGTTTTTAATTTTAATTTTCTTTAATGTGAAATTTTTGGCATATATATAAAGACTATTTTAAAACCTTTTAACAAATTATTATTTAAATACAAAATTCCAAAAAAATATATATATTCTTACAAATGAAGCAAACAAATAAACAAATGGAAAATTTAGATGAGAAAACTGTACCTCAGTTAAACAAGATTTGTAGAGAATTAAAAATTCCGAATTTCAGAAATCATAGAACCAAATCAAAAAAATTTGAAGTCATACAGGAGTATCGTTTGCGAGAGGATGGAAAGAAAAAAATTGAAAGATCAAAAGTGAACAAACATAAACAGACTCGAATTGCAGAAAAAAATAAGCAGATAGCAGTAACGCCTGATGATAGAAAATGAAACGTGGAGCATGATGAAATTAGAAAGATCATGCGCGAGGAGTTACGTAGTTGGCTCGATGAAAAGGTAAACAAAATGTTGATAGCAACGACATCAAAAAATGCTTCGGTTGTGAAAAATGAGAAGAACAAGGTAGTAAAGGGAATCGAAATGCCGATGTCAAAAAAAAAAACGTTTCGGTTGCAAAAAATAAGAAGACGACTAAACGAAAAGCCGTCGAAGAAATTCAAGTTTCAAAAGAAAATAAAAAAACTAAAATGAAAATGAGTGATGCAGTTCAGAATCTAGACAAACAAGATATATCGAACAAAATTTGACGAGCAATCGATGAAGGGAAAGAAGAAGAATATGTAGCATGACTCATCATAGGAGCATTCCAAACAAATCCATAGAATGGGAGAGTGCGATCAAAGGTGTTTTTAAAACTTTTGACCTGGTTCCCTCGTTCAAGAAAGTCGATCCGAAATTGTTCATGGAACGGGTGAAGAAAAAAGTATTGGATTTGTTTCACGAACACATGGATGTGGGACTAAAAATTAAGATGATACTCCGTTGCGTGATGAATAAAATCAACGTGAATTCCGGCGAGAGCATCATGAAAAATGTATATGTCAGATCTAATGTCCAACCCATATTTTGAGGTTCAGATTTATCAGACGTTTTCGAAATGATGAAAGACAAGATGTTGATGTCTCTCGCGAATTATCAACATGAAGGTAGTAATTGGACATTCGATGAGGTGTTGAAACTCAAAATTCATCTAACTAAAAACGATTCATTGAAAGCATCTTCCTATGTGGAATTACCGTATTTCTTAGTTAAAAAACACTCCATGGTCAACGTAAGAAATAAAGATGATCAGTGTTTTAAATGGACAGTAACCTCCTCTTTATACCCTGTCAAAATCCATCCCAAGAGAGTTTCTTTTTATGAGGAGACTTCTAAAAATCTCGATTGAACCGGAGTGACTTTTCCAACATCGTTAAAACACATCAAATGTTTTGAGGTTCAAAATCCCACCGTATCGGTGAACGTTTTGGGATACGACAAGGAAAAACGAATGATCTATCCTCTCTGACAGACTTTGTATCTCGGAAGAGAAAAGACGATTATTTTATTATTGATTTCATATGGTGACAATTGTCATTATTGTTGGGTTAAACATATGAGCTGATTACTGTCAAGACAAAATAATAAACATAAACAAAAGATATGTTTATGTTGCAACTGTATGAACACATTTCACAGCAAAAAATCGTTAGCTAAACATCAGGAATACTGCATCGAAAATCAAGGTGTCACTGTCAAAATGCCCAAACCCAACACCATTGTGAACTTTCAAAATCACAATAGAAGGTTAAAAGTACCATTTGTCATGTACGCCGATTTCGAATGCTTCACCGTGAAAATGAGTTCCTGCAAACCCAACGCTCTTCGAAGTTATGTCGAAAGACATCAAAAACACATGCCTTCGGGCTATTGCATTTACGTGAAATGTGCTTTCGACTCACAACATGACATGGGTCCCTTCACCTATACAAAATGGTGCCAAGACGATGACATGGCTCAAAGGTTTGTGGAAGAGTTAGAATCAAAATTCAAATTTGATATGACAAATTCAAAACTCCGACGAAAATCATCATCACACGAGAGCAGCAGGACGAAAATAACAGAGCCATCGAATGTCACATATGCAGACAATCGTTCGACAAGAATTCAGAGGAAAATAAGAAGGTCAGAGACCACGATCATTACACGGGTCTGTATCACATTCCGGCTCACAGCAAGTGTAATTTAAAATATCGAAACGCCGTTTTCTATCTGGTGATATTTCACAATCTCTCAGATTATGACAGTCATCTGTTCGTGAAAAATCCCGGCACCTCCCACGAAGGATTAAATTGCATCACAAACAGCAAAGAAAGATACATTTCCTTCAGGAAATGGAAACTCGTGGAGAAGAAAAGAGTAATCGACGGAGAGACGTTGGAAGAAAAAACGAAATCCATTCATAGAGGCATACGTTTCATCGACAGTTTTAAATTCATGTCGACCGCTCTGGAAAAATTAGTCAATAACATGAGCAAGGATAAATTTAAAATCACGAGCGAACACTTTGGAGAATGAGTAGACGTCATGTTGAGGAAAGGAGTCTATCCTTGCAATTACATGAACGATCTAAAGAGATTCGATGACACCATGCTACCTTCGAAAGAAGATTTTTATTCGAAATTATATGAATCCGACATTTCCGATGAGAATTACGAAGAAGCCAAAAACGTGTGGAAATCGTTCGATATGAAAACCATGAGAGATTATCACGATCTCTATCTGAAGACAAACGTTCTGCTCTTGGCAGACGTGTTCGAAAATTTTCGAGACGTCTGTCATCGAAATTACGATCTGGATCTGGCTTGGTATTTCACCACACCCGGTCTGGCGTGGGATGCTCTGTTGAAGACCACCGAAGTCTAATTGGAATTATTATCCAACGTGGACATGTTGCTCATGTTCGAAAAGGCTGCAAGAGGTGGCATCTCGATAATCTTCCACAGATATTCTGAAGCCAACAATCCCTACATGAAAGAAGGTTTCAATTCGGAACAATCGAATAAATACATACAGTATTGGGACACTAATAATCTGTATGGTTGGGCCATGAGTCGTCCTTTACCAATTGGAAATTTCAAATGGGTGACGGAACCAGAAGAGATGCAAAAATGGAGAGACTATCCTTGCATTTTAGAAGTCGATTTGAAATATCAGAAGAATTACATGATCTACACAATGATTATCAGCTAGCTCCTGAACGAATAGAACCGATCGAAGGAGATGATGAAAAACTCATTCCCAATTTATTTAACAAACATAAGTACGTCGTCTACAGTGAGAATTTTAAACAATACGTCGATTACGGGATGAAATTAGTCGACATACATCGCATCATTCGATTCGACGAAGAGCCTTGGATGAAAAAATACATTGATCTCAACACGAATCTCAGAATTCGAGCCAAGAACGATTTCGAAAAAGATTTCTTCAAACTCATGAACAACTGCGTGTACGGTAAATCGATGGAAAACATCAGGAAGAGAACCGACATTCAACTCATCATGTCTGAGAAAAGAGCTAAAAAACATAGTGGCGAAACCCAGTTAAAGACACTGAACCATATTTGATGAAAATCTAGTGGCCATTCACATGCAAAAGAAGAAGTTTGACAAATCCAATTATCTCGGAGCGATCATCTTAGATATCAGCAAGCGATTGATGTATGAGTTTCACTATGATTACGTAAAATGGAAATTTGGTGAGAAAGCTAAACTACTGTTCACCGACATGGACAGTTTAGTTTACGGGATAGAGACGAAAGACGTCTACCGAGATATATCTCCGGACGTGACTGCATGGTTCGACACGAGCAATAATCCTGTCGATCACACATCCAACAATCAATTGAATGACAACAAGAAGGTGTTGGGTAAATTTAAGGACGAGAGCGGCGGTAAACAAATCGTCAAATTCGTGGGTTTGAGTCCCAAACTGTATGCTTACCATCTAGAAGGTGAAGAGATCAAGAAGTGCAAAGGGGTTAAAGCATGCGTGGTGAAAAAAACATCTCTTTTCAAGAGTATAAAGATTGTCTGTTCGGAAGTGGCCCAGTGTATAAGACTATGAAATCGATTCGAAGTGACAATCACGACATGTATACCGAAATAGTCAACAAGATTTTGCTGATGGCCAACAATGATAAGAGATTCGTGTTAGACAATAAAATAAGCACTTTGGCACTCGGACATTGGACTTTGGATATGATTATGGATGACAGGATTCCAGATAGGATTCCAGATATGATTAAGGACGATAGGATTTCAGAAAATCAAGAGGAATTAGACGGATTCAAGATTATGGAAGTCGATAGAGACATCGAGAGAGTTAGGCTGAAAAAGAAAAAGAAAAAATTATAAAAAATAACGTCATTTTAGTGAATTATAATAAAATAAATAAATAAAAAAAAAAATATAATCATTTATGAATAAAAAAATAGAGATATCTGTAGAAGGTGTCATCTTACCTGACAGACCCCTATCCAACATAAATCTGTCGAATGCGGCGAAGGATTTAAAAATCAAAGATTTTCTAGGCGTGTTTTCCAGAGATGCCTTGCCTAAGAGAAGACATTGACAATCGGAATGCAGAATTTTAAATCTGGATGATTTATCAGGTGAAGGCACTCACTGGGTGGCGTGGTTCAAGAACAGGAAGAAGAAGAATTATTATTTCGACAGCACGGAATCTTGCCGCCAAAAGAAATAAAGAACTATTTCGACAAATCGATGGTTCGTTACAACACGGAATGAGTGCAATCGCCAGATCAAGTGTTTTGCGGTCACCTGTGTCTCTATGTTCTCAAGAGATGGTCGGAAGGAGATCAGTTTCAAGACATTCTCATTGTTTTACATTAGAGAGAGGTTTTTTTTTCTTAGTATATATAAAGGTAAAAAAAATATTTAAAAAACTTAATCGAATAAAACAAAAAAATACTGAAATAATTCATTTTAATAAAATGCGTTGAAATATATTTTTTAAACAAAAAAAACCTTAAAACAACATGCCAGTCGATAAATTTGGTAGAAGTGACGATTAAAATCGACCCAAAAAGAAGAGGAAGACGCTCGAAATTGGTGATGGTTACGACGTTGCCAACTTGGACGAACCTTACGTTCGGAGATACGAACCTCGAGAGGAACCTTTGAACATAAATGATAAGAAGCTCTACAATCTTCCCGAGCCGATAGATCTCGCAGATGCAACTAAAAATACGTTGACAGGGGGAACGCGGATTTCGAACGAATCATGCTAGATAATTACATGGATAAAGCCATGACTGACGATCTCGATCTGAAATCTAAACATCTGGTGAACGTCGCGAATCCCATAGATTCCACCGATGCCGTGACCAAGAAATATGCGGACGACTCTCACGCACGATTCAGCAAACATCTGAGAAGTAGATACGTTCAGAAAACGATGCAATCGGAATTGAACGCCAATTCTAACAAGATAACGAACGTGGCCACTCCCACGAATCCCAAGGATGTGGGGAGCAAACACTACATAGATCTGGAACAGAGAAAGTCTGACAGACGAGAAATGAAATCGGATCTGAATGCGGGATTCAGCAAGATATTGAATCTGTCAAAGGTCGACGACACGGACGCAGACTCCACCATGGTCAACAAGGGCTACGTGGATTCTGTCATGATATGATCTCAAAAATACAGAGAATCACAAGTGGACGATCTCTATCTGAACAAACAATCCAGTGGAACCATGGAGGGTGGCATCAACATGAACGGTCAGAATTTATTCAGTCTTGATCACGATCCTGAACTCGATTCCAGCGTGGTCAACAGGAAGTACATGGATGACAACTCAGTCTGGAGAAAAGGTGACATCATGGAAGGTAAACTAGACATGGGAGGACACGCGCTCACGAATATACTGGATCGCGTGAACATGACGGACGCCTGCACCCTGATTTCGGGGGTGGAGAGAATCAAATATGCTAGGCAATTGATCACCGTGTGGGCCGAGGAGAGCAGCGCGTTAGAGGAGGGAAAAGCCGAGTGGTCTTTTGGAAATGGAGGTAGTGGATCGCAACATGGTCAGATGGGATATCCCATGCCATTGGGAGGCGAAATCATTCGAAGGAGTCTGACTTCTACGGATTTGAATAACAGAGCGGTTGTCAGTCTCATGGTGAATGGAGTAGAGAGTGATAAGAGATACAGCGTTGAAAAGACCAAGAATAAACACTCGAATGTGAGCACGTTCGGCACGCCTCTCAAAGTGAACGTTGGAGACAGGATTAATTTCGTTACGAAAACCAATAATCCTGAAGCCGTCACATCCGTGGTGAGCCTACTGATCGAACTAGATCCTCAGAACAAACAGTGAACGCATGGAAAGAATTAATTAAAAATAATGAGTAATTAGTAAAAACAAAAAACCAAAAAAAAATAAGTAATGAGATTTAGAAAGATGTTCAATCTCTCTAGATCTCATTACTTTTAATTTTTTACTGTTTTGTTTTGTTTTAATACGTTATTTCTCATAATGTTTCATCTCATGAAATTGGATCACCTATCTCGAAACACGCGTCGACATCTATTTTAGCATTTCGAAGAGCTTTTATAAATTCTCGAAAAGCAGTCGGTCCTCTATACGTCAACATGTCTAAAAGTTTTCTGGTCTTATCTTCTATCAAGATTTTACTTTCAATTTCGCATCTCATATAATCAGTCAATATCAAAGGTTCTGTTTCGACAAAAGTCTCTAGAATTATTGCTAGCGAATCTTGCAAAATATTTTTAATCAAACCACGTCTGTTTCTTCTCAAGTATTCTCTTTCTTTATCATTCATTTTTGTAATTTTTTTTTTAATTTTTATTTATATATTTTTTTTTCTTTCTTTCTTTTTTTTTCTTCACACACACATCTCTCATCGAATGATCGACATCTTATTTCCATTCGATTCGAATTGTAATTCTCTATCCGACAGGACCAGGGCAAAGGCCTCGGTTTTTCTCTGCATGTTCTTATCGAACTGCACGTTGATCTGAATGTCTAAGACGCTAATCTTGAGTCGTTCGCTCTGTTTACTGACGTTGAATACGATCATAGGATACATCGACTTGTATTTGCCAGGAGATATATTAGGGTTGCTCATCAATTCGTCCAGACCATGATAGTTCTTTCTAAAGTCCGCAGCATCGCTGTACAGTCTGCAGAAATCATTCTGGTCGAACGACGCATTGTACTCGATTGCTGGATATATCGTGGCGTTCAGAAACACTTGCATGTTTCTCAAATTACAGTGATCGAACAGCGACGCATTCTTTTCTTGAGACCCATCCCTATCGGTCTGAAACGTGACCACGATGAAATGCGGTCTCTCGGAAGCGGATTTCACGGTCAATCTCCAATCGAAGTGATTCGTGGAGAGTGGAATGCTAGCCATGTCGCACTGTCTCATTCTAAATCCCACGGGTAATTTACTCTTGCATTCTATGATCTTGTAGAGACGCGTTTTTCCATGATCGAAGGCTGCACGTGCGGAACGAACCATGATATCTTGTGTAGAGTTAACTTACCCACATCGGTCGCAGAGAGTCTCACTATCGCATTCGAATCAACGTCAGATTGTGTTTGAATCCGTACATGATCTTGTTGTAATCGTCCGTGAATCTGAAGATGTGTTTCAAAGGTATCCTGAACGAAAACGTTCCTTTGGGTCTGGACGTCTTGGCGACGTAGTCGAATATCGCGGCGGCGCCAGCGCTAGCAGGGCCAATGGTGTCTTTCACCCACAACTGATTAAGTCCTCTGGATTTCGAAAAATCATCCGGATATGTCGAGAGTTCGAACATCATGGTGGCCTGACCGGGATGAAACACAGATTCTATCTCTTGTCCAGATAGCAAGTATCTTATATTACTGAATTGATGCATGATGCCATTATTGGCTAAAGTAACCGTGTCGTCGTCGGCGTATTCGGTCCCATCTTCCTTGGTGAGACATCCCTGCACCACTATGTAACTCTCACTGGGATGAACAAATAGATCTTGGGTTTCAACATTGATTCTTATCTCTCCCGCATTGTTCAAACTCGTTCCGGTTATCGGTTCGTATTCGTGAACCTTGTATTCAGCTTGCTTTTTTTATCTAAAAAAAATAGTTTTAATTATTTTTTTTATTCTTATTATTTTTCCTCCCTTTTATATATATATGTGTAAACAAGAAAATGTTAAAGAGAGTAAATAAAAAATTTTTTTTCTTTATTAAAACTTCGTCTTCCGCAATTATTGTTCTTAAAACTTTCCAATGATCTCTTCGCCATCCAAAGTTTCGATTTCATAAGTCACTGGATCGGTGTGAAATATTTTGATTATCATGAAGATTTCCGAGGTCCATGGAGGAGTGTAACCCTTTTCGAAGTGCTTCTTATAAGCGTAGATTCTCACTCGATCGCCGACAGCAAATTTCGGCGGTCTAGACTTCTTCCTGATCTTAGATCCCTCAGGATATAGATTTTCGTAGACCCGTTTTTCGTTTCGAGGATCGCTAGCTTCCGCGGGAGTCATCTCGATCGGTGTGTGCCACGTGTTGTTGTAATCTTCAACCAGACCGTTCAGAGCATATATGTATTTCTTGGTCGAATTTGCCGCGAAGTACCTGTGCATCTTTTCCTTCATCGTTCGATTCCAACGTTCCACGACGCTGGCTTTCTCTTCGTTTTCGATCGAGTAGAGGTCGACCAATCGACAAACGTCCTTATTGTAGAATTCCTTCCCCTTGTCCACCCACAATTTATTCAGTTTTCGAGAAGACGAGTCAAACACGCTCTTCAGAGCCTCGGCAACGCAAGGTCCCGATTTATTCTTCAAAGCTCTGATCCAACCGTATTTGGAACACACGTCGATGACCATCAATAGATATTTGATGCCCTCATTCCACCTCGAAAACGATCTCATGTCGATCAAGTCGGCAGACCAAATGTCATCCAAACCCTTCACGAACACCTTTCTCTTTCGAAATTTATGCACGATGGGTTTGTGTAACTCCTCGGCCAATTCGCTCGTCAATAATCGTTTCTTCTTCTTTTCTGAAGCGCTTCTTTTTTTGAATGCCCCATCCGAATCGACGTTTTGCACCGATCAGATTGCCGACCAGCGAACATTCTATCTTCTCTCTCCTAGTCGGATTTGATATGCCTCTCAATTTCGCTAACATGTTTTTATCGCAGACGTTATCGCGAGTCTTGGTGTCGGGATGTTCGGAGTAGCATAGATCGTGATCATACGCGGCCGCATCCACCCTGTTCACGGGTTTACTCCTAGATTTAGGAGTTAGATCGGCGTTGAGTCTCTTGTTCAATTTCATTCCGGGTTCCGTGAAACTGTGACCTGGTAGATGCATTTCGAAAGGTAGATTATTGATCATTTTATTCGCGACGCCTTTGCCTCTGCTCGGTTTTTTTTTTTTTTTGGGATGAATCGAGTCTTGATCGAACCACACACATTGCAAATTCCACGAAGCATCTGTCTGTCATTTTTGGTTCGTACTTCTCGAGAATTACCCGTCTCGGTAACTCTCTTACACTTTACGCAATACATTTTTTAGGGTTATTTAAATTAATTTCGTATTTATTTTTTATTTTATTTTATATATAAATTTAATATATTTTTTTTTAAATTCTGTTCTTATTATATATTTTTTTTTCAATCGCTGCTCTTGAGTTCTATCAACTTACCGAATTCTTCCCTGGCCTCTTTCCTCCCCCTTTCCACGAGAGAATCCTTTATCGCTTCCTTGAAAATCTGATGAGCCTTGATTCTCACGGCTTCTTTCATAGCATCGTATTTCGTTTTCTCGCCCAACATCGTGAAGTATTCTCCGTCTGATATCCTACCGTCTTTCAACGCCATCGAGATCATTTCAGATATCGTGTCGATATTGGAGTCAGCCAAGACGCAAATCTTTTCGTGTTTCCTGGCCTTAAGATATAATTTCCTACTCAAAAAGTTTCCGAGCATGCTAAACAATCTGGCGGCGAGAGCCACTCCTTCTATGATCAACACGATCGGAACGCCGACCGCAGTCGACAACAATCTGATGCTGGCCGCGTGTAAACCCATGGAAATCGTGATTAGTGTCGTGTCGACTGCGTTGACGAATTTCACGAGACGTGAATACTTCTTCTTGAGAGAACGACGAGAATCTCTCTCTTGAGTCAGATACAATTGAATTCTACTGATTTGATCGATGCGATACCTCTCTCCTCTTTCTTTTTCTTCTAGCGACGGCGCCGTTGGCAAAACACCGTTCAGCATCTCATCCTGGTCGTCATCTAACGTCAGATACAATTTATTTCTGGTTCTCATTTTATATGTTTTCATTTCTTTCTAATATTAGATAAAAATGTATGTGTGTATTTATTTTATTTTCTATTCTCCCTTATTTATATCAACAAAGAAAACTTAGACGTATGCTTCCTCCAGCAATAATTTCACGACGCGTCTCCTGTCTTCTAAAGTCAGACTTCTACGCGCCAATTTCATTTCTTCCGAATTAGTGGGCTTGTCTCGCCCGCTAAAGAAGATTAATCTCTTCCAAAACTTGATCACGTCGTCGATTCGAACGCATTCGAACGCCGGTTCAAAATACTTGACGACTAAACCTTCCCTTTCCATCGTCAAACACGAATGATCCTCGTGATCGAAATCTAGATGATCCCGACACCTAATGCATCGTCCTAACAAGAAGCCACCTAGTCGTTCGTTCACGCAGAATGCGTAGGCTCTCATCAGCATTTTTAAAAGAAACTTTGCTCTCATAATCTGGGAATCGTTCATGATTTACGTATATTTTATTATCTATTTGATTCGATATTTATTTTTTAAATAACTATTTATTTATATATTTTTTTCTCCTATATATATATATCAATCACTTTTTTATTTCCTCTTGTGAATCTCGCGATTCTATTACGCTTCACCTTACAAAACTCGCGAGGATTTCACGTTTTCGTCAGTTCCCACCAGTGATTTCATCAGTTCCCGATCGCACGCCGCGATGACAAACGTGGACAGATGATTTCCATCGGTTCTAATTTTCCAAACTCAGGTTTTTTCTGTTTAGTTTGGAAAGAAATCCTCGATGGGTAACTTCACTTTACACCCACTTCACACCGTTGGCGAACGTCGAGAAAACGTTATGAGATCGATTTTTTCCTGTCCTAGAATCATCAAATCGTTTTTACCGATCGGATCGCACCCTCGACTGTCTGGAACGCGATCGCGAACGTCGGTGTCCTAGAGGCCGCAAAACATATTTTTATGCTGTCCTAGAAGCCTTAAAGTGTTTTTTGCCGGCGTTCACCAACGATAGATTGAAGGTCTAATCCGCGATGGAAACGGCAAGAAGATTTCTTTAGGTTGACGTTTCTTCGAATTTCGTACATTTTTCCCTTCCGAGAGATGTGTCGAATTTGCACTCGTTCTCCAACGGCTGTTTGAACGATCTAAAATGCGATAACTGCGTTTGCGGCTTCTAGGACACCATGTAAAAACAACATTTTTTACACTCTGTACACGATTTAACACTGAATCCCTATGGCGGTACACGTACATGTACGTGTACGTGTACAGTTTTTTGTACACTTGTCCTTAAAGCCTCAATTATCACCTACTCATAAGTACGTAACCATAAACACCAATAAATAAATAAGTACGATACTTGTAGCATGTCCCTTACGATAAAATACGTTGTCTTTTACTACTGATAATAGGAAGTCCTAGGAAGGGGGAGTGCTTTGCAAGACGCAGAGCATAAGTTAATACTGTACAATTTCTGTAGACTGGATGTTACATGGGAGATGTGTGATAAATACAGAATCAAACATTCGTTTGAATGGGTTAAGAATTATCGCACTCGATTGCTTTCGGCTTTAGTGATATCCTGGGCCAAAGCAATCTCGTGCGGTTCTGTTTTGCTGGAAGTTGCGCCTGTCATTAACAATATTAATCCTTTGAACCCTGATTGTATATTCCACGACAGCTTGGATCCATCAACTGATAGAGTCTATATTAGTACGTCTGCCACCGTCTAAGCGATCAAATCGGACCCCTGCGTTGTGTCCTTGGGCAAGGCACTTATTCCCGATTGTCCACATGGGGACACGATGGCGCCGTGTACTAAGGCGTAATGCACGTCGATGGTACGCATGTCTTCAACCAGTCTAAACCTTCCTGTGCTGCAGTGCGGATTTACGTTGTTGGGGAGTTGGCAGATGCTCGCGTTGCTCGGTGGTTCTCTCCGGGTGCTCCGGCTTCCTCCACCCGTAAAACTGTCACGGTCATGATTAGCCACTGTGCGTAAGTATATGACCTTAAACACCAACAAATAAATAGTACGTCCGCCAAATGTCAACCTTCTGCTCAACATCAAAGTCGCGTCCATAGCTTCTGTGATACATTTCTGATAGAGGGACATCTGATTCAGGAAAAGTTTACTCGGCGTCTGACAGTAGGGATCTACGAATCACAAATTGTTTTAATCGAATCTCGGAATCGAATCTTGTCTCTTATATCGATACCGAATCGAAGCCCGAATCGAATCTTAAAAGACAAGTTATTTCCTATTGCACCAAACGAAAATTACAGAACACTGTAATAAACCTTGCAAGACTGAGTGAACACCTTAAACACCACTAAATAAATATTCTCTGTAGCATTGTCGCTGAAAACAGCTAGGCCTATTATCCATAGTTTTTAGTTTATGAAGGCTTAACTTGTTACCATTCACGTTCTTAAAAACGTGAATGGTAACAAGTTGAGCCTTCAAAAACTAAAAACTATGGATAATGTTGTGAGCAAAATTCACTACTTGTCTCACAATTAAACATTGTGAATTACACAGTTAAATAGGAATTGAATCTACATGAATCGATGTTCTAATGACAATTTTATCCATTTTTTTGTTGGAAATGTAACAAATTGAAGTTAGGACGAGAGGTTCAAAAACATCGAATCTTGACACTGATTCGGGATCGATCTCGAAGCAGGCGTACGGTATCAATATCGAATCGAATCTCAAATTTCTCAGGACTCTATCTAACTGCATTGAGCAATTTAAGATATGCGTCTCAGAAAAAGGGGTACCCATTTTCAATATCCATAGTTAGCATAGGTGCTGAATTTCTCAAATATAATCGGCATTTGCTAGAAACATTCTAGAGGTTTATACTCATACAGACACAAATGAAACTAGACTTTATGATTCTGGAGAATCATGGCTTTTCCCGATGAGATTCCATGATTTTTCATGACCCCCACAGTGTCTGATGAATTGTTTTTAACTGTCTCACTGACGTTCCTTCATTGATGTTGTGAGAGAGGTGAGTATAGTAGTCTCAAATGGATCAGTTTGATAACAAACGCTTACCTTAATATTTTGCCCATGCAACTTGAAATGTCACTTAAAGACCTGCAAATAGTCATTTTTTCTTGAATACTTACTAGATTTTTTAGAGAAATTCAGAGAAAATGGGTTATTTTAAGCTTTTGAGTGGTACATCTCCTTAATCAGGCGAAAATGGGTTAAGACCTCGATTTTTGAATACCCTTACTACTTACTAAAATATTTCCCTATCAGTTTTGCGTCCGGAAGAAGAAGTTATGTTTCTCTGTGGCATTCCGATTTGCTGTTGTTGATGTCCAAAAACAGACTATTTTTTTCAAAATGTTCACATTTAACGTCCCATGGAGGGTTAACAAATGCTTACCGGAATATTTTATCCATGCAACCGGTAATGTGACACCAAGACCTATCAATGGCCATTTTCTGTTGAAAACATACAAGATGTTTGCAAAGAAATCCAGGGAAAACATGATTTTTTAAGCTTTTGATGGGTATCGCTATTAACCACCCCATAAGGGGTTAACGCTTGGGTTTTTGAATACCCTTATTACTTGAAAAAATGGTCTTCAGTGCATTTCACTTCTAACAAAGGAGATTATGTGTATCTCTCGGGTATACCTTGCATGCTGCGCGTGTCCGAAAACAGCCCATTTCAACAAAATTATGATGCTTGGCAGTCTTTAGAGGATTAATAAACGCTCATCGGAGTATTTTGTCCATGCGACTTGTAATGTCACACAAAAACCTGCGAATAGTCAATTTTTAATGAAAATCTACAAGACGTTTTCAGAGAAATCTACAGAAAATGGGAAATTTAAGCTTTTAAGGGGTGTCTCTTTTTATCCTGTCAAAAATGGGTTAAGACTGCGACTTCTGAATACCCTTACTACTTAAAAAAATGTTTTCGTATAAATTTTGCGCTCGATAAAAGGAGATACTTTTCTTTGTGGTGTATCAATTGGTTGCTGTTGCTGTCCAAAAACCGCCCATTTTATCACAATTTTGACCTTTAGCAGCCTGTGGGGGGTTAACAAATGCTCATCGGAGTATTTTGTCTATGCAACTTGTATTGTCACTCCAGGACCTGGGAGTGGCCAATTTTTCTTGAAAATCTACAAGACTCGTTTAGAGAAACCAACAGAAAACATGATTTTTTAGTTTTTGACGGGTATTGCTGTTTAACCAGCCCAAAACGTGTTAACGCGTGGTTGATTTCATCAAAATTTCGATGCTTGATAGCCTGTGGAGGGTTACCATATGCATCGCCTAATATCTCTTATGTATCAATGGTCGTGTCACAGGCAGGTCTAGCAATGATGAATGTTTAAAAAAAATCTACAATACGTGTTTCGACAAAGTGCCTATAAACCTCAATTTTGACAGTTTTTTGACAATTCTGACGAAATAAGGGTTAAATCGAACATTCCGCTTGGTACATTTTTAGATTTTGTGCCCCTCTATGAGTGTGCAAAATTTTATGAAAATCGGTTCGAAAATGGCTTCGGAATCGTGTGGACAAAATGTGTGGGAAAAAAAAAACCAAAAATTGATAATAATAATTTGCAGAATAACAAGGGTCTTTTCCAGAGGGAAAAGCCTAATTATTAAACTCATAAATAGGTCGAAGGGATAAAGAGACCAATTTTGCAATCTTCTGTGATGTTCCACAAAACCGAAAGTTGTCCAAAATTTAACGGTTTTCACACTCGTATAACTCATGAGTCTGGAATGTTCCCTGAATATCGTACTGGAGCCAAATAGCTCCCATTGATCGACATGACTCAGGCCGATCCCGGAACTGTTTCAACTGCTATGAAAAAGGCCCAATAGCTGGCGTTGACTGCAGGACGGAGCTTTACAGTGTTCACAGATGACAACAACTGTATAAAATCGCATTGCAGGTATTATGGGCGTCCCCAATCCTCTTTCCGTCTTGTAGACCCCGTTTAGGAGGAATACATCTGATTATGAGCTCCATCGGTGCCGTAGGGAAGATGGTGGCTGAATCAGGTTTGGCTGATGTGCTGCAATCGGTGTTTGGAGGGTGGAAAAAAATTCTGTTTGGAAAAGCAAATCCAACGAACATGAGAGATATGCGTTTATTGGCAGAAGAGCCTCTCCGTAAATTATTTGAGAGAAAAAACAACTTTGAATGCCTGGAAGATCTGTCCTCTTTATTGGAAGATTTAAGTGATGTAAGTCCGACAACAAAAATGTGGGTTGATGCTTTTCTGAAGCCGGTTTTCTGGTGATGCATGTTCGTGCTGAAGGGAAAGGTGACTTCATGTTGTGCGAAGTATGTCAACATAACATTTCGCATCCGGCCATCGGAATTGCGCGAGGTATGGCCTGTACTACTCCCGGAAATGCAGAATCTCGAACCTTATGTTTTGGTCATTTTCATGAGAGGTGTTCATGTCATGAGACACATTCCGGGTCTTTGGTACAGGTTATGGAGTGACATCGAGACTATATTTATAAGGTATGGCCACGGCAAGCCGAGTATTATAGGCATTGCTCTCAAATCAGAAACCTTTAAAGTATAGGCTCTAAGTTTGCATGCCTGTGGATCCTTAGCTCCTAGCATATCAGAGATACGTTTGGACAAGAACTCAGAAAGATCTCAAATCTTTCTCAAAAAGGAGGGCATAGACAGAATTGCATCCGATGCTGTTGACCGCAAAGGTCTCTGCTCCAAACTTGAGGTGTGTATAGATCTTATGGTTCCGTCACCGAACCCAGAATCCATTGTCAATGTCGTAAACGGAAAGGTAAATCCTGGGTCTATCAACGTGGACAAGGTTCGAGAGTTAGTTTCAGGACTGATGATCAAGTTGGAACAGAATCTTCCTGGGGGATTCTACGACAATATTCCAATGCCGGTCCAAACCATGACTGTGCTAAGAAAATCTGTCAAGGTTGGTGAATTAAAGTTTATGATACGAACCTCATATAGTCCAGAGTAATCGGACTACTATCAAGTTCTGGCAACTTTGATGTGAAGGGATTTCTCTATTATGAATTATTACCACTGCCCAAGCTTTGTTCTCTGCCTCCTACTACAGCAGTCTTCGAGAAAATATACAAAGAGCCCACCTTCAGACATGTGTGTGGAAGAACGCCCTTCAGCCAAGACCTCCAAATTTGGATCCTACCAAATATGGCTTCGAGAAGGCACTAGAGTCTAATTCGCTCCGGCCCATATCAGTTCTGTCCGATGTTGCATTGACCCCAAATGAAGTATTAAAGTTAATAAAATGTTTTTGCTCAAGACAGGCGCCATGTAGTACAAACAGGTGCAAATCCAATGCTACTAAAATAGCGTGCACATTTTCTGCTCTTGCAACGCCACATTAGAGTGTTGCAATGAACAAACAAGGTTAGCTGATATATCAGCTACAAACAGACTGATGAATAGAAACACCAAACAGCCAAAACATCACTTAAAATGTATATCGGCTCGGATCCAATACCCGGTATGTGCCCGGAATGGTGTATTAGCCACAGTAAAAAATTGCAGTCCGCGAAATGACGATGTTACCTTAAACATGGATATTTTAAATTGATCGGTTCTACGAGACGTATAGAAAACTTTTTCGTAGTCAGGCGATGTTACTCTTATTCAAATCAACTAGAAAAAATTGGACGAAACTTTGAGGTTCAGTGCCTAGCGGCCGAACTGTATTCGTTACTTGGGGAAAGACGACCCAGTATTTTCAACGTGCAATCTTGACTAGTCTACCATACAAATTCCCCGAATAACTATCTATTTTATGAATCGTATCACGACCCTGGCGCGAAAAACGGCCTTTCGAGTTCAAGAGGGAAAATATTAAATAAGCAGGAAGGGAAGGGTTGTTATTTGAATTCTCTGAAAACCTACTCCACCCCTCCAACTTTATCATAAAAGTGAACGCAAGTGAACTTGATGTAGACTATTCCGATAGCTAGCTGTGTGTGTAGGGAGGGGGTGGGGGAGGTGTTTGCGATTACTGCAAATACCATGCGGTGTACATGTAGAGCTATTGATGCGAAGAAGATGCGTGTACCATTTTATATGAGAGGATAACATCATAAATAAAAAATAATCCGCAATTTCAGAACAACTTTCCTAGTGTCTTAACTCATTTGTTGGTTTTCTGAAGACTTGATCGAGTGATTTGACAATCATCTTAATTTAGCTCTCTCACTTCCCCCTTCGGATGGTTTTGCATGTCCAAAAGACTGAACTTGCAAATTTTCCTCACAAAGAGAACTAACTGCCTTTAACGTGATTAAGATTTATTCTAATTCAAGATTAAAGGTATTTCAGTGACACAAAGTGCCGTACATTCATAGGGCATACCTAACGTGTCACGTGATGGTGGGATAGGGCAAAGTACGATTACAATCAAATTAAAAACACATTTAGCAGTAACAACTTGCGCGATTTTATGCAGCATGGAGAGAATGGATTACGTTGAACACAAACCGGGGGATTTTCAACGAGACTGATATTAATAACATCTGAGAATAAAATTTTTCAGCTAACTGACCATCCGGATACATTCCGGGGTCAATTCGTTGATCATTTGCTCTGGCTGTTTGTGCTGTTTTCAACAATGTGAAGAATGTGAGGTGGAAGAAACAGCCTCGCAAGATTTGAGAATAATCCACCCTCCGCATAACGTAGGTACTGCTCCAAATGTTTACCCAACAGTACTTTGTTTCAAGAACGAGTATTGAGGCTTCCGTCAGCGATTTAAGAAGAGAGCTTCGCACAGCTTGCATCCGAAAAGATATATTAGCTTTCTCTTCAACAGTAACTGCTTGAGGATACTGCTAGAGCTGAAACGGTTAAAGGGTTTTCTTGATCGATAAATCACGTGGATTAACCTTGGTTAACCGATTAATCACATGCTCTTACAGGTAGCTGAATAATTGCCGTACCGTTGATGATTTACAGCATTACCCCTTTACCGAACATAAAGGACAAAACCGACCAGCTCTATATACAAAAATCTCCATTCAAATGTTATTATGTTTTCAATTTCTGTCTCGAAAACATAGCTTATTACCTGAGCTAGTTCCAATGAGGGATCATAAGCTATGTTTTTGAGACAAAATTGAAAATTTTTAGTTATTCAAGAATTTATTTTGCAAGTATCATCTTCTACACGCATCGGGTAAAGGGTTAAGAATGACCAGTTCCAGCTAGTGATACAGTACAATGATCTTGCAAGTGAACAAGTATGTCAGCACGTAACTTGCTTGCTTTCGTCTGTCTCATATAATTGATGTGAGCCAGTGTGACAATGTTTGTCTGTTTTGGAGAAAGTTTGTTCCGTTGTTAACCTAGAAAATACAGTAGTTCAAAAGTAACGATTAATCGATTAATTAGTTTTTTGATCGACCAAGACGTTGATCACTGCTTAATCGATTAATCGGTTAACCGTTTCAGCTCTAGATACTTCCAAGTTATGACATTGTTGTACATTTCATTCTTCCCACAGGCTGTTGGATTTCATTAATTTGATGACATACGATCTTCATGGAAGTTGGGAAACTGTTACAGGCCATAACAGTCCTCTATTCGCCAAATCGGATGAGACTGGCGATAACAGACATTTGAATATGGTAGGCTAATTTTGTTTCTTGTGTCCCTCTTTTCTCCGCTATTATTTTTTTTTATTTGTATCCATCCTGCCTTTAACCCTTTACCCAACGTAAGGGCAAAACCCGGCCAGCGCTATTCTCAAAAATCGCCAATTAATTTTCATTATTTTTTCATTTGTTGTCTTAAAAACATAGGTTATGACCCGTCGATGGAACGAGCTCGTCGCGGTTATGACCCGTCGTTGGAACGAGCTCGTCGAGCTCGTTCCAATGAGGGGTCATAACCTATGTTTTTGAGACCAAAAATGAAAAAAATTAGTTATTCAAGAACTTTTTCTTCCCCAGTGTCGTCTGCTTTTCGTGTTAGGTATAGGGTTAAATACCTCAGTCAAACGTTAAAACAAACACTACGTCTGATTACATTCAATATTACTCTTGTGAAACCTGTCTATCCTTTTATTTGGTAATCTCGGCAGAAAATTAGAGGTTAATGGCATTGTCAGTTTATGAACACGACAATTTGAAGAATATTGGAGAAGTTGCATTTGTGTGATTTGTTTACGGACATGACTTTATCCCAGTTCCTTATACGACATTCGTTATCAATCGATTTTAACAGTTTTTAACGAATGTCGTATAATGAACTTGGAATAAGTAACGGTTGTCCCGTCCAAGAATAGTTTGTGAATCGATTCATAAACTGCTCATTTGTCCTTTCAGGTAATATAAAAAATATTAAACTGGCATTTCACAAATTCTTCTCGTAGTAATTTAAAAATAAAATAAATACAATATAATAAGCAGTCAGTACAAACCCATTTAAAACTCGAATATTTCACCTCCCCTATCTTTCAAGATTTATTTTTCAGTCAATTGTTTTAACAGTCTGTGAATCGTTTTATGAAATACTGGAATGGTTCTGTCTGAATACGGTAAAATATAGAATACACCCACAGTAGCTTTGTGTACCAAATGTTTACTACGAGTGGTGGACATTTGGTAAACGAAACTACTTTGGGTATATTTTATTTATACCATATTCGTCATATTATTAAGAGTCGCTATTACTGTGTCTCGATTTTACTGAGCAGCAGACGTACACACGTGCGAATCTGCTTTGTTTATATGAGCACCAGTGGGCGGTACTTCCGCTGTCAATTTTATCACCGAAACGAAATAGAAAAAACAGGGCCTTTTTCATTTTAATAACATAATAACATACTATTTCGAGTTATGGATGCGTTATTAACACGAGACAATGCATGTTTGTTAATTTTGGGGTGTTTTATGGGGTAAACTCGTTTAAAAATGCAGTAAATAATTGTCAATTTCATTTCACTCTTCGCGAGGCGACGTGCGATAAATTTAGACAAGTTCGCATTCAAGTCGACGTCACCAAAGGTCAGCATGGATGTAATCCCACTGTAGGTGTAAATTTTAAGTACCGAAATCCCAATGCTGGCGTGTTAACCACGGTTGGTGTATAAAGCTAAAATGTATGTCATAGGCTTTTCGTATAATGTAGAATAGGTAATCATGGTACAAATGAACATTCTCACCGTTTTCTCTTCTGTAACATACGAACAAATGGCAAACTGCTGTAAAACAATAACAGCCAACTTACAAACTGTGATCACAAGAGGGGTTTATTTTTCCATCAGATCGCAATTGCTTGACCATCAAGATGCTAAGTTTTTTTCAAAATGAAGGCTGAGTCGAGAAGACAAATGAGGCCAGCAACTAAGGTCAAATGTTCCCGCATTTTCAGTTTTGACAAGTTAGATTCCACAGTTCCGTTGGGAGGTAAGCTGACATAAAATTTCTTCCGGATCGCCTCGCCGTCTCGATCTGGTCGAAATTCGCTGTTCCGAGTTTATGATCACAGTACCGAACTGGCACTTTTTTACACCTGTAGCATGACCACTAGGTGCATTTATTTTAATTTTTCTTCTGTATTCCAGGTCCACTCATTTTTAACAAGGGGAAGTGCTGTGCTTATACATTTATTCAAATATGTTCATGTTGATATGGTAACTACAAAAGCCACTGGGAGCAATGAATGTCAGTCAGAATGCATACAAGATTCAAAGTATATCGTTACAGTCGTTTTGTAATTTTCGGATGGTGGTAACCACGCCCTCAGTCTAATCCTGATCGAAATTCTATGCTGTTATTGGTTGTTTGTTTACCCATTTTTCGTGGAAGTTTGCCTACAGGCTACCGTGAATATAATGTGATGTCCCTTTACTCACAACGATTATTACTATCCCTGGTGGGTGAGAATGTGAGGTGGGAAAATTTCGCCCGAGGGCAAGATATTTGGGCCAGACATGAGGCTTGCCGAGTGGTTTGTGGTAAATTCCACTGATCAGAGGTGTCTGAAAACAATATCGTATGTGACCCAGAAAAACGCATCTTTACATAATCTCAGAGTAGTACGCTATCTGAATTTGGATGGCTGCAAAGATATTGATTGGCCAGCAGTCAAAGATAGATAAATGGTGCCATTGACCCGTTCTCGATTCCCTTCGCTGCTGTTCTATAAATGCTAGACTGCCTGACATACTGCACTTTCTTTATGAAAAACAATGTCATCTGGGATAGAGTGGATAATGTATGCCTGTGTTTTTGGTAGAATTTTGTCTCTCAGTGACTCGTGACGAAAGTCAGTCCGAATCGTCGCCAGAAGCTGTTGACAAATCTGCGTGGTATGCAAATTCAGTCTTCTTCTCCATTATGTCATTTAAGTTTATGTTGCGCATAATACACTCTTGGGTAGTCTTCTTTGAAGATATCTGCGGACATGTAAAATTATATCCTTTATAATCTTTTATTTTTACTGGGCTGCAAGCTACTGGGTGGGGAATGGTACACTGTCTAGCTAACTGAACATGGGTGTTGGTTTATATAGCAGGAGTTTTACTCTGTCTTGCAGCAATACTGAATTCTGGGTCCAGACCTTCGCCTCTCGTGGTATTCTTGCGGCCAACCAGACTCTCACGATAAGCATTAACCCAATCAAGCTGTTGTGCGATCTCCCCATTTATCACGCTTTGCAGTGCCGACAGCGAGACGATTGATACCATTAGTTCAACCTGTAATGACGTCCATGCTGTTTGAAGACTGGGCCAAATTCTGAATTGAAGTGCACCAGAGAATATGTTTTGGGGTCAAGTAGCACGATCAAAAGAAATAAATAGCCACTGAAAGCGTATGCAGAGAACACTGCCATTGGCAATTTTTCATTAAGTTTACTATAGATAGATTAAGAAGTGTAGTTTCTGTAAACATGTATACAAGAATGGATAATGTCCCATGTCCGTATTTTGGTAGAATTTTGACACTTGGCGAAAGTCGGTTCAAATCGTCACCAGAAGAGGAAGAGGGGTGGGGGTGGAGGGGGGGCGTGTGTGTGTGGGGGGGGGGGGGGTATACTCCGTACTAAAATTTAATCCGGAGTAACTTTAATTAGGGGTAAATTCTAATTAGCAATTAATTTTAATTAGCATTTTTTTCTTATTAAATTCGAACCAGGTGACCTTTTGGACGCCATCTTGTAGACAAGATACCCGGCATGCGTCCTGCGTACATGCGATGACAGTCTTCTTGACCCGTCCTCGATTTTCGTCGCTTCTAATTTACAAATCATCGCCTGAGTGGTAGAATGTCCTGTGTCCCCTATTGGACATAGAACATTCTAGCACTCAAGCGACGAAATGCCAAACTAGCTGACATACTGCACTTAATTTCTGAAAAATAATCATTTCACCTGGGCAAGACTGGATAATGCATTCCTGTGTCCGTATTTTGGTTTGCCTACGCAGTGACATGTGGCGAAAGTCGGATCGAATCGTCTCCAGAAGCTGTTGACGAAACCGAGTGGTGTGCATATCCAACCTTCTCCTCTATTATGTCGATTAAGGTAACGTTGTGCATACAATACTCCAGGATAGCCTTCTTTGAAGATCTGTGCGGACATGTAAAAATTCTATCTGTTAGGAAGCATCCATTATTGATACATTATCCATAATATTAATGATTCTTTTATCATTCTTTCGTTAGGACTGGGCCGCAAACTACTGGGTGAAGAATGGTGCACCGGCTAGCAAACTGAACATTGGTCTTGGCTTATATGGAAGGAGTTTTACTTTGTCGGGCAGCAATTCTGAAGTTGGCGCCCAGACCAGCGGTCCAGGAACAGCTGGGCGTTTTACTCGAGAGAAAGGATTTATTGCATACTATGAGGTAATATAGATCTTTGAGTCAGTTTCAAAACTGACAACAAACATGCGTTTCGCTCTTGAATCTTGAATAAATTAACTTTGGTTGTCGCAAATCCATCTGGTATTGCGGAAAGACATAGCTTCTGTCCCATAATACGAATCAAACGGTCTTGGGTGGCAACTTGATTCATAGTGAGACTTTTTTTTGGGGGGGGGGGAGGGGGGGTTTGTTTGGGGTTTTTCTTACCGGAAGTCGGGCTGAAATGCATATTCCAATACAATATTCTCGTCATTAATTAGTTTCGAGTGGGCATTTTCTATATCCCAAATAGAATACACAGAATAATTTTATCCTAACACAAATGCTTCAGATTACCAATCAGTACGTGTTTTAGAAAAGCAATTGAAGTGAATTTCCCTTTTGTTTCTTATACCTGATATTATTGTCCTTACCCTAACTATGTTTATTTATTATTATTATTATTATTATTATTATTATTATTATTATTATTATTATTATTATTAATTTATTATTAAGGTTTAACGACACTTCAACAGCCAGGGTCATATAGTGTCGGTGACAGTTTTACGGGTGAAGGAAGCTGGAGTACCCGGAGAGAACCACCGAGCAACAGCTTCCCAAAATCGTAACTCCGCACTGCAGCACAGGCAGGGTTAGATTGGTTGAAGACATGCGCAGCATCGACTTGCAGTACGCCTGAGTGCACAGCGTCATCGTGCCCCCCCCCCCCCCCCCCATGTGGACAATCGGGGTTAAGTAGCTTACCCAAGGAGACAACGCGGGAATCCGAATCGATTGCTCAGACGGTCACCAACCCAAGCACAAACCGGGCTCGACGTTGCTTTACTTGGGTGATCTGACGAGGAACCCGTAACTATGCAACACTAATGCAAAATACTGACTGAGAGATCTCGAACGACGAATAAACACATTATATCTAGCTGAAAGATGCATATTAACGAGATACACGTAGAAAGGCGTCATATCTTCAAATTGTGGGCCTGCAGATTGTTGTAATATTACGAGTAGGTAAGCCATTTTATGACTATGGCTCAGTTGTAACGTCAAATTGTTATTTGAATTGTGGCAAAAATCTTGCCCGCCAACAATATTTTTGAAACTTATGCCCTTGACTTGAGAACGCTCAATTATTCTTCTACTTGAAAGAAACTCTTTAACCCTTTACCTAACGTAACGGCCAAAACCGGCCAGCGCTATTCTCAAAAATCGCCAATTAATTTTCATTATTTTTTTCATTTTTTGTCTCAAAAACATAGGTTATGACCCCCTCGTTGGAACGAGCTCGTCGAGCTCGTTCCAATGAGGGGTCATAACCTGTGTTTTGAGACAAAAAATGAAAAAAATTAGTTTTTCAAGAATTTTTTTGCAAGTGTCGTCTGCTTTTCATGTTAGGTAAAGGGTCAAAACAAGTACTAAATACGCACCGCGCTTCTCCTATAAACGTCTCTCCTGTTATAGCTACAATTGTCTAAGGAAAGGTAGAATATGATATTGTTGATATGTTTCCGGTAGTTGCTTCTGAAAACTGTGTTTACGAAAACTGACTGAATAAACGTGCGAGAACTTGTTTACAAGTGTTTCTATTTACGACTGTGATCATGTAAAATTTAGTACCACAGATAAGAAGAGACTACAATTGGAAAAGGCGAGACTAGTGTTACAAAGGAGAGACCATAACTCGTTACACAAAACACTATTTAAAAGAAAAAGGGGTTCCGGTTATCTTTTTTTCGGTCCGTTAGGTGCCAATTGCTTTTCTTTCTGAGAATGAAGTTCTGAGAATGAATGATTAATTTGGGACCGTTGCATTGCGAGCAAACGTGATTGTCAGAGGGAATACACCACATGTACCGAAAGGAAAAATGTGGAGCACCAAATAAGCTGACACCCAAGGATCAATTGCACAAGAATATAAACAAATATGAATAGAGTACATTTGTCCAACATTCTTTTACCGTCTTTCTCCTGTGCTCTGCTTTGGAAGCTGGGTAAACAGTCATTAAAGGTTTATTTTTACAGAGGAAAATGCTACCCTCGTATCTGCAATCACGCTTTTCCTTCCATATTTTGTGCAGTGAAGGCTTCGTCCAGTATTTAGTCCTATCCATATAGCTAACGTCATTTATTTTAATATGCTAAAGATCTCCACTTCTAAACGTGATTTAGACTGTCCTTCATTCATGTTACAACAGTATTCGGTACATAACACTGTGATTTCAGAGATAGAATTGTTCAACAAAGAAGCGTAACACATTTGGTGTCGTGACTCTCACTAACGCTCTTCTTCGAGTTCCACCCTGCACCTTGGGAGTGTTGGACGTGTTATGCAGATGTTCGATTGTCCGTTGGGTGTGAATGTTGACATAAACAAGCAGTCTGAATTTGTATACCGGTACCTCACTAGTTAAGAATTAATTGGGGCTCTCTGGGGAGATAGTATTTGCAAGGAAATGGAAATAATTTACTGTGTAAATGATACATTTCTACCAATTCTGTTTCGAAGGACAGGAGCACATTCAACTCAATCAATAGACTTATCTGATATTTGATGGAATGAGGTGTAAGCATAGAGAGTAATTCTCCTTAAGATATAGTTATTGCCATGTTTATATTGTTACAGCAAGGACATCCCAAGTTCGCGGACATATCAAATATCGCCATATGTTTCACGTGTTGGTTTTTTTTGTATCTTTATGTCACGAAGGTTAGTTCTTCGAAAAAAATCAATAAATGTAATGTTTTTCAATCTGTCCTTTTTCGTGTTTGTGATACTGGAATATGGGCCAATTTTGATATTGATTCTCACGACTTTAACATTACTACAACCCAAATAATGTTTTTTATGGTTTTAATTGTAATTGTTTTATATGCTTCGAAGATATGTTGAGTATAGCTTTCTTTGTTTATTGATGTTGAGATATATTGTGAATTCACCGGAGTTTAAGGTCATTTTCAGCATTCACGGGTTTAACACGTCCTAACACAAATAATGATTATTGTGATTTCAGTACTGATGTTTTTATATCAGATAACATTCAGGTTAAAAGTTACGGAAAATTGTGGATTTATTGAAGTTTAAGATGCTTACAGCGTCTAAGGCAAAAACATTTCTTAAACACCCAATGACTAAGATTGTTTTATTTGTTTGATTATATTAGAAAGGTTTGGGCATGAATTCCATAGTTCAAGTTCACGTCTACGTGTTTCGTGAACAGCATTCAATTTTTTATCTTTGATGGACTGGGCACCTTCGTCCATATATGACCTCGTCAGCTCTGTAAAATGTTGATTGTATAGTAGCCCAACTTGATTATTGTATTTCTATCCCTTTCGATTTACCTCAGCAATAGTTGAGCAGATTGCACTGGACGCTAGCGGTATGTCAGGGGCCAACCTTGATAATTCTGTATGACCCTGGTGGATGACCACGGAAGTGACGCCATGTCACGTCAACCAGTGGCGTCAAGTTTGGTTGCCGTGATAGCCCGCATGGGCGGCCATGTTGTGACGCAATTTCATAGTGATACGTGGTCTTAGTGCACATACGCAGCGAGTGCTCTTAGGGTGATACATCTTTCCGTCGTCTATTATGTATACTGGAGGCCACCATCTATGGTGACATGTGGCTGCTATGTGATCCAAAGTCCTCTAATAGAACTGGGGTATGTTCCTTTATATAAAACGTATATCTAATTACCCCAATAGACCCGACAATTTCTCCAGATCACCCTAAACTGTCTAAAATCGCCGACACTGACTTGGTGAGACCCCCTTTTGGGCTAATAAGAGAGCAAGTAATGCTATTAGGTGCGTTCTATTAACCCTTTACCTAACGTGAAAAGCAGACGACACTTGCAAAAATAATTCCTGAATAACTAATTTTTTTCATTTTTTGTCTCAAAAACATAGGTTATGACCCCTCGTTGGAACGAGCTCGACGAGCTCGTTCCAACGAGGGGTCATAACCTATGTTTTTGAGACAAAAAATGAAAAAAATAATGAAAATTAATTGGCGATTTTTGAGAATAGCGCTGGCCGGTTTTGGCCGTTACGTTGGGTAAAGGGTTAAACTGGAGTTCTTTTTCTTGTTCGGCTTTTTCCTAAATCCTCGCTTAGAATTACCACAAACAAATCGACAATGTTTTTACTAATTAGGATTCCAACCGAATCCCCTGCGTATGTCTCTTCTAGTCTATTCCATATATATTCTCGCCATTCCTTGGCCTCGCTTGTCTATGTTATGCAATGTTATGACTTACCTGATATCCTTAAAAAGAATTTTGACTGATCTAAATGTGTTTGTGCGCAAGTGCTCAGTGTGCACAAATAACGTAGCAATTAGACACATGTTGGATGTGTCGATGTGTGTTTTGTGAGCTTACGCACAATATACGCACATAACCTGCAGCACATAGGCAGATATGGGCATTTTGAGGATACTTATAACGTGTTAATTTATCATTTGAGGATACCTTTTGGGGGTATCTTATGAAGCATATCTATCTGAAGTTATGGATTCTACCCCTATTTAGCACCTGGATTCTGGACCACCCTACACACTGCCTATCCAGCAATTGCTCGACCAAGTGACTCCTCATACTGCTCTACAAATCATTTCGGTATTTAAGGATACCTACAATATGGCCCCTCTACAGCTTCTAGCTCCAGTATCGCACCTATCCCCTTATAGCTCCTAGCTCATAAACAGCTCCTGGCTTCTAGACCATCCATCATCTTCATATCTCTAAGGCCGCAACTTGTCCATAGTCACCACCATTTGTCGTGCGATCAGCTACCACGGTATTCGCCATTACTATAATGTTCTACCAGTCGTGCAGTCTTGTACCACTACCGCCACAGTGTTCGGTGATTCAGTCGATAAAATCATCAACTCTGTGTCTCGACACTCCATTACAAAATCCCTTTTTTCCAAAATGAGTCGAAGAGTCCTATGTAGAGTTACTCATTGCTCTACGACTCATCTAGGTATTTGAGGATGCCTACAACATGGCTCCTAAACAGCTCATGTATGGTGCCTAGCTCCTATATGGATCCTAGCTCTTATGTAGCTACTAGCTCGTATACAGCGCCTGGCTTCTAGACCATTCAATACCTTCATAGCTCCAAGGCCACCACTTGTCCAGAGTCACCACCATCTGGCATGTGATCAGCTTCCACTGTATTCACCACTAATGTGGTGTTCTACCGGCCTTGCAGACTTGTACCGTTACTAACCTGTACCATTACAATTGACCACCACTATTCTGCCTTGTGCTATAGTACCTTAACAATTATTTTCTTGTGGAACTACTGCGGTTCTTAGTACCCTACCACCGCTAACGGTCCCTGTTCATATCACTATCAAAATTCCCTTCCACTATTAGAAGCAGTTATAGACCGACTGCTTGTACTGTTAAGGGTCCCTGTTCATATCACTATCAAAGTTGCCTTGCAGTAATTGAAGCAGTTGTATATCAATTGCCTGTGCGAACAGCGTTTTCATGCCTATTCCAGCTATCGCGCAGTTATTGAAAAAGTCATTGTATGAACGACTCGAATCCCATCGAGCAAAAGGAATATCGAGCAATTGCTTGAACTAGTGACCACACATACTGCTCTACGACTGATTTTGGTATTTCAGGACACCTACAACATGGCTCCTTTACATTTCCTAGCTCCTACACAGCTCCTAGCTCATAAACAGCTCTTAGATTCTAAACCATTCATCACCTCCATAGCCCCAGGGCCACCACTTGCCCATATTCACACCCACGTGTCGTGTCATCAGCTTCCACAGTATTCATCATTACTGGGTAGTGGTAGCCAATAGTAACAGTACAAGGCAGTAATGCTGCAAGACTGCAAGGATGGCAGAACACCATAGTAAAAGTGAATACAGAGGAAGCTGATCACACGACAGGTTGTGGTGACTATGGACAAGTGATGGCCTTGGAGCTATGAAGGTGATGAATGGTCTAGAAGGGATCAGTTGTATATGAGGTACGAGCTAGGAACCATATAGGAGCTATAGAACACTATACTAAAGTTGAAAGCAATACTGGTTGATCATAGGACAGATGGTGGTGACTATGGGCAAGCAGTGCCCTTGGAGGTATGATGGAGTTGGAGTGGTTCAGAAGCCAGTTGTCGCATCTGGTTAGGAGCCATAATTATCTTCAGATAGATATTGTCCAAGAGGAATTCCAAAAAAGGTATCCTCAAAAGGTATCCCCAAAAGGCATCCTCAAAAGGTATTCTCAAAACGTATCCTTAACTGGTATCCTCCAATGATACATTACCACGTCATAGGTTTAATCAAATACCTGTATCTGCCTATGCACTGCATGTTATGTGCACACATTGTGCACAAGCACGCAAGCACATATCGGCATATCCAACATGTGCCTACGTGCTGCATGTAATGTGAACACATTGTGCACTAGCACACAAATGCATCATTTTATAAGGAAATTTGGTAAGTCATAACATAGACAGGGCAGGCAGGAGCAATGAAGAGAATAAGCTATGGATTAAACTAGGATAGACAGAAGCAGGAGATTTCGAAGGAAACCGAACTTGTACAAAATTAGTCAGGCTGTTTGTGGTAATTCTAGGCGACGATTTAGAAGAAATCCGAACCAGAAAAGTACTCCAGTTAAATATAACGCATCCTATAGCATTACATGCTACTCCTGTAAGCCCTAAATGGGGATTCGTCAAGTCCGTTTCGGTTATTTTGAACAGTTTTGGATGATTTGGGGAGATTGTCTGGACTATTTGAGTAATTAAATTTACTCTTATACAAAGGAACACACCCTCAGAATATACCCCCATCTTATTAGAAGACATTGTGTCGCATAGCAACGTGCCCCCATAGAAACAAAGATGTCCGCCTCCAGTATCTGGACGACGGAAACACGTATCACCCTAACAACAAGTGCTACACATGCGCACTAATACAGCATATCACTATGGGAATGACGTTACAATATGGCTGCTCACGCATTCTACGATGACAATCACATGGCGCCACGCGGTCACATGGCATGACGTCACTTTCGGGGTCGCCTAGAATTGTGAGTTTGACCCCTGGAATACTACTGATGTTGAACTCGACCGCGAAAATTGCAATATGGATGCCGAAATACACTCGGACTACACAACTTCTAATCAGTCTACTGCGGCTTTCAGAACGAATCAGTTTTTAGCTTGTGTTGCGATCTTTATGGATTCACTGTACCTCTATATATTTCCGATGGTTTATCCATTTACGTCCTTATCCTGTGCATGAACTGCAGTCCATGTGTAGGAAATTGTTGAACAGGCTCGTACCAAACTACAAGACAACCGGAAGTCCTGCTTTTACAAACGGCGATCCTAGTATTGGGACTCACTCCAACTTGCATCATTGCATCAGGAGGAGACAATGACTGTCCACTTTCAAGGAATATCTTAAGCGTATTGGTACAATCCTCGTCTGATACCTTTTGGTTTGCCTTTTCAACGTGCTTGTGTATATACATATCCACACATTTTTTAAACGTGTTCTGAATCACGTAGCGGGTTGCGGCGTTATAGAAGTCCATATTGTTATAATTATGATTAATAAAATATCTATACCATATATCCAGAAACAGTTTGGCCCAGTTTGGCGGGGTGAAAAGCGATTCGTATGCGTATCTGTAACGGTAAAATCTAGAGATCAAGGCCTGTCGTAATTTAACACCTTTTCCAGCAAATTCAGAAAAATAAGGTATAAGCTATACGCTGTAGTTTCACCGAGTGGAGCACCAAGAATTCAAAGACCATTCGCCCATACCGTTCACACGACAGGAAATCTATTAAGATAATCAAGTAGTCGATATCCTAAAAAATCGAGAGTGCTATGATCGTCGTCGCTACAAAATCAAAGTCACATTGTCGGATGGATTGTGTTGGTAATATTAAATCCCTTGATTCTTTTATTGGCATGACAAGAATGAATAGCAGCCTGGCAAACTACTTGAAACTAGAGTGTGTAATACCGTTGATAAAAGGCCCCGTCATAGTTATTGGACGGCCAAGAATTAGTCGCATAAATCGTAACGTTTGACAAAATCATGTCATCACTATGGCGCCCTTGGTCATTCCAAAGAAAAAGATAAACTTAATGGTCCGGTGTGGCAAAAGGAAGTAGCTGTTTATTTGCACAACTTTAATAGATGGCAGACCTACTTCAGGGGTATAAAATTAATTAACGAGAGAAAAAGACCTAGAATAACATTTCGTTTAAAGTTTAACGGTTTTTTTAATTATGTGAAGGATAATACACATGACCCATGGTTATCTTCGATTATTATCTGACCGAATACCCTTAGCCGAGTGTATTATTTAAGGTATCACTGGCAAGGAAGTATTCTGGGGCATGCTCCAATCATCACACACAGAACAATATTTCACTTTCTTGATCACAGATCTGCTTCTCTGGTATGTGAAATCTGACAGTCTATGAAAGCATTTTACTTCATTTCCAGTATTTGGCCTATTTTCGTTTCCCAAATACGTGAACAAAATCAACGGCCCTGAATATGAAGCTTCGAAACAAACACCAAATAATCTGAATGAATTGCATCGAACCAACGGGAGGCAGGTCTGCTCTAAGCTGTCCCAAAACATTTTAATAATATATATATAATATATTTGTTTTGTTTTAACAGATCTGTAAAATGATACAAGGAGGTGCAACTGTACATCAAATTCAGGACCAAAAGGTTCCTTACATAGTTAAAGATAAACAATGGATAGGATATGACGACGCGCAGAGTCTCAAAATGAAGGTAAATTAAATACCTCAACTCGAAAAACCAGACGCTCAAGAAACCAGTGTGTAAGACAGTCGACCCTGCTATGCCCTGGAATCAGTCTAAACCCGGTATAGTCCATCGCCTGTGTTTATATTCTATCGGTTGTAATATTTCAATCGGTCGAAAATGCGTCCCTACGATTCCCTTTTCCGACCAAATGAAATATTCCAGCTGAATGAATCTAATTCGATAAACATTCATTTTCTTTGAATCAACGCAAGAAACGTTTCTCAGTCCGAACTTGATTTTACCAAATCTTCGATGACATTTACCATTATGAAGGAAAACTCACCATACAGAACAGTCGCCCTGGACTGGTCACTTTCCACGGGTGGGCAATATTTTCACGGACGCAATAATTTCAGATTCCAAACATTAATTATAGGAATAATCATAAAAAATTTAATTAATGAACCACCGGGAATAACCCGGTGCTTCATTAATTAAACTTTTGCTCATAATGATTTTTATCAACTAGTAAACGCATGCGTGGACATCACTGTCCACGCTTGGATTACGACCAATCCACGGCAACTGTACAGTAGCTGTAGTTTTATGATTCGTTCCACTAATTATGTTAATATCTAGGAAATTAAAATACTTTTAGACTGGAATGTCTATAGCTGCATTTCAAAATAATAACTGGATATCTTTGTTAGTTATCAGTGGTCGTTTGTGCAGGAAATGTGGGTAAACAAACAGTCCATAACATCGTCGCATTCTGAACGGAGTTAGACTGGTGGGTGGCGTGAGAGCTTATTTCATATAACATGTGAGGCTCTTTTCGTTTATACTGACACGGCCGAGTTAATAGCATAGCTGATATCTTGGAAAAGGTTCACGAACAGTAAGAATAATATCGTGTGCTTGTAACAAGTGGAACGTAATTATTTTATTTATACTAAAACGCCTAGGATAGGACTATGAATTTTTAAGCCTGAACGTTGAGATAAAAAACATTTCAATTTGGTCTTCTTTATGAATTTGTTGATTGATTATTCACACGAAGGCTTAATGGCGATGCAGATTGTTAATTGTAAAACGCTGCTAACTGCAAGCAAGTGCATTGTATTGCCAGAACTTATAATATGCACATACCTACGGCATCACAACGTTCCAAACTAGATATGTGAATTTCCTTTTTGTGAAGTTTTGGAAAAAAAATGTTTCAGAAATTGTTAAAAATCACAAAGACACGTGTATGAAAAATACGGGACCGGTAGCAACACTCGCAGACGATAAATCTATGCACATTACATATCATTTACTGTTCTGTAGTACCCATTGTAATATAGAATATACCCATAGTAGCTTGTTGTACCAAATGTTCACCACGAATGGTGAAGTGGTGTTAACCGCGATCCTTCGAGGCGCGGTTAACACCACTTCGCCTCGAGTGCTGAACATTTGATACACCAAGCTACTTTGGGTATATTTTATTTACACCATGATCGTCAGATAAGTAAGAGTCGCTATTATTTTCTTTTTCTAGATTTTACTGAGCAGCAGCCGTACATACGTGCGAATTTGTTTTTGTTTACATGAGAATCGGTGGGCGGTACTTCCGCTGTCAATTTTATCACCGAAACGAAGTAGAAAATGAAACAGGGCCTTTTTCATTTTAATAACATAATAACATACTATTTCAAGTTATGGATGCTTTATTAACATGAAACAAAGCCGTTTTTTTTAATTTTGGGTGTTTTATGAGGTAAACCCATTTAAAAACGTAATAAATAATTATCACTTTCATTTCACTCTTCGCTAGGCGACGTGCGATAAATTTAGACAAGTTTGCATTCAGTTCGACGTCCCAAAGGTCAGTCTTAGATGTAGTTCTACTGTAAGTGTAAAATTTTACTTTTGAAATCCCATTGCTGGTGTGTTTACCACGGTTGGTGTATAAAGCTAAAATTTATGTCATAGGTTTTTCATATATTGTAGAATAGGAGTAGGTGTAAACGGGCGGTTCAAGGACAGAATGTACAAAAAATGTACACGTACACGTACATGTACGTGTACCGCCATAGGGATTCAGTGTTAAATCGTGTACAGAGTGTAAAAAATGTCATTTTACATGGTGTCCCAGAACCGGCAACGCAGTTCCTCGCACTTTTAACCGTTCAAACAGCCGTTGGCGAACGAGTGAAATTCGACACCTCGCTTGGAAGGGAAAAATGTACGAAATTCGAAGAAAAAATTAATTAAAAAATTTTTCTCGATGCTCCCATCGCGGATCAGACCTTCGATCTATCGTTGGCGAACGCCGGCAAAAAACGCTTTGCCGATTCTAGGACAGCATCAAAAATGCGGTTTGCCGATTCTGGGACACCGACGTTCGCCAACGGCTGTTTGAACGGTCAAGGGTGCGATCCGATCGGTGAAACCGATTTGCCGATTCTAGGACAGGAAAATCGATCTCGAAACGTTTTCTCGACGTTCGCCGAGGGTGAAGAGTGGGTGTAAAGCGTAGTTACTCATCGAGGATTTTTTTTTCTTTCCAAATTGATTGTGGCTTCTGGTACATCATCAAAAATGCGGTTTGCCGGTTCTGGGACACCGACGTTCGCGATTGCGTTTCGAACGGTCGAGGGTGCGATCCGATCGATGAAACCGATTTGCCGATTCTAGACCAGGACAAATCTCAAAACGTTTTCCCTACGTTCGCCAACGGCGGAAAGTGGGTGTAAAGCGAAGTTACTCATCGAGGATTTTTTTCCAAACCAAAACGGAAAAACTCGAGTTTGGAAAATTAGAACCAATGGAAATTGTCCGTCCACGTTCGTCGTAGCTGTTGGCGATCGAGAACTGATGAAAATGTTTAAATCTTTGCTAAATCGTTTATTCTTGTTCTTGATGTAAATGAAAGGTTTTTCATTCAATAAAATCAACTATAAAACTGCGTTCCACTTAGATAGTTTTAAGTGGTAAAATTTGTGTTTTAATTGCCACTATGAAATCTTCGCAAACCGTTTCATTTTTTGTTCCGGTGTAAATGAAAGGTTTTTCATTCAATAAATGAAACGGAAAAATTGCGTTCCACTTAGTTAGGTTTTTAAGAGGTAAACTGAGTTTTAATTGACTCATGATAATGTTTCAGAGATATGAATAAACCCTTTTGACGGATACAATTCTTAAATTAGAAAGAATTACTTAATCATTTTTTGAAAACCGGTTTTCATTTTTCATTCGTGAAATGGTTTTAAAACAGAATTTTTCACTTTATCTGAAATGCTGTTTGAGGATGACGATAAAATGTTTCCGTTCTTATGTGCTAAACTTTCACACTTTTCAAAGTCATTCTATTCATCACGGTGTGAATAATCGATGATGTGATCTTTAACACGTTTGAGGGCAAAATGCATTTATTGAGGCTTCATTTTGTAAAATGTTTTTCCCTCAACTGGTTTTAGTTATTATATTAATTATTAAAGACAGAAGATTTTATTTACTTAAAACATAAAACATAAAAATAATTATACATTTAATTTTTGAGAATAATAAATTAACTCACGTTACCATACTCTAAAGGAAATATTAATAATTTTAGAGGACAAAAAAAGGTTTTTACACATCACAGATTCCAAGCGGAGAGATCAACTTATCAATGAATACGAACGAGTCAAGAAAAGCATTCGATCTGCTGACAGAGATGGAATTAAGATGCGAAACCACAAAATTATTTAAACCCGTGACGGAGGTTCAGGAACGAAGTAAGAAGGAGATCGTTGAGGAATTGAAGCCCATAAAAGAAAGTTCTTTGAGAACGGGTTCGTTGCCAGGTAGTTTTACAAGGGGGTTTTCATTTCAAAGATCATCGCCGGATTACGTTCCCATGAGAATCGAAACCGCTGTGAGCGAAAGCGATGATGTGGCTTCGACTATCACCACTGATAGCGTCGCGTCACGTCGTCCGAGGATGATGATAAGAGAGATCTGTTGTATGGAATTTATAAGGATTCTGCCGGTAGAACTTTCGTAGGTGACACTGAAGTGCTAGAGGATGATGATAATTTAATCGTCGGTTCGAATAGGTATGAATTAACTCCTGGACTGTGCAAATTGCTCCTTTTCGACAAGCCTGGGGATTACATGGATCGGGATTTCGACAATTACGGCGACATTCTGGTTCAGACCCACGCCATGAAGAGAAATAACAATGTCAGAGAAATGAGACCCAAAGCCAATAGAGGTTACAAGTGGACGAAGGTGGTGAAACCCATATGGGATATGAATAAGAAATTCGTCGAATCGGTGACTGGGAAAGGAGTGAGAACCACTTTTCTTCCGAGCGATTTTGACGCTCTGTCTCAGAGATTGAGATTGTTGATGGCTAGTCGACGCGCTGGTAATACTGGATTAGATAATGAGATAGCGAGCATATGCGACGAATTGTTGAGGCAGAAGGTTTTGAATAAACGCGATTATATAAGGCTGATGAACGAATTGAAGGATTGATATATATAATGAGTACAGAGAACAAACAAACAAAAAATAGATAAAATGAAAACAGTAAATTTTACACTAGAATATAATAAAAAGTATTTAAACAACAAACGATTTACCAGTGAAAAAAACAAAATATATATTATAAAATAAAAATATGTTGGTGATAAAGAACAGGGGATACGTTAGAACTTACGTTCAAGGCGGTTCTGGCATCATCAATTCTATAAAGCGAGCGTTCACGAGCAATCCAGGTAGAAAACTCGCATCAGCCGTTTGAGGTCGGTAAGAAGACGGCATTGGATGCTGGTAAGAAAGCCGCTTCTGAAGCTAGTGGTAGGATCGCTTCTGTGGCTGGCAAGAGGGCAGCTGACGCATTGACCGACAAGTTGATCAGTCCGCCGGCGAAGCGAGCTACGTTAGAGCGATCGACGAAAAGTTGGAAAGATTTTAAGGATGCTGTGCTACTCATACACGATTTACCCAAAATGACGATTGGATCTGGATTGAAGAGAACTCGCGACGGTGTAATATAAATAAATAATAATATTTATAAAAAACTGAGTTTGAAAAAACATAAAAGTTGTGTTTGAAAATCTAAAAATAACAAAAAAATTTTAAAAAATGAACATTAAAGATATGTCTTGGAACGACGCCGCGACCAAGAGGTCGAATAACGAGTTCTTTCCCAAAAGCATAAGAGGCTTGATAGTGGGAAAATCAAATTGTGGAAAGACCAATCTGTTAATGAATCTGTTGTTGCAACCCGACTGGTTGGATTACGACAGATTATTCGTGTTTGTCAAGAGTTTGTTTCAACCCGAATACAGATTGCTTCGAGAGTGCATGGATCGTAGATTGCCCAAGGACGTCATAGCCAGAATCTTTGACAGTAGGGAGGAATTCGACAAAAGTGAAGCTTCTCTTTCGACCATTTTGGACAGTGCGGCGATGGAATTGATGAAGACAAATGCATCTTCGAACGTCGAGTGTCGATTTTATGAAAACACTAGTGACGTTCCGGATCCTAGAGAATTGAAATTGGAAGATAAGAATCTCATGATTTTCAACGATCTGCTTTTGGAGAGACAGAACCGATGAGAATCGTATTACGTAAGAGGTCATCGCTGCAACGTAGACTGTTTCTACCTGTTGCAGAATTATTTTCGACTGCCCAGACAGATGATAAGGGAGAACGCTAATTTACTGTGTCTCTTTCGCCAGGATCTCAAGAGTCTCAATCACATCTATGGTGATCACGTCGCAAACGACATGAGCGTGGCGGAATTCAGGAGATTCTGCAAGAGGGTTTGGGATGGAGGACTTTACAATTTTGTCGTGATCGATTAGACTTGCAAATTTAATCGCAGAAAATATCGGAGCGGATTCAACAAGTTTTATGTTTCTGATGATAATAAAATAGAGAGCGAAAACAAAAATTAGAAAATAATAAATCATCAATAATTTAGTTTTGAAAAATAGATTAAAAATTAAAAATATAATGTTCTATCAAGGAGAATTGTTAGAACAGATAGCTGAGAATACGGCTGCAAAACAATCCATTCAAATCGTGGTGAGTGGCGATTTGTCTCGACTCGCGACGAAATTCGAACCTTCCATCGAATTGAATAGAGAGAAAAGATACGAGATGGCGTTGGTGAATCTGGAGACTCTTTATTCCTTTCCCAACGTCACCGAAAAGAATAACTCACTCAAGTATTCTGACGGAGTGGATTGGTTGGAGATTTGAATTCCCAAAGGAAGTTACGACATAGACGATTTGAACAATTACATTCAGACACGAACGAAGACGGATGGAAAGGGAAGCAACAAGATCAGACTCGCTCCCAACCCTAATACCGTACAGACAATGTTGGATTTGGAAGATAATTTTTGAGTGGATTTCAACATGGACGATTCTATAGGTAAGATGCTGGGATTCGATCGAAAGGAGTATTTAGGCCACGCGGCATCTGAAAATACGGTTGACATTCTCGCAGTCAATAGCATTCTGGTGAACGTGGACGTGATTGCTGGAAGCTACGTGAATGGTAGCACTCAACTGACAATCTATTCCTTCTTTCCAAACGTGTCGCCAGGTTATAAAATCATGGAACAACCTCGAAATTTAGTTTATCTATCCGTGATTTTAGACCCATTGTATAGTCTCAAAACCCACGTTGACGTATCAAAATGGTGAACTGTTAGATCTTCGTGGATAGAGGGTGACAATACGATTTCACATAAGAGAAATATAAAAAGCAAAAAAAAAAATATTGCGTATATATATAAATAATAAAATAAAATAAACGCAATATTAATTTTACAAAATTAATGTCATTAAACCAAAAACACAATTGAACAAAATATATTTAAAAAAAAAGAAATATGACTGAATACGTGGTTAAAAACGTGAACATATCCAAAGGATAGAGGAAGAAACTTGAGAGAGAGTTAACTCGAGGCAAGCCAGTGAGATTCAGATTCACTCACGAAGATCTGACGAGTGGCAGTGACGATCGAATCGCCTGGACCAGAACTCAAATCAAAAGGATGGAGAAAGCGATTGTTGATGGAAGAGGGTTGAAGGTGAGATTGAGTCCCGCTCAATTGAAATACAATTTGAAAATGAAAGGTGGTTTCCTACCGCTATTGGTAGGAAGCGCCGCCAAAGCATTGCCCTTTGCCGCAAAAGCATTGCCCTTTCTCGGAAAGACTCTCGGCGTGGGAGCTCTCTCTGGACTCGCGAGTTCGGCAGTTGAGAAATTAATGGGTGGTAGCGGACTGTTTTTGAAGAAGGGAGGAGCTTGTGCCGCATCCACATAGATGACAACAGTGAAGGATTGTATCTAGAACCCGTTAGAAGTGGCAACTCTTTCAGTGGAAACGGTCTCTATCTGAAGTGTGGACAGAATGTTGAGTGACTCGGTAAGGGTTTGCTGTTTGGTGAGAATTCGCCGTTTAAGAATATACCAATTTTGAGTATGTTATTAAAATATAAAAATATAAATCATAGAAAGTATAAAAAAAATAGTCTAAAATGGATAAAAAGGTGGAAAAACAATTAGATGATAATGATGAATATCACAGGAGAGTGCGAAAAAGATGTGGAAAAACAATTAGATGCTAATGATGGATATCTTAGGAAAGAACTGAAAAAATTAAAATTTAAAAGAATGAGACGTTTTCCACCGCCACAACTACCTTCTGAAGAGATTGGTAATGATGTGAGTGTAACCAAGAGATGCACCACATTCGTTCATAATTATGATACAGATAAACAAATGTGTTGTTATAAAAAACGTAATATATCACAAAAAAAGAAAAGAAGAATCGACACCAAAATTTGAGAAAAAAGGAAACGTTACTATAATATATATGGGCGAAGAAGAAGAAGAAGAAGAAGAAGAAGAAGAAGAAAACAAAAAAAAAGTAATGAGATCTAGAGATGTTCAACCTCTCTAGATCTCATTACTTTTTTCTTCCTTCTTCTTCGCTACAAAAAATCAGTCTCTCTATTGTTTTATATTTCCAAGTCCGTTATTAGCATGTTGACGGTCATGTCTTCTGCTTTTTCGAAAATGTGTTGAATGTTTATCTTTACTTTTGCGAGTTTTTTTACATCTGTGAACGCGTTCTCACCACCCAATTTGTTCACAAGTTCAAGAGAGATTTTTGGATATATGTAACTTCCGTAGGGCAACAACAAATCGTCCTCGTCGAATTCTCTGTCTTCAGCGACGACGATGTTCTGTAGATCACTTTGGTACTTGTAAAACAAATCGAGCGTGGCTTCATCCAATTTCAAAGGCATGCTATATTTGTCGTATTTGTGCTCTAAGCACTTCGTCTCGACCTTGTTCAATTCGATGACATTGTGTCATTGTAATCTATAGATTTTACAACCGAATTTCTTAGACGTTTCGACTCGTTTCAATTTCAATTCACATTTTTTAGGTGTTGTTGTCATGATCGATTATTTATTTTTTTGTTTTATGAATTATTGCAAATAATATATATTTTTGAATTTTGTGTTTAAATAATAATTTGTTAAAAAAAGTTTGCTTTTTTTTTACTCTCTCTATATATATAAAAAGTTTTTTAATTTTTAATTTTCTTTAATGTGAAATATTTTTTTTTGTAAAAGTGGTTTTTTCTCTTTATATAAATAAAAAGTTTAAATTTTAACGTCCTTTTTGTCTCGCATTACTTCAGTTCAATTTTTCTCACATTAAGGAACATAAAAAATTGATTAATTTTTTTTTGTTTTTTGAATTTTATGTTTAAATAATAATTCATTAAAAAAAGTTTGTTTTTTTCTCTCTATATATATACAAAAAAGTTTTTAATTTTAATTTTCTATAATGTGAAACTTTTTTTTTTTTTGTATATATAAAGACTATTTTAAAACATTTTTAACAAATTATTATTTAAATACAAAATTAAAAAAATATATATATTCTTACAAATGAAGCAAACAAATAAAAAATGGAAAATTTAAATGAGAAAACCATACCTCAGTTAAACGAGATGTGTAAAGAATTAAACATTCCAAATTTCAGAAATCATAGAACCAAATCAAAAAAATTGAAGTCATACAGGAGTATCATTTGCGAGATGATGGAAAGAAAAAAAAATCGAAAGATCGAAAGTGGACAAACTTAAACAGACTTGAATTGCAAAAAAAATAAGCCGTTGGCAGTAACGCCTGATGATAGAAAATGAAACGTGGAGCGTGATGAAATTAGAAAGATCATGCATGAGGAGTTACGTAGTTGGCTCGATGAAAAGGCAAATGAAATGTTGATAGCAAGGATGTCAAAAAATGTTTCGGTTGTGAAAAATGAGAAGAAAAAGGTAGTAAAGGGAATCGAAATGCCGACATAAAAAAAAACGTTTCGGTTGTGAAAAATAAGATGACTAAATGAAAAGCCGTCAAAGAGCTTCAAGTTTCAAAAGAAAAAAAAAACGAAAATGAAAACGAGTGATGCAGTTCAGAATCTAGACAAACAATATATATCGAACGAAATTCAGTGAGCAATCGACGAAGGGAAAGGAGAAGAATATGTAGCACGAGTCATCATGGAAGTATTCCAATCGAATGGCGTGGAACAGGAGAGTGCAATCAAAGGTGTTTTTAAAACTTTTGACATGGTTCCCTTGTTCAAGAAAGTCGATCCAAAATTGTTCATGGAACGGGTGAAGAAAAAAGTATTGGATTTGTTTCGCGAACACATGAACGTGGGACAAAAATTAAGATGATACTTCATTGCGTGATGAATAAAATCGACGTGAATTCCGGCGAGAGCATCATGAAAAATGCATAATTCAGATCTCATGTCAAACCCGTATTTCGAGGTTCAGATTTATCAGACGTTTCCGAAATGATTAAAGACAAGATGTTGACGTCTCTCGCGAATTATCAACATAAAGGTAGTAATTGGACGTTTGATGAGGTGTTGAAACTCGAAAATCATATAACTAAAAACGATTCATTGAAAGGGTCTTCCTACATGGAATTACCATATTCCTTAGTTAAAAAACACTCCGTGGTCAACGTGAGAAATAAAGATGATCAGTGTTTTAAATGGGCAGTCACCTCCACTTTATACCCCATCAAAATCCATCCCAAGAGAGTTTCTCATTACGAGGAAACTTCTAAAAATCTCAATTGGACCGGAGTGACTTTTCCAATGCAGTTAGAACACATCGAATGTTTTGAAGTTCAAAATCCTACCGTAGCAGTGAACGTCTTGGGATACGATGATGAAAAACGAACAATCTATCCTCTCAGACAGACTTTGTATCTCGAAAGAGAAAAGACGATTATTTTACTATTGATTTCGAATGGTGACAAACATTATTGTTGGGTTAAACATCTGAGCTGATTACTGTCGAGACAAAATAAAAAACATGAACATAAGGCATGTTTATGTTGCAACTGCATGAATGCATTTTCGCAGCGAAAAATCAGGAATATTGCAACCAAAATCAAGGTGTCGCCATCGAAATGACCAAAAGCATTGTGAACTTTCAAAATCATAATAGAAGGTTAAAAGTACCATTCGTTGTGTATGCCAATTTCGAATGCTTCACCATGAAAATGAGTTCCTGCCAACCCGACGCTCTTCGAAGTTACATTGAAAGATATCAAAAACATATGCCTTCAGGCTATTGCATTTACATAAAATGTGCTTTCGACTCACAACACAACATGGGTCCCTTCACCTACATAAAACAGTGCGAAGACGACAACGTGGCTCAAAGATCCGTGGAAGAGTTAGAATCGAAAATTCAAATTTTGTATGACAAATTCAAAACTCCGGCGAAAATGATCATCACGTGAGAGCAGCAGGACGAAAATAACAGAGCCATCGAATGTCACATATGCAGACAATCGTTCGACGAGAATTCGGAGGAAAATAAGAAGGTCAGAGACCACGATCATTACACAGGTCTGTATCGTGGTCTGGCTCACAACAAGTGTAATTTAAAATATCGAGACGCTGTTTTTATGCGGTGATATTTCACAATCTCTCGGGTTACAACAGTCATCTGTTCATGAGAAATCTTGCACCACCCGCAAAGGATAAAACTGCATCGCAAACAATAAAGAAAGATACATTTCCGTCATGAAATGGAAGGTCATAGAGAAGAAAAGAGTAGTCGATGGAGAGACGTTGAAAGAAAAAACGAAATCCATTCATAGAGCCATATGTTTCATCGACAGTTTTAAATTCATGTCGACCACTCTGGAAAAATTAGTCGATAACATGAGCAAGTATAAATTTAAAATCATGAGCGAACACTTCGGAGAATGAGTAGACATCATGTTGAGGAAAGGAGTCTATCCTGATGATTACATGAATGATCTAAAGAGATTCGACGACACCGCACTACCTTCAAAAGAAGATTTTTATTCGAAATTATATGAATCTGACATTTCCGATGAGAATTACGAACACGCCAAAAACGTGTGGAAATCATTTGATATGAAAACCATGAGAGATTATCACGATCTCTATCTGAAGACCGACGTTCTGCTCCTGGCAGACATGTTCGGAAATTTTCGAGACGTCTGCCGTCGAAATTACGATTGGATCCGGCTTGGTATTTCACCACACTCGGTCTGGCGTGGGACGCTCTGTTTAAGACCACCAAAATCCAATTGGAATTATTATCTGACGTGGACATGTTGTTCGTGTTCGAAAAGGCTGCGAGAGGTGGCGTCTCGATGATCTCTCACAGATATTCTGAAGCCAACAATCCCTGCATGAAAGAAGGTTTCGATTCGGAATGATCGAATAAATACATACAGTATTGGGACGCTAATAATCTGTACAGTTGGGCCATGAGTCGTCCTTTCCCGATTGAAAATTTCAAATGGGTGACGGAACCGGAAGAGATGCAAAAATAGAGAGACTATCCTTGCATTTTAGAAGTCGATTTGAACTATCCGGAAGAATTACATGATCTACACAATGATTATCCACTAGCTTCCAAACAAATGGAACCGATCGAAGAAGAGGAGAAAAAACTCATTCCCAATTTATTTAACAAACGTAAGTATGTCGTCTACAGCGAGAATTTGAAACAATACGTCAATTACGGAATGAAATTAGTCGACATACATAGCGTCATTCGATTCGGCAGACAGCCTTGGATGAAAAAATACATCGATCTCAACACGAATCTCAGAATTCGAGCCGAGAATGATTTCGAAAAAGATTTCTTCAAACTCATGAACAACTGCGTGTATGGTAAATCGATGGAAAACATCAGGAAGAGAACTGACATTCGACTCGTCACGTCTGAGAAAAAAGCTAAAAAATTAGTGGCGAAACCCAATTACAGACACCGAACCAAATTTGATGAAAATCTAGTGGCCATTCACATGCAAAAGATGCACCTGAAGTTCGACAAACCCTATTATCTCGGACTGATCATCTTAGATATCAGCAAGCAATTGATGTACGAATTTCACTATGATTACATCAAACGGAAATTAGGTGAGAAAGCTAAACTACTGTTCACACAGAAGACAGTTTAGTTTATGAGACAGAGACGAAAGATGTCTACCGAGATATATCTCCGGACGTGACCGCATGGTTCAACATGAGCAGTGATCCTGTCGATCACCCGTCCAACTTTCAATCGAATGACAACAAAAAGGTGTTGGGTAAATTTAAGGATGAGAGCTGCGGTTTGTGGGTTTGAAACCCAAACTGTATGCTTATTGTCTAGAAGGTGAAGAAATCAAGAAGTGCAAAGGGGTTAAAGTGTGCGTGGTGAAGAAAAACCTCTTTTTGAGAGTATAAAGATTGTCTGTTCGGAAGTGGTCCAGTTTATAAGACTATGAAATCAATTCGAAGTGACAATCACGATGTGTGTACTGAAATAGTCAATAAGATTTCGCTGACAGCCGAAGACGATAAGAGATTCATGATAGACGATAAAATAAGCACTTTGGCACCCAGACATTGGACTTTGAATATGATTATGGACGATAGGATTCCAGATAGGATTCCAGATATGATTAAGGATGATAGAATTTCAGAAAATCAAGAGGAATTAGATGGATTCAAGATTTTGGAAATCAATAGAGACATCGAGAGAGTTAGTTTAAAAAAGAAAAAGAAAAAAATATAAAAAATAACGTCATTTTAGTGAATTATAATAAAATAAATAAATAAAAAAAATATATACACATTTATGAATAAGAAAATAGAGATATCCGCAGGTGTCGCCTTACCTAACGAACCCCTATCCAACATCGATCTGTCAAATGCGGCAAAGGATTTGAAAATCAAAGATTTTCTAGGCATGTTTTCCAAAGATACCTTGCCGAAGAGAAGATCTCAACAATCGGAATGCGAAATTTTAAATCTGGACTATTTATCGGGTGAAGGCACTCACTGCGTGGCGTGGTTCAAGAACGGGAGGAAGACGAATTATTATTTCGACAGCTGCGGAATTTTGTCGCCGAAAGAAATAAAGAACTATTTTGACGAATCGATGGTTCGTTACAACATGGAACAAGTGCAATTGCCAGATCAAGTGTTTTGTGGTCACCTGTGTCTCTACGTTCTCAAGAGGTGGTCGGAAGGAGATCGGTTTTAAGACATTCTCAATGATTTACATTAGAGAGAGATTTTTTTATAGTATATATAAAGGTAAAAAAATTATTTAAAAACATTTAATCAAATAAAAACAAAAAATAAAAAATAAGTGAAATAATTCATTTTTAATAAACTGCATTTGAAATATATTTTTTAAAACAAAAAAACCTCAAAACAACATGCCAGTCGATAAATTTGGTAGAAGTGACGATGAAAATCGACCCAAAAAGAAGAGGAAGACGCTCAAAGTTGGCAATAGTTACGACATTGCCAACTTGGATGAACGTTACATTCGGAGATACGAACCTCGAGGGGAACCTTTGAACATGAATGATAAGAAGCTGTACAATCTTCCCGAGCTGATAGATCTCGCAGATGCAGCGACTAAAAAATACGTCGACAGGGGGAACGCGGATTTCGAACGAATCATGCTAGATAATTACGTGGATAAAGCCATGACCGACGATCTCGATCTGAAATCCAAACGTTTGGTGAATGTCGTGAATCCCATAGATTCCACTGATGCTGCGACCAAGAAATACGCAGACGACTCTCATGCGCGATTCAGCAAACATCTGAGAAACAGATACATTCAGAAAACGATGCAATCGGAATTGAACGCCAATTCTAACAAAATAAGAAATCCCAAGGACGTGGCGACTAAACACTATGTAGATCTGGAACAGAGAATGTCTGACAGACGAGAAATGAAATCAGATCTGAATGTGGTATTCAACAAGATATTGAATCTGTCAAAGGTCGACGATGTGGATGCAGACTCCACCATGGTCAACAAGGGCTATGTGGATTCCACCGTGATACAATCTCAAGAATATGTAGAATCGCAAGTGGATGATCTCTACCTGAACAAACAATCTGGTGGAACCATGGAGGGTGGCATCAACATGAACGGTCAGAATTTATTCAGTCTTGATCATGATCCTGAATTCAATTCCAGCGCACTCAGCAGGAAGTACGTGGATGACAACTCAGTCTGGAGAAAGGGCAACATCATGGAAGGTAAACTAGACATGGGTGGACACGCGCTCACGAATCTACCGGATCCCGTGAACATGACCGACGCTTGCACCCTGATTTCGGTGGTGGAGAAAGTCAAATACGCCAGACAATTGATCACCGTGTGAGCCGAGGAGACCGGCACGTTAGAGGAGGGAAAAGCCGAGTGGTCTTTCGGAAACGAAGGTAGCGGATCGCAACATGGTCAGGTGGGATATCCCATGCCATTGGGAGGTGAAATTATTCGAATGAGTCTGGCTTCCCTGGATTTGAATAACAGAGCGGTTGTCAATCTCACGGTGAACGAAGTAGAGAGCAATAAGAGATACAGCGTCAAAAAGACCGAGAATCAACACTCGAATGTTAGCACATCCGGCATGCCTCTCAAAGTGAATGCCGGAGACAGGATTAATTTCGTTATGAAAACCAATAATCCCGAAGCCGCCACTTCCGTGGTGAGCATACTGATTGAACTGGATCCTCTGAACAAACAGTGAATGCGTGGAAATAATTAATTAAAAATAATGAGTTATTAGTAAAAACAAAAAAAAATAAAAAGTAACGAGCTTTAGAAAGATGTTCAATCTCTCTAGATCTCATTACTTTTTTTTTTTTTTGTTTTGTTTTAATACATTATTTCACATAATGTTTCATCTCGTGAAATTGGATTACCTATCTCGAAACACGCGTCAACATCTATTTTAGCATTTCGAAGAGCTTTCATAAATTCTCGAAAAGCAGTCGGTCCTCTATACGTCAACATGTCTAAAAGTTTTCTTGTCTTATCTTCTATCAAGATTTTACATCGATTTGGTGTCTCATATAATCAGTCAATATCAAAGGTTCTGTTTCGACTAAAGTGTCTAGAATTATAGCTAGCGAATCTTGTGAAATATTTTTAATCAAACCACGTCTGTATTCTCTTTCTTTATCATTCATTTTTTGTAATTATTTTTGTAAATTTTATTTATATATTTTTTTTTCTTTCTTTTTTTTTCTTCACACACACGTCTCTCATCGAATGATCGACATCTTATTTCCATCCGATTCAAATTGTAATTCTCTATCCGACAGGACCAAGGTGAAGACTTCGGTTTTTCTCGGCACGTTCCTATCGAATTGCATCTTGATCTGAATGTCTAAGATGCTACTCTTGATTCATTCGCTCTGTTTACTGACATCGAATACAAACATGGGATACATCGACTTGTATTCACCTGGAGATATATTAGGGTTGCTCATCAATTCGTCTAGACTGTGATACTTCTTTCTAAAATCTGCGGCGTCGGCGTACAGTCTGCAGAAATCGTTCTTGTTGAATGACGCGTTGTAATCAATTGCTGGATATCTCGTGGCGTTCAGAAACACTTGCATGTTTCTCAAATTGCAGTGATCGAATAGCAATGCATTCTTTTCCTGAGTCCTATCCCTATCGGTCTGAAACCCGACCACGATGAAATGCGGTCTTTCGGAAGCGGATTTCACGGTCAATCTCCAATCGAAGTGATTCATGGAGAGTGGAATGCTATCCATGTCGCACTGTGTCATTCTAAATCCCACGGGTAATTTACTCTTGGATTCTATGATCTTGTAGAGATGCATTTTTTCCACGAACGAAAGCTGCACATGCAGAACGAACCGTGATATCTTGTGTAGAGTTAACTTACCCGCATCAGTCATGGAGAGTCTCACTATCGCGTCGTCGTTTCCCTTTCGAATAAACGTCAGAGTGTGTCTGAATCCGTACATGATCTTGTTGTAATCGTCTGCGAATCCGACGATGTGTTTCAAAGGTATCCTGAATGAAAACGTTCCTTTAGGTCTCGACGTCTTGATGGTGTAGTCGAATATTGCCGCAGCGCTGGCGCTAGCAGGGCCGATGGTGTCTTTCGCCCACAACTGATTAAGTCCTCTGGATTTCGAAAAATCATCCGGATATGTCAAGAGTCCGAACATCGTGGTGGCCTGACCGGGATGAAACACAGATTCTATCTCTTGTCCGGATAGCAAGTATTTTATATTATTGAATAGATGCATGATGCCATTATTGGCTAAAGTAACCGTGTCGTCATCGGTGTATTCAGTCCCGTCTTCCTTGCGGAGACGTCCCTGCACCACTATGTAACTCTTGCTAGGATGAACAAATAGATCTTGGATTTCGACGTTGATTCTTATCTCTCCGCATTGTTCAGACTCGTTCCAGTTATCGGTTCGTATTCATGAACCTCGTATTCTTGAATACTTTCATCTTTCACTATGCTTTGTTCGATATCTAGTATATTTGCCATTTTTGAAGGTTTCGTTTTTATTTTTTGTTTATTAATTAGCTTGCTTTTTTTATCTAAAAATAATTTTAATTATTTTTTATTATCATTATTTTTTCTCTCTTTTATATATATGTGTAAACAAGAAAATGTTAAAGAGAGTAAATAAAAAAAAAATATTTTCTTTATTAGAACTTCGTCTTCAGCAATTGCTGTTCATAAAACTTTCCAATGATCTCTTCACCATCCAAAGCTTCGATTTCGTAAGTTACCGGATCGGTGTGAAATATTCTGATTATCACGAAGATTTCCGAGGTCCATCGAGGAGTGTACCCTTTTCGAAGTGCTTCTTATAAGCGTAGATTCTCACTCGATCGCCGATCGCAAATTTCGGCGGTCTAGACTTCTTCCTGATCTTAGATCTCTCGGAATATAGATTCGCGTAGACCCATTTTTCATTTCGGTGATCGCTAGCTTCCGCAGGAGTCATTTTGTTCGATCTGTGTCACTTGTTGTTGTAATCTTCAACCAGACCGTTCAGAGCGTATATGTATTTCTTGGTCGAATTCGCCGTGAAGTATCTGTGCATCTTTTCCTTGATCGCTCGATTCCAATGTTCCACGACGCCGACTTTCTCTTTGCTTTCGATCGAGTAGAGGTCGACCAATCGACGAACGTCCTTGTTGTAGAATTCCTTCCCATTATCCACCCACAATTTATTCGGTTTTCGAGAAGAGGAGTCGAACACGCTCTTCAGAGCATCGGCGACGCAAGGTCCCGATTTATTCTTCAAAGCTCTGATCCAACCATATTTGGAAAACACGTCGATGACCGTCAATAGATATTTGGCACCCTCGTTCCACCTCGAAAACGACCTTATGTCGACCAAGTCGGCAGACCAAACGTCATCCAAACCCTTCACGAAAATGCTTCTCTTTCGAAATTTACGCACGATGGGTTTGTGTAACTCCTCAGCCAATTCGCTCGTCAATAATAGTTTCTCCTTCTTTTCTGAAGCGCTTTTTTTTTGAACGCCCCATCCGAAACAACGTTTTGCACCGATCAGATTGCCGACCAGCGAACGTTCTATCTTCTCTATCCTGGTCGGATTCGATATGCCTCTCAATTTCGCTAACATGTTTTTATCGCAGACGTCGTTGCGAGTCTTGGTGTCGGGATGTCCGGCTTAGCACAGATCGTGATCATACGTGGCCGCATCTACCCTATTCACGGGTTTTCTCCAAGATTTAGAAGTCAGATCGGTGTTGAGTCTCTTGTTCAATTTCGTTCCGGGTCCCGTGAAACTGTGACCCGGCAGATGCATTTCGAAAGGTAGATTATTGATCATTTTATTCACGACACCTTTGCCTCTGCTCTTTTTTTTGGACGAATCGAGTCTTGATTGAACCACACACATTGCAAATTCTGCGAAGCATCTGTCTGTCGTTTTTAGTCCGTACTTTGCGAGAATTACCCATCTCAGTAACTCTCTTACACTTTACGCAATACATTTTTTTAGCGTTATTTAAATTAATTTCATATTTATTTTTTATTTTATATATAAATTTAATATTTTCTCTTTTAAAAATTCTGTTCTTTTTATATATAACTTACCGAATTCCTCCATGGCCTCTTTCCTCCCCCTTTCCACAAGAGAATCCTTCATCTCTTCCTTGATGATCTGACGAGTCTTTATTCTCACGGCTTCTTTCATAGCATCGTATTTCGTTTTCTCGCCCAATATCGTGAGGTATTCTCCTTCCGATATCCTACCGTCTTTCAATGCCATCGAGATCATTTCGGATATCGTGTCGATCTTGGAGTCGGCCAAGACGCGAATCTTTTCATGTTTTCTAGCCTTCAGATGTAATTTCCTACTCAAACAGTTTCCGAACGTGCTAAACAATCCGGCGGTGAGAGCCACTCCTTCTATGGTCAACACGATCAGAACGCCGACCGCAGTCGACAACAATCCAATGCCAGCCGCATGTAAACCCATGGAAATCGTGATGAGTGTCATGTCGACTGCGTTGATGAATTTCTCGAGACACGAATACTTCTTCTTGAGAGAACGATGAGAATCTCTCTCACAATTGGATTCTACTGATCTGATCGATGCGATACCTCTCTCCTCTTTCTTTTTCTTCTGGCGACGGCGCCATTGGCAAAACGCCGTCCGGCTTCACATCCTCGTCGTCATCTAATATCGGATACAATTTATTTCTTGTTCTCATTCTGTATGTTTTTTTTCTTTCTAATATTAGATAAAAATTTATGTGTGTATTTATTTTTAATTTTCTATTCTCCTTATTTATATCAACGAGAAAACTTGAACATATGCTTCCTCCAGCAATAATTTCAAGATGCATCCCTTGTCTTCTAAAGTCAGACTTCTATGCGCCAATTTCATTTCTTCCGAACCGGTGGGCTTATCTCGCCCGCTGCAGAAGACTAATCTCTTCCAAAGCTTGATGACGTCGTCGATTTGAACGCATTCGAACGCCGGTTCGAAATACTTGAGGACCATATCTTCCCTTTCCATCGTCAGACACGAATGACCCTCGTGATCGAAGTCTAGATGATCCCGACACCCAACGCATCGTTCTAACAAGAGGCGACCTAGTTCATCGTTCACACAGAATGCGTAGGCTCTCATCAGCATTTTTAAAAGAAACCTTGCTCTCATAATCTGGGAATCGTTCATGATTTACGTATATTTTATTATCTATTTCGATTCGATATTTATTTTTTTTTTTAAATAACTATTTATTTATATATTTTTTTTCTCTCCTATATATATATATCAATCACTTTTTTATTTCCTCTCAACAAAACCGATTCTATTACGATTCACCTCACAAAACTCGCGAGGATTTGACGTTTTCGTCAGTTCCCTCCAATGATTTCATCAGTTCTCGATCGCCAACAGCTATGACGAACGTGGACGGACGATTTCCATTGGTTCTAATTTTCCAAACTCGAGTTTTTTCTGTTTTGGTTTGGAAAAAAATCCTCGACGAGTAACTTCGCTTTACACCCACTTTGCGGCGTTGGCGAACGTAGGGAAAACGTTTTGAGATTTTTCCTGGTCTAGAATCGGCAAATCGGTTTCACCGATCGGATCGCACCCTCGACCGTTCGAAATGCGATCGCGAACGTCGGTGTCCCAGAACCGGCAAACCGCATTTTTGATGATGTACCGGGAGCCGCAATCAGTATGGAAAAAAAATCCTCGATGAGTAACTACGCTTTACGCCCACTTTTCACCGTTGGCGAACGTCGAGAAAACGTTTTGAGATCGATTTTCCTGTCCTAGAATCGGCAAATCGGTTTCACCGATCGGATCGCACCCTTGACCGCTCAAACAGCCGTTGGCGAACGTCGGTGTCCCAGAATCGGCAAACCGCATTTTTGATGCTGCCCTAGAATCGGCAAAGCGTTTTTTGCCGGCGTTCGTCAACGATAGATCGAAGGTCTGATCCGCGATGGGAACGTCGAGAAAAATTTTTTAATTAATTTTTTTCTTCGAATTTCGTACATTTTTCCCTTCCGAGCGATGTGTCGAATTTCACTCGTTCGCCAACGGCTGTTTGAACGGTCAAAAGTGCGAGGAACTGCATTGCCGGTTCTTGGACACCATGTAAAAACAGCATTTTTTACATTCTGTACACGATTTAACACTGAATCCCTATGGCGGTACACGTACATGTATGTGTACGAGTACATTTTTTGTACATTCTGTCCTTGAACCGGCCGTTTACACCTACTAATGGGTAATCATGGTATAAAACTCTGTATTCCATTTAACGACTCATGATACGTTTAAAACATTTTCCTTGTTTCAAATGTAATTATTCACCGCTTTTTCAGTCCGTGCGATTTATTTATTGATATTCAAGGTCAATGTCAGCATCTATGGCTATATCATTCCCACAACATAAGTATGCAGTTGAGTTTAAGTGGTAAATCGGGATAATGTGGATCAGAAGCAAGAGTTCAGGACGCTGTGGGATGAAGCAATACAAAAAATACACCGTGCAATCGAAGATATAAAAACCCTCCCCGCTGCATCAATGTATCATATTCAGGTAAAGAGTTAACCCAGATGGTAGTGTTGAACCACAGCGCAGAACTATTATAGAAGTCAAATTGGACATGGCTATTAAAATTAGCGCCCCCGAACGCAAAGCCTATTAAGTTAGTAGTAATTACTTTGTGGAACAACCCGTCCGTCAATCTGTCCATCTGTCTGTCAATATTTCGTTTGCGGATGGGACTTGAGTTTCCCTTTGCCGATTGTTATAAAATTTCACATGGATGTAGTCTATCAGTGTTGGGTGTGCTCTGTTATTTTTCCGGTCATAAAGTCAAATATTTGGGATGTGATCACTGAGAATAGATTTTTAAGCATATATCCATTTCCGAATAAGAACCTGAGTTTCCCTTCGCCAATCATTCTGAAACGTCATATTCATGTAGCCTATGAGTGTTAGCTATGATATGCGTTTTCGGGTCAGAAGGTCAAATAGATTGTTGCACATAAATTCTCTTCGAGGTGAGAACTCGAGTTTCCCTGGGGCGAATGTTATGAAAATTCAAACATATGTTAGGTGGGTGTGCTGTATACCATTCCATATCTCTATTACTAAAAATAGATTTTTTGTCATAAATGTGTTTCCAGATTAGACCTCAACTGGGTCGATTGTTGTAAGGGACAATTCACACACATATTAGTTTCGGGTTTTAGGTGTGCTTTATCCATTTTCAGGTCAGAAGATCTAATTTTGCTTGGACCAGTTGTTATGAAACTTCTTGTCCATTTTACCCATACTTTGTAGATATATAGTGCACTGTTTTGGGTCAGACGATCAAAAGTATGGGTCGCTGTTGTTAAAAAAATATGTTTGTCCAGAAATTCACTTCCGGCTGAAAACTTGAGCTCTCTGACCCAATTGTTATAAAAGGTCAAATATTGCAGTTGATCTTACAAAAATAGTTAGCTAAGAATTTCTTTTCCGGATGAAAACTGTCAGTTGTTATAAAACTCCAATTGCATGCGCCTATGAATATTAGGCATACTGTGTACTTCTACGACTCCTGAAGGAAGCCATATGATAATCACCTTTTCCGTCTGGTCATATGTATGTCCATTCATCCATTAGTCGATCTGTCTGTTTTATTGAATTTCAATAGGGAAATTGTTTGGAAACCTAATGTGTATATTACCTGCAAGTGTAAGGTATTGTGTATACTTTTTCAGGTAAGAAGGCACCTACCTGTCCGTCCATCTATCCGTCCACCTGTCTGCCCATCCACCCGTTTGTCTGGACTCACTCTCAGTAACGTTAGTGGTAGGATGAGGTGTGGGCTAACACAGCAGATTTGTATTTTTCCTCGAATAATTGCCTTGTTGACGCCGAACTGTGGCAAGATGCAAGAGTCTGCTGAAAGGTGTAGTCTTTCCGCGGAAATACAAGGCATTCGTCAACCATCTGGATATCGTATACAATTTCTTGTTGGTTTCCGACCGTATTAAGTGTCCCTTAATATCGCCTTAGCACACCAACACCGTTTGCGGCGAAGACACCCCAACAAGAAACACTTGTTGGGTGCATGGAGCTGTATGTGGAGTCATATTAAGAAGGAAATAGGTAAAAACATTCCCACACGCAAGGATGTCCTTTGGTCTCAAATACAGAAGCAGTGGTATGCGGTGTCAAAACTCTTCCTAACAGACCTTGCCAACAGTATGTCCATGAGAATATCCGTAGTTATTAACCCGTTGAACCCTAGCGGCCAGGAACATGATACGTCATAATTTCATTAAATAGGATGGATGCATGTGTGTGGTAAAGGCTGCACGTTGAAAATATTAATTGGTCTACCCCTAAATAATGAACATGGACTCTTCTAGTTGCTGTAATTGAACTAATATGGAATATACCACCAGGTTTCAAAGGGTTAAAGCAAATGGGGGGGGGGGGGGCTATTCAATACTAAGGTCAGATGAGGATACGATCTGCTTGTTATGCGTGTGTGTGTGTGTTGCGAAAGGTGAAATGTTGCTATATCTGTTAACAGTTATAATTAAATAAAATGTGCTATTATTTTCTGCAAAATATGATGTGCTATTTTTTATGCATGGAGCTGTATTTTATCTGTGTTGCTTCGAATTGAAAATCGGTTTAAAACACATATTGGGGGAGGGAATAAAGGGTTTCATTTAGGAACTGTGAAAAGGTGAATCTAATGTTAAAACACGCCGTCAATCTCGTCAATTATAATTATACTATATATCACATGATGGAATCATACAATTTGTTTGAAACAAGTTTTTCATGTGCACATCTGTCCACAAATTTAGTAGGCTTCTTGTTAAATTCTCTTTTTTGCTTAAATGAAGTGATTCGTGAAATGTGATAGAATGAATGAATATGAAATGCTCTCGCGCGCCAAAGATTTGATATGCATATTCTTAGCTTTTATATACTTCACGTAGAGCTGACCCAATCCCTACTGTTATCCAAATAAGAAACATAATGTAGGGTGGAAGAGAGTATTATATTAGTGACATCAGTTCACGCACTTAACGCCTCTACTAATCTTAACTGACATTTCTAATACGTATCATTGACACTTGAATGAAGCTTTGGCAAGTTTCTTCCGATTTTCTTTTCTGGTTAGTCCATATGCCGGAGCAGAGAACACACTGCTGTTGGTGACGAGGAGGTTGGCGGCAGAACTAAAAGGAAAAGAGGGTGGGAGGGAGGTGAGAAAGAACTATGTTTTTCAATTTTTGACTAAAAAACATTACTGATGTCCTATCTTTGGAACGAACTAGTTGTTCTCTTTCCAATGAGAAGTGATAATCAAGGTTTTTGAGGTAAAGAAAGAGTGAAAAGCTTTAGATATTCCTGATGGAAACGAAACATTTAGAGTTATTCCAGATAAACGCATTGAAACTTTTTGTACGCTGATTATAAAATATAACCATGTTTTCTTTTCGAAAAGAACATGCCTTGGGGTCTTATTATCTAAAAAACCTTTGCATTTCAATCCCACAATTTAAATCCTTGTTTTTGCATCTGCGAAAATATAGAAGAATAATTTTCGCCATAGAATACTGTTCGAGACTATTGAAAATGTTCGTATGTTTATTAAAATGAAAGCTCACTCCCAGTTTTGCATTTCTGTAATCATTCGCTGTTTTAAAGAAGCTTGCTGGAAACGTGTTTTTAATAACGTGTATGAAAATATCATCTGTTACTTAAAAATTACTACATACTAGCCTATAGTGATCTATACTTAATGCTCAAGTGATTGGTGTATGGAATTGGTTATTAAGAACGACGATAGAGCACTATGGACACACAGATGCATTTATTAAAAATCGGTATTACACGTGGACATTGTTTAAAAATCCGTTATTTGTCTCCGGAGGGAAAACCACACTGTGGAGATAAGTACCAAGAAGAGTTGTATGCATAGTCTCTCTCATCTTTGGCTGTTGTAAAATCTACTTAAGAGTAGAGGGAATGTGTTGGTTAACCATCTGCCTAACACGAAAGGCAGAAAACACTTGCAAACAAAATTCTTGAATTACTAAATATTTTCATTTTTGTGTCAAAAACATAGCTTATGACTCCGCATTGGAACGAGCTCAACTAGCTCGTTCCAATGAGGGTCATAAGTTATGTTTCTGAGACAAAAAAATGAAAAAAAATAATGAAAAGTGAATGGTTATTTTTGTAAATAGCGCTGGCTGATTTTGACCGTTACGTTGGGTAAAGGGTTAATGTATTTAATTTTATACAGTTGTGAATTCCGATGAAATAAAAAAGACTAAAGGATATTTTGTGACCACTTACTGACTGAATTTTACGCATGTTTTATTTTTTAAAAACCAATTTTTGAAATTAAGTAATTGTGAAATCTTACTGCCAAGATTGTTGTATATTTCATTCTTCAGGTTGACTATATAAAACAACATAATTTTGGTGGTACGATGGTGTGGGCTCTCGACTTGGATGACTTCCGCAATATGTGCGGACAAGGACCCTACCCGCTGATGCACGCAATCAACAACGCACTGAATGGAGGTACTGGACCTGTCATAACTCAACCTCCGTAAGTTAGTTGTGAAAGTTTAAAATATTGTTTTGGGTTTCAGCACAGAAAAATCAACTACGGAAGCTGGGAAACTACTACTCACCATTTTGTCTTTGAGGTCAAATAGCTACGTAGGAAATATTCAGATAATCTCTATAGGAAGAATTATCTTACTTTTACTAAAGCCCTTATAAGCATTTACGTAAAATATTTAGAAAGGATGAGATACTGGGAGTTTCGGGAGAAAAGAAATAAACGGGACCTGTTTATCCATTTAGCAAGAATAAAGTTCTGCAAAGAATACGTGAAAGACAGAATGTTTAGGTTGTTTAAAAGGTTGTAGGTTGGAGTAGGAAATAAACTTTCTTACTTCTCCTAATTGAGTAATAACAGATACGCACAGAACAAGCATGAGGTATTAGAAAACTGCATGACATTAAGAGAAAAATCAAGCTTATTTTTTCTAACTTATATATAGAAACCTTATTTATTACAACATCATTAAACTTCCTTGTATATATCTGGAATACAATACGAAAGATGAATATATATTTTCATACATGTTTATTTTACTCTTACTGACGATATGTTATACGAATCTGATTAAAGGATTTTACCCTCTTCATCTAAAGTAACGACCATATCCGGCCATCATTCAGTTTTAATAATTTTTTGCTTCCAGTGACGATCATAATCGATGTTGGCAAACAAATGGAAATTTTCATCCATTCATTCAAGAGAATTGTTCTGCAAGTGTCGTTTAAAAGTTGTATTGGATAACGGTTTAAGCTCACTTATTAGGGTATCGGATTCTTGTTAGAAAAGCTATAAGTTGGGTCCCAATTACATGTTTTTACCGTTTCGATCCAAGAAAGATGTTAACGTTGATATTTCAAATGCTGAAACAACAGTAGAATGTCAGTGGCCAACCTTGCCTCCTCGTATGGATCTCATTTATAGATCCCATGTGGCGGCATAATCACGTGACTCAGTTACGTCATGTTGTGTTGTCGTGGAATCCCGCGTGACCGGCCATGCTGTGAAGTCTTTCCATAGTGGTGCGAGTGTTGTTAGGTGATACATGTTTTCGTCATCCATTTTGTATACCGGAGGCCGCCACCTTGGTTTTTATGGCAGCGCGTGGTTGCTTTGTGACCCAAAGACCTCAAATAGGAAAGGGGTATGGGCGGAGAGTGTATTTCTTTGTATGGGAGATTTTTCACAAATCCTCGTTTACTTCGTAGAATTACCCAAACAGAATCAACAATCACCCTAAATCACCAAAAATTACTGATACCGACTTGGCAAAACCCCATTTTGGGTTTATAAGAATAGCATGTAGTGCTATAAGGTGCATTCCATTAAGCTGGAATACTTTACTGGATCGGATTTCCCCAGAATTCTCGTTTTCTAACTATTATAGACGCTATGCTAGTTACTCTAACCCTAGCAGACCATCTAGTGCTAGCTACTCTTGACTACCCCTTGTCACGACCTCTACCTCCGTCCAATTCATATCATCGCCAGTCAGATTGCTTGACTTCCCTTATTCTGTATCTATCCAGTCTAAACGATACGAATTTCACGATCGGACTTGTTACCGCCCTCAGGTGTTATGATGAGTAGTCCTTTTAACATGTTGCGTTTTGCCAACCTTGAAGTACCATCTTTCCACTGGCGTATATGAAGCACCAAACCTCCAGTCCTAGAAAAGAAATGATTCGATCGCCATTCTCCATCATGTGTCACATAACTGGTTCTAAGTTCATTCATTTAGTCACAGTCTGTTTGCAATCACCCCATCTTCCAAGGGGTGGCAGGTAGACAGCCAATCTGGCTATGCCACTTCCCATGGTATACTACTCATTACATTTGTGCAATATGTTTATTTGTAACCATTTTACATGTATGTGTACCGTGAATAAACAATATGAAAGAATCTGCCCATACTAGGTTATTTCTATCTCCCTTGTGTACAACGAAGGCCTCTATGGTTCTCAAACCCAAAAGACAACCGAGCAGGGATAGGTATTACTCAGACGACTCGAATCTTATCGAGCAAATAATCTATGAAGTAGTGACTCAAACAGTCATCGCTCGGATGACTCGAATCCCGTCGATCAAATGTGATATTGAGCATTTGCTCGACCAAGTACCTACAAATACCGGTCTGGGACTCATCTTGGTATTTGAGGGTACCTGCAACATGGCTCCTATACAGCTCCTAGCTCCTGTATGGCTCCTAGCTCCTATACAGTTCCTGGTACTTTTACCATCGGCTTACACCTTGTCTTGAACTACCTGCCCTTTGTTTAGCCTGTATTGTAGTCATCCAATACTATAGTCTTCTACCGCCCTTATGGTTGTCGAGTCGAGTCGTTCGAGTAATACCTATCCCTGCTCGATTGTCTTTTGGGTTTGAGAATCACAGAGACCTTCGTTGTACACAAGGGAAATAACTCGGTATGGGTAGGTACAGCTTACGAGAAATCAAGCAATCTGACTGGCGATTATAAGACTTGGACGATGGTAGATGTCAAGGGGTAGTCAAGAATAGTGAGGACTTGATGACCAGCTAGGGTTAGAGTAGGTAGAATATTGCTTGTAATAGGTAAAGCGAGGAATCTCGGTTGGAATTCGATCCAGTAAAGTACTCCAGTTTAATAGAATATATATTATAGCACTACGTGCTACTCTTATAAACCCAAAATGGGTTTGAGTAGTTTTTGGTGATTTGGGGGCAATTGTCGGGTCTATTTGGATAATTCCACGAAGTAAAAGAGCATTTGGGAAACATCCGAACCTGCAAACTACACTATACAAAGGAACACACCCTCCAAACATACCCCTTTCGTATTAGTGGACCTTGGGTCACATAGCAAACACGTGCTGCCATAGAAACCAAGATGGCAGCCTCCAGTATACGCAATGGACGGTGGAAACACGTATCATAACTAGCGCTGCGCGTGCGCAACATCATGTACCACTATGGGAAAGGTGTTAGAACATAGGTGCTCACACGGGCTTCCAGGACAACACAACATGACGTAACTCGATCACGTGCCTATAACGTCACATGAGATCCATAAATGATATTCATAAGAGAAGGGAAGGTTGATCCCTAACATACTACTAACAGCTCTTTGTTGCGCTGTTACACCACGCCACTGTGAATAAGACGTCCCATTTTCGCAATTTGTTAATGTCTTGTTCTCCAAACTGATCCGTGAATGTCTTTTGTCCCAGTATGATTATATGATTTAAGAGAGCCACCAGCATAACACTTAACTTCTTACAAGGAGTCGAGAATGTTAGAACGCATGTGTCGTGAAGTTATATTTATCTGCTATTACCACCAGCCCAAACATATTACCAGCTATATTTGACCAAAGAAGGCCAAACACTTAAATCTGAAACCCAAACTCCTAAAAATTAAGCAAAATAACAAAAAATAAAGAGCCATATATAACCTCCACACATAACGTCTGCACATGCGAAGATATCCACGAAGTGCCGTCCAAACCCGTCAATAACCATACTTTTGTTTGACAATAGTGTAAACAGTTGTGTATTTCCGTTCTAAAATTACCATTATTATGACTTTAAACGCTGTATCACACATTAATGCTTCAGAAGACTGATAGTGATGCAAGGGAGAATGCCAGGCAAAAACAAAGTTTGTCAGGACATTGTTTTCTAAAACAATTACTTGGAAATTTTTTTTTGACTGATTTTTCAAAAAATTTCGTCTTTGTTAACGTTAGAAATGGTTACCGAGTAACACCAGTTCTTGGGTACTCCTCAAATTAGGCCCTATCCCAAGTGAATTCAGGCATTGGTTACCATCATTGTATATATAGTTCCTGAAATTTCCATTACTATTGGGGCAGTTCTGTTATTATTGGAATTTCGTACGTTTTCAAAATTGTGTTTTGAAAAGGGATCGTTAATCTCCGTAATTTTCTGGATACGTTCTCGATATATACTTCTTAGATATTATTATCTTAGAGACGGTAGTATTCAGTATATTCTGAAAATACGCCATCTCTTCTATGCCTCCTTATTTGCTCAATTTGTCGTAACCGTTTTTGCCTAAAATTATTATCGTCATATCCCAACGCAAATGTCATTAGGTATCGGCCTTAAATGCAGTATTTATAGAGAGTCATTGTTTGTAACACCTTAATTTCAGCAATCAGAGAGGCTATTTCATATATACTGAGTCAAAAAAGAAAGTATAATAAACTTTGAGGAGCATTTTGTAGTATTATCGACTTTAATCCCAAACAAATGATTGTAAATTCATATTTCGAGTCTAGCTGTATGAATTTGCATAATTTCATATTCTTACTGTTGTCAAACGTCAGGACGTCGCAATTCAGATATGGGGTGAAATGAAAAGTCCACACATGCAGTCAATAGCATGTATGTCCACGGGTTGCCTCTTGGGTGGCAAGACATCGACGGCAAATGGATCTGATAAGTCTCTGGATGTCACCCTGTGATACTGCATTCCACTCCTGCCTTAGAACAGTACATAAATCGCCTAACGTCTGAAGATCATGAAGTCGTTCCCGACGGTCCAATTGATCCCAAAGATGCTCGATTGGCGACAAATCTGGCGAAAGTGGGGGCCAGGAAAGAAGTTCGATGCTCTACTCATCAAGAAAGTCACGTCAGATACGCGCCATGTGACATCGGGCATTGTCTTGCTGGAATAACTACAATCTGACGTTAGCGTTGAACAACGGGACAACAACATCGTTACCAATTTCGTCCCTATATCGCTGTCCATTCAGATTACCATCGATGAAGATCAACTGCGTTCGATGGTGCAAGGAAATTCCTGCTCAAACCATTACACTACCCCCGCTAAAACGGTCTCATTCCCGCACGCAAACATCAGAAAACCGTTCTCCTCGTCTTCGATACACTCTTGCCCTACCATCAGCGCGCCCTAGACAAAATCGTGATTCATCACTAAAAAGAACTGCTCCAACACTGCTGAGTCCAGCGCACACGGTGACGTACCCATTCCATTCTGACGCTACGATGACGTTGGGAAAGGATTGGTCCATGGCACGGACGCCTACTTCGGATGCCGTGTTCAGCGAGTCTGTTGCGGACAGTTTGTGCACTGATTCTATTGTTAGTTCTACCAGGAGTAATTGCTACTGTCCTCGTCGCCGGAAGGAAGCGATCCCGCAAGCGAGACGTCCTGATGTGTCGGTCCTGTACAGGGCTCGTAACTCTTGGATGACCTGGACGCGGTTGGTCAGCAGTAGATCCAGTGGTTCTCTTCTTTCCAATGAGACGGTAAATAGTGGCCACAGTGACTCCGAATTCAGCAGCGAGCCCATCTGGAGGTATCCCAGCCTCATGCATACCAATGGCACGCAACCTCTAATTTTCGGTAAACCTTGGCAATTTTTAAAAAGTCGGAAGACAAAAACTAGCATGTTTTCTCAATAACTCAGGCTCTCTAGCACAACATAATACAAACTCTTTGCAAGACTTCTTGTCCACAAACATGCAACATTAGAACTATTATATTTCATCCTTCATGCTATTTTTCACATTTGTTTCTATTATACTTTCTTTTTTGACTCAGTATGTAATCTTATCTGTATCAAAACTATGCACCTTTTTAGCTTACCTGACTGAAAATCGGGGTGAGCTATAGTGATCACTCACCGTCCGTCGTCTGTGAACATGGCGTTTGCACCTGCCCCTCCTAAACCGCTGAACCAATTTTAGTTAAATTTGAGGTGATCATTTGTTTTGACATTGCATTTTGTTTTCTTTTTTCAAATCAGCTTGCCTACTTCCCCCATGAACCAGAGGGTACATTGACTTGATATTTGGTGTGTAGTTTCCTTTGGGGGTGTAGAATCGAGTTTGTTCAAACGAAGTTCGTGGAGCAATATTTGCCTTTGTAATGAGAGGGGAGGGGGTCAAGATTTTTGGCCCAGCCCAAAATTTCTATTTTCTGAACCAATGGCCCGATTTGAACCAAATTTGATATGCGGTATTATTGAGTCACAAGTACTTGACTCATGCAAACAAATATTCATGTGTCCCTGTGGGAACCCCAGGAGCTAAAAGTAGAAATATTTTGGAACACCCATATTTCCCAAACCGCACGGGACAGAGAAGTGTTATTTTGTATGATTCATCCTTAGAACCAGTCTAATTGAGTGGTAAAAAAGTGCCGTCGGTTGCGACAGGGGGTGTTCTGTAAGGGGCATCGAAAAACACAATCTTTTGATATTTGGTATGCAGCATCCATAGAGGATCAGATACAAGTTTGTTAAAATGAAGCTCATTGGTTCGTATTTGTGCTCAACACAGGAGCCCAAATTTTAATTTAGTCCAATATGAGGAATAACCTTTAAAAATCTGGCTCTTGAGATACAATCAGAATCTTTGGATATTTGGTATACAGCATCCTAGAGGGTTCAGATTCAGTTTGTTCAAATAAAGTCCCTGGGTGGATATTTGTGTTTCCAATGGGGAGGGGGGGGGGGGGGAGCAAATTTTAACATATTTCAAAATTGGTAATATTCTCAAAATCTCTTCTTCTCCAGAACCACCAGTCAGGATCTTTTGATAATTGGTATACAACATCGTTCAAGTTTGTTCCAGTCAAGTCCCTAGGTTGATATTTGGACTCCTTAGATTTCCATTAATGAAAATCTGGGAAATTATTTCTGTGGTAACATCCCAATATTAGAAAACAATCATCTGGGATGGACCGAATAGTTATATATAATTAACTAGCCATTAAATCCTTCTTTAAACAACTTTGGTCATGTGAACGTCTCAGGCCCCATGTGGACTCTTGTTACTTTTTAGTAGTCAACTTCTGGTTCTTTAATTATGATATAGATGTTCAACCGAGACGTTTTATAACGCCTCTGTGCTCTTTGGGATAGAGTTTTATGTATTAAATTGTTCTGGCTTAGAGGCACTTAATGTTACTTTGTTCCGCAACTGACTTCGTTTTCGGAACTTATTGCGTTCATGTATGCACAGGCGAATAAGTTTGCAAGCTTATTTCCAAAATTGAATGCACACAAATCTTCATTTCAGTCAATTTTGTTTTATTGTGTCATATTTTTCGATACTGAAACATTTGAAAATGAAAAACATTTGCTCAGTTTGCTTTACTAACAAGTCAAGCTACGATATTCATATATCGTATGTATCGTACTTGAATTGTACCCGGTACAGCTCACATAAATCTTATAGTTTGTGGAAACTGGGCAATAAATGTTGGGAAGAGAGTACAACCATCCCTTGTCTGCTCTAGTCCTGTCATGCCTTCATTGTCACCTATGTAACTCACCCAAGGCTTCTTCTAGTACAGGGAAATAAGCAGAAGATTCTACAGTTCAGGAACCAATTCCACCGTGAGTAATTTATGGCGAGATCGAAGTGCCACATAACAGACCGTGGATCTTTTTTCTTCTTCCTCGCTGATCCGGCAACATCATCACAGGCGTTCATCAGCGGATACTCTAATTCAAGAAACCATTAATCTTCACACAGTCGTCGACATGATGGCAAAAAGCATTTTTCTCATCATAGGACGGAATCTACACATCACTTGGGCTCGGTGGAGACTATTCATCTTGTTCTTAAGCGTCGGCATAATGTCGTCCTGTCATAGTCATCCGTCAAACATCAAACGTCACTAAGGACAGTTTCGGCGAGACTGCTTCAGTTTCGGGCCGAATCAGGAAAAGCTTCTACACAGACTCTATAACTGCACTTACATGCGTTTACAAAGAGGGAGACTTGTCCTAATGCGTCGCGTACATTTTCCTTGGACTCAAACGCCCCAGGTTCATACGTTCAGCCACAAAAACATTCGGAGAATCGTGACCTTTATTCACATTCGTCTCATCCAGAAAAGTCGTCAGATGAATACGGCGGACAGTCGTTATCTTTTGCGACACACGGAGGCAATTTGCCTCGTTGGGCATTATTTTGCGTTTTTTTCGTTGTTCCGAAGGATTTCCAGAGTTCATCTTCTGTGTCTAAACCGATCAAGACTTCATTTTACCCGAAGCAAGAACAGGCTTTGTTTTTTTTTCAACACAGTTTTCAGAGAGTTGTGAAGCTTTCAAGATAAACAGAGTGCTTCCCATCCACAAGCCGATGGTAATTTTGTTTTCTGCCGAGGAAGATTCAGCTCTACCGTCCATAATATTTTGGCAAGTCGGTATTGCCTTTGGTCGTGGAACCTTCTTCAATATTGACATCCCTATTTAATGCTCAGTACGTTCGTATCTACTGAAATATATTCGACGAAACGTTATGGCTGTGATCGGTCGGCCATCCTACGGTTTATATTTATTATATGTCGGCTGCCTCAACCCTGGCCTCAAGATCTCCAAGCAGCTCGACGTATGCCAACTCACAAGTTCACGGACCATCTTCCATGTGTATGGCTGCATTATTCTTGATAATACGAAAGTAATGGGTGAGAGTATTAGTCCACCCTGAGAATCACTGCCATCAAGTGGTTCTCCGATGAAAACATCCAATAAGTATCTAACTCCATTCGTCGGGATCGTCGCTCCTACTGGTGTAAACGCGCATCACTACAGTCTCATTTTATACTCACTGTAGGCGAGGTTCGAGCAGTCTTCCCAACTCTAGAGTTCACAGATCTTTGCATGTTATTCAGCACCGTGGAGAGGGCCGTTCCGAGTTTCACCAATTGAATCGACTCATCACTCCTACAATGTACGAACCAGTCAGCGAGCTCTCTGACGTCACACGCTTCTCATCGTCACGGTCGTCGTCCAAACGTCACTTAGGATAGTTATGGCCGAATTCGCCTGGAAGTTCATTGCGAATACACTCCAGTTGCTTTCACATACCTTCTCCGCGAGGGATATGTCACCTAACCGGTCGTAGACACCTTCCGCGGACACGATGATTCTAGCTCCTATATACACTCGATTCTCCATTCGGGAGACTGTGAGAAAGACTTCCTACAATCTCACCCTCAAATCAGATCAGTAATGACTTCAGATGATCGCGGCGGCTCTTCGATTGGAACTTAATATTCTGTGCCTTGGAACCCATTTAGGTATTCCAGGTGTCTTCTGCAATAACAAAGAGGTTTTTCTTTAAACGAATTACATCGTCATATCTAAAGGCTAGTGGGCATCTATGTACATTTTTATTAAGTTGGCCCTGTCACCCTTAGCACTAAGGCCTGGTAACAGCATGCCAGGTGTTATCTCACAGGGTCGCGGACCATATCTTACGGATGTCCATGGCTTCATTTTCTAATTCACAGGAAGTTGGAGATAGTATACCCATACCACTGGCTTCTACATCGTGTGGTTCGCCGCATATAGCATAAGACACATGGTCATTCTCGTTTATAGTTGTCACTCCGTCCAGACCTGTCGCCATGAGGAGTGCCTTACGCAAATGGTGGTCTTTACACAATGGTTTGATAGATGATAGAAATTTCTACAACTATTAGTCTAGTTAGGAAAATTCAATGTTCCTTTCCGCCTCATTCACATCACTAAAAGGGACTAATGCTGTTCTAAGTTGTTAGCGGTCGGGGAATTTTTCATGTCCTAGAAAACATTCGTTTCTATTGGTGTCAAGGTTTTTTCAGACATTCGGTTTTTCTCGTTTCACCTGTCGCCCAGAAATGTCAGCTACGGAATATACTAATTTTTCTCAGTGTTGCATTCATTCAACTTTCTTGTTTGAATTATATTTCCTTCCAGAAGACTCCTCAATGTACCTTATTTCCTGACGACATTACTTCAGTTGTAGTGAGGAAATTAAACTAATCCGAGTTTCAAGAATCTTTCTTTTTCTCCCAGTACGCTGTCTCTCTCTAGTATGTATTCTACACACTCGTCAGTTTTGTATAACTTATTGCACGGGGCAATAGGAATTGTTTCATCAGTTGCGCATCTGGACTTCTTGAATTCGTGAAACTCTTCTTAAGAGCACAGGTCTTTACAATGGCAAAGTTACTTTGTTTGTGGGGAATTTACCTAACAACCAAGAGTATTCCTTATTACGCTGGTTTGCTAGTCATAATATGCCTGTTTAATCTGGGTTACAATAATAAGAAATCCTCCGTTCACATGCAGTGGACTATACCTATGTGTCATGTAATGTAAGAGTCGGTTTTCCAGCCTCTCAGTTACTTGTGTGTCAACAGGGGGAACCGAATGCAGTCAGTTACGTTTCGTTAGCCTTCTAGTGTCTACACTGTTGCCACGGGTCAGTCTTTTTCTGACCTCTTCTCTCTGTCCTGCCTTATTATATGCACCAGTAGCAGGACAAGCTACTCGTACAAAAGGTTACGTAATCATATGTAACATCCTCCTTTGACCTCCACGTGAATTCAGCAATTCGGATATTTTCTTATCTATCTCGGTGTGTTTTTTAGAGGAACTGTCATGTGCTTGAACTTGCGTAATTGTTTTCCTCTGTTCAGGGGCTGTTCTGATATTTTAGTTTTATAATTGGAGTTTCTCATCTCGGTTTGCTATTCACATGCTCAGATAAGTATTGTGTATAATTTTCGGCACATAGTCCTCTATTACAACAAAAGTTGGTAAACTTTATATATATATTACTTTTGGGTCCACTCGGATCAATGAGAATAATTAGGGCTGTCCATAACGACTGGGAAGAAGGGCTATTCTATCTATTATATTTAGCTTTGGGATTCGCTCTACTATCCATTGTACGTATTATATCATCTCCTGTCTATGTAGCAGGATTATCAGGGTTTATTCTCTTGGGGCTAGAGGATTTTTCAGTACGGGGATCAGGATTCTGCCTTTGAGGGGGCGCGACATTTCAATCATGAGTCATGATGCGAAGTATCACTCGAAAATCGAAACGGCAAGTTTGTATCTAACGCGAGATGGGGTATCTCACTCAATATACCAGCAGTCAAACTTTGAAGAAAAGAAAAGAGGTCAACTTATTTCGACGCACATGACATCTGCGTAGGAGGTAGACCTGTATGTTTGGGGTACGGTAGTGGATGTCCATGTTTTATCGCCGATGATATCGCGTCCCATGGTATCGGTGCTTTTAAAAAACTGAAATATAAAAAATAGGGCGCGCACAAACTCTAAACCCATCCATGATTTTCAGCCTGTCTCTAGGACTGATCTATCGGTAACAACCTTCCCAAAGTCTCTTCGTTTTGCATAAGAAGTCTTAAATCCGAGGCAAGGGGCCATCATACCTACACCCCAGTTGCACTTAACAAAATGCATTTTGTTTTAGTCAATCATCATAATATTAACATACTAGTGGTAGGGTTACTAACTTATTGTATCCATAATTGTTACTCCCTTTTTAAGTTATGCGTTTGATTACAAAACTTGGGGAGGGCACTCATTAACTTGCATTTCTCTCGACCTTGACCCGCTGAACCCCAGAGGCCGCTTTTCTGCCAGGAACATGATACGTCATAACGTCATTAAATAGGATGGCTGTTCAGTAAATGTGTGGGGCATACCAATCAATATTTTCAACGTGCAGCCCCGAGGCTGCACGTTGAAAATATTAATTGGTCTACCCCAAATAATGAATATGGATTCTTCTAATTGCTGACATTGAACTGGCATGGAAGATACCACTAGAGTTCAAAGGGTTAAAGTCCTACTATCACATACACGTAGTTTACTGAGTTTCTCTCGACATTCATTTTTTCTATAAGAGTTAGTCTCATAAGAGCAGAGTTTTTTCTTGTCCTTGTGGCATTTTATAAGTCCTGTGCCCTTAGATATTGTGAAGACTACATGCCATAATAGTCGCAGCCTTCTACATTCACCTTATAAAACACAGCTAGAATCGCAAAATGTTGTAGATTAATCTAACAGTACCTTTTCTTAGTTACGTTGTCATTTATTGTATCTTACTTCTTTGTTTTCTGAGGCAAAAGTTTTCAGAAAACAGGGAAGGGTGGAAAGGTGAGCTCCTTCACTAATTTGAGGTTACTTGTTCTGGATAAGAAAGGGTTATGAGCTTCTTCCTCGCCTGTGTTCTCGGCCACAATCAATGCCAATGTTTTAGTATAGGTATATTTGTACTTATACTTTTACTAATCATGAGCTCATTCCATATTTTAGCTCATTATTAATAATCTTAATGTAAATCGTTTTATATATAACATCTGGAAGAAGTTATGTTTTAATCACCTTAATCTAATTATAGGCTTTTAGGATAGGCATGTTAGTTGATACGTAATTAAGATAACTCCAGATTTTTGGAGTTAATTATGCAAGTCTACTTTAACTATTAGCCTGCGAGCCACCTCCTTCTTATTTATTCAGCATGTCTGGGCCAGTGGAGAAATATTGAAAATTTAAAATAGTTTCTATATTTATCATACCTACCCCTGGCTTAGACAGAAAATGCACTCCCGTAAGTTGTTCTCTCACATCTCCATGCACTTAGCCATTAACAGTTAGCAAGAACTACAAAAGAAGAGAGGGTTATTGGCGGGTTTGGACGGCACTTCCGAGATCGCTTCGCCTGTGCAAACGTCGTGAATAGAATACCATACTTGACGCTTTTTTGTTATTTGGCTTTTGTCAGTTTTGAGGGTTGTAGTGTTCTAATTGCAGGGGGTGTTGTATTTGTTACAGTTGTAGGCGTTGTGGTGGTTGGTTGTAGTGGTTAGTAATGAAGTTGGTTTAACCCTTGCAGTGGTTGGTGTTGCAGTTGTTAGTTTAATAGCTGTAGTGGTTGGTGTTGTAGTTGTGGTCGTTGTTGTCGAAGATTTTTATTTCGCTTTATTTTATTTGGCTTGTCTTTTAGAGCTTTGGGTATTCAAAATTAAATGTTTGGTATGATTTGGTCAAATAGAACTCTTAGCATACCTGGGCCCGTGGTAAGTAGGATAAATAAAGAAATAATTTTAAATTTCCAATTTTCAGCATATAATTAATGTGAAGAGGAAACCTCAATACATTTAACTTTTGGCGGGTACTGCATGTGCATACTGATGCGTAGGGAGGACATTATGCATCAAAAATCAATGCCCATTATACGAAACCAAATCGATATTTTAAATATGAACTCATTGCTGAGCTACCACATTCTGTGTTGGGACCTGAAGAACCAACCACGCTCATATACAAAAGCCACAATTATGGTCTATGCCAAACGCTAAATATCACATTTTCTCTGAACCATTCACCAATTATTGATAAACAAGTGGATCAGCCCGTCCCAGGACGCGTCGTCCCGCCCACACGATGGAAAATGTTTAGTTGCATAGCATAACAAGGGAGATTATCAAAACTTGGATTTGGAATGAATCTCGGAAATCTCACCTCTCTCTTGTGAGAGAGGGATTGAGACAGACAGACAGACAGACAGACAGACAGACAGACAGACAGACAGACAGACAGAATATTCTAAGCTGTATATTTGTTGAATTTGGTGTTAAAAATTGTGTTACAATTCACTAGTTTTGCTTTTGCATGGAATGGCTTGAAATTGAATGGTAAATATATACATATACAGTTACAAATTTAAATAATTAAGGATTCACGAGGTGTTTTCTTACAATCTAAATGCACAGACCATCGGTCAGCTCTTTGAAAATGGTCGTCGTTTTTATTTCTCGACTTATACTTCATTGTTTGCGTTATCTCAGGTACACCACTCACCAACCGGACAGCACTCACCGCCATGAAACGAATCCTCATCACATGACTGATACACCGACAACAGGTTGAATGTTATTCTTTAAATTCGGTGAAGGAATTCTACAGCTTCTTTGTAGTTCTCTGACTTCATAAAACACTTCATCTTATGTTTGTGGTTTTATAAATATAAAGTATCTCTGCATTTACCATGCTATTTACAAACATAGACGAAGAAAACAGGAGATGTGCATTCTGTTGCATTAGGAATAAGCAGCTACGTCTAATCTCATGCATTAAACCTCTTTACCTAATACGAAAAGCAGACGACACTTGCAAATAAAATACATGAATAACTAATTTTTTATCACAAAAACATAGCTTATGACCCCCTCATTGGGACGAACTCAACGAGCTCGTTCCAGTGAGGGGTCATAAGCTATGTTTTGTGATAAAAAAATTAATAAATAATGAAAATTGGATAGTATTTTTTGTGAATAGTGTTGGCCGCTTTTGGCCGTTAGGTTGGGTAAAAGGTTAAAGTATGAAAAGTAAAGCAACTATTTAAACATGTTTAAGTAGATTTGTGCAAACAATCAGTTGATTTTGCGATGCTTCTGTACTATGCTCAAATCACACATTCTAATAAGCTTGAGTCATTTTGATCATCTTAGCATCTGTCCAGGAAATTTTTCAGCCTCCACCACCTGTCTGTCACATCCGTTAACAAACAGGAAATGTTGACGCTGGGTTTTGAAAAAAAGACTTTCCTTCCATGAATGATGAGAATTGGGCGATGTTTCCGTCTTCAGTTAACCCTTTACCTAAGATGAAAAGCAGAGACACTTGCAACGACGAGCTCGTTCCAAAGTGGGGTCATAACCTATGTTTTTGAGACAAAAAATGAAAAAATAATCAAAATTAATTGGCGATTTTTTTGTGAATAGCGCTAGCCTGTTTTGGCCGTTACCTTGGGTAAGGGGTTAAGAAATATATGTGCGCTACTAATGATTCGGCTCTTCCTGTTCTTACGAGACAATATTTGGTTAAATGTATAGTTGTGTTCTGATAATGGCTCGTACAGCCCACTTATGAGACATTCTGGAGGTCCACCCGCTTCTAAAAGTTGAAACCTCCACATGTTCTGTTATTTTCTATATGTCACTGTGGATGCATACTTCTGCGATTATCCTTGTTTTTGCATATAAAATGAATTCGTCCTGTAAGACAGTGAAACTTTAGACACTTATCATATGCAACCTAGAGATCGAAATTGAAAAGTACGACTTAGACACCTTATCAGAAAAAAAACAGAATAAGTCGAAAATATATACCATCCACACAGAGATATATGCTTTTGCATATTTATATTTATCTCTCTGGCGACTTGTCACTTAGCAATGTTGAAGTTTTTGGCAGTTAATGAGAAGAATCACAATCAAGACCAAACGGGTATAGTGCTGCATGATATATCTGTTCCCAAACATCATCCCATCAGCGGCAAACTGCTGTCTTCAATTTGCTCGAGAGATACTATTCATCAACACTGGCTTTAAAAGTTAAACGCAACAAACACAAACGCAAACAGCAAGTCTAACTTTTATAATTAACCATATTTGCCACAGTTTGTTTTTTTACATGCCAAAGAACCATTGTTGAATGGAAAATGAAATACTAGAGCTTCCATGTTGATTTCACTGAAAGTTTTTTTGTAACAGTGATCATACAACTCAAAATTAATTAGAACAACAGAAATGGAGATTAAAAATAATAATGAGTTTTTGAACTGGCTGAGTGCCAGAAGCCACAATTAGGCCTTTATAAAAAATGAGGGTACCAGTACAAAAGCCAACATTTTCCTTGCCCATGTTTCGTATTCAGTCAAACGTAAATAATAGTTTGTTTATACAAATTTGTTCTATTACAAAATATTGGAGAGTACCTGTTGGCACTCTCCAATAATTTGTAATAAAACAATTTTTGTTGAACAAATTTAGACCACTAAAACTAATCAAGCTCTCAACCGGTAGAATAAATATTTATTTTGTACCTACATAGAATCGTGTCGCATTTCGCGAAGAAAATAACAGTACTGAATAAATATATATGAGATATTGCATCGCAAATCGCGATGTGGTACCGCAAAAATCACAGCCTATCATAGTTTATGCATTTTGAATTTTGCTTGCAAAATAAATATGACGAACGCGGGCCGAAAAAAACGAATGCACCAGTGTCTGAGAATCAAAAGATTCATTTTCTTTAGCCTAAAAGCGTCATGTTAAACTGCGCATGCTAAAGGAGATTGCGTTGTAAAAGAATCGGGGGCATAAAATATTGCCCCGTTCAAAAGTGAAAGTTTGAAAAACAAGCGCACTCTATGTTGATACCCCAAAGAGATGTGATCCCTGAACATTTTGTTCCTATGTGGTATAGGCCCACACAACGATACTCACCGAAAATGAAGCTGGCTACAAACGTTTCGAATTTGTAAGAAAACGTTTGCAGACGATATATTTTTAGTGTACTGACCCCGATCTGATAGTACAAGATTCGTCGCGCTCGAGGTTTTAAACAGTCTATCGTACATAGTACAAAGAATATGGGTGTCTTAATCCTCCAGCCTGAGATTGCGGTGGCTCAGTGGTAGACTGTTGAACTTCTATGCTAGAGGTCCCGAGTTCGATCCTCGTCCGGGACGACCCGTGTTGTGTCCTTGGGCAAGGCACTTTATCTCGGTTGCCTACATGGGGGCACGATGACGCCGTGTTCTGAGGCGTGCTGCACGTCGATGGTACACATGTCTTCAATCGCTGTAAGCCTGCTTGAGCGAAGCTGGAACAGAATTAGAATGATGAGGAGCTGGCAGTTGCTCGTCGATGCTCGGTGGTTTTCTCCGGGTACTCCGGCTTCCTTCGCCCATAAAACTGTCACGGTCACGACTAGCCATTGTGCATAAGTATGTGACCTTAAACACCAACAAATAAATAAATAATTCTTCCTCCAGCCACTATGGAGTAGCACGACGAAGACACTTTCTATCGCCAATGTTTGATGTTTGACTCTACATAGCAGGGTTACGGATACAATTTCACGAGCTTCTCACTTGTGACAGTTGGTATAATACAGCTCGCAACTTCGTGTATATCCAGCTTAACCCTTTCAACATAGCGGCCGTTTTTTTCAGCCAAGAACACGATACGTCACAATTTCATTAAATAGAATGGATGCAAAGTGCATGTGTGCGGTAGACCAATCAATATTTTCAACGTGGTTGGCTCTAAAAGACATGGGTAACAACAAATCACCGGGTTCCGATTGATTTACAATTGAAATTTATAAATATTTCTGGGGCGATTTGGGCAAATACGTAGTTAATTCCCTAAATCTTGGCTATGACATAGGAAAATTATCCATCACTCAGAGGCAGGGGCTTATTACATTTATACCAAAAGAAGGGAAATCGAAAGAATATATAAAAAATTGGCTACCGATCTCCCTACTTAATGTTGATCAAAAACTAGGCTCATCAGCAATTGCCAACAGACTTAAAAAACGTTCTTCCTAAAGTAATTTCCGAAAGTCAGCTGGGATTCATGAAAGGAAGATTCATAGGTGAATCCACGCGATTGGTCTCTGACTTAATTGAAAAATGCGAAACAATGAATCTTCCAGGAATGTTAGTTCTAGTTGAGTTCGGAAAAGCATTTGACTCACTTGAATGGTCTTTTATCAGAAAAACTCTTATGTTTTTAAATTTTGACGAATCCTTAATTCAGTGGTTTAACACGTTCTACGGCGATGTTTCTAGCTGCATAATAAACAATGGGCACTGTTCAGATTATTTTAATATTCAGAGGGGAGTACGTCAAGAGGACCCATTGTCTCCTTACCTATTTATTTTGTGTGTCGAAATACTTAGCGCATTCCTTAAATTCAACCCCAAAATAAACGGAATCAAAATTAATGACTCAGAGTATGTAATCAACCACTACGCTGACAACAGTACTTTATTCTTAGATGACGACCAGGATTCCTTAAACGAGACCTTAAATTCTCTCGAAAACTTCGCTGCGATATCCGGATTAAGCGTTAACTTTGATAAAACCCATATCATTTGGATAGGATCTCGGCGTGGCAGTGGGATTGAACTGGAAACAGAAAAACATATACAGTGGAATCATAACGGAACGTTTACTATCCTTGGAATAAAATATGAACTAAATTCGGCCAATTACTTCTATAAACACTTTTTCAGAAAAAATAAACAAAATGCGAAAACTTTCAGCAGATTGGTCCCACAGAAATCTTACACTAGTCGGCAAAGTTACAGTTATTAAAACGTTAGCGATCCCCATCTTAATACATTCCCTTACTGTTCTCCCTGACCCGGCTGATAGGATATTAGATGAAATTCAAAGTATAATTTTTAAATTTCTATGGTCGGAAAAAAACGGACAAAATTAAACGTGACGTAATAATCAATTTAATCGAAAATGGCGGGCTCAAACTACCCTACGTAAAACACTGTGTTGCTCTTTAAAAATGATATGGATCAAAAAGTTGCAAGATTCAGAAACAATGGCCCAATGGAAAACACTTGTAGTGGATAATTTTGAAAAATTTGGGGGAAGCAAAATGTGGTTTTTGAACAAACATGGTATACTCAGTGTTTCAAATTATATGGACCCTTTCTGGAAAAACGTGTATAATGTATGGGCTCTCTTAAAAAATAGCAATCCCACAACCCCGACAGAAATTCTCTCACAACCACTATTTTATAATAATTATATAAAAATTAATAATAAACCGTTTCTTTACAGACGTTGGTGTACAAAGGGTGTTTTCTTTATAAACGATATACATAGCGCTTCAGGATCCACTGTTGCTTTCAAGAATTCAAGTTGAAATATGGCCTTGATATACCATTCACCAACTACCTTGGTGTGGTCAATGCAATACCAAGGTCATGGAAAAAGATAATATCTGATAGTTCAAAACTTGAATTTGTTTCAGATCCCTTGGTGAATGACATCATATCTTGCACCAAAACAAACCGCCATTTCTATCCAATAATTCTTAATAAAGTATCAAAAAAACCTACACATACCCAAGAGAAATGGAACACCACATTGGACGAAAATCTTGACCAGAATGATCGGCAATACATTTACAAACATACTTTTAGGGAAACAGATGATACATATCTACAAAGTTTACAATATAAGATTAACCATAGAATCCTATTCACAAAATCTAGACTCTTTAAATGTGGGCTTTCGGAAACAGAGCTGTGCTCATTCTGTGGAAATACGAAAGAAACGATCGCACATCTATTTTACGATTGTTCTTTCTCAAAAACAGTTTTACTTTCACTAGTGGAAAAGGGTAACCTTAATCCGCATCCGCAAATTCAACTAAACATTAATAAAAGAGAAATATTTTTAGGCTCTACTTCCGAGCATGCCTATCCAAATGTCTGGAATACCTGTCTCCTCATCTACAAAAAGTATATTTACACCTGTAGTCGAAGTAATACCATCCCCTCTTTCTCAGATCTAGCAAGGGCTATAAAATCCTACAAAAATATTGAAATGTATTCTCTATATATGTACACAATCAGCAAGGCTGAGCGTATTAGAGAAAAATGGAGCTACCTAACTGATGCATTCTTTGAATAATTGGAGAACTGCTTTGTATATATATATTATACTGTAAAAATCTTGATGTAATCTTATATAATGTACTATTTTTCTAGTGATGCCTATAAAAAAAAAAAAAAAAAAAAAAAAAAAATATATTTTCAACGTGGTGTCCCAGGGCTGCACGTTGAAGATATTAATTGGTCTATCCCTAAATAATGAACATGGACTCTTCCAGTTGCTGTCATTGAACTAATATGGAAAATACCACCAGGTTTCAAAGGGTTAATTGGAAATCTTGCATCAGGACATTAATGGGTTATCTAACGCACCACTTTCAAGTCTAAACGCAGTCCCTATTTACCATATACCACATAATCACCATCAAATCAATAGTGAGAGGAAAATGACTGTAGTCAAATGGTGGATATTTTCGTTTTCCCCATTTTCGGTACCCACCCACCCTCACGTGCATTTTTGTTTCCATTAAAATTTTGAAACCCAGTTAGTTAATACTGAGTTTTGTGACGACGTTTAAAATAGAAGAACACGAAATTTTGTTTCGTGCATTGCAGTCAGATTTCAGCTTGAAAAACTCGCATCATTCCCATCCTAATCAAAAATTTTACATTAATATAACCTAGTACTGCGTTTCACATTTTGCTGTATGTTAGGAACTATCCGATGGAGTTTAAATAAAAGTAATTAGTAGTCATTTTTCCCTATTTTTTTTAAATGATATCAAACCAAATGAGGCAAAACATTCTACTACATTTTCTGAACCACCTGAATAAGTATCCTCATGTATCTCTGTTTCAGCTTTTTTTATTTATATTTCTTTTCATTTCAGTTCACTGAATTAATTCGATTCAGCACATGAATATTAAACCATACCGTTAACATAATTATGCTTCTATTATGTTTTTGATTAAGGTTATGGCCTCATTTTTGTTGTTTTGTATCATCAGATTTATTAACCCTTTACCTAACATGAAAAGCAGACGACACTTGCAAAAAAATATTCTTGAATAACTGTTTTCCATTTCTGGTCTCAAAAACATAGGTTATGACTCTTGTTGGAACGAGCTGGTCGAGCTCGTTCCAACAAGGGGTCATAACCTATGTTTTTGAGACACAAAATGGAAAAATAATGAACATTAATTGGCGATTTTTGTGAATAGCACTGGCCAGTTTTTCTCGTTACGTTGGGTAAAGGGTTAAACTTAATTTTTGAACTCAGAAAATTGTTCTGCATTTCTCTCGCAAAAAATAGACTATGTCTGCCTCAAGAACACATAACAGAGTGACAGAAGCAGACACATTCTAATCTTGCATCATTTCGAAATGGTCTTTCTCATTGTAATAAAGACAAATTCAGCATCTTTAGTGAGTGCGTAAATATACTGTTCAAAAAAAGAAACGCAAAACTGGTTTTCTGTGAGGAGGGACTTTCCCGCCTTATGAGATAACGAGATAGAGAACGAAATCAATTCGTATCTAAAGTTTTAATGGATGATTGAAGCACAAATGGAGACGTTTCAGGTGTTAACGTCACGAGTCGACATCATCCAAACTCAATATTTAGTGTGACCGCCATCTGAGTCCAAAACTGTTTGACACCTTCTGTTCACTGAAGCAGTCAGATTCCAAATTGAAGCTTGAGGTATGGTGGCCCACTCTTGTTTGAAGGCTTACGTCAACTGCGGTAACGTCTAGGGTTGTGGCTGACGTTGTCGAACACATCGATCCAGTTGATCCCATAGATTTTCAATCAGGTTCAAATCTGGATATTTGAAGGGTCAGGGCAGGACTTCGATGTTACTATCCTGTATATAAGCTGTCGTGAGTTTTGCTGTTTGCGGTCGGGCGTTGTCATGCTGGAAAATGACGTTGGCATTCTGCATAATGGGGAGCACGTGTGGCTGCAAAATTCCATCTCTGTACCTCTGCGCTGTCAAGTTATCCTCAACATAGACGAGGTCCGTCCTACCAGTTTGTGAGATGGTTGCCCACATCATAACGCTACCACTACCAAACCTGTCCACCTCCCGAACGCAGCTACGCGCAAAACGTTCTCCACGACGTTTGTATACACGGTATCGTCCATTAACTCGGCGAAGAAGGAAACGTGACTCGTTATTGAACCATACCGTCCTCCATCTATGATGAGTCCATGCCTGTGCAGTTGACACTATTGAAGTCGTTGTCGACGATGCTGCGCCGACAAAATGACGCCACGAACTAGCCGTCTACCACACATACCAGCCTCGCATAGGCGGTGGTTGCGAACGGTCTGATCTGATCTAAAATCCCCCGCAAACTTGGTAGCGTTGACGCTGTAGAGGTCGCTGTGGTTGTTCTCTCCCGCAAATGACGTAACCGGGTGTATGGATCCTGAGGCTGAGTGGTCAAATGGGGTCCCCCGGATCTTGGAAGGTCCTGCGTTGTTCCCAGGGTTTGGTAGCGGTTCCACGGGCGTGTGATGGTGCTCGGTGAGACATTGAACACTCTCGCTACACTCGAAGCTGATTCGCCAGTTTCCAAGCGGCCAGTGACATTATTTCTCTGAGCTTCGGTCGAACGCGGTATTTTGCATGAGTAAGATCCCTTTAACGCTGTGCGAATCCGAACGATTCCCATGTCCATTTATACCCCCACAAGCTCAGCTCGCATGCTCGGAGCGTGTAACTTCATGATCAGATTTATTCACTCAATGGAAACTTTGTTTTGTTCATTTCCAATAATTTGGGAGTCACGGTTGCCGAAATTATGCTCCATTGTCCAAAATGTTACATAATGTTCAGACTACCACGATATGTCGTTAACCATATTTACAGTCACGTTTCATCACTATATTCTCTAAAATTTGCCATGTTATCGTGACGATACCCGCTTTGCGTTCCTTTTTTTTTAGAGTATATGTTGCACACAAACACGACCCACCACTGTCAGAGTTATATACATGATATTGAGATTTGTTGAGCCCTTCATAATAATATCAAGCTTTCATTTGGCAATACCACTATATCTTAAGGTCAAGGGAAAATTTTAATGCCGGTATATATAAAAAATGAGGAATTAATTGAGTTGCAATTTTTTTCGCACACCGTTACTCAACGAACCTCTTCTCACATCAATTCTCAATATTTTTTTACAACCTTTTATAATTCAAAAGGCCGTAAATTACTTCAAACACTCTCTATTTATCTAACTTTGTGAATATAAGCTTCAGAATTTTTTTTAGGGATGGAAATCATGTAAAAAGATCAATTTAAAAAAAGTGCATAAGTTGAAACATATCAGTTTTCGACATCCAGGGACCTACCTACCCGGGGAGGGAGAGGGGGTTTGTGTCTTTCAATTTTTCCCGCCCCTCCATAATCAAATGCTCATTACGGAAAAAATTGTTTACAACACGTCTAATAAGGGAATGACGTCAGAAATTAATATCGACGTCGTAACCATTTGAGTTGGTTTCGGAAGTAATATTAAATTACTCATCTCTTAACCCTCTACCTAACATGAAAAGCAGACGACACTTGCAAAAACAATTTTTGAATAAGTAATTTTTTTCATTTTTGGGCTCAAAAACATAGGTTACGACCCCTCATTGGAACGGGCTCGATGAGCTCGTTCCAATGAGGTGTCATAACTTATGTTTTTGAGACAAACAATAATAAAAATTAATTGGCGATTTTTCAGAATAGCGCTGGCCGGTTTTGGCTGTTACGTTGGGTAAAGGATTAACTATATGCCAACTATAAATAGCAGGGCATGTGCATAAAACATTTTCTGAGTAACTAAATATATTATTTGTTATCCAAAACCTGGGTTATGACGACGAGCTCGACCAGCTGGTTCCATTGAGGGGTCATAAGCTATGTTTTGGAAGCAAAATGTTTAAAAAATCTAAATTCTGGTTAGCGAATGTTCGAACAACAATGCCCATCTTTAGTCGTAACGTAGGTAAAAAGTTAAATTACAAACAATGTGATAGAAAGAATCCCAAACTCGTCACGATTTAACGTGAAATTTCTGAACCTCCTTCACTAAAACAGATCTGAGCGGAGGTAAACCTCGGTTCTAATCGAATTTAATACTCGGATTATTTACCTCGACTCAGATCGACTTTAATGAACGAAGTTCAGAAATTTTATATGCAATCGCAATTAAGTAGAAATCCTCTATTTATCGTACGTTAGGGAAGTAACTTAGATAACTTGGTGAGATGAAGTCCGTCAAATTTCCGGCAGAAAGTAGCTCATTATCGCTGATTTCTGCCAGAATATTACTATTTAGCGGAATCAACTCTACCCTATGTCAGCGGGAAAGATACTCTCAAACGTGCATGGTATTTGAAGAATGAAGATCAGATGCCCTAATGGTGCTATTTCCTTACTTCTGAAGGGTTGCAATTATTCTGGAATGAGTGAACTGTCGTCTCAGTAAAGTGTCCCAGGTGTTCGACAACATTCGCGGTGGTGGACGTACTCCATGCTGATTCGCTTATCTACGCCAATAAAAAATATGCTATCCAAATGTTAGCGTGGGGCCTTGCGAAACTGTAATTTAAGGAAAAATCGTATATCGATTTGAATGAGGCACATGATTTCGAATCGAAACGAATATCGCCGCTCTTGAAGTTGCAGATATTGCACCTTCTTTTTTCGTACAACCGCAAATATTATAAGTCTCCATTCGAGTGTTGTATTCAACGGCGACACGTCTTGGGAAAGTCAATCGAAGAGTGACTATCCCAGAACAGAATCTACAGTTAAAACGAGAAGTCCTGTCATGAACTGTGCGCTTTTCTAGGCTTAATTGCACGTAGGAATTGCGCGCAATTGCCATATCGAATGGCACCCAAAGCACGGCAGGTTCTCCTGGCTACTCATAGTAAACACAGGCAATTCTTCGGCCAATGGACCTCTCGGTTACCCGGAGGTCCATTGGCTGAAATATTGCTTGTGCACAAGCCATATGTACAGAATTTAATAGCCTTACTATGGTCATAACGCGCATATTAACGCGCAGATCGATGTGCTATTTGTTCGCATTTCATTGCAGGACTTCTCGTTTTAACTGTAAGCAGTTTCGGTCTTTCGGAAGCAAAACTTACTTGAATTCTTCTATCATCAGGTTTACTGCACAGAGGACCTAATGGCAGAGGGAGAGTTCAAGACGAAACACTTGTAGAGCTGAAACAGTTAACCGATTAATCGATTAAGAAATGGTCAACGTCTTGATCGATCGAAAAGATAATTGATTGATTAACCGTTACTTTTGAACTACTGTAGTTGCTCCAAGTTACGTGCTGACATACTTGTTCATTTGCATGATCATTATACTGTATCAGTAGCTGGAACTGGTCATTCTTAACCCTTTACCCATTGCCTGTAGCAGACAACATCTGCAAAATAAAGTCTTGAATTCCTAAAAATTTTCAATTTTTTTCTAAAAAACATAGCTTATAATCCCTCATTGGAACAAGCTCGTTCCAATGAGGGGTATAAAGCTATGTTTTTGAGACAAAAACTGAAAACATAATAAAATTTGAATGGAGAGTTTTGTATATAGAGCTGGTCGGTTTTGTCCTTTACGTTGGGTAAAGGGTCGATGCTGTAAATCATCAACAGTACGGCAATTATTCAGCTACCAATAAGAGCAAGTGATTAATGGGTTAACCAAGATTAATTCATGTGATCAATCGATCAAGAAAACCCTTTAGCCGTTTCAGCTATAGACACTTGGTAGGATTTTGAGGACATCTAGAGGATTTAAACATTCAAAATCATCGTGACTTAAACGAGTCCAATCAGCGTGAGGGTTTTGAATCTCATCACATTTCGACCGTTCGTAGGGCCCTGTGTTGCCGTCAAAGAACTGGCCTTATTTCTATAAGCCCATTTGTGCGAAATATTAAATTGTGAAAAGCACTGTAAATTCTTTTGTGCTATAAGGTCGGCGATTCTTTGTTGCTGTGTGGAGAAGTTAAGAATAGTATTTATCATTCTGCTTCAGCGTCTCCAAGTCATAACCAGAACCACCATCTCAATCCAGCAGAGAGCTTTTCTTGTATTGGTAAATCTAACGGTTTCTACGTAGATCCATCATCATGTAGCGAATATTATTTATGTGCAGCCAACACTGCTTTTGCTGTCTCCTGTGGTCCAGGTTTATATTACAACCCAACAACAGAAGTTTGTGACTTTGCAAAGAACGTTAACTGTCATATCGGTGGACCAACAGAAGGCCCAATTCACATTGTGACAGAACCTCATCATACAACACATTCAACAGGTGTGTCATATTAAACATACATTTCATTGTGAATATCCAATATTGCTTGCTAAACCTAGGTTCAGATTAATACCACACCTGGCTGTTAGCTGTCAAACTTTGCCTGGACTTTTCCATTTAGTCTTTAATGGCAGAGATAACTTCTGGTTGATTGTGTGTTGAAATTTTCTGACTTGACCTCCGTATCAACAACCCTTTATCTAACACCAATAGAATACGACACTTGGATTTTTCTTTGTGAATAGCACTGCATTTTCATTGTTGCCTCAAAATATACCACATGATCCTCGTTGGAACGCACCCAAGAAGCTCGTTCGAATGAGGGGTTATAAGGTAGGTTTTGGAGACAGATAATGAAAAAAATGAATGGAGATTTTTGTCATTAGCGCGAGTGGTGCTGATGTTACGTTAGATAAAGGGTTGGATAATGGTGTGTACCCTCGAATATTTAAATTTCTTTAAAAAAGAATGTCTAGAAGACACAGTCACCATAATTGCAATAAGACGAGACAGCAGTGAGTAGATGGATATTATTTTGAAAACAATGACATACGCCAGTGTGCTCCTTAAATCGGTAAAATGACCGAGCTTCATACGTCTGAAGTTATGTGCATATCACAGTTGTAATAATGTATTTGATTTAAAAAATCTCTAATCCTCCACCATTTCTGTAGATAAAATTCATCCAGAGAAACTGAGAGCAAATATTTTATTATCAATTGATATTATAAGTTGCCTCTGAAGACATAGAGATTCAATAACTGAATGGCGGTTTATAGATAAATGGATGTAATGAATCCCTATATACCCATGATGTTGTCAGAGATAACAATTTTGTCCTGCGACCTACAATAAAATATTATTTGAATATAGCTCAGCAATTCCAATCGAAGTTGTCCTCGTCAAAATGGGCATGTCGTGATAAAAGGTTATTCTTAGCATCCGGATGTGATAAGTGCGACGAACGGGAAAGAAACAACAGAGCAAGATCTTATCACCCGCGGGTACAGTACTGGATTTGGGAATCTTTGGATCCGCAGCGGTAATACACCAGAAACAAATATCCCTAGCTCGTAACTGCATTTTGAGAGCGTGAACACTGGCCAATTATTTAGGAGGTCAGACGATCTCAATGGATACCTAGAGAAATCGGTTACTTAACGCATCGCCACCATAGTTAAGGAGAATGGGACATTACCTGACAAAATTTTGAATGAAGCAACAATTTTGTTCCTAGCTCTTCTTCACGAAAAGGTATATATCCAATCTCCTCATAAATGTGTATTTGGCTGATTCCTTTTTCTGTACTGCAAATTGTTCGCGGTGCATCAAGTTGGAGATTCTCAAATGTTTCTGCTTTTTCAAAGGAACGGTTATCCTATATTATTTCTTCGTAATCAAAAAGGGGTAAAATAAAAGACTTGTAAAATATTTCCAGCGAGTTGTGATTTAATCTATAATTCAGACTGCGCAATCAGTTTATCATCGTAGTTACTTTGTTAATGACGCTTTCAGTATGAGTACCCCATGATCCAGTATTTTGGAAAATTAAACCCAAGCGTTTGTATGCATTGGTTCTTTAATTTAGTGATTTAGCAAGTAAAGGGTAGGATAATCAATATGGGAAGTTTTACGACTTATACACATTGTTACTGTTACTGTTGAATCCCCGCGGGAACCCCGGGAAATGAAGCGGTGCTTGTTTACTGTGGTAAACAAGCTCTGTTTCACTGGTAAAATAGGATCCAGTCACTAATGCTTGGGTTGCGAGTACTCTAAAATAGGCAACACGGGGTACACGTGATTGACTGACCTTGAATTTACCTCCATGTTGTGGTCATGATCAGCCATTGTGCAGAAGTATGTGACCTTAAACAAATGAATAAATAAGAAATTCCAGACTGAATTTCACTTGCCAGTTTCTGGGACAGTTACTAATTTTCAGTAGATCATCCTTTAATAAACGACCAGCCAATTGAACCAAACTTGGGTTTTCAACTACCAAGCACAAGGACGTATAGCATATATATATATATATATATGAAAAATAGTAGAGGACCTAGAACAGATCCTTGTGGCACTCCCAGGATCTCCCTTTTTGTAGAGCAATACCCGTTTATTACGATCGTTGGAGTTCGGCCCGTAAGATAATCTTTAAACCACTCCAGTTGCCTTCCTCTAGTGTCTATACCATTTATTTTGTGTATTGCACCAGCATGTCACACAGCCGAAGACCTTACTACTTTCACAAAAAATAAATCGAAAATCTTTTTCTTGATTGAGGCCTAGCAGTATATTATGATCGATATCGATTAACTGGTTAACAGTGCTGGAATAAACCCAGACTGAAGCTTTGTCAACAGATTATTTCTATCGAGAAAACAAAACACATGACGAAATATAATCTTTTCAAATACCTTACTAACACAACTAGTAAGGGATACTGGCTTATAATTACTGTTCTCGTTTACAGATGATTTTTTTATGTATCGATAGAACGTTTCGTGCTTCCAAATATCTGGAAATATACATTTATTTAGCAAAAATCTAAACAATTGTGCAAGTAGGTAGGCTAATTCAGTTGCACATAATTTTAGTATCTTATTATTAACCGTTTGAGCACCAGCGGCCGTTTTTCCGACCCAGAAACAAGATATGTCATACTTTTATTTAGTAGGATGGCTGCCGAGTTAAAGTGTGGGGTAGACCAATCAATATTTTGAACGTGCAGCCCTAAGGCTGCACGTTGAAAATATTAATTGGTCTATTCCCAAATAATAAATATGGACTCTTCCAGTTGCTTCCATTGAACTGACATGGAAAATACCATCATGGTTTAATGGGTTAATAATGGACTGGAGGCTTTACTGGTATCAAATTTAGATAACATCTTCTGTTTGCATATCGAACTCCCAATGGTAATGTCTTTAAACTGCACCTGTGAGAGTGGGCTAACTTGGATAGAGCTAGATTGTTCCGTGAAAAAAGGTATTAAGTATTTCACATACATCTTCAGGATTATCCACAACCGTGCCACCCTCAGGGTGCGGTGGAAATTACATATTTTTTTCTACACTGTTGACTCATAAAAATTATTTCAAGTATCACATCTACTCTTGTAAGAAAGTACGTGATTTCGCGAAAATATCCCGATTAGAGCAAATACTGGGTTGGAGGTGTGTTACCTCATCTATCTATGTTTTATTTTGTAGGAATGATTAGTGGCGGTGCTCACTTTTGTAATGGGAAAACTGATGGTCTCTATAGCGACCCCGCTGATTGTCATCAGTTCTATCAGTGTGCAGCTAACACGGCATTCCACGAACCTTGCGCTCCAGGCACAGCATTTAATCAGGCCCTGCGGATATGCGATCTACCTAGTCACATTGCAAACTGTATTCGAAAACGTTCTTTGGTATGAATACCTCGTATGCAACTTAAAAGAAGAAAATAAAATTGTTATGGTGTTTCTTTTTACTCTTCTGTGTATGCACAGCAAAGGCTGCTTTTAAGGATAGTGCCATTTTCGGGTGTTCCCATCGTATTCATTCTCAGATCAGAGTAAGCACTGCAGAGTTTAAAAGGTTGAGCAACCAACATTGGATTTCAAGTAGTTAAAAATGAATTTCAGTGTTCCTTATAAAATGTTGTACATGTAGCTCTTCTCGTGAATTAACACAGAATGTCAAAAAATGCAATTAACATCTCGATAAAAACGACCGAATGTAGAACTTTGTTACACGTAAGATGGAAAAATGACATTTGATCAATTTCTTTTTCTTCAAAGAAGGAACTAGCAAATGTTAGAACCTATATTCAATAACAGGTACTCAGACCACCAGTCAAATTCTGTAAGGACTTTGACATTGTTATGCACTCTTTGTTTACGCACTAAGCAAGGAGTTTACCAGCAAAAAAGCTTTTATGTAAGGTGGCGTATTTTTACTCACAAAGATATACCGATAGCGTAATAGATATTGCAATTAATAAATATTTAATTCACCTTGAAAACATTATCATATTAACATAATTAGTGGACCTACGCGACGTAGTCATAGATCACATTCGTGGTAAGTTTTAATTAACAATATGTTGTATGCAGACATCTGATAGTAAAGCCATCAAAGATATCAAAGATCCTGTCAAATCAAGTCTGGATTGAGAAAAAATGTCTTGTGAAGTTCAAAGAAAATAAATGTTTTGAGAATTTTTAGATTTCAATTGGATGGAATGTATCACAAAACGCGACTCGTTCAGGTTCGCTTTTCCAAATAACTGTTCTATTTCTTATCTGATTGAATCTAAAATCTGAGAACTTTCAAAAACTCATTCACTTCAACAATTTTGCAGAAAAACTTCTTTCACCCCTATATGAACAGAAACCTCCATCCACTACACACAAATGATGTCTGGATAGCGGCAGAATTCAGATACAGATGCCCCAGAGTTTCGCGTTTGGCTCCGTATGCACACACACCCCTATCTACCCTGATCTGTACTATGTGGGGCATGTGAAATATATTTTCACCATATACCAAATCACGCTGTTTACTCGATAACCACAATGCTTCCAATACCATAAAGATATTCGCAGGTGGATGTGTGTTTGTTGGGGAAGGGGGTGGGGTAGGATTGGGGGAAGGTTTTCCCTTTTGAATGAAATACCCACTAGCTGTATACATGTGACTGCCCGACTTCAAATTAACGAGAGACACGCGATCGACCGATTTGACTAACAAATGTGTGTCATCAACATGTTATACTCATCATTATTGGTACAATGAAGGTTCCCGCCCATCTAAAATAATGCCATTCTGGCGATTCCAGTTTTGAGGATATTTTCTTACAAAACGTTGTGTTGAGTGGGGTTTTATCCCCACATTCACATAAATACCCACCCCCACCCATACATACACGATACAGAAGTTTTACACTTTCGATTAAGCTCTTGATTTTGAATTTTGAATTAATTCCAACAACATGTGCATTGTGAATATGTACTACGCCTTAATTATCCCTCCTCCAAATAAAAAAAAGAAATCCTGCGCAACTGGGCAGTCGACCGCACCTGTTTGATACTACGATAACAATGAAATTATATAGACTTGTCAGCTACGGGATTGGGCGAGTTCCTCCGAATGAACGTGATTGGTTACCTAGACATCGGTGGCGATATTTGATTGGTCAGTGTACTTTTGAAGGCGGAAAGAAAAAAAACGGATTCTGAAAATTGAAATTTGAAGTTTGAAATTTGAAGTTTGAAATTTAAAGTTTGAAATTTGAAGTTTGAAATTTGAATGAGCCTTAGTTTGAAATTTGAAGTTTGAAATTTGATGTTTGAAATTTGATGTTTGAAGTTTGAAATTTGAAATTTGAATGAGCCTTCTGGGCTTTCGTAGGTATTTGTGTTGCAGATATCATCAGGGAAATATAATAAACACAATATTTCACTGCTTGAAGTAACGTACGATGTTTTTTCTCTCGTGGGATGCGGAGATTATTTTCACTCGGCTAGCGCCTCGTGAAAATAACCTTCCGCATCCCACTCGAGAATAAGCATCGTACGTTACTCCAACCAGTGAACTATTGTCTATTTATTTATTTAAAAACATCCGACTGAACCTCAGGGTAAGGGTACTAGTATTTGTATTCGATATATTTTGTAAAAAATTGTGATTATCAATATCAGGGAATAGTCAAGAATTAAACTAGTACATGAAGTGCCTGGTTTCTCAGTATATTAAAATAAAATTTTAAAACATTAAATTAAAATATTTAATAATAGAATATCTTTATTTTTTATACCTGTTACAATATTTTTAACTGAAGCAGGCTAGTTCACTGCAACGGCTGATTGATAAAATAGCTTGTTTGTCTTTACCTTCAAAGAAATGTTTCCAAGCAGATGGTCAGGTGTGATATGGATTCATGATGAAGGCAATTGTTAGATAAAAAAAGGTTTATTCTTAGGACAAAGGATATCAGTATGGCTGTTGTACAGATTCTTATTTTTTTAACCATTTTAATGTCCAATTAATACTAATCTCATATTTTTCTACAGTACTGGTAGAAACAGGATGTAGAATGATAGAGCCGAAATATTATTGTGGCTAAATTACATGTACGACTTAATTCCAATAGTACAGTGAATGCATGATTGATTAAATGTAAAGTCAGTTATCCCTTAATTTACATTGTTTCATTCGCACCCTGCACTACGAGGTGTCGAGTCTGTTCAATTGGAGATTCCACTTGAAATTTAAGAGAGTCTGTTATCCCAAGTGTGCAAGGGCAAAATTCACTTAGCAATGAATTTTGACAGAACAACTGAACCAGAGTCCATGGAGAGGTGAAATAATAATTCGGCCTTCCGCCACTGATTCAACGCGGTCCTCTCACGAGGAAGCACACATTAACCCAGGCATTCCCCCACTCTCCCTCCTAATCTCCCATACAGCATTCAGTCAGAAATTATTTCATAATTCACCAAACTTGACTCGTTTCCTCATGTCATTGCTCATCCAATTATCCTTCATGTTTCCACCCCATGTTTCCATTAGTTTCCCAAAGAGTCTTGTTCTACTAGGCAAGTATTTGGGACATTCTAGAATGATATGCTGCAGGATCTTCGTTTCACCTAAGTTACACATTTGGCACACTCTTTTCCTGGTATTTCCCGATTCTCCCCATCAATCCCAATGACTTGGATCTCACTTTAATGCCCCCACCCCTCCATCCTCTAACAAATGATCTATCCAAATACTCCTCAAAGGCTGGCGCATCTTTTTTATATAACCCGTCTAAACAAACCTTGATCTTAAATCCGGTTCGACAGTTTCTGTTACAATCCTCGAGCACGCTTTCCCTTATAAAGCTACTCTCCTGGTTCATGCCACTTCTAGATCTTCAGTCTCTATAGAGTAGTTTTCCATTAGCTCCCTCGTCCGCTTTATCCGCCCTGTTTGAATGTTATCGTTCTATGTATGGTTAAACGTCGTTTTGCACAATCTGCAGTTTGGGAGGTTTACCAGGTAATGTAGGGAGAATAACTTTCCCATGTCTCTTCTATCTTTAACTGGTATCCACCCAAATTCCCCTCTGACCTCTTCCAGTGAGGCTGCGTTACTTGATCCAGTTATCCACCGACCCGCATCATTTTGTAGAATCTCCAAGATACTCACTACCATTTGGCTTAGAGGAACCACATCTGTTCCATACGTTATACTTGGTAAGCCCACCCTCTCCGAAATAGTTTTTCGAATGAATACCTTGTTAAAGCTTATTTTTTTCAAGACGTTTTAACTGGTTGAGTATTCTTTGTCTAAAGTTTATCTGTGTGGTTTCGGTATATGCCTCTAACTGTAATACATGGATTATCCTCAAGTATTCATATTCGCTAGTTTCCGCCACTATTATATCCTTGCTTTCCTCTTCACCAATAGAGAATTTACCCATCCTCAAGTTTTACGACTCATCTACCCTACAGCTTTTGTTTTCGTTCAATACAAGTTGCCATTTATTCTCGTACTTTTCTACTATGATTAAGAACAGTTTTTGTAGTCCCTCTTCATTATCGGCTAATAAAATCATGTCATCAGCAAAGAAAACCCTAGCATTTTTTCTCACCGACTTTTACCCCATCTGCGCTTGCAGTCAACTCTTCCCCTAAATCATTTATATACAATTCAAACAGCATCGGAGAGAGGATGCGTCCCTGCTTAAGACATATCTCCATTGGAACCCTTTTCATTACGATGTTTCCCAAGTCAAGTACACTCTGCACATCTTTGTACAGTGGTTTCATGATATCAACAAAACTTCATCCGAATCCAAGATCCTCCAGTTTCTACCACTTTTCCTTCCTCCATACTCTTTTTTCACGTCAAGAAAAGCCATAAACATATTTTTCTTTTTGACTTTTGTTGATTCTGTTAGTTGTGATAGTGTAAACAAGTGGTCACTTACCAATCTCCCTTTTCGGAAACCATTCTGGATTTTACCCAGGAGTCCCCTTTCTTCGATAATTTTCACAAGCCTTCCGTGGAGAATCTTACAGAATACACCCCCAATCTTGCAGCTAACAGATATCCCTCTGTAATTATCTAAAACTTCCCTATCTCTCTTTGAGTATGAATGTCATCCTGCTTTCCTTCCCCTCTATCAGGACCTCTTGCTTTGTGATTGCCATGTTAAATACTGCTGTAAGTGGCTAAGTTTACGGATTCCGCCTCGTTTTAAAAACTCTTTGTGAATATCATCAGTGCCTGTTGCTTTGCCGTTCTGTAACTTGGTGATTGCATTTCTTACTTTCCTCACCTCAATTTCCCTGCATACTAAATCAAATAAATTCTCTTCGCTCTCCATCATACATTCTAGAGGGACGCCTCTACCCCCACCCCTCCCACCGTCTTTCATTTACAGCCCCCCCCCCCCCCAATGCCTGGTCAACACTACTTCCCTCATGCACCTTAATGCTCTATGTGGTATTGCCTATGTTAGTTTTATTTATCCATTTCCGGTATATATTGGAACTGATCCTCCCTCACCCCCATTTTCTTATTGATTTAATGAAATTACTATTTTACATTCTTATTTTAGTGTTTGATTATATTAATCTTTGTTCTCGGGTGCTCATATACCTCCTTAGCACGTTTAGTGGCGGCATCTTTTACCGCTTTAAGTTTTCTACGCCTTCAAAATGCAACACATTTTTCCTTTCTCTCTTTTAGGGCGTTTTTGAGCTCATTATTTCCTCCATATCCTGGTTCATTAGTCGTCACTCTAATTCGTCCTAATAATATGCTTTCCCTCCTAGCATCGTTCAGACTTCTGAGTTCGCCAACTCCTGAACGTTATCTCCGGTTAACACATTTTCTAGCTTTGAGTTTAAATTCTCCTCAAAGTGCCCCGGTCAGCTTTTTCCAGCTTCCAAATGTCCTTAAATACCACCGTCTGTGTTGCTATTCTATTGCCCTTAACCAGTACTGTTATTAGGTTGTGATCACTATTTAGCTCAAAATTTCCTTCGTCGTCTGTTGCAATGTCTATTAACTCCCTCCATAGCTTTCGGTTGGTGAGTAAAGAGTCGATTATTGTCTTTCTGTCGTTCCTTTCCCACGTCCATATAACCTTACACTTTGCATCCCTCCGTCCCCAATGTGTCTTTTAAAATTTTCCATTAATTCAACATAGGATCCCGTATTTTCCAGTTCTGTAATATTGGATCTGAGCGTCGTACATATTCCATCATTCCATTCAGGCTTGCTCCCTTCAGCTTCTAAATATACAACCCCAACTACGAAAACTTTTGTTTTTTATCTTGATTTTTACGCATATTATTTCGCTTTCTACTTGATTTGTTGTTTTCCCGTTTGATAAGTCTGTTATTCTCACAGTACTAACCCCTCTTTGATACATATACCTACACCCCTCACCTTTTCAGGCTGATCTCCCCACTCCAATCCACATATATCCCTTGACCTGGCCAGTCATTTCATCTTGTCTCATTGAGGCCTATCAAATAAACGTTTCCGTCCTCCCCAGGTCGTAATTTTGCTCACTTTTCTTCGGAGACCCCGAATGTTGATGTATCCTATTTTGGAAACGCGTGAGTTCTCCGGGGTGTTGTTCTCCTCCCTATGTGCCCCCTTCCCTTTTGTATCTTTTTTACATTTCCATCCATATATCGTTTTTGCATTTAAACTTTTCCAACCCACCCTCCCTTATGCCAAAAAGGCTCCACTAACTGCAACATGTTCCAATGGAACGCCTCTGTGCCCCATGGAATTAGATGGATGTCATCCCTGTTATACAAATCCCGCATACCCCAGAAAGTCCCCCAGTTGTCAATAAAGGGTACCCCATGGTCCATGCAGTATTTCCTTAATTCTTCGTTTACGCCAATAATTCTAGGATTCCGATCATTCCCTCCATTCATCACTGGGAGAAGCCGCGACACTGCTACAGTCGCATTCCCCCTATGCAACTTGAATCAATCCCTGTATTTATTCATAAGCTAAACTGACCTCCTTTCCCTATTACCACCGCTGGATCTGTCATTGAGCCCTTAACAATACCATCCTCTCTATCCCGAATACCCTTCACCTTGGCTCCCGGAAACACAGGTTAGTTCGGTTCAGACTATCCGGACCAAAAGCCACTCTATCTAACCCCCCCCCCCCTCCTACTATACTACTTCTCGCTACCACAAGTTTTCGCTAAGGCCTCCTTCTACTCTGTACGGATCAACCTTTAATGCACTGATTGATATCGCAAATCGCAGCCACCGCCTGATTGCATCTCATCCCCTGCTCCGACAACTCCTCAGGGCCCCGATAACTACCTGCCACTTCGAACACACTGAACCTATTTTTCAAGCCACATCCACCGCTGATCACACCTCTAATTTACTGTCATCTATCCTCCTTGTCTTTCCCTTTGTTGACACTCTCTCTTCTTTATCCTTTTCATTCGCAGACCCCCAACTACAAACACCGTTTTGTCTTCCTACCTCTGTCCCTTTCGGTTCCCTCCTCTCTACGGTACGTACTTTCCTGTTGACTACACCGTCATCCTCGACATCAAAATCCCTCTTCTTACAACAACCTGCCCTTCTCTTCAACTTCCAATATCATATGCTATCTTCATCAGGGTAACCAAGGGCTATACGCCTCATTTGACTTCTCCCTCCATGTCCCCCTCCAGCTTTGCATACGCTTCCAACAACCTCAGAATATTCAGACAATTAGACCCCCTGCCAATCCATCCTACGGCCGTTCTGTTACATCATTCAACACTGCTCGCACGCCTCTAGCTCCTGAACCTGTACCCCCTGACTGATACCAACCACCTGCACCCCAATTCTCGCAATAGTCACCATCGAAGCATCACCCTTGATCACAATAGCAAACGCACCGTCCATGCCCACACATTCCAAAAAACAAAGACAAAACGCAATACCCGAAAGAAGGTAACAAAAAAAAATTCGTTTAAAATTCTCAAAAACCTATGACCGATTAGCCAAGTCTTCAGATATTCTGGAGATGTTTTTGTCTTTGAACTCCATATACATGTATCTGCATTTGCATGAAGCTGTTATATTTTGACACCAATGGGACAACATCGGTACTTTGGTAGTTACGTTTCAGTGTAGGGATTCCACAACAGTATCAACCAGAAATGTCTGATGTGAGACACGTCATCGCTTTTAAGCACAACTGTTAGCATTACAGCAACTTTATCGCTGATTTGATTTTTTGGTAGCCTTTAAATGACGTTGAAATGTTTTCGACAATAACTTTTCAACGAGGTAACAGAACGCAACCACAAAAAATATGCAAGTTTTAATTATTTTATTGATGTATTCACTAAGGAAGAAGGAATGCTAGTTTTGTTATGTCTTAATTTTATTTCTTTTGATATAGCACCTTAATACATATAATCCTTCTTGTTTCACCTGTATCAATCTACAAACACCAACTGTTAATATTAAGATAACCTGAAATATAAACTAAATAATTAAAAATACTTATAAAAAATTCTGTCTGTTTTCTCCGTGAGCAGTATTCGCGAGTGCTTGTAAAAGTAATCTCCAAACAAGCAATATCGTAATTTATTGTGTTGCAAAAATACACTGTTTGAATATATATATACAGAACGACACACGCGTGTGAATGGATTAATCGATATGGCCTGAGTGCCAGAGCGGAAGGATAGAACGAGAGGCCCTTCCGTGATGGCACAAATTCCATATCGATTAACCCATTCACATGCGCGTGTCGTTCTGTGTTTATTTCATGGCTTCTCGTGTATAAAAACAATTATTAGAAGGACTCTCAACAATTCATTTGATCCCCTCAGCCCCCCCCCCCCCCCCCCCACCCTGTCGCCACGTCCCTGCTCCTACTTCATTCATACCCTTCTTCATTTTCTTTTTTTTTTTTTGATCACCTTTAATTCTGTTTGTGTGTTGGGGTTTTTTTCTGGTTTTTTTTGTTTTGTAACCAAGTTCATTGTAAATCGCCGTCACATTTGCCAATAATGTGAAATATGTTAATAGTGTGGAAACAGCTTAACATAAGCTTTTAGCTTTCTGTTGAATCCACAAATATGTATTTTATGTTCTATTATATAATAATGCAACTTGGAAATAAATGATATTTAAACGAATTCATTTGACAATACTATCAACAAAAACAACATATTTTATCGCCAACCAAATTTGCGAGGAGAACCCGGCGTGTTACTATTTCGTCCCCTGAGTTCCAATGTGCTCTATGTGCCAGTAGGCACATAGAGCACATTGGAACTCAGGGGACAGATTTCAGCTATCGCTAGCGATTCACATTTTAATTGTGTTGCTCAATTTGTAGAAAAATTCTAGTGAAATTTCGCTTCTATTTAAAAATCGTCCGTCATTTGTGCAGAACAATTTTTCGTTTTCCGCATGGTTAACTGTTGCTTTTGATGGGGGATTACAAAGAACAGTCGTGTAACAAAATGCAAAACGAATTGTGAAAACGGCTATGTCCAAACTTATTCAAACCGAATAGAACCTTTTTTGCTCTTGTGTTTCCGAATGAGGAACTGAAAGCCTAACTACAGTTTGTAAAAACAAAATGGGTCAGCAACCAGTCGTACGGAGTTTGTGTGAAATTGTAAAACTAATTAATAAACAGGTTATTACTTTTTGAGTTATATCAGTCTTGATATTCTAACTGTGGTTCCATGCTGATAACAAGTCTTCTCGGGCTGGTATCAAGGGTGGTATTTATTTATTTATTTATTTATTTATTTATTTATTTATTTATTTATTTATTATGTTTTGGGTGGGTGCATTAAATCAGGAATTACTGTAAAGAGAATTTTAAGTCAGATAATACATCCTCGACCATTATCTTGCCAAATACGTCGAATTTTAGGCACATAGTTATTTTTACCCTACAATCAACCTTCCACGCAACGTCAGGCTTCGCTCCTAGATTTACAGATATCGATCTGAAATTTGTCACCTGAGGTACTTTTACCAGAAAAGGGACATGGGGTGGTTTCCGATTGCGTTTGCTGTGGCATTAAGATGAAACCTCCAACCGCATTAAATCTGGGGGCCCGAAGAGCTAGTGGAATAATAGTGAACAGCACGGGGGCATCGGGCAGTTGTAAATTAGTGTGAGTTCGTCATACGTTTTGTTAGGATTGTTTCGGGACCTTCACATCAGTTTCTCCAGAAAATCGACTTTAATTTGAATATAGCTGTAATTGGATTATAGACAACTGATAGACAACTTCCAGATTGTGAGTTTGTTTTGTTATCCCTTTGCTACTGTATTTCTATTGCCAAGGAGACCTCCATCAGAGGAATAGGACAGCACACACCAGCTTGCAGTGATTATTCCATACACACATTCTCCCGCAATTGCGCTCATGGTAGTTTCCAATAGTTGGGGCGCAGATACGCGAGTACAGTCCATTTCTGACGAATTTTCCTGAGTAACAAAATTACACTGAGCATTGTCACAAACCCCTTTCAGAAAGTAATAGTAAGAAAATAAAAGGCGACCTATCACCACCCAATCACACACAAACAAGGCATTTTCACGATGGAGAGTTTCAAAGCAGTAGACTATTATTCCCATAATGTGATAAAAGGGCCAAAAGGTCTTGTACGCCAGGAAAAGCCTGTGATTCTGCAGATCACTCCGTCTAATGTGTTTCTGTTCCGTATGTTTTTTCTGTCTTTTCTTAGAACACCCGATAAAGAGAGTAATTCTTCAAATTGGATGGAGGTTTCACCAATTACACTAACCTGCGTCTTTTGCTCTGCATCTTCATATTTCTAATCTCTCATACGAAGATAAATATGTTTGTTCGCTCTGTAACCTGTGACAAACAAGAGACTTCAGTTTGGTAGATTCATCCCACACACATCCCTTTAAAGGTTTTCAGTATATATTGACGTAAACAACATTCGAAAGTTTCTACCGTATAATTTCTACTATTTTTATAATTCATTGCACAGGTTTTTGTGTTAAACCCTTGTGTATTGTACGAAGTCGCGTAATTTGTAAAGTCGCACTGGTTGAACAGTTAGTCGAGTTAAGTACAATATATACTACTCAAAGTTTTCTAAGCACCAAATATTTGACACATCATTGTGAAATTTGCTTGTGACATATTTGCGAAAGTTTTGGTGGATATAATTGAGGAATGTATTGAGATGGTCCCCAGTGTTTACATTAGCTCTTTTGACAGGCAGACTTTTCATGACAGTTATGGAAAGCATTTAATGATAGAATATGGCAAATGCAAATGTAAGAAGATATTTATCTGAGGCAGAAATGTGGCGGGCTGTAGGCATATTGGAGCAAGGGGCTACCTATCGTCAGGATGGTGAAGCCCTTGGTGTGCACCATACGGTGATCACCAGAGCCTGGGCAAGATTTCAGCAGTATGGCTCACCAGTAAGACGGCATGCTGGTGGCAGAGACAGGACAACATCTGCAACTGAAGACTGGTTTTTGATCATTCAGGTACGTAGTAACCGCTTTGCCACAGCAACCCAGCTTCGCAGTGACCTTCAGAATGCATCCTGGGTAAATGTTTCGCCGCAGACTATCCGGGCAAGGTTGCACGAAGGTGGTCTCCGATCGAGAAGACCTGTATTCGCATTCCGCTGTCCCAGAACCACCGCCAGGCACGATGTTAATGGGCCATGGACCACGTTGGACGGACCAGAGAAGATTGGCGATAGGGTATGGAGAAGACCAGGAGAGCGATTCCATGTAGCCAACATTGCTGAGCATGACCGCTATGGTGGAGGGCCAATCATGGTCTGGGGCGGCAACAACTGGGATGGACATACAGAGTTCTGTGTCCGTGAACGTGGTATATTGACTGCACAACAGTATATTGATGAGATCCTGGATGTCCACGTCAGATTGTATGCAGGTGCATTGGGGGATAGATTCATTCTGATGGACGATAATGCCCGTCCTCGTGTTGCCCATGCTGTCGGAGAGTACCGACAGAAGGAAGGGATTGAGCGTATGGACTGGCCAGCAAGATCCCCTGACCTCAATCCAATCGAACATGTCTGGAATGAGGTGCAGTTCGCTCCGTCAATTTTTTTGGCATATTGAAAAATTTCCTCTTTTACCAAAAATATCCATTTTCCATGGTTATCGTATTCAAAAGCTAAAACATAATGTCAAACACAAATAAAATCTTAATTTCTGTACTTAAATAATTAAAGATATAATTAAATAAAAGGTATATTCACTTTCCATAACAATATTTCAACTAAAACGTAAAACAGGTAGTTGGATGTACTTGGTGCTTGGCAAACTTTGAGTAGTATATATATATATAAACTCTCTTCTCCTTCCAATAACGTCTATAAGTGTGCGTGTCTGTGTTCTTACTATAGTAAATTTCCATAGGAACCTTAAGTGCCAACCACCACCCCCGCCTCCATTGGGAACTAACTGATTGGATCTTGAAAAAGACCGGGACGAACCCATTGGAGTGATGCTTTAAAATTCTGAAAGATCAGGATAAATATTCAGCAGTTACCCGATATTCAGGTATTGTAACACCTCTCCTCCCCAGGAACACTGTCAGGGCTGCTTTCTTTTCCAACTCTTCTATCAGCGCAAACAATGCTTCTCTGCTCAGGTGGTCCTCAATCACTGGCTCATAGGTCAGGTCCTTTGGAAGATTTTGGATCACTGCTTCATAGATTGGCTCCTCTCTCCTTCTTTCTCGAGAACAATCTCGTGAAGAACGTCTTGATGGATGGCATGATAGAAGAGTAAGATTGGGAAGCCTCGCGTGTTTTCCTTTTTTATAGACATTTCGCGGACGTCAAAGAACTAAACCGAAAAAGTTATTTTCTACCCTGAATTTGTTGTTGGTGTGGAAAATAACTTTTCAGATAGAAGTTTGTTCTCTGCATTCGAGATGAAAAGAGTCTTATTTAAAAAATGTCTGTGTCGTCCATTCATGCAATTGTTCAGTAAACTTTTTTGCATGAATGAATTCCCCATGTACATTTGTGAAAAATAAGGAGAAATCCTGTCACTACTTTTTGGCGAACTTCTGTGACATTTTTTCGTATACATTGTGTTTTTATTTGCTTGCTATTCAATGGATGTATCGAAGGGTGGTATAGGGCTCTTAAATGCAAATTTTGATCAGTAAACATATAGCGCGTGTGACCTGTCGCACAGTAAAAGAGACCGTATCGTATTCTTTTTTACCAACGTGCTGGGGACCGGCAGGGGAAAAAAGGAAAGATGTAGGGACTTTCCTATACACTGAGAAAAAGGTGTCACAACAGTTTTTACAGATAACATTAGCTGATATTTCAGTTCGATCTTTTATTTTGAGAGATCGGTGTAAACATATATACTACTCTGATGGCATAAGCGAATATTTACATCCTTCATGTGCGCCCCCATAAATTTGTTTGTAATTTGTCTCTTGAAGACGGTTCTACTGCAGATTGTGCGTATTTCATAATCTAATTCGTTCGATAGTTTGGGTAGGCAAATATTGGAAATAGGTCTAGAGACTTCGTTCTAGTGCGCTTTATTTCTAATGGATAAGATTGTCTTGTGATTCTAGATCTTATATTTGTCATCGGGAAGAAATTATTAAATGAGACGGGTAGAGTATTGTTATGCCAATCATAATCAAATAACAGTGACTGCACCTTATATTATTCCTCTACCTTAAGGATACAATCTCCGAGAAACAGGGGATCAGTGTGAACATTATACCATTTGTTGTTTATTATCTGAATGTTTCGTTTTTGTAGAAGGGAGAACTTCCTAACAGATTTAGAGTTACCCCATGTGTGTATACCATAGGCTATATAACGATGAATACGCACATAATATAAGGTTACCATTGCTTCGCGTGGTGCTATTTGTTTCGTTTTATTTAATGTATAATTTACTCGGGATATTTTTGTATATATTTGGTCAATGTGATACTTGTAAGATGATCAGCCATCAAAATTCCCAAGAATTTCAAAAAAGTTTCAGATTCATTCTGCCCCACCCTGTTTATTTTATGTCCACTGATGTAAATATTATGATTCCTGTGTTGGATTTATTAAAATATATTTCGTTTTCTTTGCAATTAGCATGAGTTGACTAATGGAGTACCATTCAAAGAATTTGATTAGTTCACTATTTACGTAATTAGTCAAATGATTAATATCTTTGCTGGAGAAAAATGCGGTGGTATCACCGGCAAAGGACAGGATGGGTAGGAAAGTGGAATGGGGCAGATCATTAACACATATTAAAAATAAAATTGGGTTCAACATATACCCCTGTGGCGCCCCATAGCGTAGTTCGGCTTTGCCGGATTCGTTTTCCCTATAATTAATGTATTGAGTTCTATTTGAGAGATAGCTCCGAAACCAATCATAACTAAGTCCTGTTATGCCATATTTGTCAAGTTTACTCAGTAAAATATCATGGTTTATGGTATCAAATGCTTTGGCTAAGTCGAGAAAAATAGCTAGGGTGACATCTTCATTCTTTTTATTGTTCTCCATGACCACATTTTCAATAAGATGCATTCCAGGATGTATAGTGGTGTGTTTCTTCCTAAATCCAAATCGATAGGGATTAAAATGTTGTTTCTATCCAAGAAACTAATAATCTTTTATACATTATTTTTTCCAAAATTTTGGAGAAAACAGGGAGTATACTGGTCTATAATTACTAAAGTCTCGGTTATAACCGGATTTAAATAATGGGATTACTTTGGCTATTTCCGTTTGTGTGGGTACTCTTCCCTGATTGAACGAGTTGTTTATAATGTGTGGTATTGGCTAGACTAATAGGTCGATAGTGTTTTGAGGAGGCTTGTTGTTATGCCATTACAATCCTTACTACACTTGGTTTTCATATCTTTTACAGTAGAAAGAACGTCGGCATTAGTAGTTGAAGTAATATAAAAGCTATCAAGGATATCATCGTTCATATAATCAAAAAATGATTTATTCGACTCCACAGTTGCCACCCTGGTTCGCTTACCTATATTGTTGAAGACATTATTGAATTCCTGAGCAATGTTACGTGGACCGTCGATTTTATTATCTGTTATTGAAGTAAAGCACTACCGAATGTGCTCCTTGCCCTTTTGAATTGTCAGTACTTGCAAAATATGCTTTTCTATATCCAGATCTTTTCTTTGGTAGCAAATCGTTTGAACACACTTTTTCATTTAGAAATTTCAGTCTTTGAGCATTGTCAAGCAGGTGTTGTAATTCCTGGGTTTCCATTTCTTCAGCCCTGAAAAGCGCTACCAACTGTGAACGTTTTGATTTCTGTGCGACTTATGGGCATTTTGTAACACGAACGATCTATTTTAGCATTCCGCTTATAGGCAAATTTAGGTATAAAAACTAATGCCGGTATTTTGAATACCGCTCTTTGAATCTCGATTTTGCCATTTTTATTACAGATCAAATAAAATTTTGTTGGATTTCAGTGTAACGTAATTCGCATCTCAACACCGTTAGGGAGATATATCTATTGAGAAAACATCCAACGTATGTCCACCAGGAGTATCTGAATACCACATTTCACTTGTAGCCAATTGTGATTTTTTCACATCTGTTGAATTACTCAACAAGTTTTCCAAATATGCAGGATATGGGTACATGTCTGTATTCCTGGTCATACGATTGCCATTCAACGTGGCATCATTCTTCCTGAACATGCTATGGAAACACTTATTAATGGGATCATTTTGTGTATCTGGAGCTAAAGGACTTCCATCTTGTTTAGTACTTTAAACTTGTAATTCTAAACTTGAAGCTCGAAGATCCAACCATTTGGTGGCTTGTCTCGGAACTAAAAATTCAATGGGGGAAGCATTGTTCAAAGATGCAATTGGAAATGTTTGTGTGACTTTATCTGGATTAAAACTGTTACCAAAGTGTTTGCAAGAACCGTGCAACATCATGATTGATCAAGAGGTCTTCTACGAGATGGCATTCTCACTCGTGGCCTAGAATCAGACTGACAGCCTTGGTTTCTTACCACATTTTCTACTTCTCACAGAATCTGCCATGGGAGTCAAAAGATGCTTTACATGTGTAACAATTGCTTCTTTGGGTGATTTACGTTTATGTAAAATGTATTTAGCAATTGTTATCCCTTGTTTCAAACCTTCACGTTTTAAAGTTTGAAATGATTTATTGGCTATGGGTTTTACCAATAGTATGGCCGTTCTCGATGCTGTGCGAATAATAGAGCCTAAACCAGAACCATGCTGCCTTGGAACACCTTGGTGCACAGGCATCATGTTTTTTACATGTGTAATTTGTTCAGTTGTATAAAATGCAACTTCAGCTTCACTACAGTTTTCCACTGAAAACCTGAATAGGTTTACCAGTGTTTCATTTACATTTATACTCATCTGATCAAAGTAAGATTTTGGTAATGTACATTATCAAATTCTTTGTGAATGTGCTGACACTCTTTCCGTGTATCAAAATGTTTTACCCGAGCCAGTAGGACCCGATATGAACAAAATACAAGGGTGTTGAAACAATAAACATTCACTCGATGCCATGATTCTAGAGAAATAAATAATGAGGAATGGTATCAGTGACTTGTATACTCAACTTCCATGGCTTCCTCGTACCGCTTGGGAGAATTTTCCGTAAAGATGGTTTTAACTCGAATATACGTTCTGCCTGATCTAGACTGATTTGAGTAGGATGTGAACATTGCTTAAATAGGTATGTGACGACATCTTCATTTTCTATCGCCTCATCCCGCCTTTCCCTCTTACATAGGTTTATTAAAGTATCTTTGTAAAATGCACGTACGAGTTGTAACCCACAACGGAACTCATCAAATATTTCTTGTTTCTGAAACTGAGTTTTGATCAGCTGCCTAGTGATGGGTTGATCCCCTGGTGTAATCGAATGAAATGCAAACAGTAAGGATTTACGACTGAGCTTCTCTTCTAATAGACGACTACCCTCGTCCTTGATTGAGATTCAAATGAGAGTGTTTCAATCTGTCTCCACCTCTTTTGCCCCACCAGGATAATCATTTTCGATTTTACTGATTGTAACCGTTTACTTAATTCACATTTTGCACACATGGTGTTTGTAAATGATGACTTCACATCATCCATGATCATGAATGCAGATAAAGTATTGGAATCAGGGAAATCGTCTAGACACTTGTCAATCTTTTTCATGATGGAAAACAAGGTCGTGCAACTTAAACCCACAATGCATGGCAGCTAAACCTTTATCGGAAGCTGTTTGCATACAAGTCGGTGGATGGTAAAACTGCGAGGTTGTTATTAAATTAACATAACCACAATCTGGGGAAAATTGACATGCTCTTGATAGGGATTAGCATGTTCTACCTAATTGGCCAAACCCTTACCACAACCAAAGTATCTCACTGCACCTTTACCTGTGTAGAAGAAACCTGTTTTAGCCATACATTCTTTTTTGTCGAGAGACGTTCCGCTTCTGATAAAAACTTGGGAAATGATGGATCGAGTGAAAGAGACATCTTATCTGCTCAGCTGCTGAAGTGCAAATGAGTCTATCTCCTTTTTTATCCATAAGGCAGGGCGTAGAAATTGTTGACCAGGAGCCGCTTACTGATCTAAATGTTTTGGTTTGCGCTTCACTGGTGACTTCTCTGTTTTTGTTGCGTTTGATACGATGCTTGTATTCTATGTTAAGTTCCACATTCCACAGTGGACTAAAAGTTGATTTTCTGTGTTGTGTTGTGTTATAATTCAATGTGATGCCTTTCACTTTACATGTTGTGCGTTCCTACCATCTTTAATGTATTTGTATCCATACTGTTTAGGTCCCAAATCAACAAATTTTAGCATCGGGGGTATTCATCAGTCGATTTCCCTAATTTGCTATCCTCGATCTTGGATTCTGAAGGGATGGATTGTGTATTTACACGCAACTGTCTGTATCGTAAAATAAGACCCGGGCTCCAAGTAATTCCAATACCTTCTACAATTCCAATCGTGCATAGGCAGTGATAAAGGATGATAAGACGACATTAGCTGATGAATGTGGGTTGTAAATGTCTGCAGCTGCTTCGTAACTGACAAGGACGAACTAATAATGATCAAACAATTGCACGTTCTTTATGATGACATCTGGGTTGGTGACTAACTCAAAATACTTGGACGGTTCATGAATATATTCTGTCTTGGTCTTGGTGTTGTTCTGTGCATTTTTTCCCATAAACAATTCAACATGATTTTGGCGAATTTACGTTGCCCGGGGTTTTTCTCTACATGTTCTGCCTCAAAATATTCCTGTTTAAATTTCTCTTGATCAGTTTCCGTCGTCTCCCAGCCAGGATACCCGCTAGCTTCCTGCTTCATTTTTAAATATTTATCGACATATCCCATGTAAATGCTACTAGACCACTGTTCCCCATACCAGATATGGAAGATATTGAGTATTGTGTTTCCCTTTTCAAGTGGTTTAAACAGCTCGACTGTGGTACATGTCCCTGTAATGCGACGTCCCTTTGGTGTGTGATTGCAGTGTTCTCTGTCTTGTTCAACACGCGTCCTTCATAGAGTAAATACCGCATTTGATGGAGAGAACTGGCAGAAACTTGGCATTTCTCTAGCCCTCTATACTGGTGGATAATGCCGATGCTTTCTCGTGTCAGAATCTCAGTGTGGCCTATTGGATAATCTCTATGCTTGTTGGCAAATAGATAGAGTGAGCAAACGTCTGTGTATTTAATTTCTGTCCCTGGTTCTACCTTGTGGTACAATTTGATGGCATTCGTCCTTCCTCCAAATAATGATTTCCTTGTAGTGTGGTTCATGTGTGGAAAATAGGTATTGACTCTGCTCTGAAATTCTGAGAGTTCTTGTATTCACCATCAAAGTCGTGTTCCCATATGACATAAACTGCATTTCCCATTTTATTTAAATATTCTCACCGTCCCATGGTCTTGTCATAGAATGTCGTGCACATCTGTAGAATGATGGGATTTTTGGCAAATCTGTCAGGATAAAACCTTGGACACCCATGCCATGCCACATACATCCATAAAATTCAAAAACGGTATTTGTTTCCTTGCGGTACCCATCAGGGTGATACTGCCCAGTTTGCACTTCTCCACCACTGAGTGCATGTTGTATTGTATATTTCCTGTTGCGCAATGTATTGCAGATATCTGACAGCCTTCATGGAGTACTTGATTTTGTTGGGATAGCCCATGTCTGGAATAATGGATGCTTCATGTTCTTGCATTGTGTTCTTTCTCCAAGCTATATTACAGACGCTGGCTAAAGTGTGAGCTTCTTTGAATGGGTCGATCCCGTCACTATCCAAACATTTCTTTCTAAATTCCCCACAACTCTAGAGAAGGATATCAACATCAGATTGGCAGTATTGTTCCATATCAATATCAAAATCAAAGATGGCGTTCCTTAATATTTTCTGAGTGTATCACTTGAAAAAATCTTATCTGGCTAATGGGGACTTGGAATCCGGCATGCAAAATTTCGAATCCAAATAGGAACCGTGATAATGGTTGTACTCTTTCTTATTTGCTAAATGTAGGAAATATCCCTTGGCTAATTCAGTAAGCCCAAATGTGAAGGGGAAAACTGCCAATCTCATGGTGAGGTAACTTCATAATTCCTTGATTTTTACCCCATAAGCCTCAAGAAGAATAATCGTGTTTCCATCCATGATAAGATTCGGTATAGCTATTTTTTCAACAAGATGCGTCAAGATGAAATGGCCCACAAATCCCGTAAATTGTGGGAAATGGCTGTAGCAGCCCGATGGACACCGCTGAAAAGCCAGTCACAAAATCTCTGTAATGTAGAATCCGCTTCAAACTTTTTCACCCTCTCGCCACCATAAGAAAAGAGTCAGGGAGCACATTGTTTGCCAATACACCCCCTCCCCCCGAATACCCTGTTCACTGGCACAATGAGCAATACAGAAATTGGGATGTGAAGTCCTGTGCCTTGAGATGTTTCAAAGTCAAAGAAAATGAAAGGCACTAGTGGTGGTGCTAGCGGATGGAGATGAATTATCATACTTTGGAATGTAACACTGGTGATCAGACTCGACAACTTGTACTGCCTTTTTTTCTTTTCCTCACAACTATGGTCCCTTTGGTTTTTATGTACTCCACTTTACAGGTATGGCAGTATTCAACTTTGTCACAGATACTATTTTCTTCTTTCCCTGATTTACTTTTGTGGCTTTGAAAGCAACTCTAATTGTTAAAAATTCAGTTACCCTTGCCACAGGTCACCTTTTGTTCAAGTACACGTGATGTGGGAGCATAACACTTACAACCTTGAGGGCATTTATGCTTTTCTTTATTTACAGTACCTACATTACGCAATTCAAAATAATAACTGCAACCCAGAAAGCTTGTAATGGTGGTAATGATATCATAATGCTGGTCATGGTGGTAAATGTGAATCACTTTACTATCCCTGGTGGTGGTTTAAGGTTCAAACAACAAACCTGATTTGACAAACTGTCCATGATTTTGATAACACATTCAGGATAATGCAGGTCTTGAATCTTTCGGTATTCATTCCTCCATTCCACACGACGTGTTATATTCAAGATCTGGTGGATCCATCAATGCCATGGCTTCCCTTTCCTATAACTTCATTCCCTACTAACGAGTTTTTCTTCATTTGTTACGCTAAAGTTCTGTATCTTCTTTATCAGCATAACACTTTCCCACTACAACAGCCCGAGCGAAACACATGGAATCTTTAACATTATTAATTTGAACAATACTCTTTTCCCCCGTGTCATTTTGTCAACAGAAGTAAATGAAGCAATGTGTGGTGCTTTTCGCCCAGACACTTGTGATATGGAAGTTTCGGTGACTTCCAAACTCAAACCCCCATTATGAATCATAAAGTTTTTATTTGATTGTGTAACTCGTTCAACTTCATCTAACACAAGTTTACCAGTGAGAGATGAAGATTTCATAAATGGAATAAAAATACTTAATTTCAGCTCTGTGTGATCGATGCACATCCTCATGTAGTCAATCTCTTTACTCTGGCATCTCTCTTTTACATCTTGAAGTATGGCGTCAAACAGGTGTTATGTACTGTTGTCTCGTAATTGTAAAATAGTCTCTGATGCTATCTGCTTTTCTTTTGTTTGCCGGTTTTTCAGTTTCTTCTTCCTTGGAATCACTATACGGTACAAGGCTTCTCTTCATCTTTTTCTTGAGCAGTCTTAAAATAAGTTTGGCCTCTTTAAGAACAAACAAGCAGGTGATCTGAGGGATTTTCGAGGCCCTTTAACACCATCTCTCCAATACACTAAGTGTGTATTGAAACCACTTTTGTGCCAACCTGAAAAGTTACCTTAACATTTTTTTGCAGTTACTGTGTGTTTGTAAACTTACAGTGCACATTACTTACGTTAACAGAACTTAAATGTACATTGCAAGTTCTGTCAAGTTAACAGACAAACCTTGATAAGGTTTTTTTGTGTGTATGAAAAAATGGTAAAGGTAACTTTTCAAGTTGGTGCAAAAGTGGTTTCAAGACACACTTAGGGTATGGGGGAGATGGTAAAAAAGGGCCTCGAAAATCCCCTCAGATCACCTGCTTGTTTGTTCTCAAAGAAGCCAGGCGTATATTCCAGTTGCTCATAAAGTTCAGAAAAGGTAATGGTGATTTTTTTTTTTTGATTTTTTGTTAAAACATAAATTGAAGCAAACCGCTAAAAACGTTTAGGTGTTTCACAGCATCGCCTTTCGGTTGTTCACAAAATAATTTTATCAATGATAAACTTGTGTGAACAACCGAAAGCCGATGCTCTGAAACACAAAAACTTTTGCAAGTTAACTTTTTCTGTTATGCAGAGTGCTGTTTAAATAAGTTATGTCCGTTACAAACTGGCACAAGGGAGAGAGAATTTTAGACATAACTCAGATTCGCTAAGGGTTGAAAACTAGGGACGATTTAAAGCAGGAACCCTGGTACCTGCTACCCGCAGGCTTTTCTTTGAATCTTTGAATCAATACAAAAACCGAATCAAGTCGTGATTTTAGAAAAAATATCGCCAGATAAGAACAAAGGTCCTGTGAGCTTCGCTCTTGTTTTGTATTACAGTGGAGCACCTCTCTTTCCAGTGTGGTGGCTTTGAAAAGAGTTACTTGTTTATCTCAGTGATTGTAATTTTTACACCAGCAAACTTCTCCCTTGCATCTTGCAGGCATGAAGTACATCATTCTTCGGCTCGCAATTCTTGCACTGTGTGTGGCATCTGTTATTAATCTCTTTAAGAACTCCCTCGGATCTCTCCGGATTTCATTTTAGATTAATGGCGACAGACGCTTAACGCCAGCTCGCCTTGCAAGCGATTTCAAATTTGAAGTTGAAATTCTGGATTCTATCTCTCTCTTCTTCACGCTTCGCCCAAATTTTCTTTTGCTGATCTCGATATGTATCCCTAGTTGTATATCCATGGTTAAAACGACAGAACTATCACCCCTCAAAATTTATACGGAGCAATGACGGACGTTTCAGAAACTTTCTTCAATCTCGACTCGCGAAGCCAGCTGACAGTGAAAAAGTGAAAAGTGTGAAATGTGTTTGTTTCAAACTATAACACTTTATAACTTACGTTTCACAGAATGGATTTTGCTCGGTGTTAACATGGGTGGTTGTCAACTGGTGATTTTCGCTGCAACCATTATTTCTATGCATTGGAAAAAATTTCAAGCGTACACCATCCGAAAAGCCTGTAGTCCACTCTTTTTAACACCACAAACCACATGAAATTCCATTCAGGTATTACAAAGATATGAGGCTTGAAAGTCAATGGCATGAAAACATATTTTCATCGTTTAGTGGGAGGTTCATTGACTGCATGCGAAAAAAATCACAATTTCAGTTATATTCACAGAGCAATCTCACCGTTATGTATGGTTATTCTCACAACACATATAGATAGATGTGTGCAGAAATCTTTTGTGATGAAGGGATATCAACAAATAAAAACATTAGAACTCACGTTCTTTTGCTAAAAGCCTGGAAAGTTGGTTTGGGTTTTTACACTTGTTTTCAGTTCAGTCATAAGTGTTATCACTCGATACGCAGAGTAAAATCATAAAATTGAAGTGTATTTAAAGCGTGAGCTCGGCGTTACTTTTGATTTTTGTCACAGACACACATAGATAGCCGTAAAGTTCATTTTTTTCTGATGAAGAGGATGCCATTTTTAAACAGATTAGAACTTGCATTCAATCAAAGTGGAAACGCAGGTAAGGTGGACGGATTGACTGCCTCCATTGACAGGTGTTTTCGGCGACAAGCGTTGCATATATAAAACTGCACTCAGTGACATCAAAAAAAAGTATTGATTTTGTGGCAGTGTATGATGCAATGCGGGATTTACACCCTGAAATATTCAAATGAAACAGCATTTTGTTGAAAACATTTTTTTTTATCGGGACAAACATATTTTCCCAAACATATAAATTTAATAGTGCGTAAAGCAGAAAACAAAATAGAACTCACTGCTTTTATACAGGGCAACAAACACACTTTTGCCAATCAGACAGTTTTTCTCGTAATCAAGTGGAAAAGTCAGTATGTTTTTCTCCCACAGACGTGGTGGGTATATAAAAGAGAAAAACGAGGAAGGGTTTTTTTATTCAATTGTGCAATTTGACTAACACAATGACTAGATACGACTTAACAGGTTTCATTGATCTCATACAATTTTATAATGGGAGCTTTCACCCATCTCCACATTGAAGAAAATGCAGAGGGCTTTAGAGAGATGTATGGGACAAACAACTGACTTTGCTGCCAGAGAAACTCACCATACCAACAAAGTTAACACCGCCAGCTAATCCCATTCAACTTCCAAAGCCACCAAAAACAGCGAGGCCTTCACGCAAGTGATAGAAATAGTCAGAAGATAGTATTCAGACAGAAGATGAGAAAAAAACCCAAATAGCGCGATGAGAAAACATCTGTTCACTTTGGAGGACTTGGCAGATATGCAACTAAGATACGCTCGTCAAAAAAGTAACGACTTTTTTCAAGGCTACCTAAAGGATTCAAATGAGAAGCACTTGTATACATACGCTCACAAAAAATATCCAAGTCTCACTGAGACACAACTCCTTAGCTCACTTGACTTTCACACTTTTGGGGAAAGGAGCATTCTAACATTCTTCTGGCAACAGGATCGAAGTCCACCATGAAGAGAGGGTTGAGAAGAAAACTTCATTTGCATTCTGCTTTCTCTCTTCCAGACATTTCTTCACATCTCTCTCTCTCTCTCTCTCTCTCTCTCTCTCTCTCTCTCTCTCTCTCTCTCTCTCTCTCTCTCTCTCCTAACTCAGCTTCAGTTACATTCTTATACTTAGCCCAACAATGTGATCGCAAACCTGTTTTTTTTCAATAAACTGTTTTGCGTTGTGGTTGGGAAAATCTCGTGCAGGATTCTTACTTTGCTAATCTAATATGCGAAAAACATCTTTATAATATGTAACTGTTTCACATTGTTTGTAGTCTATTTTTTTCTCACCGAGAAGATAAAGACATGAGAGAATTCAAGTATTAGTCCCCAATAGGTGGGGTGGCAATCTATGGCAATTTACTATAAGAAGCCCCTTAAACGGTCGGTACTCTGGCCGACTATGGGAATTTACTTTAGCAAAAACATCCTTTGTTACATGTAATTTCCCTTTACTCATTGGAGGAGGGGAGTTTTTTTCAATAGTAAATTCCGATTGCCATCCAGAATAGTAGTAAGGAATGTGATGGACGGGCCTGTTTTGGGGGAAGGGGTGGTGGAAGGGGGTATATGATGTAATGTTATTAAAATGTTACGTAAGGTAATTAACATGACTTCAATAATTAATGTAATTAATGAATATTTTTTAATCACTTTAATTAATAACTGTTGCATAATTAATTTTAATTAATGAATATTGTGTAATCACTTTAATTAATGAGTGTAATTAGGGTTAATTATAAAAAATTAGTATATTAGTATATTAATAAATGAATTAATAATGTTTACGTCAATTAGTACATACGATCTATATTTTTTTAAACTCACAATTTGGGAGAGATATTATTAGATAATAAATTATATATTTAAAAATAATATTGACGTTCGTATATTTCGATGACCGTCAGGCATTTGTATGAGTGATTTATTCACGTCTTTGTTAAACAATTATGACTCTAATTAGATCTAATAACTTGGCGTGCGCCCCAGATATTAATAACATAAATCTATTCTTCTCATTTTTATGGGTGTAATTAAAGATTATTGGAATCTCATTAAATAAAATGATGATCTCATGCAACTGATGTGTCACCCTCAAACTGAACATGAGCGAAGATAACGACTGCATTGTGTCGATTTTTATGGTTGTAATTAGATCTAATAACTTGGCGTGCACCCCAGATACTAATAACATAAATCTATTCTTCTCATTTTTATGGCGGTCATAAAACTCCCACTTTTATTACGCACATAAACAAATCACACGACAGTCACTCAGCACTAAAAGTATCATTTGTTTTGCAAACGCACTGTTGGCAACTCGAGTTTCATTCCACATCGTATCTACCACGTTGCAAGTAATCAAAATGGGAAACAAAACGTTTACCTGTGAAATTTGTGAGAAAGGAATTTCATCCAACGACCACAAAAATCGCCACGACGCTACTGCACACGGGGAGAGGCTTATACGCCTGTACTCTGCCCGAAGACTTTCAAGAGAAAACCCATCAAGAAGGTACTTGTAACTGTCAGTTTTGTGTTTCAATAGCAAATTCAACAAAGAGAGGCAGTGTACATCGTACAGACGATGATGTCAAAGAGTTCCAGTGCTCGTTTTGTCTAAAGTCCTATACTCGGAAAGATAAATTACAAAAACATATGGAGAAATGTCAAATCTCGACATTTAACTGTGCGACTTGCGGGGAGAAGTTTCAACAGCTGATTCAACTTTACCATCATAATGCCATTAGAAGTCGTAGAGATGCATAACTCGATGTCGATTGACTGGAGGAGGCGTAGGTGGAGGAGTGGCTGCTCATCTGATAAGGGGGGTCAAAGGAGGTTCTAGGGAGGGGTAAAGGAGAAAAATGAAAATTTTAATAACCTTAATTGCTATGAAGTAGTCCCGCTAATAAGTAGCATATGTTCATTTAATTTTATATATTAATAATTTTTGTTAAAGAATCTATAATTTATTTTTTATTGCACAGGACAATTCTCGAAAAACAAAATGGCGAGTCAGTTTGGCAGAAATACATGTATATGACATGCATCAATTTATTCATGGCAGTCTGTCTCTTATCAAAACAGGACTTAGGTGTTTATCAGTTAATTATGCTCCACCGCATTTAAAATTAACAGAATCGAGTTGATGTCTGACCTCAATGGTGATGACAATAATAACTTATAAAAATTAAAAGAAAAGCGCTAAAATTAAGGTGATAACCCTACGGCCTGTTTTTAATCATACAAAAATTACACCCACGGTATCGTGTTTTACTAGCCTATATCAAATGTTTTATTTTTGGATGTTTACTGAAGAATAACCCAGCCATCTAAATAAAAACATGAAAGAGCTACCATTCCCTAATTGCCCATGTGGGGGAGGGGGTCGGTAGCATTGTGTACTAAGGCTTACTACCTTCAGCCAATGATAACCTTGCGTGGAACTTTGACAGTTGTTGGCCTTTGCTCGATGGTTTTATTTGGCGTCCTCCAACTGTCATTAATTAAATAAATAAATAAATGAAAAACTACCATTCTATCATTAGTGTTTTGACCTTTATCCAAAAATTTATCATAACACGCCAAGCCCCCCCCCCCCCCCCCTCCTTCCATTGTACATGTTTTGTGGGGAAAAATCAGCAGTACCCTCCTTTGCATACACCTCTTACTGTAAAAATGGTATAAATGTTGTTACCCGATCAGAAAAATGGTAAAAGGATTCGTGACTTTGTATACGGACACAATTCAGACTCCCACATTATGTCCTTGGGCAAGGCATTCAACCTTGATTGTCCACATGGGGGCACGATGATGCAGAGTGCTAAGGCATAATGCTTGTCGATGGTATGCATGTGTTCAACCAGTCTAACTCTGCCTGTGTGGCAGAGCGGATTTACGATGTTGTTTAGCCATTGTGCATAAGTATATGACCTTAAACACCAATAAATCAATGAATAATAATAAGGTATGGACAATGTGGGATTTGAAATCCATTAAGACCTGAATAATTTATGAATCAGCGCGTGTTATTTGATTCTAGCGAGTGCATTGACAGTGGCTTCTGAACCTCTTTCTGGAAGAGGACTGGGAATCGTGCATAATTACAAAAATTCCGTGCTTTATTTAGAAATCTGGGCGTATTTATGGTGGAGCCGAAATTCCAATTTACTAGCACCCCCTCACTGACAAAAACATGAGTAAATTGTGTACGTTCAATTATAACTTGAACTTGAAGTCTAGGTGTAATGAAGTAGCGTATTTTCTGCAGACATTCTGTTAAATTCCGACATAGATTTATTCATACATTTATTCATGTAAACGCAGCTGTTTTACAAACCTGTATAATTTTGTTTTCAATTGAGTAGAAACCGGTATTTGATAGTTACTGATATAACGCTCTGATTAGCATGTTTAATGGATCTAACTACGCCAGCCCGACCCATCCTTTCCCCACCATGATCACAACATATGTTTCAATTGACTCCCCGCCCATAGTGGCATACAAACTACCTTCACTCACCACCTGCTTTCAGTCTATATCGATCATACAGTTCGTGTCGAAACTAATTACGTTCAAACTGTTGTTTTTTCAGGGGGGTTTTTTGCATCTCCTTACAGCGCAAATCAAAATGAAATCTGATTCATTGAACCATACTACAGCACATGTCAAAATTAATTTTTGAACGCCATTTTTTAAGCATGTCCCTATGTGCCACTATCAGCAGCTTTGACCATAGCGTAACTTTGTGGTAAAATGCTTATTTTTGTACAAAACTCAAGACCTTTCTCTGGCAAATGCCTATATAAAAACAAGATAATACACAAGAACAACTCATGTACCTGCTTTTTGTTGATAAAATATGTCCTGTATTAGACCGCATTCCCGAATATTATTAATGTACCCGCTTAATAACAGCCGAATTTTTATCGGATCACAGTGTTTGGTTTGAATAATTGCCGATTTTTTATTAAATGACAGTGTTTGGTTTGAATAATTGCCGAATATTCACGAACTTACATTCGGAAATTTATGTAGATTTCCTGAAGTGGGTGATGTGTCTTGCTATGCTTTTCTACATGTAGTTGGACGAGCGACGACCCAACACAGGTGTTGTGTCCATGGATTTTTATTCATCAAGAGAGCGAGGTGCACAGACAGAAGTGTGCAGTCAGAATGGGTTAGTAACAAAATACGAACCACGAATGAAACGAAACCCAAAGGTGTTAGTTTGCAAGCATACGCAATTCACTATGCCGATTTAGTAATTATCAGAACATGCATGACACGACGTGCTGAATACGAAATACAATGAATTGTGAAATATGCACAATATATTACATCTCCCCTTTTATAAAAGGCCAGATGATAAGGATGTTAGTCTTGTCAGAAAGGGTGCTGGGGAATGCGAATATGTGAAATACAATTCGACTGATATGTGACATACAATATATCGAGTAGATTTTGACTAATAAACAAAATTAGAGTCTTTATTCGCTTTAACAATTCTACCACTATGAGTTCTGACTTGAGTGTCCTGTATGATGGGGTGAGTATCCTGTAAGTCATTTGATGGATCACTAACATTATTGTCCATGGAACTTGGAGGGTAGGTAAAACCTGAGATGAGATTCTGGGAGTAATATACACAGGGGGTGCTAAAGTGTCCTTGACAGGTGAGCTCACTCTTGAGCTATCATCTTTCAAATCGTCACTCGAATCTTACAAGATGTGTCGCCTATTACACCGATTTTCCACACCATCAGAATTCACCACATAAGATCATTGTGTACTACTTTTACTAATTACTTTAGCAGGCTGCCTCTTAGAGACAGGTATTTTCTTAAATTGAACAAGATCCCCTGATTTCAAGGATGGAAGAGGTTTAGAATGCCTATCATAATAAAATTTCTGTCTGTGTTGTTTCTTTTTGAAATGCTTTTGCACTGTTCGTTGTTTCAACACTAAAGGCCTCAAATGTTTAGCTGTGACTGGTAAAACACAATTTAACCATCTATTTATTAACAGTTGAGCCGGCAAACCGACCCCATCAATAGGAGTGTTACAATAATTCAATATAGCCAAATATGGATCTTCTCCTTTGATGAGACATTTCTCTAAAATAGATTTTACAGTTCTAACAGTTCTTTCTGCAAGTCCATTAGATTGTGGATATCTCGGCGAAGACAGAACATGAGTGAACTCGTATAACTTTGTAAACTGAACAAACTCTTCTGCCACATAACAGGGGCCACCATCACTAATCATAATCACTGGGATGCCGTGATGTGCAAATATCGATTTGAGATGTTCAATCACTGTGGATGCTTTCATACTCTTAAGAAGCATTATTTCAAAGAAGCGACTATAATAGTCCACCACAATTAAATAATTTTTATTTCTCCACTGAAATAAATCAGTTGCAACTTTTTGCCATGGTCTAAGAGGTATGTCATGACTGATCATCGGCTCACGAGTGTTTGCTGCACGATAAGTCTGACAGACATCACACCTTTTTATTAAAAATTCAATTTCTTCATTAATACCAGGCCAAAACAGGATGTCACAAGCACGTTATTTTGTCTTTTCGATACCCATGGGCCCTAAATGTAATTTATCTAACATTTCACAATGAAGAGCATGTGGTATTAAAATTTTTGAACCTTTATACATAATACCATTAATTTCAGTTATTCCATCTCTATAATTCCAAAATTCATGTAAGTCAAGAGGTACACTACTCATTGAATCAGGCCAGCAATTTTGAACAGTTTGTTTTAGCATTTGAAACTGCTCTTCACTGTTAGTTGTCAAACGAATTTATTCAATCTTATTTAAAGAAATTTGCATTGAGCTGGTAACTGCATGTACATGTAAATCCTCAAAACTAGTATCAAGTGGTTCACCTATATGTAAACAATTACGTGATAACACATCGGCCACTGGAATTTTAGTACCCAGTATGTAATTCAATGTAAAGTTATAAGCATACAGTCTCATACCCATACGCTGCAGGCGAATTCAAATATTAATAATTGACTTCTTCATTATAAAATGAAGAGGCCTATGATCACTTTGCATGATAAACTTTCGTGCAAACAGATAGTAATGAAATTTATTACAACCAAACAAAATTGCCAAACATTCTTTTTCAATTTGAGCATAATTTTGCTGTGCAAACATTGACGCTTTAGACGCATAAGCTACTGGCTCGCATTTTGTAAAAGACATGCACCAAGCCCATTTTTGACGAGTCAACTTGCAAAGTAACAGGCTAATTTGGATCAAAATACTTCAACACAGGACCAGGAGACTTTGTCACTAATTCCTTGACTTCACAATATGCTTTTCATGAACATCAGACCAATTCCACTCAATTTCTTCCTTAAGAAGTTGATGAAGGACTGCAGTCTTTGCCAAAAGCTGTGGCGCAAACTGAGATAAATATGTAAACATCCCCAATTGACTTTGTAGGTCTTTTTTACTGACTGGCGTTTTCATATTACTCACAGCTTGGACTTTCTCAGGATCCATACTAATACCATTTTCAGTTAGCAAAGCACCAAATAACTTCACATTGTTAGTTTTAAACTGCAATTTATCCTTATTCAGTCCACAATCCCTACAACGGTTCAAAACATTTTTCAGCATCTTGTGATGAATTTCCCGAGTTGGCGCTGTAATCAAAATATCATCTATTAAGGGATGAACTTCTTTCATGCCTTCAAAGGCCTTGCTCATTCTTTTCACAAACACTTCTTGAGCTGAACAGATTCCAAAGGGCATTCTCAAAAATTTATATCTGCTGAAGGGTGTGTGAAAAGTCGTCAATTTTGATGACTCCTCACTCAACAGAATAGTCCAATAAGCAGACTTACCATCTAAAACAGTAAAGAATTTTTCTCGAGCCAGGTTGGAAGTGACATCTTCCAGCATTGGAAAAGAAAATATGTCCTCTACATATAGCCTCATTTAAATGTTTGGGGTCTAAATAAAGACGAATCTGTTTGTTTGATTTGGAAACCACTACTGAGGAGTTAACGCAATCGGTGGGCTCATTTACTGGAGTGATAACTCCCTGAGATTCCATTCTATCAAGTTCAGCTCTTATCTTGTATCGCATAGCTGATGGACTTTCCAAGGAGCATTTACCACGGGCGTACAGTTATCTTTCAACTTTATATTATACCCTTGTGTCATACAACCAACACCTTTAAACAAGTCATGATACTCAGTGAAAATATCTTGTTCAGTCAGTTCCTTTGAATCATTATTTAAGGTCATGATAAATTTAATCAACTTTAGGTCCGGAGACTTCCGGAGCACTAAAGCTGGTGGTGCATTGGCATCAACAACATAAAACTCTAAAATACTAGAGATGTTTTCGTACGAACAATTTAATTAAGTTTTGCCAAACACTTTAATGTTATGACCTCCATAACCTGTCAATTTTGCATTTGTTTTCAACAATTCATTTCCATCTGAAACAGTGTTGTACTGTTGCACAGGAATTACATTAACTTGAGCACCACTACCTTTTTTCATGTTTATAACCTCCCAGAGTTATTTTTTTTTATTAGGACAAAAATTTCATCAACAGGTTTTTGAGACTGATCATCAATTGACCCAATAAAAAAGGTTTCATCCACATTTTCAACGTGATGAACAGCCTTTGATTTATTCAAGCAAAACAGTTTAAAATGATTTTTAATACCACATGCATAGCAAGTTTTAGTGACCATTTGTAGAGTGAAGAGACCATTATAGTGATCATTTGTAGGGCAAAGAGGACAAAGAGACCATTTAGTGACCATTTGTAGGGTAAAGAGACCATTTTAGTAATCATTTGTAGGGCAAAGAGGACAAAGAGACCATTTAGTGACCATTTGTAGGGTAAAGAGACCATTTTAGTAATCATTTGTTGGGCAAAGAGACCATTTTAGTGTTAAGTGACCATTTAAGACCATTTTATAGAACATATGCTGTTCAATAAGCAGAAGATTTCTGTAACATTGATGGGTGGGGATTTGTTATCAAGTTGGAGTGTGAAGTTTAGATGAACCATTCCCCAATTTGTCATTTATCCAACTTTTTTTTCAAAGTAAATTGTGTAATGTTGAGCAAAAACTTATTTTACCACAGTCATATCACTGTAATTTCTCACAATGCACCATGGGAGGATTTGAATTAATCAATGATCAACAGGTTGGTGTAGAATCCACCCTATCTTGGTATATAATTGCCCAATCAGTGATTGAGGGGTTGGGGTAGGACCCATCCTATTCATACATATAAATGGAAGAGAATTGCCACCCTCCCCACAAATCTATTAGCTCGCCTCCGAATAAGATGAATTCACATTGTGTCTGTGAATTGTGTCAAAAATCTTACTCTCATAAAACTAATTATTATCAACACAGACGAGCATTACACAAAATTGTAAACAACAAACAACCTATAAGGAGAGAGAACACAAATACAGCCGAGTTTACAACCAGATCTATCTGTAACCAACTCCCCTATCCTCCAGTGCATATGAAACCAGCCTTTAGTTGGAACAATGCATTAATGAGTGGCAATACTTTGGGGCTTGCAACTGAGCTAGAACCAGTAAAACTGTGAGTGTTGGGGGAATCACTGAGGAAAAAGCCTCTAGATGACTCGTCCAGCCTACCCTCAAGCAGAATTCAGTGTATTGAACCATGGGGGAGTGAGTAGTTACAGGAAGTACACCTCCCCCCTCCCCAAATGCTGCAGCTGCCCCACCCATAGACTGGGACATGAGGCCAATTACTGAATCTTCAGCATCGAGTTCTGGAGAGAAAGGGATGCTCTTCAAGGAAATCCTTCAGCGCCATTCAAACTTACGCAATGAAAACACCAAACCACACTCCCTGAAGCCTAGTTTGTCAGTGGAAAATAAGTCGGATATCGACCTGTTGGGCTGTGTACCAGAATCTATGAAGAGGGGGGTGCATTTGTTGTTCCAGATAATAAAAAAATATACCCAATTTATCCTGGGATGAGAAAGACCAACTCATAATGCCACTACAACTTTGGGCTCCAATATGTGTGATCTAATAAATGATCTGCTGTGAAAAAGAAAATATTTTCAACTGACAGGCTGGAAAATTTTGGCAAATATCCTTAAACATCAAAATATCATAAGAGGCCTGATCGGAAATAAAGCATGCATGGACTTTTTTTATTCGAGAAAACAACATCTCTGCAAAGCCCTGATGGACGAGTCTCTAAAGAAAAGCAACTGGAAAAAACCGAGAAAGCAGAATGGAATTCATGGTAGCGAGAGAAAAGATGGACGAAAAACCATCAACATGCCATAATGACAACTTGAAGCTCCAATCAATAAGCATAAAACTGGACTAAAAAGTGAAAACTCTCACCAATAGGGCTTCATTCCAAACAGCAGCCATTACAAACAACTAAAATGTGGCCAGCAGCATGTACCAGTATTCATTTTACTGCAGATTTCATATCCATTTGTAATTTAATGTAATCAATTTGATTAGTTTTGATCTCTGGTTAATATCGATAATTAAAAAAATGCAATATATCTCAGATTTTTTCCTTGTTTTATTTGTGGTGTCTTGTAAACTACAGAGTGCCTTTCTCGGCAATTTTGACATTTGCCCACTTGAGGAAATCTACTTAAATTACCGAATGTAAGTTCGTGAATATTTGGCAATTATTCAAAGCAAACACTGTCATTTAATAAACATTTGGCAATTATTCAAACCAAACACTGTGATCCGATAAAAATTTGGCTGTTATTAAGCAGGTACATCAATAATATTTGGGAATGAGGTCTAATACAGGACATATTTTATCAACAAAAAGCAGGTACATGAGTTGTTCTCGTGTATTATCTTGTTTTTAAAGAGGTATTTGCTAGAGAAAAGTCTTGAGTTTTGTACAAAAATAAGCATTTTACCACAAAGTTACGCTATGGTCAAAGCTGATAGTGGCGTTCGAAAATTAATTTTGATATGCACTGTAGTATGGTTCAATGAATCAGATTAAATTTCGATTTGTGCTGTAAGGAGATGCAAAAAAAAACTAAAAAACAACAGTTTGAAGTTATTCAGTTTTGACTCATACTGTACGATCGATATAGACTGAAAACGGGTGGTGAGTGAAGGTAGTTTGTATGCCACTATGGGCGGGGAGTCAGTTGAAACGTATATTGTGATCATGGTGGGCAAAGGGTGGGTCGGGCTGGCATAGTTATATCCATTAAATATGCTAATCGGAGTGTTATATCAGTAACTATCAAATACCTGTTTTTACTCAATTGAAAACAAAATTATACAGGTTTGTAAACCAGCTGCGTTTACATGAATAAATCTATGAATAAATCTATGTCAGAATTTAACAGAATGTCGGCAGAAAATATGCTATTTCATTACACCCGGACTTAAGTTCAAGTTATAATTAAACGTACACAATTTACTAATGTTTTTGTCAGTGAGGAGGGAGCTAGTAAAGTGAGGTTTTGGCACTACCATAAATATGCCCACATTTCTAAATAAAACTCAGAATTTTTGTAGTTATGCACAATTCCCAGTCCCTTCCCAGAAAGAGGTTCAGAAGCCACTGTCAATGCACTCACTAGAATCAAATAACACGTGCCAATTCATTAATTATTGAGGTCTTAATGGATTTCAAATCCCACATTGTCTGTACCTTATTATTATTTATTGGAATTTAAGGTCATATACTTATGCACAATGGCTAATCATGACCGTGACAGTTTTGCGGGTGGAAGAAGCTGGAGTACCTGGAGAGAACCACCGAGCGACGACGAGTAACTGCCAGCTCCCCAACATCATAAATCTGCACTGCCACACAGGCATGGATAGATTGGTTGAAGACATGCATACCATCAATGAGCAGTACGCCTTAGTACACATAATGCAGGAGACCAAATTGTGTCTGTATACAGAGTCGCATATCCTTTTACCATTTTTTGATTGGGTAACAGTGATTTTCCCCCACAAAACTTCTACAACGGAAGGGGGAGGGGGGCCTGGCCTGTTACGATAAATTTTGGGATAATGGTCAAAGCATTTATGATAGAATGGTAGTTTTTCATTTATTTATTTAATGACATTTGGAGGAAGCCAAAGAGAACCACCGAGCAAAGGCAAACAACTGTCAAAGTTCCACACACAGTTATCATTGGCTGAAGGTAGTATGTCTTAGTACACGTTGCTACCACCCCACCCCCTCCCCCACGTGGGCAATTAGGGAATGGTAGCTCTTTCATGTTTTTACTTAGATGGCTGGGTTATTCTTCTGTAAATGTCCAAAAATAAAACATTTGATACAGGCTAGTAAAACACAATACCGTGGGTGTAATTTTTCTGTGATTAAAAACAGGCTGCAGAGTTATCACCTTAATTTTAGCATTTTTTTTAATGTTTAAAGTTATTATTGTCATAACCTTTGAGGCTGAACATCAACTCGATTCTGTCAATTTTAAATGCGGTGGAGCATAAGTAACTGATAAACACCTAAGGGCTGTTTTCATAAGTGACAGACCGCCATGAATAAAACGATGCATGTCATACACATGTATTTCCGTCAAACTGACTCGCCATTTTGTTTTTCGAGAATTGTCTTGTGCAATAAAAATTAATTATAGATTCTTTAATGAAAAGTATTAATATATTATATTAAATGAACATACGCTATTTATTAGGGGACTACATCATAGTAATTAGGGTTATTAAAATTTTCATTTTTAAAAATATAACTGTGCACTTGCCTCCTTCACCCCTCCCCATAACCTCCTTTGACCCCCTTATCAGATGAGGAGTGACTCCTCTACCCACACCTTCTCCGGTCAATCAACATCGAGTTATGCATCTCTACTCCTACTGATGGCATTATGATGGTTAAGTTGAATCAGCTGTTGAAACTTTTCCCCGCAAGTCACACAGTTAAATGTCGAGATTTGACATTTCTCCATATGTTTTTAATTTATCTTTCCGAGTATACGACTTCAGACAAAACGTGCACTGGAACTCCTTGACATCACCATCTGTACGATGTACACTGCCTCTCTTTGTTGAATATGCTATTGAAACACAAAACTGATAGTTAAAAGTACCTTCTTGATGGGTTTTCAGATGATCCATTAACTTGTCCTTTCTCTTGAAAGTCTTGGGGCAGAGAGAACAGGTGTATACAACCTCTCCCCCGTGTACAGTATCTTCGTGGCGATTTTTGTGGTCTTTGGATGAAAATCCTTTCTCATAAATTCCACAGGTAAACGTTTTCTTTTCCATTTCGATTACTTACAACGTGGTATATACGATTTGGAATGAAACTCGACTTGCCAACAACGCATTTGCAAAACAAATGATACATTTAGCTCTGAGTGAGTGTCGTGTGATTTATGTATGGTCATAATAAAAGTGGGAGTTTTATGACCGCCATAAAATGTAGTTGTTATCTTCGCACGTTTTGAGTTTAAGCATGACACATCTCTCGTGTGAGGTCATCATTTTAACGAGATTCCAATAATCTTTAATTACATCCATAAAAACGAGAAGAATAGATTTATGTTATTAACATCTGGGGTGCATGACAAGTTATTAGATCTAATTAGAGTCATAATTGTTTAACAAAGATGCAAATAAATCACTCATATATATGCCTAATGGTCGGTGAAATATACGAACGCCAATATTATTTTTAAATATATAATTTATTATCTAGTAATATCTCTCCCAAATTGTGACTTTAAAAAAATATAGATCATATGTACTAATCGACATAACCATTATTAATTCATTTATTAATATACTAATTATTATAATTAACCCTAATTATGATACAAATGATAATTAAAGTGATTACACAATATTCATTGATTAAAATTAATTATGCAGCAGTTATTAATTAAAGTGATTAAAAAAATATTCATTGATTACATTAATTAATGACGTCATATTAATTACCTTACATAACATTTTAATTACATTACATCATACATCCCCTTCCCCACCTCCTTCCCCAACCCCTTTCCCCAAAACAGGCCCATCCATCACGTTCCTTACTACTCAGAATGCCACACTACACTACTTTCTGGTGATGTTTATTATATAAGAGTTCGTTGGTATTGGGGAATTAATACAGGGTGAAACAAATAGGTTTAGGTTGTAATTTTTGAGATTTTAATCGCGTTTTTAACGTTTCCTTTTTCAGGTTCTGCGTTTAGATGTTTTCGGTTTTTTTATTTTTTTTTTTTTTTTTTTTTTGCTTTTGTGGACATGGGCGGTATATTTGCTACTGGGGATGAATTTATGTGCTACAGTTAGAGGCATATACACAGATAAACTTATGACAAAAGGGAAAAGAATACCCAACCAGTTAAAAACTTAAAAGAAATAGATTTAACAAGGTGTTCATTGGAAAAACTATTTAGGAGAGTGTGGGATCACCACGTATAATGTATGGAACAGCTGTGGTCACTCCAAGCCAAATGGTGTGAGGATCTTGAAGATTCTATAAAATTATGCGGGTCGGCAGATAACTGGATCAAGTAATGCAGTCGCACTGGAAGCGGCCAGAGTGGAACTTTGGTGGATACCGGTTAAAGATAGTGTGACGACCGAGTGGTGAAACATCATTTGCATGTTATCTGGGATAGAATTGGCAATGTTAGACTAACGCAGGACGTCAGGGTGACATTAGCTGGTAGTATTCCAGCAAAATTGTATAAAGAGAACACCAAATAGTCTACAATGACTGTAACAAGATTGCCACGCTTAGCACAACCTTCGCAACCCTAAACAGGCAACGAATCATGGCTTGGGATTGAATTATGACAAAAGCTGAGTAAAATGACAGTTGTTTATTCTCACTCACTCTTTTATGATACTTGAAACAATACGTATTTTCAGTTTGAATTAACTTATAAGGGTTTGCAAATTATCAACGCAGCAGATACAAAGTGTATTCACACCATTACCTATTACAAATGGGACTATAAGGCAAAGGGTCAATTCTGTGTGTAGTATTTAAATGCATTCCAAATATTCGGGCTATGCTCCTAGTAAACAATTCAATCGAGTGTTATTTTTTTATAATTTACCCCACTTTACTACAAATATTGAAATAACAAGAACTACAATTGTATTCACACATTCTTCCTGTTAAACAGTTAATGCCAATTTGTATAAATTATACTACAAATATTAAATAGGATTACAAGTTGTCCAGGAGTTAAGGACTTCCTAAATGTGATCTGTTCTTGTAAACATCCATACACGAATTTTATAATTTACTCAGTGTGCTGGGGCAATGCGGCATTGTGCACTAAGACGTACTGAATCGCGACAAGAAGAGATGACATACCTTCTACATACAATTTGCACGTGGAACCAATACTGAATAGGCAACGTAACAGCATTTTTATATCCACAGTGTGTCCATAATTAAGTAATCCAACGAAGCTGGAGTGACTTGCATCGACCGCTATCCTTTTTCCTTTTTTGTTCCTTTGCACTTCAGCCAGATTTTTAAAGCTACAGTGTCCAAGTTTGGTACACATATCAAGTGTGACAACGCGATATACAATTAGCAATTAGTTTTATGATATCTGACCTTTACCCAAAATGACGTTACTTTAATTTTTTTTTCTCTATCTTTTAAATTCAAGGCCTGTATCAAGCATCCCAGTTTCAACCTTTTAAAAAAAACATATCTAAAATTGTGGGGCTTTCATGGAAAATTCCCAACCGTTATGTCGAACTCTGAGGTGACAACATAGAGGGTTATAACGTTAAAAATTAGAATTCAATGGATATTTTATTTAAATTTTAGTATGTGGTACAGATCAATAATCTAGAAGAGAGATGTTTTTTGTTTTGTTTTGTTTTTTGGGGTTTTTTTTATTTATCGCCATTTTTTACTTGTAGAAGTCAATTCAAATTTAGTAGATTTTGGGGAACATTTCTAAATGAAAATGCTGGAAAGCGAATTTTTAATGATGAACAGCTCGTTATATACAATACATACAGCAATGAAATTTCACTTTCTTTTACTTTGTTGATGGCTCTATTAATCTGTTTTTACAATCCCCAATTTTGATGTTTGTCCACAATCACGTCCATTTGACGTTTTTTTTCTCATGAACCTTTAATATCTGCCTACTTGTTGAATACTTACTCTCGAAAATTTGAAAATATATTCCCCAATAAAAAACCTTACCTAAAAATTTGATCAGTTTTGAGCCGACGAGCAATTCGTCTGGGGCTGCTTTTTTGGTGATGGTATGACGTTAAAATATGTCCGATGTAAATGAAATTATACTATCTTGTAGAGCTAAAAACATAAAAAAGACGCCTGTCGTTGGATCTTTTTATTTAACGTCATTTTGACGTTTTTACATCATTTCAAAACCTTATTTCTGGAAATGTATCCTTCTTTGTGATTCACATACCGCTGCCATATTTCACAGGCTTGTCAATTGATACTTGAAACTGTGCACAGCCAGTTTTGATCTGTATTGACCTAATATATTTAACCCTTTACCCAACGTAACGGCCAAAACCGGTCAGCACTATTCTCAAAAATCGCCAATTAATTTTTATTATTTTTTCACTTTTTGTCTCAAAAACATAGGTTATGACCCTCATTGAAACGCGCTGGTCGAGCTCGTTCCAACGAGGGGTCATAACCTATGTTTCTTAGACAAAAAAATGAGAAAAATTAGTTATTCAAGATTTTTTTCCAAGTGTCATCTGCTTTTCATGTTAGCTAAAGGGTTAAAGGATACGACTTATTTATTCAGATAACGGCACACTTTAGTATGTTTATGCCAATTACACAGTTGAAAAAAAATATGAAAATCCGATTTCGAACAACTAAGATATTATGTTAATACCATCGAGACTATTATTTCATCATTTAAGCCATCTTGGACAGCTTTCGGTAAAAACGCTATCTTGCAATTCACATACCTCCGTATTTTTAAATCACATAGTTATCAAATTTCACACACTGTTTTCTGTCCATTCGGACTTGTGGAATTTCGTTTCTTCATTCCAAATTTACAAACTTTATGCCAGCAGTGCCAATTTTCACCTCTTTTTCTGTATCTTTTATTTTCAACAACATTTAAGGCCTTATTCTTTCGACATTTTGCAACTTTAATGTCCGCAAAAATCCATATCTAAAAACGAATTGCTGTCCTACGAAATTCTGAACAGCTATACTCGAACGTTGAGGTACGCCATAGAGGGTCGTAGTCAAAAATTAAAATGCGCGGGATTTTTTGGAAATGTTACTATCTTGTAGAGCTCATATATTAAAAAAGATATATGTCTTTGTATTTGTTTTGTGTTCTACGTCCTTTTGACGTCGTGCGTCATTTCAAAATTTGATTTCTGGAAATACACCTTCCCCAGTAATTCACATAACTCAGAAAATAAGAAAGATACCGCTGTGATGTTCCACAGACGGGTCAATCGATACGTGAAACGGAGCACAGTCATTTTTGACTTGAATTGACCTAATATATTTAACAGTACGATGTTAGAGACGACCGGGTTTTCAAAACATCAATAATTATATTTCACTGGTTAACCCTTTACCTAACATGAAAAGCAGACGACCCTTGCCAAAAGAATTCTTGAATAACTAATTAGGTCGTTCCAAAGAGGGGTCATAACCTATGTTTTTGAGACAAAAAATAAAAATATAATGAAAATTAATTGGCGATTCTTGAGAATAGCGTTGGCTGGTTTTGACCGTTACGTTGGGTAAAGGATTAAATGATAAATCAAGAGACATTCTAATTCATTTTAGTACCACTCATATTTAGTTTGCGTTACTCCGATTACACAGTTGAAAGAAATATGAAAATCCCACTTCAAACAACTGAGATATTACATTAATACCATGTGGGGCTATTATTTCATCATTTGAGTCATCTTGAACAACTTTCTTTAAAAACTATCTTGTAATTCACGCAGCTCCAACTTCACACACGGTTTTCTGTTTATTTGGGATTGTGAAATTTCATTTTTCTCATTTCAGATTTACATACCCTATGTCATCACTGCTAATTTTACTTTTTCTCCTATTTCTTTTATTTTATTCCAGACACACTTTAGTATGCATTACGCCAATAACACAGTTGACAAAATTAAAACAATCAACTTCAAACTCCTGAGATATGACGTAAATACTATCGAGACTATTATTTCACCTTTAAGCCATTTTGGACAGTTTTCATTAAAAACGCTATCATGTACTTCACGTAGCTCCGTATTTATAAATGACACAGCTATCAGGCTTCACGCACGGTTTTCTGTTCATTTGGAAATGTGGAATTCCGGGGTTCTTTTTCATTTCAAATTTACAAGCCCTATGCCAGGAATGCCATTTTTGTTTTTTATTCTATATCTCGTCTTTACGTCTTTTCAAAATTTGATTTCTGGAAATGTTCCCTTCCTTGTTATTCACATGACTCGGAAAATAAAAGCGACACTGCTATTTCTTTATTATATGCTAGCCTGTGATTTATTGTAAATTATCTAAAGGATATTTCTCGATATCCATCGACTCGAAGGATATCGAGAAATATCCCTTAGTAGCTTCCTAAATGATGTCAGGTTTCGGCGCATGGCGCCGCCTTGAACGTCGCCTTGAAGAAACGATCAGCAGATCTTTGTTATTGTTTTGAAACTGTTTGCAGTCGAATTGGGCTGAATATTGCGCAGTAAAATGTCAAGCAGCATATAAAGAAAAGAAAAGCGCTCGTGAAAAATAAAACTTTCAGGTCCACATTCCTGAGATAATTCCCTATATTCACTAAAACAGCGTAATCTCCACTATATATTTCACAGACTGGTCAAGTGATACTTGATATGGTAGACAGCCATTTCGACTTCCTAATATGTTGAACGCAACGACGTTGGAGATGCCCGGGTTTTCAAAACATCAACGATTATTAATCACCTGATAAAGGATAAAATAATTGACAATTTAGTTCATTTTAGTCCATTCACACTTTGCATGCATTACTCCAGTTACACAGTTGAAAAACAGATATGAATATAATACTAGTTCAAACAGCTGAGATATAATATTATCGGAATTAATATTTCATAATTTAAGCCGTCTTGGACAGTTTTAAAACTCTACCTGGTAATTCACTAGGTGGTCAGATTCAAAGTTTAACTTGGTGCAATTTGAGGAAATTTCTTTAAAAGTCTTCTTCTTCAGATCCACCAGTCAGAATCCTTTCATGTTTGGTATACAACTTCTCTAGGGGGGTCAGATTCAAGTCTGTGCAAATTGGGTCCCTGAGTTAGTATTTGGGTTCTCTATTGGAGCCCAAATTTTAACTTGTTGCAATTTGAGGAAATTCCTTTAAAACCCTTCTGCTTCAGATCCATCAGTCAGAATGCTCTCATATTTGGTATACAACATCTGTAGGTGGTCAGATCCAAGTTTGTTTAAATCGGGCCCCTGAGTTAGTATTTGGGCTTTCTATTGGAGCCCAAAGTTTAACTTGGTGCAATTTGAGGAAATTTCTTTAAAAATCTTCTTCAGATCCGCCAGTTAGAATCCTTTCATGTTTGTGTACGACATCTCGGGGGGGGGGGGGGGGGGGGGGGGGGGGTCAGATTCGAGTTTGTTCAAATCGGGTCCCTGAGTTAGTACCTGTGCTCTCCATTGGAGCCCAAATTTTAACTTGGCGCAATTTGGGGAAATTCCTTTAAACATTTTCTTCAGACTCACAAGTCAGAATCCTTTCATGTTTGGTATACAACATCTATAAGAGGGGGGGGGGGGTGGTAGTTTCAAGTTTGTTTAAAGCGTGTCCCTGGGTTTATATTTGGGCTCCCTATGGGAGCCTGAATTTTAACTTAGTGCAATATGAGGGAATTTCTTTTAAAATCTTCTTCTTCCGATTCACCAGACAGAATCGTTTCATATTTGGTATACAACATCTTGAGGTTGGTCAGTTTCAAGTTTGCTCAAATCCGTTACCTGGGTAAATATTTGGGTTCCCTATAGGAGTCCGAATATCAACTTAGTGCAATATGAGGAATATTTTAAAAATCTTATTCTTTAGGCCCTTTAGTTAGAATGCTTTCATATTTGGTATACAGCAAAATTTCTTTTTAAATCTTCTTCTCCAGGACCATCAATTGGAATCGTCTGATATTTGGTACACAACATCTCTTGAGGGGTAAGTTTAAATTTTGTTGAAATCGTATCCCTGGGTTGATATTTCGGCTCCCTATGGGAGCCCAAATTTTAACTTAGTACAATGTGAGGATATTTCTTTAAAAACCAGATCCTCCAGTCAGGATTCTTTCATATTTGGCACATGATATCTCATGGAATCAGATTCAAGTTTGTTCAATTTGAGTCCCTGGCTTACTATTTGGGCTCTCTATGGGCGGGGTTGGGTGGCAGGGGGGGGGAGCATGTTAGGTTCAGGTTTGTTCAAATCCATTCCTTAGTGTTTTTTCCATAAAATGTGCCTTTCATGACTTCATTCCTTTGTAGTGTTGATGAACCATGTCTAACTGAATGTGACCCCAAGAACCTCTTTGAACCACTTTGGCAGGGGAGCGATTAAGGCCCCTTGGGGTCTCTTGTTTCGATTTGGCGCCACTTTGGCATTTTATGGTCACTTCAAACTTAGCTTCTTTTTGACTATTTCGTTGAAAAGCTGTCTTCACATTCTTGTAACTACATAGCTACAAAAGATACAGCTACCTAACTTCATAAACTTTTCTCTACTAATTTGAAAATGTTCGATGCTCTTTTTTATTTCAAATTTTTATTGAGAAGAAAGTCCAAAAACTTAAAAAATATATTTCACTCCAAAAATTAAATGACATTATATTACTAAACATACAAACAGCTTAACTTCAATGTTGGCCTGCTCTGTGGATGGGCCAACTTGATGAAGGCTTGTGCTTCGGTGGCTGACTTCTAGAAATTTGCTTTGAGATTTCAAACCTATCTAGTTCATATTGCTTATTTCTATATTATCAACTGATTCAGATGGATGGTTGGTCACTAGTTTGATAATTACGACCAAAGTAATTCAAGGCAGCTATCAAAATAAGATTTATTACAGATATATTTGCAACTCTGTTTGATTCACTGTCTAGTTTGATAACACACAACGTTTTATATGCAGTTTCGGCTGTCACTTGGCAGATCGCACAATCGTATCGTAGGGTTAAAGTCCATACCTGGTGGGCACGGTTCATGAAATGTCATGCTCGTCACGCACTTATAGTACATGTGACAATTAATTGGATCACTATACAGGCCGTCACTTCTTCCATCGCAAAAGTGGCCCACACTCACCGATCCTGCAAAATATGCAAAATCATTAAAAATTACCATTCATATTTTATATGCTGAATTATATCCATATTGTTGCTTATATAATCTACAGTGCGTGCAGAAGTATCCAAGCCTTGACTAGAAAGGAAGTAAAAACGAGATATTTCCCTTTTAACTGCAAGTATGAGAACTTTCTCTTGGGCCAACGCTTCTGACACGAGGTGACCCTGGCTATCGAATGTGAAACTCCAATAAATATGTTAATGGGCCAACGTTCGAATTTTCACTCTAAAAGCTGAACATGTCCCGTGTTTTTGCAGTTTATCCGTTTGTGTGGAGGCGGCGGATGCTCTATGAAAGTTGAGGCCAAATGTCCAAGACGCACCGGACCTAGAAACAGGTAACGACGGTCTTTCATGTCATGCCAGTGCACCATAGATGGTCAAAATATACACGTGTCCCTTTTAGTGGTATGCATGCAACGCTCTGGTCTTGATTCGGTCCATTTATTCGACTTAAAACCATCTTCCAAACCGAAGGCTTACCCTTGAGTCGGAAGATGGTTTGAAGAAGTGAGAGACTGAATCGGCTCAAGGTGAAACTGACTGAAGAGAACTAAATTTGTTCACATTTGCCGTTAACGACGGTAATTGTTGTTTTGGGGGGTTTTTTAGCGCTTCACTGGTCTGAAAGGTGTAACGAACGGTGAAATATGAACCATAACTAATTGCATTTTTATTATTAGTCAATGTAAGATTCTGCCCTCTTGATCTACCCGTGATAGGAGAAACACAGGTTGGACTTAATGTGGGTGGTGGCTTTCGGAGATTATATGTCTTTAAAATCCTGATATCGTTCAGCGACAATATGTAAAGCGTTTGCGATATATTGTTTCTTTAATTTCGCGTTAGTGGTAACGGTTTCTAGTACCATATTTATTTATTTATTTATTTATTTATTTATTTATTTATTTATTTATTTATTTATTATTTATTTATTTATATGTTTATTTATTGGTGTTTAAGGTCACATATTTTGCCCAATGGCTAATCATGACCACAACATGAGTATCAACTCAAGACCAGGGCTGAGAGTTAACAAGCCAAGTTGCCCATTTTAGAGAGGATTTGCACCTCCCAAGCATTGGTAACTGGGTCCTATTTTACCAGTAAAACAACCTGTTTACCGCAGTGAACAGGCACTGCTTCACATCCCGGGGTTCCCGCGGGGACTCTAGTTCCATATTGATTGATTTATTTATTTATTGGTGTGTAAGGTCACATACTTATGCACAATGACTAATCGTGACTGTCCATACCGGATAAACAGGGGAGTAACTGTGGGGATGGGGTGTAGGAGTGTGTGACACCCTCCCCCACACCCGAAGGATTTTTCAGTCTGGACATTTGGGTCATGATTGAAGTCTGAGATATCAGTTCTCTTTTGCTAGTAATCATTTACTTTCTTTACCCTTTGAACCCCGGTGGTATTTTCCATGTCAGTTCAATGGCTGCAATTGGAAGAGTCCATATTTATTATTTGGGGTTAGACCAATTAATATTTTCAACTTGCAGCCAAAGAGTCTGCACATTGAAAAGATTGATTGGTCTACTCACACATTTAGCTTGTAGCCATCCCACTTACTGACATTATGACGTAGCTTGTGACCCTCCAGATAAACGGTCTCTGGTGTTCAAAGGGTTAAAAGACTTGATTTGATACATGTACTTGTGTCACACACAGTCAGTCATACAAATGGAGGTTTGTTGTACCCGATTAGGGCTGTTTGGGGCCCGGCATGACCAATTTGGAGAGCCAGTACAATACGTGTAAACTGAATAAAAAGTTGCTTCACGACCAGTACATTTTATTTGTATACATTTTTTTTTAACTATAATCCCCTCTGACTAATATTCCAACTACATCGTCATTCCACGAATTTAGTGACGAGGTAGTGGGAATGAATGATTTTATTTTGTAATACAACATGCATACAAATACAAACTAAATACAGCAAGAGACAATTATTTCAAATACAAGGTTTCACTGCAGGGAGATGGCATAGCCACTAGGGCTGTCTTCCCGCCATTCCAAATAAAAGAAGCAAAATGTGAGACAATCCTGACAACGGCTATGTTAATGAAGAGAAAAAGAGTGGATTAATTTTTAAAATGCTTCTTTCCATATAAATAAAATAATGTTCCATCGTTTTTAGAAAATGAAACAATTTAGGGGTAGTTAATAGATAAGGATGAGATTACAGAGCTAGGACCTACAGTCGGGGCAAACTGAATTATTACACCTGGCGCGAAAAGAGTACGAATTCAAGAATTGCTCCGTTAGAGAATTTTTGAATGATGATCTGGAAGAATTTTGAATCGATGGTTCTACTGAGTTCCACATCCTAGGGAAAGTATGAATTGGAAAGTTTGCGGAGAACTGGGTTCTTGGTTTTAATGTATGTAATTTACCCGACTGTCTTGTGTCCATTCCTGAGGGTTTTTGGTAAATTCCAAAAGTGTCCACAAAGCTTTGGGGTAGCATGTTGTTGTACCAGTCGTACATAAACAAAGAGATCTGGAGTTTGTACAGGTCAGTAAATTTTAAAATACCATGTTCTCTAAACAGTGGGTCTGTATGAGCATTGTATTTTTTATTAGATATAATTTGAATGGGAATATTTATGAATCGGGCTTTGCGCCATCGCAGTCGGGACCAGTCGTGTGTACACACCTTTCCCCTCCCAATTGGTCATGGTGATGTAGTTGGAATATTCGGCAGCCAGGACTTGCACCATCACAGGCGGGCAAATCATCTCCCAATCGGTCATTTTCATGACGCCCCTCTGGATATAGCTGACATATCGCAATATCACTCAACACTGAATGGTTAAACGCAATCAAATATCTGCCTATGCCGACACAAACCATTATTATGTCTTAACCATCAACCTATTATTCATATTATAGAATGGCATTAACCACGTCGGTTTAAAAACATGCAATGGAAAAAATTAATACAACTATAAATCTTGATTTAGCAGCATTCAACTAAATATTAACTTAAAAAACAGCCATCGAAGTGATATAGCCTGAAAGAGTTTGTTTTCGTTGATCTCATCAGCATTTTGCCAGAATGACAGTCGTTCTATTTGTAAGGCAGTCTGCGAGATTAGTTTTGCATTAGCTCCCTTTCCAGGTGTAACTGCAGGAGTTCAAGACAGAACTCTACGTGTGTGGAGAATGGGGAGACAGCAATCAACGACTCAAGTTGAAGTTTTTCCAGTATTCACGAGCGCTGAAGGCGGAAAATACAATAAAAACACCATCAAGGATTGTCGATTCTTGTCTCTCGTACTCTACCTAAGTTGTACTATGCAATCATACCACGATTAAACTTGAATTAACTCTTTGAACCCTGATGGTATCTTCCATGTCAGTTCATATGCAGCAATTAGAAGAGTCCATATTCATTATTTGCGGGTAGATTAATCAATATTTTCAACGTGCAGCCTTAGGGCTGCACGTTCAAAATATTTATTGGTCTGCCTCACCCTTAACGTAGCAGGTATCTTACTTTATGAAAGTATGACGTACCATGTTCCTGGGCCGATAAAGCGACCTCTGGTGTTCAAAGGGTTAAGTAAACGAAGCTGGTATTTTCAAAAACAAATATATCACCTTCGATTCTCTGTTTACTTTCTTGTTCTTGCTTGACACTCTTTTGTGTGGAAGCATTTCATCTACAGAACAACGTCACTCGGATGCGTAATGGCCAATCTGATGCGTTCTTACCTGGCATTCTGGGATCTGGCAATGGGATTATAATCCTGTGTTTTTGTCTGATAGATTTGTGTATGTTATACATATTATAAAAATGAGGGTGTTTTATAACGAGGTCCGTGTGCACAAAATAACGATTGTGCTGTACAAGGCATTCGAATACGATACTTATGGAACTTGTATCTGTGTGAGTGGTTTACGTCAGTTTGTTTCATACATTGACAGTTTTTTTTTCCTTAACAGTTTGTGGATGAAGCATGACCTACTGTCCAGCTTTTACCAAAGTGTGCCGTTAGGGGATATTTTGTTTTGTTAATGACGTAGATCTGGCGCCTTGTTATAGCGATCTTCCTATAGCATTATCGCGATATTTTCGAAATGTTAGGGTGTATATCGCAAGACGAACGCTTGTGACGCGATGTTTTCTCAAAAATCGTTCGTAGTTTTTGAAGACGAGAAGAACAAAAAAATGAGAAAATTTCTACTGACCTGGACGATAAACGTTTGCACGATCTTTTCTTCGTGATCGTAACTTAGTTTTACTCCAGTCTGTGAATAGCTCCGGCTACCGAAACCAATTTCGCAATTTCATTGCAGTTAGTGCTTGAGAGGGCAATTACATGTAATAATAATCATTATAATACTTTGGCGAAACGTTAATGCTCAGTTACGAATGCCTGCATTTCGCTTGTGCTCTCAAATATTGTGCCCTCATCCCGTCTGTTATTCAACACCTATCAACAAAATGTTTGGTGATATCACGCACTTCTTTCTTCCCATGTTCATTCCTGTGTCTGTGAATAAGCCCGGCTACCGAAACCAATTTCTCAATTTCATTGCAGTAAGTGCTTTATAGGGTAATTACATGTAATAATAATCATCATAAGACTTTGGCTAAACGTTAATGCTCAGTTACGAATGACTGCATTGCGCCTGTGCTCTCAAATATTGTGCCCCACCATCTGTCATTCAACACGAATCAACAAACTGTTTGGTGATATCACATACTTCTTTCTTCCCATGTTCACTGATGTCTAAGGTTTTAAAAATACGGTAGAGATGCACATTAAAAAATGAATTTCCAAATTGTGTTATGACTCCTTGTCATATAACGATATTATGCTTGTTAATTCAATGTAAAACTTCATGCGGGAGCGCGTTGACTCAGTAATTGGGGCATTGGACTTCAAACCGAAAGGCACTTAATCCCGATTGCCCACAGAAGGCACGATGGCGCTGGGTATCTACTAAGGCATATTGCGCGTCGATGGTGCACTTGCGTTAAACCAACTCTAACCCTGCCTGTGTGGCGGAGTCTGAAGTTGCTCACCGCTGTTCGGTCTTCTCTCCGTGTACTCCGCCTTTCTCCACCAGTAAAACTCTTCGAAACGAAGTGGCCCTAGCTGTCGAAAGCACGTTAAAACTCTAATGAAAAACTTCGTACTTCCGACTCCTCATTACATGCACTCCCAAACGGTTATACCTTTTTTTGTTGATTGTTTTATTGTTAAAAAATATTTAAAATAAATCGATTTTCTAACTAAGTTGTCGACTATGTGTTCGGAGATTATTACTTTTTATTAATACGCTCAAAGCAGCCATCAGGTGAAATTATCCTTTGCACAATCTAACATCCTCCCTCTCCTCACCCCCACCCCCCCCCCCCCTCCCTTCGTCATCCATCGATTTGGATTATCAACACTGACGACGGAGAGTTAAATTGTTGAATAGTTGTGCATCTAATGTCGCTTTTCGAACCGAAATTTTATTGTAACATGAAATCTCAAATTTAGCGATGAAAAAAACTGTGGTTTTCCTTACAGTTCAAATTTCAAAACAGGTTTGTAAGTTTTATAAATATCCTCTCGTATTGGGTGTTAGTATGTTTTCTGTGTAGCGTCACACTAATGCGTTCGGTGGTCATATTACTCTTGACATACGCATCCGACGGGCAAAAGTATGACCAATTGGTGCGTTATTGCTTTAAGAATATCGCGATATTCAAAGTGTTTCCCTGGGAACCTCGGGAAGGGATGCAGTGCTTGTTTACTGCGGTAAACAAGCTTTGTTTTTCTGGTAAAATGGGATCCAGGAACCAATGCCTGATGAAAGTCACCGGAAATGGGCAACACAGATATAAACTATTGGCTAGACTTCTATCCTCATTGCTGTCACGATTAACAATTGTTCGGAAATATGTGACCATGCACGTCGCTAAATAAATAAATTAGTCAAAATAAGGCGAAAATATCTAAAAAATGAGGCGCTAATAGCGCTTGCGGGTTTTCACTTGATTGTAGGCTGTACTGCATGACGTGGATGCTGCAATTTAGTTGTCTCGGAGAAGGAAAGGTTACAATGTTTTTCTCAAGACGGAAAGTGCGAGTTCTTTCTTTACTGTATTTTCTATAAATTGCTGGAACTACGTTTGGATACAGGAGCAATGCTTTTATGCATTTATAGTTTTCGTCGATCCTAACAACTAGCCCCCCATTAAAGGTGAGACTTACTCTAAGTAACAGGAATCATTGGGAAGGGCAAGTAAACAAAAATGTTGCAAGTTTATGTGCGTTACAGCACTGTGTGATCGCAGCAGATGTTTTGCATATTTCAATAAATTTTCTTCATATTTCTTTCATGACATAATATATCAAAATTTCAGAGCTCAGCCCATATACACTGTATGAAAAGACAACAGTCAGTATAGTATTTTTAAAGCCCAGATTGTACAAGAACGAGACTAATTGCCTCAAAAAATGCTCTTTAAAAGTGAGATGATCAAATAATTAAATTATAAAATATATTTTTGTAGGTTTCAGAATATCTTATTTATGATATAGAATGCAAGTGCACTAAGCGTGCGTCCTAAACTAGGAATAAAAAGAAATTCCACACGACAGTTTTCACTAAATTGTTTCTGTTTCCATTCCCCTTAACCCTTTGGCCCCAAAAGGTATATTCAATGACCCATCATATAATATACCAGACAAATTCACTGAGCAACTATGTAGATTATGCATTCAGGTCGTATCATGATCCTGGGCCGGAAAAGTGGCCTTTCGGGTTCAAACGGTCAAGTGTAGATTGATACCTTATGCAACGCAGTGTTGAACACATGGGGTAGTCGGTTAGCAAATCTATTTCTGATCGACATCCGAACAGTAAGAGTTATGCACTGTCCATTTTAAAATGCTTGCTTGAATTGTAATCATACGTGATGGTCGTGTCGCCAGTGCAGAACTGGGGATCTGGTATGATGCGATGATATGTATGCGTTGATCCACCAATGTAGCAATTCTCATAATCTGCAAAGTCACATAATCCTGCTTGTAGATTACAATACATGCCTGTAGTACACGAGACTGTGATAGCGATGTCGGCCGCACAAAGAAAATATTCACTACATGACGTTGGGCTTGCATAAAAACCGGATGATTTTCCAGTACACGAGGTGTTTTCTGATGAATTCAGTTCATGATTTGTTAGATGATTCTGAGATGCATAAAACTAAAGGGGTCTGCAAATATATAACATATATTTTACACAAAGGAAAATGGGCCACAACTCACGAAATCAGGAAACATACTCCAGCTGGCAGTATATGTATATTTTATTTCTTTAATAACAATTAGGATTTTAAACCATTCCTCATTTCTTCGATAAGCATTTGGCTATCATACGATACAACTTTTGTAAAATAGCTTCAAGTCCTATTGAGTTATTCAATAAAATGTTCGCAAAAATATCGAGACTTCGGAAAATGTTGTGTAGGTTGTCCCACAAATCGGTCATTTTTGTACACAAATTAAGGCCAAAACATTGCTTACATATAATTATTTTTCCGTTCTTTTAGAACATCTGAACAATTGAGCTGGATATTTCTTTAGAAACAGTACCCTGCCATTTCTAATCATTCCTTTTAAGTGGTCTTCTCATATTGTAAATGAAGAGACGCTACCTGTGTGACATATCCACCAATGAAATAGTCCCACCATCTTCAAATAATGGCAATATAAATACCTTTGAGAAGACAACAGCGATGAATTAAAATTATATAGAGAGTAATCGCATGACTGGACTGGTTACGTGAAATAATTTATGAGAGGTGAGGGATGTTATACAAACACGAGTGCGCGTATGCGCACGAGTGTTTTACAATATAGTCCCTCGCCTTGAATGAATTATTTCACGTAACCAGTCCAGTCAAGCGATTACTCTGTTTATTACTTTTCATTATTAACGATAATTATATTATTTAACCCTTTACCTAACGTAACAGCCAAAAAAGGCCAGGGCTATTCTCAAAAATCGCTAGTTAATTTTCATTATTTTTTCATTTTTTGTCTCTAAAACATAGGTTATGACCCCTTATTGGAACGAGCTCGTCGAGGGGTCATAACCTATGTTTTGAGACAAAAAATGAAAATAATAGTTATTCAAGATTTTGTTTTTGCAAGTGTCGTCTTCTTTTCATGTTAGGTAAAGGGTTAAAAAAAAAAACAATGAAGTCCCCATTTCACCCACGCCAAAGCGTCTTCGTTTGCGCGCACGGATACATGACCCAATTGTTGATTGCATAATTCACTTGTGAAGTTATCGTTTATAATCAAATCCAGAAATCCCATTAAATTACACTTTGGAAAGTAATAAGAATATCTTAATTAGGACCATGAATCAAAGTTTTATCTTAGTTTGAAAAGACTTCGAGACAAGTAAGCAAAAGTTAGCATAACGTGTCCGATGGGTTTCTAGATGTGTTTTACAGTTGATCTGTGTGCAAAGAATGACAGATTTGCTGAACAACTAGAATCACATGTTTTTCTAAAATCATACTAAATCTCTCCACAGTAGTTAAAGCTACTTTTCTAAAAGGTGTACAGCATGACAGGAAAGTGTGTGTCGATGTAGTTTTGCATGCATTTAAAATCATAATTGCTTTGAAAGAAATGAAATATGCATTTGATGCTGCTGAATTGTTTTCTAATTTCGTGAGTTACAACCCTTTTCACACACGCTAAAAGTTATCAACCACCTCAACAATGTCGGTGTAAACGCCAAACTAATGAAACTACAGTGAAAAGCAAGATACCACATGAAAGCTAATTCACCAAATGACAAATGAATGTTCGTTTCGAACAAAATCTTCACTTGAAAAGTGACCGTCGTATTAACTGTCACGTGAACGTGCAATCGGTATCCGAAAACCACAGTTTCACTAATCGGTGTTGGGTCTGTCCATCTGTGACTTATAAATACGCTAGACTTCGCTGCCTCATATTGTGAATTACAGTACGGACTTGATCCTGACAAATTTGATCACATTTCCTGTACATGAATGTAACACTAAAATGTCTAGCCACCCTCTGGTGCACACACCAGCGCGCATACCAATTTCACATTGATCGAAGGCACGGGCTCTCTCATGCGCATATAATATTCTATGCCGTGGGATGGTGCAGACGTGTTTAACCCTATGAATCAGGTGGTATCTTCCATGCCAGTTCAATGGCAGCAACTGGAAGAGTCCACATTTATTATTTGGGGTAGACCAATTAATATTGATTGGTCTACACCACACATTTACCTTGTAGCCATCCCACTTAATGACATTATGACGTAGCTTGTGACACGGCCGGAAAAACAGTTTCTGGAGTTCAAAGGGTTAAAGTTTATAAAAATGGCATAATAAACAGAGCCAATTTTGAAATGATCTCATGCAATACATGATGTTAGTCAATTCATGCAATACATGGTGCTAGTCAATTTGCGATTATTTATTGGCCGCTGCGGTGGTCAAGGTTGCACGTAGGTAAACTTCAAAATTGGGACTTCTTCTGAAACTATTAGGTTTCATGTCTCACATTTCATGAACGATTTGGCCAAATATACTTTCGAAAAAGTTTGGAAAACTGGGGTAGATCAATTGTGTGGTGTAGTATATATATAATATATATTAAACGTTCTAAGACAACTAATAAAACTAACGAAATGTGTTTATATTTGCGAGCAGATCACAAAAACTAATACATTTTCTTCCGTTTCCATATTAAAAAAAAAGGTTTGGACGTAGTTCGAAATCATCAAAATGGTTCTGAAAATATTTCAGCCAAATTTATGTTTTGTGAAATGATAAAACGTATTCGTAATAGTATATATCCATGCCTTATCATCAACTTATCTTAGTCTCGGGAGAGTATCTTGGTAAGTCCAAAGATATGGCGTAATTCGAGAGAGTTTGAATTTTGTTTTTTATAACCATGGACGATTTATGACGTTCATTTCCTATAAAATATATTTTATTCCTGGATGATTTCAGAAGCTTGTGGTGCACTAAATCTTAGTTTATTGATGTTCGTAGCTTTTAAAAAGGGCCGTGTCCTATTTTAGCGAATACTTAGAAGAAACGTGTTGAAGTCGTGAAATTACTAACACATGTGCATAAGTTGTATTCTTGAACACGGAAATATTCCTCATTTAACACGCCTGGTTACCATACACATTCAATATCGGTAGGTATATTTGTTGTTTTGGCGATAAGACATTATAGTGCTATTACTATGGTATGTGGCAGTCTTTTGAAAGTGAGTATTGGCACGTCGAAAGTGCAGCCATCAAAATCACTACCCCCCCCCCCCCACCCCCCCCCACCCCCCCACGAAGCAGTGTGTGATTAAATGTTTCTTTGTAATGTGGAAATTATTAACACCCCTTACTTTCAAATATTCAGGTATTTCCCTTTTTTGCTTACTGAAGCGATCGATGATCGAGCCGACTTTAACTGCCGAATACTATTGTCAATTTTGAATATAGCATCAACTGGGATCCGGTGCGCGCATTATACGAAATGTAAATAAAAACCGAGAAGTAACCTCCGAGGTATCGTGGTAATCGTTTGCTATTACCCACAACTATTGAAGCTTGTCTTGGATTTATTTCTTCCTATACTCTTAAAAGCTTCATAGCCATACCTCAAATATACATTTGACATCAGACACCTATCAGTGGCATTGTCATTCCAGTAATTAATCCGATGATATATCAGTCATTTTAAATTTGCATGTGATATTGCCATATCAGTTTAAATATATCATTTACTGACAGCTGAATGGTATGAAAAATCGACTTTCGATGAAATTATTGCCCTTGAAGTTATTACACGCACGGAGAAGATCCAATTAAGAAGCAAGTAATTGTTGAGAAAACACCTATGGCATCAGCAGAAAATAATTCCACGTTTCCTTTTGTTACTTTTAATAAACGAAAACACCAGACAGGTCTTGGACCTGTCTTTTGTTTCCGTTTATTAAAAGTAAGAAAAAAGAAACTTGGCTTTTTTGGCAGAGCTAATCAAAAGCAACTATTGAAGAGATAACCCGTCATTAAGATCATATATCAGTATCCCCTCCCTACACTAAACGGCCACTTTGTCTCTTTGTTTAGCTAATGTGTGTTTACAGTAAATTGCAAGTTTTCATTCGGGGGCGCGGTGGCTCAGTTGGTAGAGGTGCAGGCTGCACGCCGAGAGGTCCTCGGTTCGAATCCCGCCTGCGGCAACCGCGTTGTGTCCTTAGGCAAGACACTTTACCCCCATTGCCCACGTGGGGGCACGGTGACGTTGTGTACTAAGGCGTACTGCACGTCGATGGTGCACCTGTCTTCGACCAATGCTAACCCTGCTTGTGTGGAGTTGGTATGTTGGGGAGCTGACAGTTGCTCGCCGTTGCTCGGTGGTTCTCTCAGGGTACTCCGGCTTCCTCCGCCCGTAAAACTGTCACGGTCATGGTTAGCCATTGTGCAGAAGTATGTGACCTTAAACACCAATAAATAAATAAATAAATAAGTTTTCATTCTTCCTAGGAAAAAAAAGATTTTTATATTAATGGGAGGGAGAGTGTCTTTATTATATGTCACGATGCGCACCCTGTTGACACGATGGGCAGACAAAACGTTAAGGAACACCAAAGGATGGCGAAAATTTTCTTATTCTGAGAAGAGTTTCAGCAGAGAATAAAATCAAACGTTCAAAGTGATTGGGGAAAAAATGTAAAAAGCCAGCTTCTGTTTATGTCATCAAAGGTTCGATCAATTCAAGTCTCGATTGGGAAAACATTTTTTTGCGTTGATTCAAAGAAAATGAATGTTTATCGAATTTATTAGATGCAGTCGGATGGAATAATTCAGTTAGTCACAACAGCGACGATGGGTTCGCTTTCTCGACTAAATGCAATATTCCAGCCGATTGAACATAGGCGATGGACTATTTCAGGGCGAGACAGTTTCAGGTCATAACTGCGTCGAATTCCTTACAAAATGAGACTGTTAATATAAGAGCTTGACACACTGCTGATACATACCTCTCTATTTTGACTTCCAGGTTATTTAATTAGAAAAGGCAGCCCTGGTATCTTCGGAAAACTCCGATTTGCACTGAGAGGAAGACAGGTAGCCCAGAGAGGACGCTGTTTGCCCCGGGTAGACGCGAATCGATTGTACAGTCTGTTACCGTCCGGGGTGACAGCCCATATGAGGGGTAATGTCGCTGTGCCCTTCTATAAAGCAGTTCCAATGACACTGGTTTCATTGCTATGCTGACTAGAAAATCCCTGATGGTCCTAAGAGATATGTGAATTTCAATGTTGAACAACCGTTCATGAAGATATGGCGGCAAATTCTTCAGTAATGCCATGTGAAGCAACTCTATTGGTCACATCCTACATGTATAGAAGTAAGATTTCGAATTAATTAATTCAAGCCTACAAATAGTTTTCGTTTACTATTTGCGTTTCACCATGAGGGGTAAGGAACAAGCTGTCAAACTCACTTTACAACATTCCTCATCCCAAATTTCAAGGGTGAATCCTGCTGCATGTTAAGTTCATAATATGCAAACATACATGTGAATTGAAAATGCAGATATTATATAATCTTGTCGTATTTATTGGGAAGTAATATAGCTGTCCATTAAATGATAATAAGGAAACAAATTGCTACAGTTAAAAATAGAAGTCCTGTCATGAAATGTGCACAAATAGCACGTTGATCTGCGCGTTAATCTACGCATTATGAGCATAGTAAGACTATCAAATTCTGTACATATGGCCTGTGCACAAGCAATGTTTCAGTCAATGGACCTCCGGGTAACCCGGAGGTTCATTGGCAGAAACATTGCCTGTGTTTGCTATGAATAACCAGGAGAACCTGCTGTGCTTTGCATGCCATTTGATATGGCAATTGCGCGCAATTACTACGCGCAATTAAGCCTAGATAAGCGCACACTTCGTGACAGGTCTTCTAGTTTTAACTGTATTGCTTAAGCCCTCTAATGGTGGAATTGTTTTAAAAATACAGGCCAATAATCAATTTCAACAGATTATTCTGGTCGTTATATTACATGTAGTCACACGTGAATTGGTGCCTACAAATTGAGCCTGACCGTGACCATCTCAAGCTGCTACATGTATTTACAGACTTGGCAAAACTCCTGTGTAAAAATAAATCATTCACCTCACTTCTTACATTATTTTTCTGAAAAATGCACTCATTGACCACTGGGTGACTTCAGTCACCTTGATTCATATTTTGAGCCTCCATTGAGTTTTGACTCAATTGGTGTAGGCCCCAACTCCATACGTCATACCATGCTTGAGATATGAGCGTGACCCATTTTTCAATATTTTTGGCGACGCCCACTTTTTGAGTTTAAAAATAGAGCAATGCTTTAGAGGGTCATAAACTGCTATTTCGGCAATTCTAAACACTGCACGCAATGAACCCTGGATGACCTCGGTGGCATTTACCAATATTTTGAACCCCCATTGAGATTCGACTCTTTTGGCGTTGGTCCAGCTTCCATACGCCATAACATGCTTGAGATATAAGCGTGACCCACATTCAAATTTTTGGGCCCCGCCTACTTTTTGGGGTATAAAAATACATGTTTGAACTTCGGCAACGAATTAGGGGTCATAAAAGTGTGATTTTCAGCAATTCTAAAACATGCACTCAATGACACGGGGTGATCCAGTGACCTTGACCCATATTTTGAACCTCCATTGAGTTTTGACTTATTGGTGTAGTCACACATCCATAGGTCTTGCCACGCTTGAAATATGAGTGTGACCCACTTTCAACTTTTTTGGCCCCGCCCACTTTTTTAGTGTAAAAATACTTGTATGGACTTTACCAATGCATTGTTGGGGTCATAACCTGCGATTTCCAGCAATTCTGAAAAATGCACTCAGTGACCACTGGGTGACTTCAGTCATCTCATATTAGAAACTCAATGTACGTTCAAAATGTGGGTGAAGGTCATTGAGTTTACCCAAGAGTCATTGAGTGTATTTTTCAGAATTGCTTGAACGTCACGTTTTTCTTATCCTGATTCCACCACACCTTATGACAAAAAATAGGAAATATTGTCATACTTCAACTGCAAAGACAAATGTCGAGTTGTGATTGGCCACCTTGCTGGGGGACATAGGGCTATGTTCGGTTTTTTGCCGGGGTACATAAAATCAAATGACGTTCTGCGAAGTTAAGAAAGAAAAATATCCCTTTGAAAACTGAACCGAGAAGATGATTACGCCCATAAATAAATGTACAAGCGCTTTGAAATGTACAGAATCGAGTAAACATGAAACAAATTGAACCATAACACCTGTAATTAGTGCAGACTGCCATAAACAATACTTATAACACGTCAACTGAAACGTTTCGTGAATATTTGAGTGATAAAAAGCCAGACACCATCTTCGAATGTTATTCAACAGAGTGAGTGATAAATAGGCCTATATTTACCGGAGGATAAACTTCTGACAGGTTTTATATGGTTTTATACCCAGCCAAAGACTCGTATAACTATCACTGAATAGATATAGCCTTTTTCACAAAAATTAAAATTACCCGACCTGTTGAATATGGGCCTCCTGTAACTGTGTTATCCATGAGATGTGGATTTGTATTAGGACGATCTATGGAGTACCTGAAATAATGCAAACAAAACTGAGATAAAAACTTTCGCGCTTGTGCATGAATTCTTCAATAAGAAGTAAGCCAATAAACCTTACTTGGGTTCAAACGAGTATATTTGTGGTTCATAATGTATTTTTTCAGGAAATGTGAGTTCCAACGTCCCACGCTTTTTGGCTGTAAGATTGCAAAGATATGTCTTTCATGTGCAATGGATCAGTATATACAACTCAGATATCAGCTTATTAATGTTACAAGGATTGGTGAACAGGTTATATAACTTATGTTAACGCTTGCCCCTGGTACGCCGCAGCATGGCCTTGGTCTTCTCGAATATGAGGAAGGGGTCGTTAGCTTGCACGGATGTCTCTCCCCTCACTGGGGAATAGAGTTTTCTCCACAACCCGATAGGACAGTTGATGCTGTTAGAATGTGTTCAGACACATCAGGAACGTTTTCGTTCGACTATTGTTACCGGGACTATTGTCATGGAAGACCAGCGGACTAATTCACTCGGCCACCACCCGGTCATATTTCCATAATGGCAGTTTTCGAATTCCTCGGGATATAACTTGAATTCTCGGAGCAGCTTTTTTAAATTGTCAGTTCGTAATCGTTGAATTAATATTCAGTTACACTGTGCTATACATCCAGTGACGAAGCGAAGATGACAGATCGGGAGAGAGGGGAAAGGTAAATCAAAGTTGTCCCGACTGTCGTGACTCAAGTCCCGACTGCTAAAATATTCGAACTGCATCATCAGGCCATGTCGTCTTTTACTTTTTACCCAACGTAACGGCCAAAATAGACCAGTGCTATTCACAAAAATCGCCAATTAATATTTTTTTCATTTGTTGTCTCAAAAACATAGGATCATGACCCCTCTTTAGAACAAGTTCGTTGAGCTCTTTCCAATGAGGGGTCATAACCTATGTTTTTGAGAAAAAAATGGAAAAAAAATAGTTATTCAAAAATTTTGTTTGAAAGTGTCGTCTGCTTTTCATGTTAGGTAAAGGGTTAAAGTAAGATGCAGTTCAAAAAATTGTCAGTAGAGATTATAGTTCAAACCAATTTTTTGAGGATAAATAAACGTAGTGGCTGTGACGCACGGGCTTCCCAATTTTGTATTTAACCCTTTGAACCCCGATGGGGAGCGCGTGGGTCAGTGGTAGACTGTTGGACTGTTGCTCGAAATCCCGAGTTCGACCCCCATCCGGGACGACCGGCGTTGTGTCTTTTGGGCAAGGCACTTTATCCCGGTTAATTTAAACAATATTTATTTCAAGAATATATGATAAAAATTGTTACATACATTGATGTGGATTCGGCAGGAAGCTAAAAGCTTATACAAGGCCGTTTCCACCCAAAACAAGTTACAAATGGTTACGAATGTCAATAGCAGGTGTGAGTGACTTTATTTCTTTAATTGAAACAGTATTTGTATAAATTACACAAGTGTCAGTAGTCGAGCTCACACATCGTCGTCCGAGGTCCCCCGCCCCGTACTCCAGATTAACTCCTTACCCAACACGGATAGAGTACGACAGTTGCACAAAAGGCGTCTTGAAACCACTCGACATTGATTATCTTCTTTTTCAAAAACTCAACTCATGATCCCCCACCGGAGCGAGCTCAACAAGCTCACTCCAGTGGAGGGCAATGAGCTATGTTTCCGAGTCCAGAATTGTTAAGGAAATAAAATTTGAAGGGGAGTTTTTGTTAATAGGACCACCCAATCCTGGCCGTCACATGAGCCAGAGGCAGGGACCACCGGAAGAGATGTGTAAGAATATTTAGACTACAAGTTAGACAATATGAGAACGATAATAAATAATAAGAAAAGAAACAAATCTGGACCAGCTTGAAGACATGTTGCATTTACTACACGCGAGAATGACATAAGTAATTTCATTCAAACCGTTAAGCAGAAGATTATGAATGCAAACCGTGAATACCGATCGGGTAGCTCTGAGCTGCAATGGGAGTTGAATGGAGGGCTATATTTGTTCCATTGGGCTAGTTTGGCAACCATTCATAATAATATTAAATGATATTTAGACTGGCTTAATCTGTGATACACATTAATCATTGGAATCGCTTACTTGATAATATAAAATCATGTACCACCTCAAAAATAAGACGGTTGTCTTCATTGCTCAAGAGTTCCGAACCAAAAAGTAGTGTAGATACATCTGCTTCAAAAGGGAGCAGGTTAATTGTATAATTACGAACGTCTGTGAAAATAGGACAATGCAAGAGAAAGTGATCAGCAGTCTCTTGCTCGCCACACTGGCATATGGGGTTTGGTAATAAATGATTATCATATAGGTGTGAATTGAGGTTACTGCACCCCAGTCGTAGCGTACAATGATATGTTTGGGCTGTTCGAGATTTCGCCTTACTATAGAACCTTGGAGGTCGTCGATTACCATCGTTCAGGAAAGTTTTGAAATTAATCAATGACGAGTTCTCACGAACAGACAGGGGCAGGTTATTCCATTGGTCGGTAACGCTGGGAATGAAGGAAGACTTGTACAATTCGGTCCGACAGAAGGGAACACGGTGGTTTTGACTTGATCTGAGACTGAGTGATGGTTGTCAAAGAGGCAAGTGTGGGGACTTTACTGGACGTATGTGGAGGAACCATGCGATGATACATTTTAAAGAACTGACTTAACTTGTGTTTGCGACGTCTTTCTTGTAATGGGTCCCATTGAGTTTCTAAATAAAGTGAGGACTTTCTAGCACTAAGAGTTGCCCCCGTAATAATCCTTGCCGCTGCAATCTGTATTCTTTCCAGTTCCGCCACTTTGGTTACAGAACAGTTGTCCCAAACAGTATCCGCGTATTCAAGAAGAGGCCTAATAAAAGCAAAATATATTTTTTCTAAGACACTACGATCTAAATTAAATTTGTGCCTCCTCAGTAAGTCTAAGCGAGACCAGGCTTTAGAGCAAATATGGTCGATATGATCGTTCCATGTACAGTTGCTGTTCAGTATGACCCCCATGTGTTTGTGGGTAGAGACTTCAGATACCTGAGTACCGCCTAAGAATAAGGGTGGATGGTAGATGGGGTTGCTTTTACGCGATATTAGCATACTTTCAGTTTTGTTCGGATTGAACTCCACCAACCATGTAAATTAGCCCAATGTTCAATTGTGGCCAGATCATGATTGATTAAAGTCGAGGCTTGTTCAGGGTTCTCTATGATTAGATATAAGGAGGTGTCGTCTGCAAAGAGGCGAATACTGCTCAGTAGATTTCTGGTAATGTCATTAATGTATATAAGGAACAATAAAGGCCCGAGAATTGATCCTTGTGGGACACCGGCATTGATGGTTCTCCATGCGGATGTCTCCAACGATATCACAACTCGCTGTAGCCTATTTGCAATGTACGATTTTAGAAACAGCAGAAGTTCACCCAAAACGCCAATACTCTATAGCTTGTAGATAAGCCCAGCTTGCCATACTTTGTCAAATGCCTTGAACACTTCAGCTTTTTCAACACTTGAGGAGTATATTTTGTTAGAGTGGATGAGAGTAGGAATTCCAACTGGGATAGTGCTACCGAGGAATGATTTCAGGGTCTTCCACCAACGTGATGGTGGTGTTTCGCTGCTCCTCAGAGTGGATTGGACTTTGGACAAATATAACGCTTTGGCCTTTCTAATGGCTGATACAACTTCGTTCCCTTTCAGTTTATATTTTGCCCAGGCATGTGGAGTGTCGGTGCGTTTGGCATTGCGATACAAACGTTTTCTCTGTCTAATCAGTAATCTTATTTCATTATGCATCCATTTCGGTTGGTCTATTCGCGTGGTAATAAGTTTGTTGGGTATGTGGATGGATGCAGTATCAAGTATCTTGTCCGTAAAATTAGAAACTATAGTATCGAGACATGGATTATCAAAGAGAGAATTCCAGTCGACGCTAGAGAAGGCTTCGTTTAACGCTTCGTAATTACCCTTGGAATAGAGCCATATTCTCCTCTTAAATGAGAAGGATAGTGGTTTTAAAAATTCAACTTCGAGTGAAATTGGACAATGGTAGCGAATCATGTCTGGGATAATCGGTTCAAAGACGTCACAACTTTTCATGTTGATTGTGTCACTAATAGCAAAGAGATCTAATAATGAAGTCGACGATTCGGTAAAACAAGTTGGCTCACGTACAACTTGCCTTAAATTAAAATAATGTAATATTTCAGAAAAGCCACTTCTTGAGGGAACCACTTGGTTGGTGGCCTTAAGTTTTCGCACACATTAGTGAGAGATAGAAAAATGGGTTAATTTCTACGTCGGCTGATTGTCTTTTGTTGATCGTCGAGGTGAAAGCAGCTCGTGCGTGATCGGTGTGAACACGCACGGATTTTTGGTGATCTGGAATTCGAAGTGATTAGGTTGTTTCCCAGTACTTTTGGAGAACACATCGGGACTTCATAGAGGTAGGTTGTACTTGTAGAATAAATTTGTTTACACCTATAGAGTGGAGATGTAGTTGTACATGCCAATTGGAATATGAAAAATGTAAATCCAAAATTCCATGTGACTTCCTCCGAAGTTGTATTTGTAATTGGGGGAATTGTAATAAATGTTGAATCAATATATATATATTTAAATCTTTCGTCATTTGTTGTTGATTGTTTTTTCCAGCTTATAGCCCTTTCATTGAGCCTTGACCGGATATTATTATTATTTTTGTTATCATTAAACGCGGTTCAATAGTGGATTTGAAACATGCCCTTTCAATTCAACTATGTGTATGATTACCCTTGGTTGGCTTTTGCGACGGGGCTGTCGGCTGGAACTCATTTCTTATAAGTGGGTTCGAGCCGAGAGCAACGGCGCAAGAGGGGTGCCAAGGCAGCGTTAAACGTTTGTGATAGTCCTAGGTGACTGAGAAAGGAAACTAATCACTATTTAGGAACGAACCTGCAGAAACCCCAGACAACAATTTTGTGTACGACTAGATCTTGCTTGACTTCTTTGCGAGGCTGTCTGCTGGAACTCACTTCTTGTAAGTGAGTTTGGGCCGAGAGCGTCGGCGCAGAGGAAGGGTCTAGGCGGGGCTAGATCAGTGTCGTTACAGATTTTAAAATCACCTGTGACAATTAGATCGGCAATTTTTTTGTCTCTGGCTTTTTCGATGGATGCTGATATGGCTTCCCAAGTATCTGAGGGACTGTTTGGTAGCCGGTAGAATACCCCTAAGAGTAATGATCTTGTCCGTTTTGTAAATACTTCCGCCCATAGGCATTCTGTATTCACCGAATGTAGGTCCGGTCTAGGTCGAAATGAAATACCGTCTTTAATGTAAATGGCAACCCCACCCCTTCCCCCACCCCCCTTGTCGAGCGGTCAAATCTTAGTGGTTCTTGGAACCCGTGGAGGATAACATCGGGTGTCGGATCGTTGCTATCCAACCGTGTCTCAGACAAGGCCACAATTTCAAATGATGCAAATTCATATTGAATGATATCTAGTTTAGGTTTTAGACTCTGGATATTAAGATGGACAATTTTTAAAGTATTCTGGTTAAGATACGAGTTAAAGGAATTTGGTCCAGAGTTAGTTTCAATGTCGCCGGACAATTCGTAACCTTGAAGCCAAATGGACCAATGAGATGACAAGGATATATGAAATCAGTACTTTCAGTGTGAGCGCAATCTTCCAAACGTTCATGTTCCCGTAAGAATATGAAATTTCATCCATATGGTTTACTAAGTGAAAAGTAGAGAACTCATTGAAGTGGCTGAAGAACAAGGCAACAACAACAGTAAATCTTTCACGCAGCCCAACCCCACTGAGACGCAGGAGCAAGTAAGTTAAGAGTAAGTTAAGACACAAATGGATCTCTTCTTCGGTAAATGGCCCTTCAAACGACAACAATAAACTGAGAAGTTGAAAGTACCTATCCTAGCACGATATGATTCGAGGGAACACATAATCAACTACTATGTAACCTGTTGAATAGATAAGAAAATTATCTTTAGAAGCAAAGTTGCATTCAAGCTGGCAGATAGAGCAAATGAAAATGTGAAGGATACTGTTCTATATGTTCTTATATACAGCATATACAGATAAGTAACAAAAGAAGGTTAAGAAAATAGAAAGTTAAAAAAAATAAAGCGTTGTTAACTTTGTTAACAGGTAGTTTGGGAGCTTATAAGTACAACTTCTTTGGCTTTACTGGGCTAGTCAGGTAAATATTGATTAAGAATATCTGTTAGTACCTGCAGCGGGAAAGAGTCATGTAAAACAAATTCACTTTGGTCAGGTAGCAGTGACAATATTCATGGAAGTTCTTTTTCTTTAATGTGATGGGTCAGTCTTGGGCATTTGAGGTTGTTTGCGTGCTGATAGCGAGTAAGTACTCTGGGTAAAATTAATTGATCTGTATGCATTTGCCCTGTTACAACCCATAAATTGCCCCAAGGCGAAGACATAAGCACACAATTATGAGAAATCTCACATTCAGTTGCGAACACAGGTTATTTTTGTGTATAGATGAGGCAGTCAGTGAGATAAATTTGCTACCCAGTGGACCAGCGTGGCACAAATATCCCGTGTGTTCGACTAGATGGCCCCACATAACATATGTGAGGTCTATCAATTCCATATTGGACTCGGGCACCGCATCACCTCCTAGAAAACACACGGAATAGTTGAATTCCGAAAGCAAAGAGTTAAATCCTAAATCCTGCAAAAAATGAGGAACGTTAGTTGGAGTTGCTAAAAAGCAATAAAAGTCCGAGCTCATGCTTATTCCCTTCAAATACTATTATTATTACAATCGTTATTATCACTATGCATGCGGCGAATTGGGCCACAGATGACAAGAAACCATGGACCACAAAGTTGCCTACATGGGGGCACGATGACGCCGTGTGCTAAGGCGTACTGCACGTCGATGGTGCACATGTCTTCAACCGCTGTTACCCTGCTTGAACAGAGTTAGAATGTTGAGGACAGTTGACAGTTGCTCGTCGATGCCCCGTGGTTCACTACGGGTACTCCGGGTATTCCGGCTTCCTCCACCCGTAAGACTGTAACGGTCACGAATAGCCATTGTGCATAAGTATGTGGCCTTCAACACCAATAAATAAATAAATAAATAAATAAATAAATAAATAAATAAATAAATAAATAAATAAATATTGAACCCCGATGGTATCTCCCACGCCAGTTCAGTATTTTCAATTGAAGGAGTCTATCTGTATTCGTTACTTTGGGGAAGACCAATCAATATTTTCAACGTGCAACCTAGGGTTGAAAATCTTGATTGGTCTACCACACAAATTCATTGAGCAACTATCCACTTTATGAATTCAGGTCGCATCACGGTCAGTCCGGAAAAGCGGCCTTTCGCGTTTAAAGGGTTAATTGGTGCATATCGGATTCAAAACTAGACACACTGGGGCATAATTACACCTCCATTTGCATGAGACCGACGGCGTGTGTAACAAGTAACAAAGAAAAAGTAACAAATAAAGTACGTGGTTACTAGTAATAGCGAATCGTTATCTAAGATTCCAAACTAGACTGTTTCGACTGGAAACTTATTGGGGGAGACACACATCCCTACACCCACCTTCCCAAGGTACGCCCCTGGTTGTGTGATGCTTTGGCGGTTTAATGTTAATCATCAAATCGGTGTGCTAGTTATAACCTCTGCTGAAATCTGTTATAACTAACGTGTAATATTTTTTTTTTCAAAATTGAGATCAGCCTGACAGTAAACCGAATTGCAAAACATACAATTACAGTTACTATTAGGATACGGCTGTCGTGGACTGGTCACTTTCTACGGGTGGGCTATATTTCCACGGACGCAATAATATTAGTTTTCAAACAATAATTATAGGAATAATCATCAGACATTCAATTAATGAAGCATCGGGTATAACCCAGTGCTTCATTAATGAAAATTTTGCTGCTGATGATTTTTATTACCTGGTAAGGCTGGCGTGGATATCATTGCCTAGGCGTGGATTACGATCGCGGTGACTGCACTGTACTACTGAAACGTCCTCGGCACATTGGCAAAGGTTTACTGGGGTAGAGTAATTTCATATAGTAGCGGGAGTCGGGTCGGTAATGAAATTCGATTTTATTATCAATCGACCACTCGGTATGTTACCTGATACCATCACTTTCTGTTACATTTCAAGTATTGCAGAGCTCCACGAAGGTTGGAACTGAGATGTACGTTTGTTTCCCAAAGAATAGGCGTGAGTGGTTGCAGACAAAGACACGCGGCATATGCTCAGAAGAACTTCGTGGAGCATTGTGTAACTTTTCGATATTAGAGAGATTTGTCCCTTGTGCCTGAAGTTGGACATTGGATCATATAATCTAAATATACACCTGGAACTTAATTAAGCAGCCCCTGAAATGTTTCATGACAGTGAAGTTGCTGTTACTGATTATTATGTTTTAATGATGGTTATGCCTTGCAGTACATTTTCTCTAGTGAAACATGATGTTGCTGGTCGATAGCGTACTCTAAACACATCCCCTTGTCCGCGTGAAGCATGCTTCCCATGAATGTCACAAAAACAAAAAACACTATCACCCACATGAAATATCTGGGTATAAAACAAGAATACTTCTTTTATCAATAAATGTTGACATGACAAGGAGGAGACTGTCAGATGCACTAAGATGGCAAATCGTTGGCATGCATGCAACCGACATGTCATTCAAAGCTATTGGAAGGCGACTTGGCTATAGTCATTCTCTCATCAGCAGACTCGTCCGAAAACATCACCAAACCATCGATGTTAAGGAACGACCAAGGCCTGGATAACCCCAAGAGACCTCTCCGCATGAAGACGCCTCGTTAGACGTGAACCCTTTGCTTCGAGTGGGGTTTTGAAATGCCTTTGGTTCCCCAACAGGCGTTTGTGCAACAGGACTGCCCCAAACCGTCTCAAAACACTGTGTATGAGGTCCAGAAGGGGCATCAAGCGTCCAGCTCTGTCCGAGCAGCATCAAAGACGACGTTTGGAGTGGTGTATGGTACGACAACATTGAAATCTTAGGACGTGGAGGAGAGTCCATTGGTCAGACGGGAGTAGGTTCCTGCCTCACGTCACAGATGGTTGAATGATAGTGTTGAGGCAAAGAAATACTGCTTACGTGCCCAGGAACTCAGACCTACTGCTCCCCTATGATGGAGGATCAGTAATGATCTGGGAATGCCTCTCCCATTATTGTAAACTTAACATGGTGACTGTACGTGGGAATCTCAGTGGTCATCAGTACATCCGGGACATTCTCAATCCGGTTGTCGTGCCTCATTTTGACAACCACCCATTGACAGTTCTTCCTGTATTCATGGACGACAATGCAGGGCCGCATTGTTCCCATGTTGTGAGAGCATTCGTTCAGAACAACGCTATTATAACACTACCTTAGCCTACAATGAGCCCCGATTTGAATCCACATTTTCTAAGACTTGAACGTCGGGTGCAAGCAAGGGATCCGCCTGTACAGAATTTTGGCCGATTTGGAAGCTGAAGGAGATCACAAGTTACATTTTTTGTCAGTAATTACCGGCATTGTTTCATCATGGACCGTTCCAGCACCATACTTGTCGAGAGGACATTTTTTCATTAAAACAGTAGTGACAGATATGTGTAATTTGCGCCATTAAAACACTGCATATTTTCATCCATGTGTTGTCTTTCATTTGTCAATAGACCACTCTTTCCGCAAAGAATCACTTTTGGCCATCTGAAAGATAGCATGAAAATAATGACAGTTTCTATCCACAGCGAAAACAAACAGGGGTGCTTAATTAAGTTCCAGGTGTATATATAACAATATCAAGGGCGGTTGCGTGTTGTGACAGTTCTGTTTTCCCCCACAGAACCAGCTTTCGTTGATAGCAACGCCCGAGTACGCACTGCAGGTGCCGCTGTCGATTCTTTGTGTCACAAAGTCATCACTGAACGTCATTACCAGAAACCCTACCTTCAGTCCAGTTGAGTACAGTGGGGAACATTTCGGTTCATTGAGTATGTCAATGCGTGCCATTTGGTCAGTTCTGGATGAAATGAATGCTGTATTGCCTCAGTGAATGGAAAAGACTACATCAGCAAAATACCTAGCGTTCGATTCAAGAGATGAAAATGCACTCTTCGTCTGGCAACCGTGATGGTAGCAATGTTGAATTTTCTTAAATCTCTAGTGACTATGTTTTCTGTCCGCAGATTCCGTAGATTACAAGTGGGAAATGAGTACTGAGCGAGTGTTTTGGTCTTTGGAATGCAACATTTGGTGCATGCTTAATCACCGAGCATTCTGTGGTCATAAATGTAAAACTGGGTTTTGTTTGCTGGACATAAACTTATAGCATTAAACATTTCAACCGACGCGCATATTTTTGCGTAAACGAACATTCGCTTGTCGGCTAGCAAAGAACATGATGGGCAACAAAATAGTTTATGGGACTCAGAACTAGTTTAATCCAATAGCACAAAAGGGCTATTGGATAGATTTACGATTGACTCTCCCTGGAAATACAAAGGGATTCGCCCAATCGCATCGCATTAGGCAGTATTGTATGCGGCAAACTAAGTTCAGAAAGTCAATATTGAAAAGCTTATAATTCTGATGTTGTCATAATTTTAAAATATCCCTACAGACGCTGCTATGATATCTGTCATTTCAACATGTGAATCAGTCAACTTAGACATGACATGTTGAACTTTAAGCTCTCAATCCACCAGTCAATTTCTATTCGGAATTCGACACTGTTATGACTTGGAACCAGTCTAGACCTTAAATTGTCAATCGCATACGTTTAGATTCACTCGATTTTCTAACCAACTGATATGTTCCAGACGACTAAATCTAAAAAAATGAAACAAAAACATTTATTTTCTTGGAATCAACGCTAAAACTTTTGCTCAGTCGAGACTTGATTTGACCAAATGTTTTGTGGTATTACCATTATAAAAAAACTCTCCAGTTTTATGATTACGCCGCGTAGTTTCACCTATTGTGTTAGCATCTTAATGTTTTTCAAAAGCTAGGTGGTGCTGATTTTTTTCCACGAAAACATAATCAATGGTGCGTTTTCTATTTGTTAGCGTGTTTTTGTACGGTAATTCAGTAACATGCTTTGCTTGTGATTGTTTCCTTAAAAATTATTACAAGTTTCGAGATATGCGTGTCAGATAATATGGTAGTTTGTTTTTGAACGCCCTGTATTCTCAACGTTTGTAATTGATGATACAAAATGTGTGCTACACATTTATCCTATGCCATTGTTTCCAATAATTACTGAGCAGGGGAATGATGAGATTGAAGTGTACATGAAACTTGCATATGAAGTATGTTAGAACTTGATATGCCCTTAAACGGCTAAACGAAGTAAAGAAATTAGAAAAACAAATCAAGTATCAACAGTATATGCCAGATACAAATTGATGTATTGGTATTTCTTCTATTTAGTGGCATTTGCCTCATTATTATCCGTGTTTCGTTTTGTGAACGTCGTCTAAGTTCCCATGAATATTTAGTAAAATTCCCAAAACTCACAACAGCAACCTCCAATTCTTCTTAAGACAAGAAATAAATGGCAAAGTGAAGTATATATCTCTCAAGTAGGAGCCGTCTTTTTGGGGACGGCCTCAAAACAGCAAAGATGAAAGGCAAAGGATCGCACGTTGTATCCATTCTGATCTCTATGTAATTGCTGGCACATTCATTGGTCTTCGGAAGCGTTCCTACTTTGGTTCATAGCAATTTGTAATGTTTCAATCATTCACGTATGTAACGGCCGAAATCCCTCAGCGCACTTCAAAAAAAATGCCATTTAGAGTTTATCCTCTTCATGTCTCAATAAGATAGCTGTTTAGCTCATTCCAAAAAGGGATCATTAGCCATGTTTTCGAGATAAACAATGAACATTTTTCCTATTTCTACGAGTACTGTCTGCTACTCGGGTTTGGTAAAGGGTAAAGTTATGTTTTTTTTAAATCGTTGAGCACCTGACTGCAAGAGAACGATATTTCTCAAATAGTTACAAATATCAGAATATTAATGAACCATAAAATACCTATCGAGGAGGTTAGAAAATGTCAGTACTCACGGTGGTCTAGTTATGACGGATCCCGCGTTTCCATCCAAAGCATTCTTGATGGCATGCATCAATGGATATGACCCTTGTCCGCAAGTATTATGGAAGTCATCACAATCCAAGGCCCACACCATAACACCTCCAAAATGATTTTGTTTTACGTAGTCTACCTGATGAAGAAACCATGAGACACACAATTCATTTTCCACTTAAACAATTATTTTTGACCGAAGGAATAGGGGAAATAAGTCTGATTAAAACCCAAGTGTTGAAATGCCATGGTATCGGATGATTATGAAATATTGGCTGTATACACAATATCCAGTATCTCAGTTATGAACAACATTGTTTTTCGTAATTGGTGCTTCCGCATGGGTACATGAGTATATGAAAAAAAACGGACTTAGATTATTTATAGCAAGAAAGTGACTGCATTAGGCAACTAACTTGTATGCCTTAGCAATTTTAAATGTGGGAATTTTTGTAGTGCCACTGCTTGTTTGTTTATGAAATATGATATGACGGCGCTTAAAGCAACCGGGATCATATCGCTCTGGAATACTTCTGGATGTGTGGAGTCAGAGGAACTGGGAAAACACCTTCCTTATTTACCAATCAGTCTGACGGAAACCATGTAAGAAATATACAAAAGTCTGATATGCTTTATACATGTACTTCCCTCATGAAACAGGGATATCGTCCCCTGAGTTCCAATGTGTTCTATGTGCCAGTAGGCACATAGAACACATTGGAACCCAGGGGACGATATGCTGATAGTGTTATACTCCTTCTCCACACGAGAGGATAAAAAAAAGATAATATGCATATATCATAATATTCCTTCTTCCAGCTTTGTTGAGGTATCTGGTCTGGCAATCATTCCCAAATACGGTTATTAATAGGGCACTTTGAGGGATGATTATTTGCTACAACGCACGTGAATAAAGATGAGTAGATCATAATAATACTAGGACCCCAGCAGACATAATAGTTCCAATCGCGGGAGTTAAGGGAGAATGCGTTATATTAGGACACAAGAGTAGTAAAAGTCAGTTCTAGTGATGGGGTGGTTAACAGAGGAAGCCAGGTGTAGAAATAATAATACTAGAAGTACGACTGCTAATTATTAAAATGACGCCTTACTTGATGGTAAAACATTTCAGTAGGAGGAGAAGAAAAAATACTGATGTGTGATGTATCAGCGTTATTTTGTTGACAACAGAAAACCCAAATAGTAAATATCTGGTGGATGATGGTTTGAACATTATTTGGTTTTGTTCATAATGCAAAGAGCGCAACGTGCCTGCATGCATGCATGTAAGCTTTGAAAATCGCGTGAGAAAGCGTATTAGTTTCTTGTCTTTGTAGTCCCTGACATAAATGAAAAGATCTGTATAGTATTTAGATTAGAGGTAAAATTCTACTTTTCACATCCCTAGAATGTATCGTCCCTTTTGTAACATCTGTTGAAACAATTTTGATTAAATTGCGACCAGGTCATGATGTGGTCGACGTTTTGTTACTGCTGTTCTTCCCACAACATTGGAGAATCGGACTTGTTGGAAAGAAATGTGAGAACTTTGAATCTGAGATGATATTTCCGTTTGGTTTTTTTTTCAGACTTGATTTCGCAGTAATTTATTAATGAAATCTCGATCCACTGTTGTCACAATTGAGACAAATATCACTTTTGTGGTCACAATCCTGCAAATGAAATAGCTAATAGAAACCTCACAAAAATGTGAATTATGTTTTAATTCGTCAAACTCATCCGAACATTAATAACTTACAACAAGGAAAGACAACATACTTGTAATACTCAGGGATGTGCTCTTCATGACGAGCGTAGCAGAGTCGAGCAGATTCGAATTTATTCAGAACAAACTCTGCATAACATGATCAAAACAATTCATTACAAAGCAAAAGATGTTGGTCTGATAAAATCGACATTCGTCGTAATATTGCAAGACCCCCTTAATATAAAGAACGGAGGGCTGACACTGCTGACCTAGCGTCAAATAAAGAAAAGGTTGTTCCCTACACCTAGCTTGCGTTTCAACACAAGCTGCACGCTTTCACCAACCATCAGTGAAACAGCGAGCCACATAATACCCGCACTGATAATTAACTGAATAGCAAACATTCCATAGGACTGTGAACAACAGGTGAATACACAAAAAGCATGTTAAGGGGGGCGGGGGCTATATAAGTAATGGAATTTTGTTTAGTTTAGTTCTCACCTCTGATTTTCCTTCAATCCATATTACATATACACAAAATGTACATCAAAATGAAGATTGAGATGTATAGAACACGAAACACAACTGTAATCAACTCATAGAGTCGACCGTAGGCACCACTGGTTCCTGGAAGTCTGCTACTGTATTCGTACCAGAACTGATAATTTAATAATATTTCAAGAGAACAACTTGTGGCCAAATATGCTTTACATATTCAAGAACAAAGCTAGTGTATCAAACTTCTTCAAAACACAGCGACAGAGCTACATGGGGGTAAATTCCAAAACCTTTGCTTTTGTTTACATATGAATTTACTTTTGATTTCCGGTCGACGTCATCGCGCGGAAAAAGCATTTATATACAACGCCGTCCAAAATCAAATAATGAGAAAGATCGCCTTAATACAGTATACTGTTATTAGATAGAGACTGCACAGTTGCCATATTCAATGCAAGGTATCATGATACCTGTTAAAATTTCTTAGAATTACGATTTTGTTTTTCAATGGAAATTTGTGGTATCGAGTTATTTGCGCATGTCTGTCGAGCACGGAAACCATCTTCATTAAAATATGCAGACAGTGTTGTCCTTTTCCAAAATGCAGTCCTATCGCTGCACCCGAAAGTGTTTTGAATGCCTAGGTTTGTTATTGAATATCTGAAGAACATTCGGTCACGAGTTGTTCTTGTGAAATATTATTTTATTATCAGTTCTGGTACGAATACGATAACAGACTTCCAGAAGCCAGTGGCGCCTGCTGTCCACTCTATGAGTGATTACATATGTGTTTCGTGTTTTATACATCCCAACCTTCATTTTGATGTATAATATGTGTATATTTAATCTGAATTTAAGGAATATCAGAGGTGAGAATTTCAAAATAAACAAAATTCCATTATTTTTTAGCACCTTAACACGCCTGTCATAAATAAATATCATTACACTTCTCTCTCCACTTGTTATTGAAATCACGGATGCGTACATATAATTTCTGTTTTAAAAGTCCACATAACGGCATTGAGTGATATCAAGGTCATATACACTATTCGATACTCTGGTATCTAAAGCGGAGAGACAATTTCGGCCGGATGGCAACTGAATGGCGACCTGGTCGCAATTTTCTGTCCGCGTTCTCCCCAGAAAAACTTATAACGCTCAAAATTAAAATGATAACTTGGAATTTCAGATGTTATTTGTGTTTGTTTTTCTTCATTCGGTCTTGATTTCTCAGTATCTTGTTTATGAAATCTCAATCCATCGACGATATTAACCTTTGAACGCTGGCGGTATCTCCCATGCCAGTTCAATGGCAGCAACTGGAAGAGCACATATTCTTTATTTGGGGGTACACCAATTAATATTTTCAACGCGCAGCCTTGGGGGTTGCACGTTGAAATTACTGATTGGTCTACCCCACACATTCACTTAGCAGCCATGATATACTATTCAAAAAAGTAGGGGATATTTGATAAAAATTAGATATATAAAGAAATATATTTATCTTATTTTCATCAACAAGACAGTTGAGGCATTGCACTGTGACATCTGGTGAATGATTTCAGCGATAATTGGGTGTCTGACAAGCACATGTTCCACATACTGAGCTGTAGAAGACATGGACGGTCAGTCAGAGAATTTACCACATTCAGCCCAAGACCTCCATACCTTGTAAATCCTCCTCGGTTCGCGAGATAAGCGCGGATCCGATGTGGCATACACCTCACCAAACGTCCAATATCACCTTGACTGATGTTATTCCATTCTTCCAGCAGTGCAGCGGCGAGTTTCTGAACATTGGTAGGGGGTTGTTGGCGTTGTCGTATGCGCCTGCCAAGCATATCTCAGACATGCTCGATTGGTAAAAAGATCTGGACTTAGTGCTGGCCAAGGCAGTGTAGTGATGTTCTTCTCCTGGAGGAACTCTATAGCGACACGGGCCCTGTGTGCTCTTCCGTTGTCATCTTGGAAAATGAATCGACGGTCGTGACATCGCGTAAATGGCACCACATGAGCTGTTGTCACGGTAGTACTGCCCTGTGACACGCCCTTGGGTGACATATAATGCTGTTTTGCTTGTCATGGTTATGCCTCCCCACCCCATAATCGATCCACCACCAAAACGATCGTGCAACCTAACGGTTACATCATGGTATCGTTCGTTCCGCCGCTGCCTCCACACTCTGTTTCGCCAGTCGCGGAAGTCGAGAGGGAACCTCGATTCATCGGAAAACATAACGTTGTTCCACCGACGATTGTCCCAGCGCTGTCGTGCTCCACGTCAATTACGCCTTGCTGCGATGTGACGTTCAGTCAAACGTGGAATAATTCGAGGTCGTCAAGCGTATAAATTCCAGCTGTGTAATCGATTTCGGATAGACTGACTACTGACTCGCACAAATGTCGCTCGGTGCAGCCGCTGTCCAACTTCTGAGGCACTTTGATGGCTGTTATGTAATGCTGTGGTTCGGATGAAATGATGCTGGTTAGCAGTTGTCGCCCTTGGATGACCTGACCGACGCCTGTCATCAACATTTCCGTCTGACGGTAGCGTGACCACAGCCTGCTAATCACCGATTGAGTAACGTTCAGAATTTGAGCCACTGCAGCCTGTCTGTTACCAGCTTCCAACATGCCAACGGCACGTAAACGTTCGTCACGTGTCAGTCTTCGCATACCTCAAAGGTTACTTTTCGACCAGAAACTATTGATGAACGAGCTTATATCAAGAAAAGAACGATGAGACCTCCGAAAAAGCCCGTCCAGTACAAATGAAAATTTCAAAACGTACCCCCCAAACATTAACACGACGGTCGTGTGAAAAATCTGCACGAAGCTTTCGTGGACCGGTGACATTCATGATCCACACTAAACATAGTAACATAGTGATGTGTCCAATCACGCGTATCCAATACCATTTTCCGAAAATATCAACATCAGTTTGGATACCCCCTACTTTTTTAATAGTATACTAAATGAAATTATGCAGTATCGTGTTCCTGGGCCTGAAGAACGGCCTCTCGCATTTAGTGGGTTAACACTTTTGCTGTCACGCCTACGTTAGCCATGTATGGAGGACCTTTCTGTTCTCCTGTATGCGAGGAAGTTTAATACAATTTATGACATAGTTGAAACTCTATCATCTGATTAATTGTTGAAAAGGGTTCGCTTTCGACAGGGAAAGTGTGAAGGGTGTTGAACCCAGATCGTGATCTGGTCAAGAAAGATAACATCTTTGTCATGACAGAACTGTACATATTGTTTGTAAATATGGCGAGGCAGATCTCGTGAAGAAAAACACTTTAACTGCCGACGTCTGCACAGCATGTCACATGTCGCATTACTTTGTTGTCAATCGAACTTCTACGTGAGATTTTTTTTCACACTGTAGATGCATCCTTACTGTAAATCGACATAAAAGTGAAACAAGGAATACAACTGTTGTAAAAAACTGATTCCAGTCATTGGGAATATGCAGTGCAAGTCGTAAAAAATGGCTAGGAATGGGAATATCACAGTAATAGTTTAATTTACCTTCACTGCGAGACTGTTTGCATCATCAAAACCTATCCATTGGTCGCCGTCTACGATGTAGGGGACTTTCTCTTCTGGAAGCTGGTGTACCACACCGCCTTGTTTCTCCATTTGACAGATCTAATAAATGCAAAATAAAAGCAAAATCAGCCCAATCGTGGTGATAGAAAACCGTGATGTTAGGGGGAGCTCAATGAGATTGTTACTGTAATAAGGAGATATTTTAGAAAAAAAAATTCAACTGGTCAGATGATGAATCACCCTTAATAAACTCAGCACAAAAAGAAATGACGTTTAAAATGGTGTTGTTTTCTCTTTTTCACTCTGGACAAAGCTCATGACACTTCTGTGGAATAAGATTATCCAATACATTCCAATTAGGGTATATGGGCAATAATGCAACAACTAGATGGAAAAGTGACTTTATTTGCATGGGAAATATTTTATCAACAACTATATTCGGGAAAAAGTACCAACATTTGATGATTCGCCATTTTACAAAGATTCTTCATGCTTAACTCTTAACTAATACCATCTTAACTAATACCACTAGAAAACAACACTCGCAAACACATTTTTTGCAGCATTAGAAAATATTCCAAAACATAGCTTATGACCCCTATTGAGACGGGTTTGACCAGCTTGTTCTACACAGGGTTCATAATTTGGGTCTTGGTGGGAAATTCGAATATATAGTAAGATTGTCAATCCCAATAGCTTTGTGTGAATGGCCCCTGTCAGATGTGACTGTTACATTAGGCAAGGTGTTGCGAGAAGAGTGGGGTAACGGTTACTCATTGCACATTGCCCCATTAGGTCTAGATATTGGCACTTATTGTGAACGGACTCTCGGCGATAGGATGTTGAAAACCTCTTTGTGGAAAGATACTTTGTACGAACCGACTCCTGTCTTTGGTTACAACGAAACTTTGGTGTAAAAGTGCGAAGTTAATGAATCTTAACAATACGTCAGCATATATACTACTCTTATTGTGATAAAGATCACCCCTACATGTCGACATAAACAAATTGTAAATATGTATATCATCATGTTTGAGCGTATATTGGCGTTTAATGACACGTTCCACTGTCTGTGTCATATCGTGTCGAGCAATTCTTCGGTGGAGGAAGCCAGAATACCTAGAGGGAACTACTGAGCAAAACTGTGTGTAACTGTGGGACACTCCAATTTATTATCCAGGCACAAGCAAGGTTATAATTGATTGGACTGTACCGTAGGCAAACATCCCGTTGACCATAAGCGAACAGCACGTCGACGCTACACTTGCCTTCAGCCAATGCTAACCATGCTTGTGCCAGGTGTCAGAGTCCGACAATTATTCGCCCTTACTCAGTTGTTCTTTCTGGGTACTCCGGCTTCCCCCACCAGAAAAAAACTGTCAGTCCCGATACGACCGAGACCCGCATTGCCCAAATAAACAAAAAAGATGTTCACACTTTTAATGTAAAACTATCTAGATGGGTAGGTGTGATTCCTATCAAAATGTGAGTAGTATGTATAGTGTGTGCCCAGAAAATATCGCTTGACTTTTGTTGCTACTCAACACAAAAAGAGTAACATGTCATATCTGTCGAGAAAAGAGATTTGGAAGCAAAGTTGTTGTACCTTATTTGTACGTACCCTGGATGGTGTTGTTGCACATATATTTATGGAAAGCGTCACAAAGAGTATCTTTGCAAATAAAAAGGCGTAAATGAGTAATTTATAACATCCATTTAGTATCAAAAAGTTATGGAAACCATTGTGTTAATTTAGGAAGGAATTTGAACAACTGTGGTGGTAACATTAGTAGTATGTCTCGCATCTTTCATGCTAATTCTGGATGATCTAATGTAACGTCATAGCCACGTGATCCAATGGCGCCATGTAGGATTGTCATGGTAGTCTGCGTGACAGGCCATGTTGTGAAATTATTGCTATGGTGATACGTGATGTCAGTGCGCATCCGTAGCGGGTGTTGTTAGGGTGATACGTATTTCCGTCGTCCATTTTGTATACTGGTGGCCGCCACCTTGGTTTCTACGGTAGCACGTGGTTGCTATTGGACCCAAAGTCCTCTAATAGGACGGGTACATGTTCGGAGGGTGTGGAAATCTAATTACCCAAATAGACACAATTTCACTGAATGGGCCATAAACCACCGAAACGGATTCTGACTACCCAAGAATGCCTTTTTTCTATTAATAGGCGCCTTCATTTGAATAGGAGTAGTTTTCTGGCTGGGAGTTGTCCCAAATCCTTGGGTAAATTTAGTCAAATAGGCCAGATAAACTATTTACAGGGCAGCTCAAATTTTCCTCAAATCCTCGATTTCTACCTGTTATTCGGATTTCTTCAGAATCCTCTGCTCTCCTTCTATCAGTGCTTCAGTGTTATTGTTTTTCTAACGATCCAACCCTATTCCTTTGTTCTTGTGTATACTCCAATAGAGTAGAAGAGACTATCATTTGGGACAGTTTTATGGCGAGGCCGCCATCTGAGTTTAATAATAGACACACATAGTGCTATTAGGTGCGTTCTATTAAACTGGGGTACCTTACTGGACGGGATTCTCCCGGAATTCTCGTTTTCTTCCTATTATAAATGCTATTCTAACTACTCTAACCCTAGCAATTCATCTAGTCCTAACTCCTCTTGACTGCCTCTTGTTACGATATCTAGCCCCTCCCAAGTCTTATAATCACCAGTCAGATTACTTGATTTACCGCAATCTGCACCTACGCACACAGAGTTATATCTCTTGTGTACAACGAAGGCCTCTATGGTTCTCAAATCCATAAGACAATCGAGCACGGATAGGTATTATTCGAACGACTCGAATCTTATCGAACAAATAAGCTACCAAGCAGTGATTCAAACAAGCATCGCTCGGACTCCCATCGAGCAAATGAGCTGTCCTCTCCACATACTCCTATACGACTCATCTCGGTATTTGAGGATATCTACAACATTGGGCTTCTCCAGTTACTAGCTCCTATATGGCTCCTAGCCCATGTAAGCTCCCGGTAGTCTTACCATCGGCTTCCGCCTTGTTTTGAACAATATGTCCATTGCACTGAAGTCTTGCATTATTATTGCCTTGTTCTTTGATTAGCCTGCATTGTAGACACACACCACACCAGTATTCTAACGGCATTACAGTCTTGTACCGTGACTGCCTTGTACCATAAGTATTGACTACTACTATGCTGTCCTGTGCTAGAAAGTCCAACCATTACTTAGTTTGTGGTATTACAACGGCTCTTAGCACATATCATTACACTACTGCCGCTATGAGTTACAGTTCATATCACTCCCAAATTTGTCTTCCACTACTAAAATTAGTCAAATACACTCTTCTTGCTCGAACAACTTTTTCATACCTATTCCAAATTCCCCTATCGAGCAGTTACTGAAAAAGTCATTGCTCGAACGGCTTGAATCCCATCGAAAAAATTAGCTGTAGAGTATTTGCTAGAACGAGTGACTCCATATACTGCTCAAGGACACATCTCAGTATTTGGGGATACCTACAACATGGCTCCTATACAGCTCCTAACTCTTCTATGGCCCCTAGCTCCTATACGGCTCCCGGTAGTCTTATAATAACCTCCATCTTGTCTTCAACTATCTATCTTATGATTTGCCTCTATTGTAGTCACCAAGTACTATAGAGTTCTACCAAACATACAGCGTTGTACCACTACTATTGACTTGTAATACTACTTCATATTTCCTAGTTATGCCTGACCCTGTCTCGACTCTGCTCTCGTCAGGTGTTTAACAGGTGCAACCAAATTGCTCCATTCATCTAAGCCCGTATTGGCCTTTCCATTCCCTTGACCTAATGCAAGCTAGGGTACCTTACATAGAAACAGTCTGCCGGTGGTACCTAGATATGCTTATGTGTTAGTACACGTTGTGTCACAATGTGCACATTGATTGCGGCGCATTGACACACTGGCGCATGCTGTACACCAGGTGGATAATCCTGTACGGGTAGGTACAGATTACCGGATATCAAGCAATCTGACTGGCTAGTATTTATTTATTTATTTATTTATTTATTTATTTATTTATTTATTTATTTATTTATTTATTTATTTATTTATTGGTGTTTAAGGCCACATACTGGCTAATCGTGACCGTGACAGTTTTATGGGTGGAGGAAGCCAGAGTACCCGGAGAGAACCACCGAGCTTCGACGAGCAACTGTCAGCTCCTCAACATTATCACTCTGTTCAAGCTCCGCTGAAGCAAGGTTACAGCGGCTGAAGACATGTACACCATCCATGTACAGCACGCCTTAGTACACGGCGTCATCGTGCCCCCATATAGGCAACCGGGATAAAGTGCCTTGCCCAAGAACACAACGCGGGTCGTCCCGGTCGGAGATCGAACTCGGGACCTCCAGCATAGAAGTCCAACAGTCTACCACTGAGCCACCGTGCTCCCCGATTGGCGATTATAAGACCTGGACGAGTGCAGATGTCGTAACAAGGGGCAGATAAGAGTAGATATGTCTAGAAGAACTGCTGGGTTAGAGTAGCTAGAATAGTGTTTGTAATAGGAAGAAAACGAGAATTCTTGGGAAATCCGATCCAGTAAGGTGTCAGTTTAATATAGTGCATTTTAAAGCATTACTACTCCTATTATAAATCTAGATGGGGCTTCACCATAAAACTGTTCCAGCATATAGTCTCTTCTATTCTACTGGAGTATACTCCAGAACAAACGAATGGGGTTGGGTAGTAAAAACAATAACATGGATACATAGATAGAAGCACAGCAGAGGATTCTGAAGGAATCAGAATAACAGGTAGAAACCGAAAATTTGGGGAAATCTGACCCAAATAAACAGCCCTATTTGGGTAATGTGAACCATGGATTTTGAAAAACGTCGAGTCAGAAAACTATTTCTACACAAAAGAACGCGCCTATTAATGGGAAAATGAGAATTCTTGGGGAATCCGAGTCCGTTTCGGTGGTTTTGGGGGGTTCGGGGAAATTGTAATGTCTATTTGGGTAACTAGACTTACTCCCGTTGAATTGAGCACACCTTCCAAACATAACCCCGTCTGATTAGAGGTTTTTGGGTCAATATCAACCACGTGGTGCCATTGAAACCAAGATGGCGGCCTCTAGTTTACAAAATGGACGACGAAACACGTATCACCAAGGCCAATATATACCAAGGCCAATATTCTTATACCAAGGCCAATATTCTAAACATCTCACGTTGATTCTACCCGAAGATATGACTAAAATACACGTCGGCCTGCGTTTACCTGTTTAACCTTTCTCAAAATATTTTTCTGATATCCCGGGCGATGGCAGGAAGACAGCCATACCGACTATGCCATTGCCTAACGATGCACTTAATATATTTGTATTATGTAAAGAAAAAAAAATCACTTTTGTATTATTGTTCAACTTTGTGTATTGTTAAATAAATCTATCTATCTGCCTGCCTGTCTGCCTGCCTGCCTGCCTGCCTGCCTGCCTGTACATTGAAAGTATGTACACTATCATTGGTATTGACGCTGGTCTAGAGGCAATAAAACAAATCATTCAAAAGGTACGATGACCCAAACAGACCATCGGAAGAAATCCTGCAATTGTTAGAATTATCATTGAAAGGTAACGAGTTTGAATTTAACAATAAATTTTACCTGCTAATAAGTGGATGCAGTATGGGTAAAAAGTTCAGTCCAAATTTTACTAATATTTTTGTTGCAGAATGGGAAAAAGGTGCTCTTGCTAAAGCAAAAAAACAGCCATTATGTTATCACAGGTTCCAAGACGATATTTTCATCATATGGCCCCATGCCGAATATGGAAATAACGAATTCTTGGAAATCCTGAACAACCACGATGAATCCATTGAATTACAGCCCTGCATTTCAGAAAATACCATTGACTTTCTGGATGTGACTGTATTCAAGGGCCCTCAGTTCCAGCATAGCAACGTTCTAGGCACAAAAGTCTTTTTTAAACCTACCGATTCTCACCAACTTCTCCATAGAGCTTCTTACCACCCACCCAAACTATTCAATGGGTTGGTAACAATAATAATAACACTTCGGCCGGCCGCTGATTTGTCGCGGTTCTCGTATGAGAGGCCTTGGTTACCCATGCTCTACCAACTGCCTCCCTATTCCCGCGCTTCTTCTCTCCTCCCAACACTCGGAGACGAACTGCTTGATGACATCCCTTGCCCCATTCTTCCCAATCTCTTCGATTAGTATATTAACCCTCTCCTTTGAGTCGCCCCCTAACCACATATCCTTCATTCTCCCATGCCACTTCCCCATTATACTCCCCGTGAATCTTGTTCTTTTAGACTGGTATTTTGGGCATTCTATAAGAAAGTGTTCCAGGGTCTCCACCACGCCCAAGTTACACATTTGGCACTCTTTTTCACTGTTTTCCCAATTTTTCCCCTCAGCTCCAGGGACCGCGACCTCAGCTTGAACAACAGTGATCCCCCAAAGGTGCCATCAAGGTACTCCTGAAAACCAGGCTTCTCTTTATCACGCAGGCCACCCAAAGATCTCTTTGATTTGACTCCCTCTCGCCAATTACGGTTACAATCCTCCATGACCCTTTCTCTGGCGATCTTTTTGCCCTGGTTTGCCCCAACGTCAAGGTCCGAGATCTCCAATGAGTAGTTTTCTACTAGTTCCCTCACTTGGACCATCCACCCCGTCTTGATATTTGAGTTGAAAGTTCCCAGGAACATTACTTTACACCATCGGCTATCGGGGAGATTTGCCAAATAATTAAGATAACCGAGTTTCAATAAGTCTATCCTGTCCTTGATCCTCATCCACCCAAGCTCACCCCTGATCGCTTCTAGCGCTGCGGCATTACTCGAGCCTGTTATCCATCGGCCTGCATCGTTCTGCAGGATTTCCAAGCTCTTAACAGCTGTGTGGTTTAGGGGTACAACTTCCGTACCGTATGTTATACTTGGCAGAAATACCATTTCCCAAATAGTTTTCCCCACGAAAACCTTATTGAAACGGTTTCTCCCTATAAGTTTCATTTGGTTAAGGATACGCTTCCCCTTCAGAATCAATTTGTTTGTGTGGTTTCGGTAGATGCCTCTTCCTGTGATGTTTATATTTACCCCCAGGTACTCATAGTCACTAGTCTCTCCTACACTAAGAAATCTACTGCTACCTTCCGGAATGCAGAACTCCCCCACTCGCCACCTTCGAGTGGGGTCCACTTTGCGGCCCACTGGTATAACTTTGCTCTTGCTTTCATTAAGTTCGAGTCTCCATTTGCTCCAATATTTCCCAACAATTCCCAGCTTCTTCGCTAGCCTCTTTTCGCTTTCTGACACTAGCACCATATCGTCTGCACAAAATAGCCCTGGGATCTTCAAGTCACCAACTGCAACCCCCTCGTCGCTATGCAGGAGTTCATCTCCTAAACCTTTGATGTACAATGCAAAAAGAATTGGCGAAAGGATACACCCCTGTTTTAGGCCTATCTCCATAGGCACACGTTTTGTTGTAATGTTTCCCAGGCTAAGTTCACTCTGTACATCTTTATATAATGCTTTCATAATCCCAACAAACTCGCCCCCAAGCCCAGAGCCTCCAGCTTGCGGCGCATACCCTCCCTCCATACTCTATCATATGTCTTTTTAACATCCAAAAAGGCCATGAACATCTTTTTCTTTTTGCTTTAGCGGATTCTATCATTTGGGAAAGCGTGAAAAGATGGTCAGTGACTCTCCTTCCCTTCCTAAAGCCATTCTGGATTTCTCCCAAAAAAACCCTTCTCTTCGATCACCTCCTCTAATCTCCCATACAGGACTTTACAAAAGACTTTTCCAATGTTGCTGCTGACAGAGATCCCTCGATAGTTATCCAAGACGTCTTTTTCCCCCTTTTTGTGAATAAATGTCACTTTACTTTCCCTCCACTCCTTTGGGACCTCTTGTTTTTCTATGGCTAAATTGAATAGGGCAGTTAGGCTTTCCAAGAGTTCCTCTCCCCTTTTTTGATAAACTCGTTAGGAATTTCGTCCACCCCTCCCGCTTTTCCATTCCTTAATTTCGAGATCACCCTTCGCACCTCCTCAGTTTTGATTTCGCTGCACACGAAGTTCGATAGATTTTTCTCGACCTGGTTCGGACACTCTGGTGGGTTCCCCATGCCCCATCGCTTATCGTTTACCTTTTCCCAGTGCTTGACTAGTTCTAATGCGATTTGATCTCGCTCTTCTGTAACTCTGCCATCTAGTGTAATGCTCTTTGGGTTATTCCCTTTGTTACGTTTGTTCACCCATTTCCAAAATACGCTCGAACTCGACCCCCCTGTCGTTCTTATCGTCCTAATAAGACTGCTATTTCGCACTCTCCGGTTGTCGTCTTTAATCTTGTTTACTTTATTTCGTGCTTGTTGGTATTCTTCCTTTGCTACCGTGGCCTCATTGGTTTCTACTTCTCCTGTATGCAGCACATTTAGCTTTTCTAACCTGTATGGCCCTTTTCAGTTCTTCGTTCACTCTGTACCCAAGTTCCCGTGTTGGCACCCTAATCTTCCCTACACTTTCCTTCCCTGTCTCCACTAGGCTCGCAACTATGGCGTCGGTCATCTTCTGGACACTGCCCCCCCCCCCCCCCCCCTTGTGTACGGTTGCAAGCTTTGGTTTCAGTTTTTCTTCGAACTTCGCCCAGTCGGCATTCTTTTTGAGTTCCCAAACCTCCTTGAAGCTTCCTTTGCTTTTCTCTAGGTTTTGGCCCTCATCGTCACTGTAATCAAGTTGTGATCACTATCCAACTCCATTTTTCCCTCATCGTCCACTTCTACCCCTATCACCTCCCTCCATAAATTCATATCTGTGAGAATGTAGTCAATTATTGATTTTCTGTCGTTTCTCTCCCAGGTCCATTTCTCCTTACATCTAGCGTCCCTGTTCAGAATCTTCAGACCGAGCTCTTTTGTGAAGTTCAACAGCTTCCTTCCATTCCTGTTGACTTTCTTGTCCCCACCCTCTATGCCTTCTTCCTTATCACCTATGTGTCCATTAAAGTCGCCCATCAGAATTATACCGAGCCCCCTGTTTTCTGGTTCAGTGATATTGGACCTTAGTGTTGAGTATATCGAGTCATTCCACTCGGGTTTACTTCCCTCCACCGCACAGTACACAATCCCAAGGGCAATACTTTTGTTTCTCAGACTGATCTTTACCCATCCAATTTCTTTTGACACCCCGGCCGAGGTGATGATATCTTCCAGATCTGTGATCAGCGACGGTTTTAAATCCTCTTTAATGTACATGCCTACCCCTCCCCCCTTTTTCTGGCCTTCTGTTCGCCCTACACCTATCCACACACACCCGCTTACTTGGACTACCCGTTCCTCGTGTCTTACCCACGTCTCGCTTAAGCCCATGACATCAAACTCCTCTGCCTCGATCAATGTAGCAATTTCAATTACTTTCCGGTGGAGACCCTGGATGTTGCTATAACCCACTTGCAGGCCCATTGTTTTCTGGCGCTACTCCTGGTAAACTTATTCTGTCCCCTCACTCTTGATTACCCCGCCTATGTCCACTCTAGTTATACTTGCCTCTGATCTCCCACCCCGCTCCTCTCCAAAAAAGGCTCTGCTACCCGTAGAATTTTATCCCCCAATACCCGTTTCCCCACCCTGCTAAGATGCAGCCCGTCACGCCCGTACATGCTCCCATTGCCCCAAAACGTGACCCAATGGTCGATAAAGGGTATTCCCAGATCAACACAGTAGTCCTCCAACTCTTCATTTAGGGCCAAAATCCTTGAGTTCCGTTCGTCCCCACCTCCAAGGACAGGAAGGACCCCGGATACGACTACCCTTGCATTCCTACTTAGCAGTTTGCTGACTAAGCCTCTATACGACTCCACCAAACTTACTGACCTTCTCTCCCTGATATTGGTCCCCACATGAACCACCACTACCGGTTCCGGTCCTGACCCTGCCACAATGTCATCTACCCGGTCCCTGAGATTCCCCACCTTCGCCCCCGGAAAGCACAAGACTGTTCGATTGGAACTATCAGGACCACAAACTACATTGTCAATCCCACGTACAATGCTGCTCCCCGCTACAACTAATTTTCTTCTTCTGGCCTCAATTCCTATATCATCTGCACCTCCTCTCGTTTTGCAAGCTCCTGGCCCCCTCTTTCTCTTGACCGCCCTCCTTACCCCGTCTGGCCTATCATCATCAACAACCATCTCACCCCCACACTTCCCCCCTCACTCTCGTCCCCAGGGGTGTCTGAGTCTAAAACACTAAACCTGTTTTCTAAACACCGCCTAGCAACCTTGGCAGCCTTACGCCGACTCTGGCTTCCGGACTCGACGCAGCCCTAACCTGACGCCACCTTCCGAATTTTCCTACTAGAACCCCCCTCCTCAGTTACTCCCCCCACATCAAGCATTATTCCCCCACGTTTCCTGCTTCCCAGTTTCCTCCTTGAGTCCACAACGACCTTGCACCTACCTTCAACCTCACCATCGTAGGTAACCTTCAACGGGGTAACTCCAGATACACCGGCCCTCCCCAACCCCCCTCTCAGCTCTGCAATCTCCCGCTCGAATCCAACACACTTCTCTAACAACTGTAAAATATCCCTGCAATTCACACATACCCCACTACTCTCCATTGACCGACCACCACCATACCTCATATTACACTGTCTGCACGCCTCCGTATCCTCACTTCCCCCCACCTGCACCCCTCGACTCACCTCCCCCAGACCTCCTTTAACACCCATACTTACCTCCGTCTGAACACCCGTCGTGCACTTACCATTCATGATATTATACAGAATCCAATGACCGAAAACGACAAAAACACCAGGGCAACAAACACACACGAAAAAAGGCAACTAAGGCAAACAAACAACAAAACCGCAAAAACCTATCAACTAAACCTCCTTATTACACCCTACGGTCCTCCCAAACACACTTGCAAAACTAAATATATAAAAACTTCCCTGAAATAAAACTAATATTAAAAAAAAAATACTTATAAACAGTTCCGAGTAGAAAATTTTCTTCTTCTCTTCGTGAGTAGTATTCACTTGATGATAAAATCTCAAATTATTCGATTCCATAGAAATTGTACGAACAGAAGCGACCTCAATCACGCATGTTCAACTCTTTTCAAAACACTTGTTAAACGCGGTTACTCAAAACGATTTTTTCGAAAAATCCGTGAGAATGAGACACCCATTCGGGACTCTGAACCAACGCACCCCACGAAAATACGGCATAACCGTCCAGTTCTGGGAAATGGATCAGTAAATCTATGTCAGCGCAAAATTTGTTACATACATAGTATAAACTACATGAATACCGGTAAAACATTTTTTAGCGAACAAACCCGTATGTTTTACCAAGTTAGAAACAGCTTCAACTGTGATTCTGAAAACATTATTTATTTAATCACATGTAAATTATGCCATATCCAATACGTCGGTCAGACGAAAAACCCTCTGCGCGTCAGAATGCAAAACCATTTATCAGAGATCCGTTTAGATTCAGGAAAGGCAGTCTCAGACCACTTTAACCTCCCGGGTCATGGCATTAAGTCACATTTCAGTTTTCAACCCATTGAGCAAATCCCGTTTTTGGACGATGATGAAACCACAACAGACAAACGACTTGAGCGTGAAAACTATTGGATTGGTAAGCTCGGGACCTATCTCCCATACGGACTCAATAGAGGGTACTCTGGGTAGCCAAATAAAATTATTTGTTTTCCTTTGATTTATAATCGACGCAATATCGAAATTGCAAAATTTTTCAAAAACAACTTCAAAGAATTAAACACAAAACTGCCAGAAGCTATTAACAAACGATGCATCATAGCTTATAAAAAAACTCCCAGTCTTCGAAACATTCTTGCGAAAGCACTTCTGAGATGAGTTCATTTTGTCATAAAGTCATATAACTCTTCAAAAATATTAAAACAACATTGAATTCCATCGAAATAATTTACAACAGAAATCGATTTCCCGACCTGCGCCCGTGCTCCTTTGTTTTGAAAAATATCTATCCATATATCACCATAACAACATTCGCTGCGTATGAGCACTGACACCACGTATCACTGTGGTAATAATGTTACAACATGGCCGCTGATGCGGAATACCATGACAATTGAGTATGGCGCCACTGGGTCACGTGACAATGACGTCACATGAGGTCAGCCATGGGATAGATAGACAGATATTTATTCGTTCAGTAGCATACAGGAAACACAATGGTTACAATCACATAGTTCAATTAATATATAACATGTTGTATACTACTGGGAGATGACATAGCGAGATTGGCTGTCTTCCAGTCACCTCCCTAAGGAATGTTTTGCAATACTGTTTACGGGCCCAGACTGTCGACGTTCATATAAAAATATCATCGGTTATAGAGAATTTACTATGTAAGGGTTGTGCTAGACTTGGCAGTTAAAGTGCTTTCTTGTGGATGACTTTCAGCTTGGGGCCTTCTGGCTGTGTGCTGCAAATGAAGCGACCTAAATTGAGCAGTCCGAGTAAAAGAGATATAGAAATTTGCTTCAATCCTTTATTTATCTTGAGAGCGGCCCACAGCTATAAGACATCCCCAGGCGAGGTCATTTAACGCGGACAGGGTGGGTAAAGCTATTTGGAGGACAGGATGTCTTTTCGTCTGGTCATTTAATTTGTTCATATATAGGTAAAGTAAAACAGGAAGACGTATTATGACGGTGTCCAAATCAGCAACAGCACAACCCCTCTCAATTCAGGGGGTGAGAACGGATTTTACTACCGCTGATGTGATCACCGCCGCTACGGTGTCTTATATAGTGCAATCTGGACAATAAGGATTGCTACATTCAACATTGTATGAATAAAGTGCTAGAAGCCTGGACAACAGCTTCTTTTTAAATACGTTTCTAATGTTCGTCGTGCGTAGATCTCTATCTAGCGCATTCCAAATCCTGGGATACAGATTAGTGGGTAGGCGGTCCAGGGCTTTTGTCCTTGTTCTAGTTATTTAGAGAAGATCACGTTGTCTAGTGCTTCTGACAGACATACTAGCTACTCTGAAGAAGTTATCAAATGACTGGGGAAGATTGTCATTTTTCCAATCAAAGACGAAGAGGGATACATGGAATTTATACAGGTCAGTCACTTTGAGTATTTTGTCCCTTTTGAAGAGTGGTTCTGTGTGGGCATTATACTTTTTGTTATTAATTATGCGCAGCGATCGTTTTTGAAGAGTTAGAATTTTATTGATAGATCTCGAATTCCTCCATGCTTGGATTCCATATACTTAGTGACTATGTATCAGAGCGAAGTAAAGGATTGCCTTTACCTTGCTAAGGGCAAAGTTTGCACGTGCAATCTTGGAACAAAGTTGAGCTATGTGGACGTTATATGATAGACAATTATCAATGGGTATACCTAGAAATTTCAGTGATTTTTCAACTTCATTTGGACCAACCTTATTTATTATTTGGTTGTTGACGAAAATATTATTGTGAGAGAGCGCTTGCTTATGGGATGGATTAAACACAATATATTTAGTTTTACTTTCTTTCAGTGCCAATCTGTTCACGGAACACCATTCGGAGATGTTTTCTAGCTCTTTATTCACAATAATTGTCAGATTGTCAGTGTTAGATCCTGAAAGGTGTACGTTGGTATCATCGGCAAACGATAAAGGGTTTAATGTTGTCGAATTGCAAAGTTCATTTATATATAGCAAGAACAAAATAGGTTCTAATATTGAACCTTGTGGAACACCACAGGTTATTTCAGCTAAGTCAGATGTGCCTGTACCGTATGCAACAAATTGGTGTCTATTTGATAGGTAACTTTTGAACCAATTGTTGGAGATGCCCCTAATTCCATACCATTCTAGTTTCTTCAATAGGATATCATGGTTTATGGTGTCGAACGCCTCAGATAAGTCAAAAAAAAAAGCTAATGTTATGTCTTTACTTTGCCTATTATTTGCATCGGCAATGTACTTTAGGAGATGTAAGACAGGGTGGATAGTTGAGTGATTTTTTCTGAACCCATATTGACTGTTACATAGAATTTCAAAGTGATCGAGAAAGCTTATCAGCCTAACTGACACAAGTTTTCCTAGAACCTTTGAACAGGTGGGAAGGGTACTGATAGGCCTATTATTAGTAAAATTATGCACATCTCCAGATTTGAAAATAGGGATTACCTTTGCAATCTTCATTTGTTATGGCACTACTCCTTGGGCAAAGGAGTTATTGATAATATGTGAGAGGGGTACTACAATTTGGTTGATTGATCGAAAATCCCCTTTCATGTAATCCCAGAAAGACTTATTTGACATAGGTAATAACTCACTTGTTTGTTTTCCAATGTTCGCAAAAAAACTTAAATTCTGTGGCAATTTGGTTAGGATCAGTTATTTCTCTTTCACCTTGCTCAAAAAAGGAGGGCAGTTTGGCTTCTCGTTTTGCTTTGTTTATGCTATCATTTAATAGTTGCCCCGTTTTACGCATATCATGTTTATTTTGAGCTAGAATGTTCTTATAATACATGGCCTTGCATTGTTTTTTCACTGTGTTAATATCCTACAGTAATTTTTGTAGTTTTGAATATTGCGGTCGCTCGGACACTTCAGTTTTTTCAGGTAGAATTTTCGTTTATTTAACGACGAGATCAAGAGGCCCTTCGACATCCAAGGTTGTTTTCTTATAGTATTTGTCTTTGCCTGCAAGAACAAAATAGGTCCTATATTGAACCTTGTGGAACACCACAGGTTATTTCAGCTAAGTCAGATGTGCCTTTACCGTATGCAACAAACTGGTGTCTATTTGATAGGTAACTTTTGAACCAATTGTTGGAGATACCCCTAATTCCATACCATTCTAGTTTTTTCAATAGGATAGCATGGTTTATGGTGTCGAACGCCTTAAATAAGTCCAAAAATACCGCTAATGTTATGTCTTTACTTTGCCTATTATTTGCATCGGCAATGTACTTTAGGAGATGTAGGACAGGGTGGATTGTTGAGTGATTTTTTCTGAACCCATATTGACTGTTACATAGAATTTCAAAGCGATCGAGAAAGCTTATCAGCCTAACTGACACGAGTTTTCCTAGAACCTTTGAACAGGTGGGAAGGATACTGATAGGCCTATTATTAGTAAAATTATGCACATCTCCAGATTTGAAAATAGGGATTACCTTTGCAATCTTCATTTGTTATGGCACTACTCCTTGGGCAAAGGAGTTATTGATAATATGTGAGAGGGGTACTACAATTTGGTTGATTGATTGCTTGATGAGAGTTGACGTGATATCATTACTGTCTTTACTTAATTTTGATTTCATTGACTGCACTATGTTAACAATTTCGGCTGGCGCAGTTGGTGTCATAAAAAAGTTATTTCGAAAATCCCCTTTCATGTAATCCCAGAAAGACTTATTTGACATACGTAATAACTCACTTGTTTGTTTCCCAATGTTCGCAAAAAAAAATTAAATTCTGTGGCAATTTGGTCAGGATCAGTTACTTCTCTTTCAACTTGCTTAAAAAAGGAGGGCAGTTTGGCTTCTCGTTTTGCTTTGTTTATGCTATCATTTAATAGTTGCCACGTTTTACGCATATCATGTTTATTTTGAGCTAGAATGTTCTTATAATACATGGCCTTGCATTGTTTTTTCACTGTGTTAATATCCTACAGTAATTTTTGTAGTTTTGTATATTGCGGTCGCTCGGACACTTCAGTTTTTTCAGGTAGAATTTTCGTTTATTTAACGACGAGATCAAGAGGCCCTTCGACATCCAAGATTGTTTTCTTATAGTATTTGTCTTTGCCTGTGTCTGGGATAGGGGAAAGGCAGTTTCAAAGACATTTAGATAAATTTCAATGAATGTATTATAAGCCAAGTTTCGGCAATCTCGTTCCATTACAGGAGAGAAGTCACACTGAGATAAAAGTAAGTTGAAGTGGGCAACACTTTCTTTGTTTATTTTTCGTTTGGACACAACAGGTCGACGTGTACTTTCCTTGGTGTCGGTTTCAATATAGAATGTGCCAAAATGGTCAGATACATCAGTTATTACTATTCCCGTGTTTGAGTTTGTTGAGATATTATTTGAAAATATGTGATCGATAAGAGTGGCAGAATAGGGAGTTACTCTTGTGGGCTTGGTTATTAGAGGTAGGAATCCCTGACTGAACATTAAATCAATAAAATATCTAGTCTTGTCATGGGAACTGAATTTTAGCATGTTGATGTTCAGGTCCCCTACAATGTAGGATGGATTGTTTTCGCGATTTACTTTGTCGGTTATTTCATTTAATTTCGATATGAAGAGGTCAATATCTGCTTTAGGTGGCGTATTTGGTCTGTATATCACTCCTATTATTTTCTTGCATTTCTTGGTATTGATTTCGATGAAGAGGGATTCAATTACATGCGGAATAAAAAGAGTCAGGTCCGGGCGAACTCTTTAATCGACATGTTCCTTAATAAAGAATTCTACTCCGCCACGACCATCATCGCCATTTGGTCTACTATTCATAAGGAGTGGGTGATAGCCATTAAGTGTGTATGACATAGTGGGTGGAATTTTGAATTTTTAATATATGTCAAAGAAACTGTCCATGTCATGCAGGTTGAGTAAAAGATCATTTAGGGCATCCCAGTATGCGTTCAGCCCTTGGCAATTTATGTGAAAAACAGAAAAGGACTTATTCAGTAGAGTACGACATGAGGCAAACTTTTCAGGGGAGTAGTACGAGCAATCATTTTTAACATTTTTAAAGGGGGGAGGGCAAGTCATCATCTTGTCCGTTGTAGACTTTTTCCTTATAATGACTAATAAAGTCGTATTCTGGCCGCGTTTAGATCTCGCCCAACTCTATTCTATCCGCCATTACTAACACTGTTACTGCCAAGTACTATAAGTGCACCACGCCTAACAGAAAACAATATGAAATTTGGTAAAGAGGGATGTAATGAATACGACAGGGTTTGAGCCAGTCTGAGGTTGACTGCACTGGACCTCATGCTAAGGGAAACAGTCTGGGGCAATGCAAACATAATTATATTAATGGCGGAAACTAAAAGGGTTGAAACAAAAGTAAAGAAGTTGTTATAACAAATCAAGGCTATGTACATAGAGAAACAGTTGCTATACATGGGTTCTTGAATAACTGGGTTTTTGATCGACTCTCACATTTCATACAATTTTTTATTTAGTAGCATGGATGCATTAATTAATAATCGGTCACACACTCGCTCATCGACCCACTCAGCCATCACTCAAGTCAGTGATTGAATGCGCGAGTCAATGAGCGAGCGAGTCAGGGTGAGGAAGCATCGGGTTTGCCAAGTAGGCATTTCGCGTAGTCACTGAGATGATATTGGGTTATCATCTTTAGGTTGGGAGCTAGCCATCAATTACACTCACCCGTTCATCCAACCAACCACCCATCCTAATGAATTACGAAATGAATAAACAAATGAGCGGATGAATGAACGAACTTGGCTATTATTTCAGTTGTAATGAGTTAATTTCCAATCATTCATTCATTCATCCATTCAAACACCCCAATGAATGAATGAACGGATGAATGGACGACTGGGTGGATGGATGAACGGACGAACGAATGAATGAATGAATGATGGATGGATGGATGAATGAATGAATGAATGAATGAATGAATGAATGAATGAATGAATGAATGAATGAATGAATGAATGAATGAATGAATGACCGCGGGATCGTTCAGAATTGAAAGATGAAAGACATAGCACTAACTTCAACGCAAGCAATTTACGACTCAACGCAAGCTATTTACGACTCATTTATGACTCATCTGATATTACCTCGTAGTAGGCTAGAAATCCTTTCTCTTTGGTGTACTGTCCTGCTGTACCTGCCCCACTGGTCAGAGCACCGACATCAGTATTGCTGCTCGAGAGGGTAAAACTCCTCCCATATAATCCAAGACCTATGTTTAGTTTATCAGCTGGTGCACCTTGTTTTAACCAATAGTTAACTGCCCAGTCCTGTTAGAATAAATGTTCAAAAAAGGTCATTGCACATTATTATGTGTACAGAGCTGACATTCTTTCAAACAACAGTTCAGCTGAGGGTCTCAATCCCAACCCTGTGACATTATTATGTAGTTTATTAAATCTAACACTGTGTTTGCCGTATACAATACTGGTTATGGAGAAAGGACGAATCCATTTTGTATTTGTAGGGCGGATAAGTAATAATTTAATCCAAGAGAGTGTTGGATTAAATTAGTATCGACCTTCCTCAGCTATCAGTTGTCCATCGTGTCATTAACTTATCAGTCACCGAATTTATGCGTGCCGTTTGAAGAGGTTAAGAATTTGACACAGGGGTCAGGAAAACTTTTCAAAACTTTCGTCAAGCGGACGGGTGAAAATCAGTGAGTACTAGTTCAATGTTATATAACGCTCGTCGAAAGACACTGCAGTTATAACTGCTTTAAACCACTAAACCGAACAGACACGAATAGATTTCTCTCAAATGAACTGAGAATAAAATGGAGAGCTAAGGTCGGGCCTGCCGAACAGAAAAGTTGACAGTAAGCCTGTAGTGCGCATCAAAAATCGACTTACAAACTTACCACACCAATATAAAATTGCAAGGCAAGCACAGCAACTACGCATTTAATACAAAGGATATCTACAATTTTAGGGTAGGCACCAGGAGATTCTCACCCACGATTGCAGGAAAATTTTCACTCGCGATTTTAGCCTTTTGAGATAATTAATATTTCCTTCTACTCACTTATTCGATAATATTCGGGCACCTACTCAAAAACAATAGATTTTTTCTGTTTAGAGGCGAGAATTCCCAGTCGTTCATGTCTGCCTACATTGGCCCTGGTCTCAATCCAACTGATCGCATTTGGTACATTTCAGATTATTGGTTACACAAAAGGGTGCCACCCATATAAACTCATGATCAATTAAACCTAGCATTGCGCCTAGTATCGGAAAACCAACCGCAGCAACAAATCTAAAGATTCATGTGGTGAACTATACCGATGTTAGTTCCACGTAAGGTTCCGTTTTTTACAGTTCTCGTCACTATATGTCTTACCTTAGATTATACGTTCGGGACACGTATGAAGGCTTTTAGAATGTTATATTTGGCCTATAGATTGTCACGGAACATCTATGGCAATAATTAGGGTTTTTACTTGATTAGTTTCATATCGACCGAGGTATCAGTCCGAGGTAACTTCATGTCATCTTGATACCAAAGATGTGAAATTACCGAGGATTGATATCTCGGCCGATATGAAACCACCCAAGCAATAACTAGTCCAATCAATCTGATACTTAATCCACAACAAATTGCTATACAGAAGATTTTGCTTTTAAACGAAGCATGTATGTCTAAATGACAACATACTAAAAATCCCCCCAAATCCCTCAAAGGGAAATTATTTTTTGATGACTTATTTCTTCGCAAGAAAATAAAAATAGTCAAATTGTACCCCAACCGCCAAGAAATTGCTATACAAAAGTTTGTATTGTTTTGGGGCAGGAATTAGTATGCAAAATAACATAAATAACATAGGAAAAATCCCCATTAATCCCATCACGAGAAAATGGTTATTTTGGGGTAAAAACATTGAAAAATTCAATAAAATCAGCGAAACTTGGAAATGGCTCAGTACTCATGAAAAGAGTTCAAACAACAATCATTTCCGTGGTACTTAGATCAAAATAACCATGTACAATATTATACTTGAAATCCCAATTTCTGAACATAAGAAAATATGTAATTTTGGGGTGAAAATTGCGAAAAAGTAAACAAAATGTACTAAAATTGGAATTTTATACCTGTCTTAAACTCCAACTAAATTGTAGCAAGCAAAATGTGATTAATGGGGGAAAATGTTTTTAAAATTACCGTTATATATATCAATGCCATATATAAATAATAAATATAAAATAATAACTGCTGGAATGTCAAGCAGATAATCTCGAGATCTGGTAAATGGTTCTGCTGCTATGCGAAACCGGAGTCTAGACTATCTGCATTGACGTTGCTGCAGTTATTATTTTCCTGGCATTTCCCACACACATCTGAGCAGGTGAGTCTGGGGTTTTTTTAAACTACACTTTGACAACTCGCAAACTGTGGCACAGTTACATCTTATCATGTTTAACAAGGTCTGGTGCAGGTGGAAAGTCAGTGGTGAGTGGTACAAACTTTCCATCCAGAACTTTCCGCCCCACTGACAAGCATCTACACTTCTCCGTGACCAAATTTGTACTTGATGGTATGTTTGAAAACTATATGATACATCACAGCAGACTGTGTTCTGGGTAGGTTTTCTGGCTTAACGAAATATCGAGCCGATGACACTTTATCAACCAGTCGTCTATGTCGAAAATTGTGGAGATTTTCAGATTCTTTCCCTCCAAACGCCAACACCACTTCATTGCCCAAACGTTCAACTTCTTCCAATGTCAATGATGGATTGAGAAATTTCCACGGAGTTACAACGTTTTCAAGTTAATTACGTTTTCGTGGATCGCGCATGCGCCAAGTGTGAATGTCACGTAAAATTTTGCAAACTCTGCGACATCAAGATTTGAACAGCGTAATTCTTCTCTCAAATAATAATACTAAAATGGTAAGTGAAATAAAGAAAGTTTGTGCCAATCATCACTGACCGTCCAGCTGCCCCAAAGACCTTGATAAAGATGATAAGATGTAACTGTGCCATAGGTTGTGAGACAAGGTGTGGTTGCAAAAAAAAACGGAATCACCTGTTCAAATAATAATAATTCTTCGGCCCTCCGCTGATTTGTCGCGGTCCTCTAACGAGGAGAACTACATTAACCCAGTTCCCCGTTGGGCTATTCCTCTCCCACTCTTTCTCCTAATCTCCCAGCATTCAGTCAAAAACTGTTTTATAATTGCACGCATCGGCGCTTTCTCGATCTCCCTAACTACATAATTGACCCTTTCCCTCATGTCATTCCCCATCCACTTATCCTTCAGGTTTTCATCCCATATTTCCAATAGTATTCTGATGAGTCATTTTCTACTAGGCAAATATTGGGGCATTCTATATGAAGCGCTCCAGGGTCTCAGTTACTCCTAAATTACACATTTGGTGGACTCTTTCCTCTCCTTTCCAAATTCCTCAACTCCAGTAAGCAAAGACCTCCCCCCCCCCCCCCCCCCCACCCCATAAGATACATCTAGGTACTCCTCAAAGGCTGGGGCATCTTTTTTGTACAAATTGTCTAAAGAGCTCTTGGTCCTGATTCCAGCTCGCCAGTTTCTATTGCAATCCTCAAGCATCCTTCCCCTGATAAGGCTACTCCCCTGCTTCAAGCTCCTTCTAAATATTCAGTCTCTATGGGGTAATTCTCCATTAGCCCCCTCACCTGCCGTATCCATCCTGTCTGAATGTTATGGTTCCATACATGGTTAAACGTCGTTTTACACCATCTGCTGATTGGGAGGTATACCAGATAATTTGGGTAGCATAATGATCCCGTATCTATTCTATCTTTAACCGGCATCCACCCAAGTTCCCATCTGACCACTTCCAGCGCAGCTGCGTTGATTGATCCGGTTATCCACCGACCCGCATCATTTTGTAGAACTTTCAAGTTTGTTTTTGTTTGTGCTTGGAACTATTTGAACGAGTAGCGATGAAATTTTAGCTTTTGTACATTTTATTTACTTTTTCACAATTTTCAACCCAAAATTACACATTTTCTTGTGATCAGTAATTGGGATTTCAAGTATAATATTGTACACGGTTATTTTGATAATAAGTACCACGGAAATGATTGTTGTTTGAGCTCTTTTAATGAGCAAAATCCAATTTTCGCTGATTTTATTGCATTTTTCAATGTTTTCGCCTCAAAATAACCCTTTTCCCGTGATGGGATTAATGGGGATTTTTCATATGTTATTTTGCATACTAAGTCCTGCCCCAAAATAATACAAACATTTGTATAGCACTTTCTTGATGGTTGGGGTTCAATTTGACTTGATTGACTGGACTAAACCTCTTTATTTAATATACCAAAACAAATAAAAGTGTTCTTATATCTGTTACAGTTTTTTGACAGTGTTACTGTTTCTCATTCTTTTCACCAAGTCCGAAGTTTCTTTTCCTTGTTCTGCTATCCGAATGTTGTGGCTTCCCCAACTTAGATTATTTTTTGTAATTTTGAACATGGCATTTTGTGGCAATCATTTAAGTAAAAAAAAGTTGTAAAGCGGCTGCGATAAAATTGTTCACTGCATTATTACGCGGATGAAAGCCATTCAGTTTTATCCCAGTCACCGCGTTTATCTGGTAAGATCGTCGCCAAACTCAAACACCTCTCAGTGGATTGTGGACTTGTGAATCATCAGAGATGCCTTCTAAATGAATATTACTGGTTGACTGGAGGAGACTTGCACCCAACGCTTGAGGTAGCAGGTCCCATTATACTAGTGATTCTAGTAAACATTGTTCATCGTGTCAGCTCTGCAGATATAACCTCTCTAATGTGCTCTAACAGAACAGAACAGAGCTTCTGAAGTTGTCCGAGTCAGCTGGATAATCGGTGTCGAATAACCATAATCAACTTGTTATTATACGGGACAATTAACCGTGGAAATAAATAGACAGATGATAGAGACAAACTGTTGCGTCTAATGGAATTAGGACAGAGGTACAATATTTACTTACCACATTCAAGTGCCTGCTTTCTCCAGTTTCGTCCGATCTGGGAAACAGAGGACTATGATGGGCAGTAACGTTTTCGAAACTGCCATGATAATCATACGCCATAATATTGATGAAATCTAATGCCCTGTTGATAGAAAAACACATCATAAACACGCGGGTGTGTAATTAAAATGTATTGAAGTATTTTATGAATATGGTGACTTTATTCTAAATGCTAGTCTAAATACAACTTTGTCCCAACATAACAATTATTTTAAACCTTCAACACCGAGTTCTTGGATAGTTATTAACACCAAGATACAAGATTAACTGTTGGATTCATGCATTATACATACATCTGTTGTTGATTTTAACTAGAGAAAATAATTCGATAGTATCTAATCTCAGCAGCAGAATGATCCAATACCTCACATACCCAATATTTTTGAGTGCAATCGCATATGACAAAACATAATTCATCTCATAAAAAAAGTTTTCAAATTCCCGAAAAGTGCTTTGTATTGCCTCGTCTAGTTTAAATTACGGTTTGACACGATGTACTGAACATTTATATGCGTCTACGGATGATCATTTAAGAACTAACGGTTCATTTTTTTTTCAAAAGGGTTATTTTCGAGTGCTGAATCGTTAAGAGTAAAAAGTACCTAATCTGAATTCACATCAGAAGACCCTCCCAGGCGTGTTTTAGTAATTACCTTGTGCATTTTGAGAGTGAAAATGAAACGCTTAGGATTGTGTTCAGAAATCTTTTTTGAAATAAATGCCTACACGCCTTTTAATTGTTATCCCAGCATTCGCACAAACATACGTTAAATTCATAAATGGGTTATGGTTTTTGTTCTTGTTTGGTTTGTTGTTGTTGCCGTCGTTCTTTTGGGAGTGGGAAATGTGGTCATTTGTAACTCTATACACGTCTGCCGATTAAATATAATGATAAACACACCCAGATCTAAGCAAGCCAGAAAATAAGCAGAATGTCATCTGTAAAATGAGGTCCCCAGAGTGTGAGTTTTTTGATGCTACCCTGCAGGGTAACATCACTAAATTTATCCTCTGTGAACCTCAATCTGGTCTCAAAACTAAACAGAAAGAGGTACCCAGAGGATAAAATGGCCCACTGTATAGGATAGCATCATCAAATTCACCCACTGGGGACCTCATTCTGCATATGTCAGACTGCTTATTTTCAGGCCTGGATCTAAGCACGCAGCTCATGCGTTTAAATTTTAAACATTGCTTCAAAGAGTATAAGTAGTATGTAGAAATATCAAGTTCCCCAAAATATGAATTTTTACTGAACAAAATATTTTCACAGTGTGAAATCTTGCTTTGGCAATGTACGTTGGTGCCATTGTCATGTACATTGTTTAGAATGGTACCTCTTAAGCCCGTAACCATGAGAGAGCTGCTTATTAACATAATATTGTATAGCAATCTTTGGTCATCCGATATTAAAACATGATGGCAGTATGCCAAGAACACATCCACACTGCGTCTCTGACAGTTGAAGAGGGTACCTTTTAGCTTGTTATTTTGCGCGTGGTTTCATATTACAATGTGACATGGTAATTCATCTTATAATCTGTTTAAATGAAATATACTATAAGTGACTAAAATACTATTCAACAAATATTGCATGAGGTTGCAATCCTTGCGTCAAGTCAACCCTTAATGTGTATATTGACAAAGCCAATGTGAGATCAATTTGTCCATTAAGAGTTGACTGACGGTCCACAAACCGTCATGCGGCTTGACACCTCGTGCAATATTTGTAATATTATAACAAAATTATGTGGAGGGTTTGCGGTAGGTGCAATTGCGCCTTTAACTTTTTGCTACATGCATTTTATATCGCAGTCCTTGTTCAACGAAATTATTCCGTCGGGAAGATTTTGATCGTATAAATATTATCCCAACAAACTAGAAATTACCATTTACGTTTATTAAGTTGATCATTAAAAATGGGCCTGCCCCTTGTGCCGCATAATGACATCAATGGTCTATTTTTCTTTCCAGGGTTTTGCTAACCTATTCGCAACAGTAGACTTAAACGTTTCGCCGCCCTGAATGCTTATGACGTTATCACGTAAATTATAGCTTTAGCCGAGGTCAATATAAGGTTCTTAGTTTCATATCACATCATATTGACAACCACAAAAGTCCATAAGTGTTTTATTATATACACCATCCTCAAAAAAAACAATCTTCTATTTGTCAATTAAAAGTTCAATTATATCAACCAGAAATACTTCTATTTACAATAAAATAGTTAACATTTGCAGAATAACATAAAAATAAACAATGTTATAGAGATTACGTCGATTGGAATAGAACACTAGAGAGGGGATTTCCAAAAGCTATATTAGATAGTTGATTTTCACTTGAAAACCGGTGTATATGTATTTTTGAGTACCAGTCACGTTATAAGATCCAGCCAATAGAAATGTGGTTACTTATAAAATATATAATAAAGTAAAATATGGACGGGGAAAAATATAATAGATTAAAGGGGACTTCCAACAACTGAGGTGTAATATTATTTAGCATTTATTACCTTTGTTGGCCATTGCCAGTGCAATAATCTGTCAGTTCTTTTAAACCTGGCTATGGTCGTCCTTGTTGTCAAATTAATCATTCTATTTAAAAACACCTAGATTTTCAGAACCTTCTAAGATGATTATGTTAGATATTGTTACAAAACTTCCTAAATGTACATTTATATAACAATAACAAGTTTAGGTTTCAATTCTTATTAGTTTATCATATACATGGCTTTAGATATTGAGCCAGTCCCTTTTTTGCCAGTCGCAAGTCAAAATTGGCCTTTTTACCAACTTGAGCAGATTATAAATCTACATTTGAGCTATTTGAGTAGCAAAACTGCAGATATGTACTAATTGACCCTCAAATGTGCAAGTGTTGTCATCAGAATGTCTCTAGGATGCATACGTTTCTACATATAGGAAACTAAAATGGTTATTTGATCAAAACAAAACAAAAAACAAGGACTTTTATGGAATATCTGGGAGTATGGTACAACGTAGAATCTCCTTATCCTATCTTATCTATTTACGAATGCATTTGTGCATGTCTATTCCAAACAGATTCTCATTTCTTCGGAGGTTTTATATAAGCCTTCCCAACCGAGAGCTTCAAAGTGGCACATGTGCCTGGTGTAATTGGAACATGCGGGTCAAAAAGTAGAATCTGCATTCATTTTCACCCCTGATATGTTCAACATAAATTCTACTTACGGACCAACGCACATGCCGTCATAGTGAAGTAATTGTTTTCTATCATCGGCCTCCTACTTAGATTGTACTTTCGTGTTATGAGTTAAAACCATTTTGCCTAGTTGAACAGTATTTTTATTTATTATTTCAAGAGTTTATCAACCTTTCCAGATAAGATAAACTGGGAGATTCTGAATTACCAACTCAGAAAAACAACTCTAAAATCCTATTAAAACAACTCTGAAATCCTTGTCTGAAAGTTTTGACTGGCTTTGTCATCAAGTTAACTTCCGGTGGTTATAAGGATTCCAGTGATGACACCCAGTAGTGGTCCTTTCTCGTTTCAGTAGGCCAAGAAAATTTTCAAACACATCATTTGCATAATCATTTTTTTCGACATTGTTCCCAAAATACCAAATGCTATCGTACAAACAAGTACTGAATTAGGCTAGTAAGCCCCACTCCCCGCCTGCCCCCCCCCCCCCCCCCCCACCCCGTCCCCCCCCCCCCCCCCCCATTTCCGCGAGAGATGCAGATAACAAATGACAACTGTGCCTTTGTTGAAGTTTGTAAAATGTTTTTTGAATCAGACCAATCAAATTCGGCTTCCCTATTATCGGAATTGTATAAAATGACAGCTTCCACAACAGATGAGGAATACATACGTGAGAACAACATTAATGTCTCCACAACTTTAGATCTGCCGATTTAAAAAAAAATATGAAGAAGAGAGAGGTGGCGGTCAAAAAAAATAACCACATTTGTAAAGATGCATGTCAGTAAGACGCATTTTACCTCCAACTTTCAAGTTGATCATACCTGGTGCCGTTGGTATGATTCCAAAGCCAACACTTACCCGGTGAAGAATTGTATTTCTAGATCGGGTATATGTGCATACATTGTTTCGTAAACCATTTTTTTTTAAAATGAAAGCCAAAATATTTTGCTTTGAGCACGTTCTGTCTTGAATTTGAATCTGTCAATTTGAAGAATAAAGATCATCGAGTGCCGGGTACTCTTTACCCAGCAAATCGGCCGCATCCGCCCGCGTAATATGCAAATTCAGCAGTTGAAAAAATATTATTTTTCAACAAATTTCAACAAAAAGATATCATATGACCCCTTTTTGGAACGAGCTCGTTCCAACGAGGGGTCACATGATATGGTTTTGTTGAAATATTTTGAAAAATTTAAAAAAATGATATTTAAAAAAAATAAATTTTGATATCGTTCGCGTTGGGTGAAGAGTAAAATTGCCCAGGTCTGTGTGAAACACGACTCGCAAACAATCTGCCTCGCGAGAAATATACACGTAGCTAAGCTCGATTGTTCAAGTGTGCGACAGCCTGTAGACATCGTGTTCAGCTTGGTATGGATTTGATAAATGAGACTCATGGACTTCACTGGTTGTAGGTCCTGTGCTTACTGCACTTGACACAACATCAGAAGAACCTCGTCGGGTTTCCTTCCAAGTAGAGGACATCGGAACGAAATGGTGGAGACCGTAAACTAGCGATGGTTGCAGCAAGACAATATTTTTTGGTCCCAGTTTTGGTATCTTGTTGTGCATTTACGCTATCTTTTGTCACAAAGAATAATTTGATACCTGTAATATTATTGTTTGCGCTTTGAAACATTTTTTCAGCTGTCAGGATCTTCTCCTGTCGAGTGGCTTACAAACATGTCTTGTTAATAAGAGTTTAACTATTACTTGGATTTTAACTGTCCCACCAATCTGATCACCCTGGCTTTTCGTGACTGGTGGCAAAAAATGCCACTCATCCTTGAACACATAGTCGTCTTCTTCATGATGAATAACGTTACTAATTTTTATATTTTTTGTGCTGACTGGCAGCACCATGATTAAAATACAATACATTGTAAATAGCAGGTAGAGTCTGTTAACATTGACGAGAATCATGCTAATGGAAGCATTCACAGTTGTTGTGTCATGTCTTAGGCAGTCTGAAAAAATAGTTACGTCGTGGTTTCAACCATCACGGAAGGCAAGAAAAGAGTTGAAAAATAACAGTTTATTGCAAATATTGACCGAAATGCCAAAACACTGCAACAAACCGGGAGCGCTTTTTTAGCTCAAGACGATGATATTATGAACACAAGGATGCAACGAAACAAGAAAGCGTTTTCTAGAAGTGGATCGAATGAAGCCGTTCATCTCCGTTTCAAGGTTCTGTCACTGGTTGCGTGCTTAAAGCCTGGTTTTATTTTCTGAATGTTGTTGTGTAGTTTCATTCTCTATTTTGGATAGCTGAAAGTGCTACTTACCTGGAGATCGCTGGAATGTCATATGCTGCGTCAATATTATCTTTACCGGCTGCTGCTGCTGCTGTAAGAAGGAGCGCGGGTTTACCACTTGTTCTGGCATCTTCATCATACACTCGTCGTAGTTCCTGATAACATGAATGAGGAAAGAACAACTATACTATTCAAAAAAGTAGGGGATATCCAAACTGATGTTGATATTTTCGGAAAATGGTTTTGGATACGCGTGATTGGACACATCGGTATGTTACCAAGTTTAGTGTGGATAATGAGTGCCACCGGCCCACGAAAACATCCTGCAGGTCTTTCGCACGAGCGCCGCGTTAATGTCAGTGGGGTAGGTTTTGAAATTTTCATTTGTACTGGACGGACTTTTTCGGAGGTCTCATCGTTCTTTTCTTGGTATAAACTCGTGACGAACGTTTACGTGCTGTTGGCATGTTGGAAGCCGGCAACAGATGGGCTGCAGTGGTTCAAATTCTCAACGTTACTCAATCGGTGCTTAGCAGGTTGTAGTCACGCTACCGTCAGACAGGCAATGTTGATGACAGACGTCGGTCAGGTTGTCCAAGGGCAACAACCGCTAACCAGGATCGTTTCATCCGAACCACACCATTACGTAACCGCCATCAGAAGTTGAACAGCAGCTGCACCGAACGAGAGATGTGCGAGTCAGTGGTCAGACTATCCGAAATTCCACGTTTGACTGAACGTCACATCGCAGCAAGGCGTAATTGGTGTAGAGCACGACAGCGCTGGTATAATCGTCGGTGGAGCAACGTCATGCTTTCCGATGAATCGAGGTTCACTCTCAACTTCCATGACAGGCGAAACAGAGTGTGGCGGCGGTGCAACAAACGATACCAAGATGCAACGGTTAGGCAGCACGATTGTTTTGGTGATGGATCGGTTATGGGGTGTGGGGAGGCATAACCATGACAAGTAGAACAGCATTGCATGTCATCCAAGGGCGTGTCACAGGGCAGTACTACCGTGGCAACATGTTAGCAGCTCATTTGGTGCCATTTGCGCGACGTCACGGCCGTCGATTCATTTTCCAAGATGACAATACAAGAGCACACAGGGCCCGTGTCGCTACAGAGTTCCTCCAGGAGCAGAACATCACTACACTGCCTTGGCCAGCACTAAGTCCATACCTTTCACCAATCGGGCACGTCTGGGATATGCTTGGCAGGCGCCTACGACAACACCAACATCCCCCTACCAATGTCCAGGACATTGCGGCTCCACTGCAGGAAGAATGGAATAACATCAGTCAAGCTGTTATTGGACGTTTGGTGAAGAGTTTTCCAAGTCGGATCCGCGCTTGGCTCGTAAACCGAGGAGGATTTACAAGGTATTGAGGTCTTGAGGAATGTGGTAAATTCTCTGGCTGACCGTCCGTGTTTTTTTTCAGTGCGTGGATTGGGTGCTTGTCAGACACCAAATTATCGCTGAAATTATTCACCAGATGTCAGTACAATTCCTCAACTACCTTTTTGATGAAAATATAAATATATTTCTTCATATATCTCACTTTTGTCAAACATCCCCTACTTTTTAATAGTATATAATACCCGATACATATTCAGAGTCAGGATTCGGTTGACATTCTCTCTCTATGCCTCAGAGCGCTGTAGAATAATATCACCTGTCGAAACAAAAATGCGGTAAGAACATAGAATCTGAGATGTTATTTTCGTGTTTTTCTCTCTTGGTTTGGTCTTGATTGAGCAGCATTTTATTAAGGTAATTTCGATCCGCTTGCGTAAGTATGTCGTGATCAAATCAGATCCGATTGCGAAAAAGCCTGCCTTGTGGTCACATTACTGTATGCACCTTTACTAGATGTGATTCTATACTAAAATTACGCTACAAAAAATCATTTTTAATTATCAGCAGCACTCAACCGTATCTTGCTTTTTATCGCACTATAGCAGAATCCAAGTTACAGACATTTTATTTATTTATTTATTTTGCGGTAACCGGTTCTCGTCAGATCACCGAAGTCAAGCAACGTCGAGCTCGGTTAGTCTTCGGATGGGTGACCGTCTGAGCGATCGATTTGGATTTCCGCGTTGTGTCCTTGAGCAAGGCACTTAACCCCCATTGTCCACATGGGGGCACGATGACACCGTGTACTAAGGCGTACTGCACGTCGATGGTGCACATGTTTTCAACCAATCTAAACCTGCCTGTGCTGCAGTGCGGAGTTACGATGTTGGGGAGCTGGAAGCTGCTCGTCATTGCTCGGTGGTTCTCTCCGGGTACTCCGGCTTCCTCCACCCGTACAATCACGGTCATGATTAGCCATTGTGCATAAGTATGTGACCTTAAACTCCAATAAATAAATAAATAAATTTATTCATTTATTTATTTACTGGGGTTTGACGACACTTTCGACAGCCAGTGTCACTTCGTGTCAGACACTTTTACTGTTGGTGGAAGTCGGCGTACCCGGAGAGAACCACCGAGCAGAGGCGAGCAACTGTCAGTCTCCCCAAAGTACTAACTACACACAAGCAGGGTTAGCATTGGTGGAAGACAAGTGAGCCATCGACGTGCACTATCCCTTAGTACACAACGCCACGGTGCCACCGGGTGGGCAATTTGAATTAAGTGTCTTGCCCAAAGACACAACGCGGTTGTCGTAGGTGGGATTCGAACCTTTCGGCTTGCAGCCTACATCTCTGCCTACTGAGCCACCGCGTCCCCGCAAAGACATATTAAGGCAATGCAAGGTTATATACCTTCAGTTTCATAGAAGGTCTTTGATCATGTAAATTTATATTTTTATAAATCTCAAAAACGTCCAGTAAACTCCGTCTGTGTTTGCAAAATTATTCAATTTGCCAACGACCCTTCAAGTCTATTCATTGGAAAACAGGTACATTGCAGAACAATTCCTTGTCAATCAGTTAATTTTTCGTTGAATAAAGGGACTCGCATATCGCCTGGAACTACCTATACGACGGTCATCCTGCTTACAATTGTACAATTGTACAAGGAAGATCCAGAACACCTTGCCAGAGTTTATTTCCGACAAATCTTAAACTATTCGCTTGAAGCTTGGTAAGGCAGTTCGATGTGGACCTCTTAATATAAGCAGAAGTGGGAATGCAAAACACCTTAAAAGTCATTAGCGCTCATATTAGGGATTAAAAGTGTTAAAACTTCCAAGCTGTAGGAAAACTGAGGACCGAGCATAAAGAAATCTCTCAGGAAGATTTGATGTTCTGAGATTAATACTCGAAATAAATTAAGAGCAACGGATTTCTGTTCAGTTACAGTCCCTCGATTAGTAGAATGAAAAAAAAAACGGTAACCTTGGCAACCTGTGCTAAATAAACATTATGTAGGATCATAAATATACCTACCCCGGTTCATCCTTAATTTATTTTTAGCTGTCGATCGATTCGTGTCGATGGGCTTAAATAAAGTTTAAGTCCACCACACTCCAAAACACTCACGTTTTGGCAATAATCGAAGACAAAGATAAATATCAAAGGTTTTAAAGGTAGATGTCAGTGAAAAGATTAGTTGTCATTTGAACTCATTTCGGTTTTAAGTGAACTAAGTAGCTAGTAGTCCGTCCCTAGTGTCCATGGATACGAAAGGATAAATTTGTTGCTGTGGAGCACGTATTCTGAAACAACTGAAATAACTTGCGCAAGCAGGTTTGCCGTTTACAGAAGATAATGTGTCAGAGAATCTCCGTACATTTATTAATTCAGAGGACGTATTTCGTCAGTTGTGACTGCTAAAGCCTGTCGCAGTGATAAACTAAACAAATTGAAACATGCTTCTATAAAACCCTCAAAATAAAGTGAATTTTCAACTCAAGGTCACGAGAAGGCTCCAATGGATTGCATATTTTCAAAATCCTTTTGGTGACCTCCCGTTTACTCCTGCACTATAACACATGACTTCGGCATTCGCCGCTGATGCTTCCGATATTTGCCTGACCAATCTTAAAATCTTTAGTTACCCCCCTCCCTGCCCGGTATTCCCACCTCCCATTTCATAATGTGTAAATTTGTGCATCTAATATTTGTCTTGTGGAGAATTCTATTGTGCTAAGGTTCTTGGATAAAATCCAGACTTTGGTCTTGAATTAGATGCGATCGCAGTGATGAGTTTGATTTTATCGGCATGTGACCTTTATATTAAACAACAGCGGCATTTTTCATGAAGTTTATTGAACAGAACAGCAATTCATTTTAGTCTTTTCGTGAACAAAATCGGTTATCGCAAAAGCATTCTTTTATTTCGCTGTTTACAACCAGTTTTACGAATACAAACGTATCATTTGAAGGTGAAGTGAAGGTCCAAAAAAATGTTAACAGAGTGATGCATTTGTTGAATCATTCCACATAGTGTCTGCCTGCTTAGTGGTGTTGTAGTGGTCGATGCGGCTTCGCCTAATGTAGAAGGTGTTGCGATTGGCTTAGTAGATGTAGTGTTGAAATGGTGCTTGAAGTTGTTGGTATTGTAGTTGGGTTCCTGGGTTGTAGTAAAGACTGGCGTAGTATTTGTATTTGGTCGAGTAATTGCAGTGATTAGTATGATTGTGGTATTGGTGTTGTGGGTGTTGTATAAGAATAGTTGGTGTTGTATTAGACGTAATTTAGTAGTAGTAATTGTTATTGTGGATGCTGTTGTAGCTAAAGTGGTGGTGTGCTGGTTGGTGTCGTAGTTGTTGGTGAGATGCATGTAGTTGTAATAGTTGGTGTTGTAGTAGTTGGAGCTGTAGTTCGTTTAATTATTGTAGTTGACAGTGCTGTAGTTGCTAGTGTAGTAGTGGTTGTGGTTTGTTTAGTTGTTGTAGTGAGTGGTATTGTAGTTGTTGTGTGGCGGTTGTCATGTGGTATTGGTTATTGATGTGCTAGTTAGGTGGTTTGTGGTGTTGTCCTGCTTTCGGTGTGGCAGATGGTGTCTGTGATGTTGTATCGGTTGTTGAAGCAGTTGTCCACGTAGTAGGTGTGGTGGTTGGCGTAGTAAAGGTTGGTATAGTAGAAGTAGTCGTTGTGTGTAGATTAGAAGTGATTGATAGAGTAAGTAGGGGTGCGGGTGGTAGTTTGTTGGTGGTATCAGTTGTAGTGTTTGACATAGAACTACAGCAGCAAATGTTGCAGCTATTACACTAGCCATTACTGCACCAAATACCACAACTACAGCTTCAGCTACAGTAACCTACATAACAACTGCAACACCGACCACTACTTGAAACTACAAGTTAGCTATTTTGAAATTACAATATCGTCGCCTGAGTGCTAGAATGTCCTATGTCCCACAGGGGACATAGGACATTCTAGCACTCAGGCGACGATATAATGCTAGTATCCTGTAATGCTAATTCATCCTGCGCTTTTTACCACCCTTTTTGGGCTCCTGTACTAACTGCTCTGCTACTGGGCTTTCACACCTTTCCTTTTTCTCTCTTTTTCTTTGCATTTTCCAACACTTAAAAAAGTCTAAACATTTCTAGTTTCAATGCATCTATCAAACTGATATTTGTATTTTGTAACTATCGCATCCATCTGTAATAGTTTGAATGGAGACAGCGTACATAAGCATAATACTTGCTGCTGAATTCAATTTCTGGTTTTGTATTATGCGACATATGTATCTGTTTTGTCACGTTTTTTTATTCATACTCGACTGATATAAATACTGTTTAAACTAATGCCAGTAATAAGTATCAGCTTAAGCAGTTGGTTAACTGTTTGTCTCAAAGCATTTTGTTCTATTCCCAAGGGGGTGTAGAAATAAAGGCTGGTTGTCTGTTCAGCACCGGTACATGACTTCTGATCAGATGAGAGGTAATGCGCTATTTTTAGAAGTAATAAATAGAATGTTTAGTTATTCAATGAATCCTTCTTTCGGTTGTCGCTGGTCGAGTTATTATTATTATTATTATTATTATTATATTATTATTATTATTATTATTATTATTATTATTATTATTATTATTATTATTATTATTATTAATTACTGGGGTTTAAAGCCACTTTTGACAACCAGTATCACATTGAATCGGCAATTTGTACAGGTTGAGGAAGCTGGAGTTCCCAGAGAGAACCACCGAGCAGCGGCTAGCTTTCAGGCTCTTCAACGTACCAAGTTCGTACAAGCAGGGTTAGTTGGTTGAAGGCAAGTGCATCGTCGACGTTTAGCACTCCTTAATATTCAGCCCCCCCCCCCCCCCTCACGTGGAGTTTACCTAAGTGCCTTGCATAAGGTCACAACGTAGTTACCGTTGGTCAGAATCGAACCGTGGACTTTTCAGTTAGAAGCTCAATTGTGTAACCACAGAGCAACCCCACTCCCTCCTGTTTTTATACACTCAACTTTTGCTCGCTCTGGTTGAGTCGCGTAAAGGGTTAACCATGTGAACTGAAGAAGCATCGTCCAATATATAATATGTAAGGCAAATAGACGATCCGTTTTGTATTTGTAAGGAGTGCCAGTACTAGTTTAATCTTACAACCCCCAATTTTGTGTCATTCTTCTTAATATCCATCGTTCATATGTCCTTTGCAGACGGCCTATCGGCTCACATTTAAATTTCGTTATCATTTGATCAGCATTTTACAGTTCTCATTTAGTCAAAAATTAGTAGCATTGAGATGTGTGTGAATAGAAGGTATAAAGACGACAGGTGGGCTGTTATTTTCAATAAACACACTATCAGAGTCCAATATAATTTATAACCTAAACCGCCATATAAGTTTTTCTTATTATTCCTCAGTTATTACGCTAAACTCATTGATTCGAGATCATCGAATTGTCTCACGGCCGCTGAACCAGAATATATTCTACATTTTCTTACCTCTGTTAACTCCTAGCACTCTGGTAGTATTTCAAATTTTTCGTCACTGATTCCATATTGCCCATTTAGAAAGAAAAATTGAAAAACTATATCTTGTTTGACAGAGCTCATTGAGCTCTGTCAAACACGATATAATTGTTTTAAATTCCCAGTTGCATTGTGGGACAAATTTAATGCTGAAATCTTTGGTATTTGGACATCAGAGTGCAGGGTGTTAATTAAGTGTAAAGAGACAAAATACAAAACGATTCCACTGGAGAAAACACAAACGGAACATACGAATACGGCAATGCACTTCGACTTTACTTGGCCTCTGATCGCCATTTCATATCTTCACTGTGAAAATCCTTAAGTGGATGTTACTTTAACAGTTGAATGGCCAAGCTTCTAGGGAAAATGAAATAACTTCATGAAGAATAAGAAACTCTTAAGTATTCTGGGGCTTTTGCTTACCTGCACCAGCTGCATAAACCTGGTTTTATCATCAGGCGGACTACCCCTTCTTGCGGGATACTCCCAGTCAAGGTCTAAACCATCAAATTCGTGACTCCTCAGAAACCTTACACTATCCGTTGCAAAATCTTGTCTAGAGGCTGCTGTGGCGACCATGTTCGTAAAAGGATCAGAACCCATGTTCCATCCTCCAACCGACAATAGTGTTTTCAGTCCTGGCTGCTTTTGCTTCAGTTCATTAAATCTGGCAAACCTGCAACATTTTAGCAAGAAAATACTCTGTTCACTTCAATGATGTGCTTGTGTCAGTGGGGTTTTTTTCTGTGGGCATATTTGTAAACTTTTGCATGTAAACTCCTTCGTGGAATATCCAGTTTAGGAATGGGATGCATATCAGTTTTGATGATCATGAAATTTTAGAAAAAAGTTGTGATACTCTGGTTCAGAGGCCGTGAGACAATAATCTGTCAGATTTGCATTATAACTTTACTCTGTTTTGAAAAGCAAATGTGAATGTTAAAGTCTTCCGTGTCATTGTTTCAGGAATACTGGACAGTAATAAAAAAAAAGTTTTATTTATTTATTTATTTATTTATTTATTTATTTATTTATTTATTGGTATTTAAGGTCACATATTTCTGCGAAATTGCCAATTGCGACCGCAGCATTGATCTAAAGTCACGTCCAGACAATCGTTTGTACCCATGTTGCATTTTAAAGGACTTTAACCCCAGGCATTGGTTACCGGATCCAAATTTACCAGTACAAGCGAGCTTGGCTACCACAGATTTCAAGCACTGATTCACTTCACTGAGGTCCCACGGAGAAATAAAAAGTTTATAAAAACATCTCAACGCAGGTACCAATAAACAGTACACGAGGCGCTGAAAAAGTGGCACCGAAAGCGATTCCGAACATCTAGCAGATGCCAGAGCAATATTGCTGAAATATGCATTTTATAATTGCCTTTCAATCATTATTCACGGACGGCGCAGAAGTAAGTTAGATATTTTTGACATTCAGAACTGGAATAACAATTCGCTGAGAATATACACACGTAGTGTTTATGTCGCAGATAAATCGAAGTTTTAAGAAAAAAAACACAAGGCACGAACAAAACTTTAGCTACTGAACCCCAGAGATGAACTCGAAGACCTATTAGCGGAAACTGTATGTTTCTTTCAAAATAATTTCATATCGTTAGTGATTTGTTGCGTGTTTAGAAATTAACTTCCAAATAACCGTACAAATTGACCCTTTCAATATTGAGCCCGGAGTGGTATCACCATACTTCATGCCGGCTACGCGAAATGGACGAATGTATTTTGAGTTCTGAGGAAGGTTCAGCAATAATTCAATTTTACAGCCCAATATGACACTCCGGATCTATATTTTGTTTATTCGGTCTTGTCTTTGATGATGGTCAAAGGTTTCTGCACGCAAAAAATATGCGTATACTGGGCTGAAGGTTTTACAATAACAACCCTGCTTCACCAGAGGACTCCGTCTGAAAGACCATCTCTCGTTTTTCTTCAGGGAATGTGTTCCCATCATCGGTGTATTCTTGCTGGACGCTGCCAGACAAATTGCATTTTTCTTAAACGCACAGGTGAAAAACATACTCTGTCTGAGGCTGATGTGAACAGTCACAAAAATTTTAAAGACTACAGAACGAGTGATTCTGCATGGTGTGCTCAATCAAAGTTCATCATAAAATGAATGTTAGATTGTGGATTCATTTACAAAGAGGTGATTAATGTTGTATCAAAGTGAACGATTGCTGTCGCAAATGTTAAGATATCGAAATATTAATGAACGGATTGGTAACCCAGTATCTATCTCAGTATCCTATATCTTACGTTCCATAAATCGCTTACTTTACAACGACGTAATACTATGTTGCATCCACACACTTCGATGTAAATGCACTATGAACCCCTAATGTTAAAACAACTGAGGTGGTAGTGGTTACTGTAGTTGAATGCGAATTCACTGCAAGCGCAAGAGAAGGTACAGAAAACATGGGGTTTTTTTAGCTCACCCGACTGAAAGTCAGGGTGAGCTATTCTGATCACTTTTTGTTCGTCGTCCGTCCTCTGTCGTCCGCCGTCCGTCGCGAAGGTGGTGGTTGGGTCTTTTTCTCACAAATCACTGGCCACATTTTAATGAAATTTCACATGAGTAGTAGTTATATAGGTGCATTTGGGTTTTCTTCAAATCGAGTTTCTGCCCATACTGAGGAATGGGTGGGGCCAAAATGCCCCAATTTTTTAAAAAAAAGAAATCTGGTATACAGCTTCCTTTTGAGGGTTAGACTCCAATTTGTTCAAGAGAAGTTCGAGGGGGCAATATTTGATGACGTTACGCGAGGGGCAAGAATTTTTGCCCAGCCCAAAATTTTTATTTTCCAAACCGAGAGACCGATTTCAACCAAATTTGATATGAAGTATTAATGGGTCATACGTTCTTGATTTATGCAAAAAAAAATTCAAAATGCCCAGTGGGAACCACATGAGCTAAACATCGAAAAAAATTCAAACGTCCATACGTCCAAAACTACAAGGCACTGCGAATTCTTATTTGGTGTGAAGCTTCCTTAGGACAAACAGAATGGAATGGTCCAAAATAAATGCTATCGGTTTTATCATAGGGTACTTTTTCGGGACTTTGAAAAATGCTGTGTCAGCATGTTTTAACACTTTTGGGTAATGGGGAAAACATTTAAGACTCTTCATCTCTCAAACCACTGCACCAAAAGCTTTCAAATTTCACATATGACATCTTTGGAAGATTGTATCACACGTTTGTTGACATCAAATCCCTGGGTCCTTATTTAGGCTCTCTATTGGAGCCCAAATGTTTAAATTAGTGCAGTATCAAGAATATTCTTTAAAAATTTTCTTCTTTAGATCGACCAATCAGAATCTTTTGATATTTGGTATGCAGTATCCTTAGTGGGGTGAGATTCAAGTTTGTTCAAGCCAAGTCTCTGGGTGCCATATCTGGGATTCCTGTGGGAGCCCGAATTATAACTTAGTTCAATATGAGGAATTTTCTTTAAAAAGCTTCTTGTTCAGATCCAGCAGTCGGAATGTTTTGATATTTGGTATGCATCATCCTTAGGGAGGTGTGATTCAAGTTTGTTGAAGCAAAGTCTCTGAGTCCATATTTGGGCTCCCTGTGGAAGACCGAATTGTAACTTAGTTCAATATGAGGAACTTTCTTAAAAATCTTCTTCTTCACATCCACCAGTAAGAATCTTTTGATATTTGGTATACTGTATTCTTACGGAGGTGAGATTCATATTTGTTAAAGCTAAGTCCCTGGGTTCATATTTAAAGCCAAGTCCCTGTGGGATCCCGAATTATAACTTAGTTCAACATGAAGAATATATTTTTTAAATATTTTTCTTCAGATCCAGTAGTCAGAATCTTTTGATATTTGGAATACTGCATCCTTAGGGAGGTGAGATTCAAGTTTGTTCAAGCCAAGTCCCTGGGTTCATATCTGGGCTCCCTATGGGAGCCCGAATTATAACTTAATTCAAAATGAGGATTTTTTTTTTTAATTTTCTGATCTACCGGTTAGAAGTTTTGATATTTGGTATATGGTTTTCTTAATAGGGCAGATGCAAGTTTGTTCAAATCAGGAACCTCGGTTGGTAGTTGCCAGTGTCAGGTGAGTGCTCTCGGGTCCCTTTGGGCCTCTTGTTTGGAAACAGAGTTCCTTGTGGACTCGCGGTGTGGAAAAATAGGGTGCATAGCAAATTTATTATTGACGAATAATGAACTTCTCTGACTTTTGTTCCCGCAAACAAGAGTCAAGCATAATTTTACACTGAGAAGTCAGAAAATGTACAAACTGAAGACGATAGGTAAAGCATATTCAGGAAACTGTAGAATGATGATTCAAGTTTTAACATAACATTCATAACCACAAGAAGATTAGAAACGTATACTGATTGTTCTGTTTCGCATCTAATTGAAACATAATCTGAACGCAGATACATACACCATAAAGGTCTTGTGAATAGTGTAATGTGTCTTTCATAGCAAACATTTCCATTTCATTAAAGACACTTACGTACAACACCAATAAATAATTCAAATAACTGAATAACGTCAGGGAACGCGGTGGCTCTGTGGTTACGGCAATGAACTTTAAACCGAAAGGGTCAAGGTTCGATCACCACCAGGGGTAACTGCATTGTGTCCCTAGACAAGGCACC